>ML681994.1:40700082-41064872 GCA_007922195.1 Podocnemis expansa
CACACACACACACACACACACACACACACACACACACACACACACACACACACAAAGAGTTCTGCAAGCTGGTGTGATGTAATTACCAGTCCTTTCATGTGTTGCTTGAGCCAGCCTAGTGGCCAACTAGGCTGGGCACAAGGAGGGAGCCAGGCCTCTGTCGGTCATGATCCGATGCTCCAAGATGTCAGTTGCAGAATGAGACCCCAAAGTTTTCATGCTCTCACCCATCTTTTATACTTGCAGGCCTTCATGTAAGTCTATGGGATTTGCTGTGTCATGTAGCCTCAGGGTTCCTGGGAGATCATTGGTCCCCAGTCACTTGCAGACTTGATTGTATTTTATTCTTTTCTTTCTGGGGTGGCTCCTTCTGTTTGCTTTAATGAGATGTCTGCATTGTTCAACCAGTTAGATGGTACTTGTGCTTCATCAGGACAGGCTGGCAGTTGAGACTGGCCTTTTCACACACACGCCCTTCATTCACACACCTTGTTCACACATTTAAAAGAACATATACAGCATATACCTAAACCAGATTTCATCAAGTATCCAAAATGAAGTACATTGTTTAAGCGAGTTCCAAACTGACAATATGGAGTCTTGCTGGACATTGGTCACAATGTCCATTACACAGGGTTACAGTTATCTGTCTGTGCTCCACACTTTTCAATTTTTTATGCTGTGTTTAGTGACATTTCCAATTTAAGGACCTTTACTAATAGAAAATACACTCACTAATACTGAATTATGTACTAATTGTCTATATATATCTGTCTACTGAAAATTAAAATTTTCACTTTAACCAGGGAACAAATCCTAATCTTACTGAATTACATTGCAGCAATTTTGGAGTCTTTTGGATCAGGAGCTGAACCTAAAATTTGGATTATATTTTTAAAAACAGATTTTCAATGAATATTCTTAATTTTAAAAAACAGACCGGTTATGACATGTCACTGAATATTGGAACTTTGCAAATGTTTCAGAAATCAAGTGTGACATCAGTTGTGTGATTCAAACTGAGAAAAACAAAATCAAGTTTATTAAGCATGGGTGAAACAAGCCAAACCAACATATATAATTTTTTTTCTTGCAGTGTTAACATTCAATGTATTTGGCATTTTACTGTAACACCACAAGATTTGATGGCTGCTTTTATCTTCAGATAAAGTTACTGTATTTTTTTTTCCTCCAGAGATTTACAAATTCGCTTCTCATCAAGTTAAATAACCTCCCTAGATCTCTAAGCGTGGATAAATTTAACACGTGGTGTGGATGGAGCTCAAAGCAAAATGCCAAAAGCTATAAGGGTATTTTTATTATAGTTTCAAAGGCTATGCGTAAGACTATATATATGTAAAGGTTTAAATGGCAGAACAGAATAATTTTCAAGATCATAACCTTTAGTTTGTGCTTGTATGTGAAGAGTGAGTGTCAGGTGTGAAGCCATTCCCTACTGTTAGTAACTCTTTTTGTATTATGCATTTTTGCTGGGTTTATGATGGCAGTTTAGCTGGGACACTCTGTTTACAAAGGTTAAACTGTGAATAATTCCATTTATGTCCTGACCTCTTCTAATATTTTATTTTACTGCATCAAAATTATTTACTAGTGAGGTGAAGATTATTTTAATCATAGACTGCCAGAAGCATATATTGTAGAGAGAGAGGTCATTTTACCTCATTTGCTAATGGATTTATTTTATATGTACGTTCTCATCAGCTTGGGAATGATTTGTCATGGATGGCAGGCTTTGATCAGCAGATGAAATGACTGAAATAAACATGAAAAGCAAACCCTGCAAGTGGTCTCTGTAGAGATGACCTGAGGTAAAAGAAAATTACAGGACGCAAGGACCTGTGATGTTCATAATAGCATTATTTCCACAGATCAGTTGAATGCCCTGGGGTCATTTGTCAATGCCCAGGTATTAAGTGCATAACTTGTAATAGCCATAATTAGAATTTGTGGTGTTCCCTTTATCCCATATTAAAAATGACTTCAACTGCAGTTTAAAATTTCATTAAACTCTATTTTGCACAGCCTGTGTATAGCTAATGTCTTTATTGCTGAAGCTGAAAACATACAGAACTGTGTGTTGTGAGTATTTAGAATCTGATTTTAAACAGAAGCAACAAAAGTATGTAATGGAGAAGGAAATCATGGGTAAAGGAATTCCTTCCTTGTCAAGTCTTTTGGGCAGCTGAGTGCCCTTTTCTCTCACCTTAAGAAACCCTTTGTACATGACAGATGAAGTAAACAGATACTTATTATAGACCAAAAATGAGCCTCGCTAAAATTAGTGGCCACAAACTAATCATGCTCAGATATCGAAATTATGTGGTGAGCTACAGAAGGAAAACAAAGCATATTTTTAACTACTGGATTAAAAAACAAGATTCAGGAATTTGGTCCAGTGTAGGAGAAATTTGTAAGTTTATGTTCCATTACTGCATGTGGTATGTTCAGGTTATTGGGTACAGTTGGGGAAAAAATAAAAATAAAAATAAAAAAAAACCCATAACCTTTTTTGGGGGAAGAACCTACTAGAATTGGGTGGGGTGTGTGTGTGTGTGTGTGTGTGTGTATATATATATATATATATATATATATATATATATGGTTTTGGATTCTGATTATATCATAAGGATGAAAAAATTATATTTTCTAATTTATTGTAGTTTCCATGGACAGATATGCTTGTCCATATTTAGACTACATTTGACTAGTCAATATTTTATTTGCCAAAAGCATGGAAGAATTTTTACTCTATTCTGAAATTCAAATAGTGAAATGTTAAGGGAAATCTAGTGTGAATCTGACATCAATATGTTACTTAGCCCTTTGAAATGCTGCTTTGGTCATTTATGGTAATATGTAAGTAATGCTTATGAAAGATAAAGTTACAAATGCAAAGAGTTTATTCCTTCTCACAAGATTCAGCAATAAGTCTCTGAAGTGTTAGAGACTATAAGTGGTTGTGGTGTTACAGCAAATTGAATTTCTAGCAGAAGTATCTGTCAGAAATGAACAATAAACCATCCTGTTTAATTTGTTATTGAGTAGTAAGAAGTATATAATGATGTGAGATATGAGGAGTGAATAGATTTTTTTTTTTTTTTTTTTTTTGGTTATCCACCCACTACTAGTTCAATTTGAATGATAACCACATACATTTGTAGCCATGACAGATCTATAATCCCAAGATAATGAAGACTGATGATGATTTTTTTTTTTTTTAGTATAACTTAACATACTGCTCAATAAAATGGAAAATAATGTCTTGTTGGGTGGTAGCATTTAACAGGGATGCTCTCATGCTCATTAACTACAAGCATACTGTCTGTGTTCCTGCTTGTTTTTCCAATCAAGGACATCCTTTCCTGAGTCATGTGAGAGTTTAACAATGACTTGCAGCACTAACACCAGACAATTTCTTCCAGAACTGCAATCTGTTAAAGTTCAATTTTCCCAGTCACTGATGAAATGATCAGAATGAATTCACTGCTTCAGAGTGAAATGGAGTGAATAAACTAAATATGATTGAAATGAACTTATGTGGCGCTCACACATGAATCAGAGTTCTATTGTGCATGCACAGTCACACGTGACCTAGAGTTCCTTTGTGTGTACACATGTGCGTGCGCTCATACACACAGAATTATGTACAATTGTTATTGGTGGAGTTTCAAATATCCACCAACAGTGAGTTCTTTCCTCCTTCAGATTGTCCTTTTAAAGAGCTGGTCCATTTTTACAGTAATTAGGAAAATGGGTTGCATCGTGTTTCACTAGTTAAAGGAAATTCTATGTAAGTTTAAATTTCTTTCAATATTAAGTGTTAATTTCATTGTATTAATAGGTGACAGCACTTTAAACTAAATCTTTACTAAACTACATAATGCACATGACATAGATTTTGGATATTTGTATAGTGGCATGTGATACAGACATTCCAAAGCACCTCAAATTAAAGTCAGTTACAGCAAAAAGAAGTTAAGCAATAGCATATGTCTTTTTTTCTTAAAGTGACAATCTGTAAAATGGTAAGAGAATGTTTCAGTAAAAACACGTTCCACATGGTGCACATCTGAAGCTCATTCAAGGCATTACATGTCTTGAAAATTATCAAGTTTAATGGGAGATAGTGCTGTGACTATGGCATAGGAGGGATATGATCAACAAATTTGTCCGGCTCAAATTTAATCTGTTGCATTCAAACGTGGTTGGGATAGAGAAGACTACACAATTTTAGTGGCAGCTTATGGTCATAGTACCTGTCAGAGTTATAGGTGACAATGTCTCTCTACTTGCCTTATCCTTCTCTTGTCCAGTGAAGTGAAAATCTAGGAGATGCTGTTTGGGACACTGAGGTATATCAAATGTCATTTTCATGAGGGATAAGATGAGAGGGGAAAGGGAAGAAAAATGGATGCCATCTTTTCTCTTCCACACCCTTTCAAAATGGAAAAAACTGGATCATTTTACTACAAAGGGCAGGGTAGAAGAAGAGAATATTTATTCATCTGTGACCCCCTTCACTATTCTTTCATTGTCCCAGTCTCTTTGCCTCTTATATACTTCTTACACTGCCTCCTTGCCATATATTTGATCACATTCTTATTCATCAATTGACACAGTCCACCTCTGCTCTTCTCCCTGTACCTCAATTCATGTCCCTTGCAACTCAAACTCCCCAGCTTCCCTCATGCCCCCACCAACTCAGAAATGCCCTGTACCAACATGCCCCTAGGATGAATATGTCCATTTCATAACTCATTTCTCTGCTGCAAAAAACTACCTAGTTAACTCTGAATCCTAACCCATTCAAGACACTCAGACCCAGAAACCTTCTTTCTCTGCAAGACACAACTAGAGTCTGAAAAGGATTTGGGCAAATAATAGATATTTGTTTATTTCATGGCCTGTTTGATAAATATCTTTTTTAAAAATCCTAATAAAATTAGATTCTTTAATAGTTTTGGTGATCTGAACTGGTGGAAAAAAAATAGCTGCAACATTATCATAAGGCTAAAATGAAACATTCCTTTTTAACCCCAATTTTTTTGTGTTGATATTGACATTTTGAGAAAAGCAAGTAAAGGGGAGAATGAGGTGGTGGGGCATTTGGACTTGAGGTTTCCCCTGTGTAGCAAAGTGCCTTAGTCACTCAAATATTTTATCCTGGTATGGGTTTTTCCAGTATCTGGTGTTTACCCTAACCCATTCTTTATAAATAATTTTAAGAGTTATAAGAGCAGGACCTTGAACTGGAAGTTCCCAGAGCCGAGGTGAATACTTCAACTATCAGTCTAAAAAGTCATCATCCCTGGCCTAATAACTATTCATTGCTGTTCATTTCATCACACTCAATAGTCTTTGAATGACAAGTTCTTGTCCCTGGTCCAATAATATTTTAGTTATTTATAAATTGTGGGAGAGGTTCAAAGACCGAGATTGAAAAAGCCCCATACCAGAGTATCCTGTAGTCCAATCATTATGGTTAGGACATTCCAAAATATTTTGTTTCTACTCTTCCAATTTGTTCAAAACTACTTGGCAAACTTGACCCAATTTGCAAATTTGATTAAACTGCCTTTTTGATGAATACACTATTTGCCAAAGCTACTTTAGCTGGTTCTAGTCAGATAGCTTAACTTTAGGCTCAGCCCATCCCCCTTGTACCTAACAACCATTGCCATTATGCTCAAAAGACCCCTTTCCTGCTCCCTACATTTAGAAGTATCCCTCTCCCTTTTTGCTTGGTGTGCTGGTCCCTGAAAAGCATAATAGAAGCTGCAAAGATCTGTGGCTGCAGAAAGCATGGGACCCTCTGTGCTCTCTGCCTTTGGGGCTGAACAGAATCAGCCATGCAGACTGTATTCTTTGCTTTAGACCACCTCTTGCTTCTACTTTCAGGCCATGTGCTGAAAGAAATATATACAAAAACCTTTATACTTTGCTTTTAAAAACCTGAAGAGAATTTAGGCCAACAGAACCCGTATTCCCTATTCTTTGCCTCCTCCCTAGCTGTGTGGGATCAGTGCTATTGGTTCCAGGCAATTTCTGATAACTGCCAGGAGAAGAATCAGCATGACCCCTGTCTAGGTGGGAATGATATTGCACCCTCCAGCAAATAGAGCACACCATGTGGGCTATACAGTGTATCTGATGACTTGATATTATTTCTGGGCTTTATCGCCATTAGCTCCTAATGACTAGACACCATTATACAATTTTAGGTTACTGAACTTTAACTGAGCTATATCCTGACAGGCCAACTATGCCTCTACCTTTGGGGAGAAAGGTTAATGATTTTGAAACATTTTGTTACTGTGTCATTATTGTGTGCACTGTGAAGTCTGTACTCAAGAAAATTGTGGAGAAAAGGCAGACACAATCACTTAAAAATCATTGCAAAGCACATTCAACCTTCTAACTGACAAAGGGGATCTTCTGGGCCCAGACACTTTTGAAGAGTTGCCTCAGGAAAAGGGGAATATAATAAAACATTAGTAGCTGTGTACTAACTCCAGCTGTGTGCAAACAGTTGGATTTGACTTTTCCTTGAAGAGCTTTTGCACTATTTATTTGAAAGTAGGCTGCTAATTTTTGGATGGAGTAAAATGTTATTTCATTAGTTCCTAAAATACTTTATAGCCAGCACCACAAACCCCAGTATTTTTCCTAATCTTTCAGTCAAATATGAAGCTCTTCAACCCTTTACTCTCCTTTAAATTTTCAGCAACCACCAGTTAGAACCACGGTCTCTTTACCTGTTGAGTAGCTTCCCTGCCCACAAACTCCAGAGTGGCCTTATGTTTTCTGCAGTCTGCTGACAGATGCAAAACTCATTGTTGTGAGCTATTGCAAAGTGACAGAGACTGGTAGTACTGATGTGTGTATTTGAGAACAGCATCTTCTACCTGAAAGCTATGGAAAGGGTGTGCTTGCTCATACATACATCATATCTGATGTACATACAAATAATTGTTTAGATATTTGTTAAACTCACAACTTAGCAGCAGGTACTCCCATGTTTTTTCTTTGTGAAAACTAATGTTTATATAGATTTGAAACACATATGTCACTTTCTATCATGTGTTCCTCACTTTTAATCCTCCAGGTAGCACTGTAGAATATTTGCAATATGTTTACCCATGCTTGCCATGAAAGTGTTAATGATGAAATGGGATTTTCTCCCACAAAAGCCCATGCAAAAAAAAAAAATTGTTAGTCTTTGTGCTGCTGGACTCCTTGTTGGTTTGGGTTTTTTTTTTTTTTTACTGAACTAGACTAACACAGCTACCCCTTTGGAACTAAGAATGTGGTTAATTAACCCAACAATTAAGAGCTGAGAGGAATCGAGGGGCCTAAGTAATACTTAGGCTGAGGAGGAAGAAATTGGCCTGGATTTATAAAGACAGGAAATTGGCAACAGGAAAGAGGTGGGGAGATCTGCTTGGAAAGGCTGCATTCACTCCCTGGAAGGAGCATATGAAGGCTAAAAAGATCTATAGCCAGCAGTTGCGTCCTGAGAATAGAAGGTGGTGAAGCTGACAGACCCAGAGAAAGGAAGGATGGGGGGAGAGAGAAGCAGCCAGCCAGTCAGCTGCTTAATTAGGAAAGAACTCAGGGAATAGCAGCAAGGTCCAAGGTCGAACTTCTTGTCTACTGACTAGAGGATCTCTGAGCCAGAACTTGGAGCAGAGGGTGTGCCCAGGTTACCCAACTAGCCACTGGGGAAGTGGCAGTGGGCCAATCAGTAGGAAGATGGCCTCAATCTTTTTGAAGAAAGACTTTCCAACTATGAAAGGGTAAATCATTTGGTGGACTAATCAAGGGCCAGATCAGAGACAACAGTAGCTTGTGGAGCAAGATAAGGGCTGCAGACTCAGAGAGAAGGGCAGGGGATGCAGGCATCTTTGGAAAGGAATATTGACCACTTTGAATTATCCCTCAGAGTGACCAGGATAAGATGCCATTCCTAGTGGTGAGTGGACTGCCTCATCACAACACTGAATTACAAAATAAGTTCCCCCCACTTACCCCAAATCCCCAGGGCCTAAAGCTGCTGCAGGAAGTCAGAGGCTTGCACAGCATTTTAATCATATTCACAAAATAAGATCTCTCTCTCTCTCTCTCTAAAGCAAAATGGAATAATGTAAAGAATGTTAAATCCTAAATTGTATGCATGACTCTCAGCTTGCATCAGGCAGTACAAAATATTATTTTTTTATTTAAATGTCTTGGTCTTGATTCTGATTTTTGTGACAGTCAAAATGTAAAATCTCCCATAAATCATGTATTTTAGCTAAATGATTATTAATCATTCTATCTCATGTGCATAAAAAAGGCTGACTTTTAAAGTGGCTGTGTTAATCAACTGTACTAATAGTTCATAAATTCCATGCAGCAACTTGCTTCATAACAATGCACAGCTAATAACCCCAAATGAATGAAAACTAAGTACAGAATAAACCTCTGAAGACAGTTTCTTCACTGAACAATAGATGTACTATTTTCTGGTTAACCATTTGAAGAGGTGTCACTTGAAATTGCTCCATTGTTCTACTCTATTGGTGTATTGGGAAGGTATTCTTTGAACCTCCTGAGAGCTGTTTGATGTACTTAGAGTAAATCAGAATTTCTCTATCTACTGTCTTTAGAATAGTGTTATGTTAAATCTTTGGAATAGCTTGAAATTCAGGAATAAATCAGCACAAAACACAGAGAGCAAACCCATGTAAAAGTCTCTTTATTAACACACACACACACACACACACACACACACACACACACACACACACACACACACACAGAACTGGCTGAGCTGTCCCCCAATAATCTAACTCTTGCTATGGCAATACAGGCAATTAGGAAAGATGTCAAAATACATAACACGTTCCTTGGGGCTGGATTAATGCTCTAATTTGCCCAGGGCTGCAAGATTTTTGTGGAGGTCCTAGGTGGCCACTGGCCAGTTATTGAGATCTCTGGCATCAAGGGGGCCATACTTATGTTGGTGCCCCCACATTGGCAGCAGCATACTACAGAGAGGTCTGCAGGCCCATGTCCCCCCTCCCCCCCTCCATGGTCCCAATGTCACCATAAGGCCCGTGTGGGGTTGGGGAGAATCTGTGTGCCTGTGTCCTGCTCTCCCCCTGCTGTGGGTGTGGCGGATTGGCTGTGATAGACTCTTTGTGACTCCATCCTTGCACCCAGAGCAGGGCCAGAGGGCGTTGGAGGATACCCTGACTTCAGTGAGTTGTGACAGTGTGTGCAGTGGGGCTCCTGCTCTCACATTTTTCCTCCAGCTTCCCTTCTCCACATTGTCCCTTTCTTCACAGTGCCCACCCATTCACATCTACTCCAGCCTCCCTCCCACAACCATGTAATGCCCTTGTCCCCTGATTTTTCTCTGGTGCCTCATCATCCTCACCTGACTCCCAGCCTGACCCCTTCGCACCCATCACCTCCTCCAGACCCTCACATCCTTATTCTCCCCTCTAGCCCAGTCTCTCTTCAGCCCCATTGCGGCTTTGGCTCCCAGGGCTCAAGGTCCCAGCTGTTGAACCCTGGGTTCGCGATGTGACTGGGATGGACCAGTGCCACCCACCAATGAGACAGACACCAGTTCAAGTAAACGAAAAAAACTACTTTTATAGTGACACCTTAAACACCTTTAACCACTTAACAGTGTAAACAAGGAGATCTATACAAAAACACTTGTAATCAACTAGCAATATGAAGCAAAAGTCTATATAGACACTTATAACCAACTAATAGCATAAAGCAAAATCTAAATAAACCCTTATAACTAAATGACAACATAAAGCTAAAAACCTATGCAGAGCACTTATAACCAAGTAAGAGTGTGGAGCAAGAGTCTATATAAAGTACCTGTAAAACACCTCCAGCCAAACAACAGGATAAAGTATGAGAGTCTATGCAAAACACTTACAACCTACAAAAGTACTTATAGTTAAATAACAGTATTGATTAATGACCTACAAGAGGGTGGCCATAATAAGTCAAGGACTTTTCTGGCCTTTTACTGCCTCAACATCGGTATAGGCACTGACCAGCCTACCCAACGCGTATTTACCAATGGCTGGAAGCCATTCCTCCTTGCTAGCCAAGAAGGGTGGGTGGCAGAATGGAAAAAAAAGTCAGATGAGAGAAAATAAACCCCCACACTCCCCCCGTGTACACTGGGGAAGTTTGAGGCCAGCAGTTTAGAGCAGAAGCAGAGTAATGAACAATTATACAGTAAGAAGGATGCAAAATACAAATGACTAACAAAACACCTGGCAAATTAACACCACAAAACTATGCTAGACCTTAAACAACTATACCATAAAAAGATTATGCAGGATACAGAGAAAATAATAACAACTACACAAACTATGCAAAACTCAGGTGAAGCTACAATCACAGACTATATATAAATGGTACCAAGTAGAATGATTAAGAGAAGGTAGGAGGCCTATATCGATTTATAATACCTGTCCCAGGACCACGGTAGAACCCAAAGCGAGGAAGCAGACCAGCTGCAGCATCTCACACTTAATCGTTTGGCCGGCAATCCGTGTACACCCCCCCCCAAAAAAAAGAGGGTCTCGGGGGTGGGTACTCCCTGTCTCATTTGGGGGATCAGTCCGACTGGGTCACGACGTGCCCTTTAGCACCCAAGGGTGGGAGAACAACAACAAGCTAGCTGAGATGGGGTTTTAATAGAATTTTGCCCAGCCCGAGTAAAAATAGCCAATTAGGAGTGGGATCCTGGTCAGGACCAATGATGAAACTGAGACCCCAGACAATGACCCCCTCCTTTGTGGTGATGGGGGTGTCGAGAAACTGTTCAGGGGGGATAGGAACTCACTCCCCTTCTTGTTGACACAAAGCTAGGGAGGCAGAAACTCACACAGGAGATTGAGGCCCATCAGAGAAGATCGATCCTTAACACTCTTCCCCTTGAGCTGGATAGCCCGGAGATGAGACCCATCAGGGGAGATAGATACTTAACACTCCTCCCTGTGAGCTCCATAGTCTAGAGGGCTATGTTGGGGGGCGGGGTGGCCATTATGTCTGCCACCTCCGTTGACACCTGCCTTGCAAATGAAGGTAGCCAACAGCAGCTTCCCAGGATAGGGACAGGAGAAGGGTAGGAATCACAGCTAGCTCAGTTGGTAGAATTCTGGATATAAACCCTCCCTCTGCTGTCCGTTGGGGGGGGGGGTGTATAATTGGGAGACTATGCTCCCTGGAGCAAGGAAGTGCTCCTACATTTCCTTCAAGTGGTGCCTCCCAGGGAGCAGGGGCAAGCCAGCCTGTGCTGGATTTTTTTGAGGCCCACCCTTAGTCTGGGACCCTGCACTGCAGACCCTAAAGCCCCTACATTAATCCCACCCTGATATTACTCACCCCTTAATGAAATGCCCCCTTCAATAGGATAATCAATAAACTAAGGAATGAGGGCAGACTGCCTCATTTCCATGATAAACCCTGTGGATTATTCTACCCCATAAAGGTGAGTTTTCCCCCCAACTAAATATTCAGCAATTAAGGTGGCCGCCTGAGATCAACAGAATGAAATTCAATAAAGACAAGTGTACAGTACTTTACTTACAAAAGAACAGTTAATTTCACATATACAAAATGGGCAGTGAGTACTGCAGAATGGGATCTGGGTGCCACATGCTAAATATGAGTCAAAAGTGTAACACTGTGGCAAAAAAACCAAATACCATTCTGGGATGTATTAACAGAAGCATTTTAAGTAAGGCATGAGGTAGTTCTTTTACTTTGTGCTGATTAGGCCTCAATTGAAATATTGTGCCCAGTTCTGGGCACCACATTTCCGCAAAGATGTGGAGAAATTGGAGAAGGTCCACAGAAGAGCAACAAGAATGATTAGAGATCTGGAATACTTGACTTATGAGGGAAGATGGGGAGAACTGGGTTTGTTTAGTGTGGAAATGAAGACACAGAGCGGATGTAAGTTTTCAAGGATCTAAGTTCCAAAGTGGAAGCCATATTAATCTGGTCTATTTGACTTGTCTTTTCTTTGCAGGTATACTGTGTGTCCCTTTTTGTCATGTTGTTGACACAGTAGGTCTTTCCACCAGCACTCTGATGCACAGTGACCCAGCTTTCCACACTGGTAACACTCCCAGCTTTCCTACTTTCTCATGTGTATGTTCTTGTGACACCTTATATGCTCTAGTCAAGGCACTGATTTGTTGCACTTCTCTTATACCCAGTTCTATAGAGACCGTAGTATCTATGGCTTTTTGCAATGTGAGCTGAGCCTGTATTAATAGGCACTTCTGTATTGTTTCACTGTGCAGACCACACACCAACCTATTCTGCAGAGCATTTAACACTTTCCAAAGGGATAGCAGTGTTAGTCTAGTCCAGCAAAAAAACCAAGGATTTGTGTGGCACTTAAAGACTAACAGATTTATTTTTCGCATGAGCTTTCATGGGAGAAAATCCCACTTTGTCTTCAAAGCATCTGACGAAGTGGGATTTTCTCCCACGAAAGCTCATGCGAAAAATAAATCTGTTAGTCTTAAAGTGCCACACGAATCCTTGGTGTCTTTTTTTTTTTTTTTTAATCATTTAACATCTCATTAAATTTACAGTGTTCAGCAAGCTTCTTCAGAGTTGCTATAAACTGCACAACTGTTTCACTTTCTTCTTGATTCCTTCTGTGGAGCCTATAGCTTTCTGCAGTTACCAGTAGCGTCAGAGAAAAAAATGCCTTCAGAATTTTCATAATGTCCTGTAAGATTCTGTCACTGGCTTATCAGGTTGCACTAAGCTTCACAGTATGGTGTAAGTTTTAGTTTATACAAAACATAGGAAGACTGGCATTTTCTTTGCTTTTGTAATTTAATTTACAATAACAAAAACCTGAAAGTGCTTGGCATATTAGTGCCATTGTTAGTGTTATCAAAACTTCTCAGGGGCCCCATAAGTATACTCATTGCTGCCCCCCCCGCCCCTTTCCTTTCTTGGTTTGTTTTCCTTTCTGTTGTCTCTTAGTGCCTTCTTTTATTCATGTGTTGTGATCATTCACACACAATTGCTGGTGACTTTCCCTCACTAGCTCTGTGTTTTTATTTTTATTTTGTCTCCCACTCATTGTGCTTCACTCCTATTGGAAAAACGCACTACCTGTTTTAGTTTCAGTTTGAACCCTTGGTGTAAACAGCCCAGCCCCCTGCAAGCAGCAAAAAGTTTGTTTTCTTACATTGAATTCTGCTTTTCTTTTGTTGCCAATATAGCACAGGTGGATCACACCCTTGTCACTACTTTGTTCTGTTGAAACTTTGGAATAGCTTGTATTCAGGAAGAAATCAGCACAAAACAGAGAGAACAAACTCATGTAAAAATCTCTTTATTAACTGACACTAAAAATAAACCCAGGATTGGCTTAGCTATCCCCTAATAAACTAATTCTCTTAGTATAACAACAAGTGAGCTGGTTTGCTATTGCAACCCAGGCAATTAAGTAAAATATCAAAATACGTAATACTAAGTTCCCAGCATATCCCATGTATCTAAAAGATTACTTCAAAACACTGAAATAACTGGTAGGTACTATCCTATGGGAAGAAAATCTAAGAGAAAATGGGGGGTAGAAGAGCTGGCAGCTTCTTAAAGACAATGTTAAAGGTGCAACTTCAAACTGTACTGAGAAGGAAAGATAGAACCCTAATGGCCTCTTACTGTTCTTCCTATCAGCAATTCTTTAAAGTTCTGAAAATAAAACCGAATCATACATATTACTTAGACAAATTGCTAAGGTTGAGTACAAAACAGTTACACAAGTATGTAGAGATCAAATCAGAAAGGTAAGGGACAAAATGTTACACCTAATAAGGGACATTAAAAGGCTACATTTAAAAGTACTGTAAGTGCATTAGGAGCAGAAGAAGGAAGAACAGTGTAGACTCTCTAGTTTCTGGGAAAGGAGAACATCATCAAACTATCAAGGTGTTTAATACCCCTTTTGCTTCAGTCTTCACTAAAAAGGTTAATAGTGACCCAATGATAAACAAAATTAATATTAGCAACAAAGGTGAAGAAATGCACCCTAGATAGGGAAAGTACAGATTAAGGTATTCAAATTGTCAAAGCCTGATTAAATTCAGGCTCTGGTACTTTAAGAAATTAGCTGTAGCAACATTGGATACAGTAGTAATTACCTTGATGAATTCATGGAGGATGGGTGAGGTCACAGAGAACTGGAGAAGGGCAAGAATTGTATCTGTTTATTTTATTTATTTAGATGGGGGAACAAAAAGGACCCAAGTAATTATATGCAATGAGGCTAACTTTGATACCTGAAAAGATACTGGAACAAATTATTACACAGTCAATTTGAAGGCATCTAGAGGATAATGGGATTAAAAGTAATAATAAATCATGTCAAATGAACCTAATTTCCTTCCTTGACAGGGTAAGTGGGAACATGTAATCTAAATGAAATTCCTTTCAAGTGGGTGCAGAGTTGGATAAAAGGTTTTCTATCAATGGCTCTCTGTCAAATGAGGGGTGGCTCAGGTATAGTCCCTCATGTGTCAGTCCGGGGTCCAGTATTATTC
This sequence comes from Podocnemis expansa, assembly GCA_007922195.1. Classification (NCBI taxonomy): domain Eukaryota; kingdom Metazoa; phylum Chordata; order Testudines; family Podocnemididae; genus Podocnemis; species Podocnemis expansa. The sequence continues at coordinate 40,714,701 of ML681994.1, forward strand.
AGTATTTTCATCAATGACTTGGATGATGGACTGGAGAGTACACATCATGAATGACACCAGCTTGGGAGGATTTTCTAGAGCTCTGAAGGACAAGATTAAAATTCAAAATGAGCTTAAAAACGTAGAATTTATTGTATGAGTCTTGTTTATTTCACTATAAGTCAAGTGCCAAGTACTCTGATAAGAAAAGAAAAATCAAATGCATAACTACAAAATGGGGAATATCCAGCTAGATGGCAGTACTGCTGAAAGGAGGTGAGGGGAATAATGGATCAAAAATTGAATGACTTAACAATGTGATGCATTTTCAAAATATCTATGCTGGGTTTATTTTCATGCAAGAAAATAAGGAATACCTTGAAAACTAGACTAATAGAAATGTGATGAATTTTAATAGTACACAATACAAAGTCATGTATTTAGGTACTAAGAAGAATTTTTGAGGTAAGCTGGGGGCTTATCAATTGCAAGCACCAGAGAGGGAGGAAACCTGGGTGTACTGGTTGTTCACAGGATGATTGAGCAGTCAGTGAGATGGAGCCATGAAAAAGCTATTGAAGGCCTAGGATGCTATCAGGAGAAGTATTTCTAGTATTAACAAGAAGTGTTAATACCGTTATAGAAAGTATGGATGAGACCTCATTGGGAATACTGTGTATTTTCTGGTTTCATATATTTAAGAAAAATTAATTAAAAGTGGAATAGGTGTAGAGAAGAAGTACTAGGAAGATCTGAGGAATGCAAAATGAGAAAAGACTCAGAGTTTGGCTTGTTTAGAGAAAGCAAAAGAAGGCTGAGAGGGAAATGTCATTGCTGTCTCTGATAACATCTGAGGGAAGAATGCCAAGGGGAGAGAGAAATAATTTAAATAAAGAAACAGTCATGGCATAAGAACAAAAGAATATAAACTAAAGTATCCATTAATAAATTTAGGCTTGAAATTAGATGAATGTTCTAACCATCAGGTGAGTAAAGTTCTGGAATGTCAGTTTTCCAAGTGGAGCAGTGTGGGCAAAAAGCCTTACTGGCTTCAAACGGCACTTGATAAGTTTGTGGAGGATATAATGTAATGAAACTGCCTACAATGGCAGGTAAAGGATCTGTAATTGCTAGTAGCAAATTTTCCAATATCGGTAGTTGGAGAGCACTCTACACTAAGTTTTTAGAGGAGGGGGATTGCTACATAAAATTCCTTCCTAGGCGTGTGATTTCTGGGTCTTACCCCTGTGGTCAGGGTCTAACTGATCACCATATTGGGGAAGGAATTTTCCCTCCTGCCAGATTGGCAAAGACCTTGGGGATATTTTGCCTTCCACTGAAGTATGGGCATGGGGCACATGCAGGTTTTAACTAATAAAAATGCTTGATTCTCTGTGATTTGAAGTCTTTAAACCACGATTCAGGACATCAGTAAAATAGCCATAGGTCTTTTACAGGAGTGGGTGGGTGACGTTCTGTGGCCTGCAGTGTGTAGGAGGTACAAACAGTTGATCTTGAAGATCCTTAAAGTCTATGAATCTCTTATAGAAGTGTATTGTTTGTAAGAGAAAGGAAGTAATTGTCTCACTTTACTTGGCATTGGTGAGGCTGGAGAACTGTGTCCAGTTCTTGTATGCCACATTTCAAGAAAGATATGGCCAAACTGAAGTGTCCAGAGAACAACAAAAACGATAAAAGGTTTAGGACATCTGGTCTATGAAGAAAGATTAAAAAACAAAACAAAACTAAATACCTTGGTGGTGCTTAGTCTTGTGAAAAGAAGGCCTACCCAATGGGTGAAGGAGTGATAAATCTTCAAATATGTTAAGGACTCTTAAAAGGAGGATTATGATTGATTGTTCTACAGGATAAGAAATAATTGGTTTAATTTGCAGCAAGGGAATTTTAGGAAAATCTTTTTAGCTATAATGATGATTAAGCATTGTAATAGATTTCCAAGGGAGGTTGTAGAGTCCCTGTTGTTTGAGGTTTTTCAGAAAAGACAAACAGCTGTCAAGGAAGAGCTTAGCAAATTTCCTCCTGCCTCAGTTCAGGGCCTACACTAAATAACCTCTCAAGGTACCTCCCAGCCTCATATTCTATGATTCTATGACCTGAAAAGTTACTTGGAAAAAACAAGGCCACTGTAAAGGGTGGTGCCACTGGTGAGTTAGATGTTCTGGCCTTTAACTTCTGAATAAATTTTTCTTTAGTAGTACAAGTGGACTACTAATAAATAAACTTTATATAAAACTTATTACATACTTAGCAGTTTTCTCCTAAATTTATTTAAAAATCACCTGAACTTCTGGAAAAGTTCTGGTCAAAATGTAGTAGGGAAGGGACTATTGTGAAATACATTTCGTAAAAAAAAAAAAAAAAAAGCATTAATTTGGAAGTGTTTTATAACAGCTTGTCCAATTACATACACAAATAGTTTTTTCCTATCTTTTATCACATCTTTTTCCTGTATTTATATTTTGGCTCACTCAAAGATCTTTCTTTTGGCTAGACTATTCCTTTTAAAAATGATTTCTACAAATTTATTCTGGAAATAACATTTTTTTAAATAAAATAAAAAGCTTGAAGTTACTTTAAAACGTAATCAGAACTGTTTGAATACTCTGAGAAATCATTACTTCCTTGAGATTCTGAGGAATGAGCTGTACAAATTAAAAATATGTATGTATGTGTATATTTGTGCATTGAATATTAGTCTTCAAAGCTGAGGTTTTTCTGTTAGTTTTGTTATTTTTATGACCCATGTACAACCTATAGGGGAGAAATGAAAATTAAATAATATACATGACAATTATTCTCTGTTGCTCATAATGTGGTTAACCGTATCTATCCTTCCCTCTAGGTGAGGCAGAGCTTCAAATTTAAATCTGAGGACTAGGTTACATATTGTAATAAAAGCTGGTCTTCAAAGTTTAAAATGTACCATCAAGCATCTTAAAACAACAGATGGGTCCAAGTCACTGAGCTTCTAAACTTTGCAGTTGTCCTTGAGGGTAGAAAATTCAAACACTTGAGTTTTATTGGAGAGAATGTGCATTAGAGATTTAGTTTTGGCTGAAAGGGTTAAACAAAGACTTCAGAGGATACCTGTTGAGGTGTTGGTTTACTTTAAGTTTTTCCTCTCCAAGCCCACTGGCATCTAAAATATTTGTGAATAGACCTTTTTGTTCTTGTCTATATGGTGATACTTGGTGATACTTAGAGTATACACATATTTTAATAAGGCATAGATGTGGTGGAAATGTCACTTATTCTGTTGGCTAATAATGTTAATTGAAAGTAGAGAATGTCTTGGGATCTCATGTCATAGATTTGAAAATCTCAACTCTTGAGGATTATATATAAAGATTAAACAAACAAACATGATCTCAAATATGCTCTCACTTGTTCTAGTTTAAATGGAGGACTCCCAAGAGTTTTGAATGGAAGTGTTCAGCTATCAGTTGAGAACCAGGAGAACATAAATAATGAAATGAGCAGCAGTTGGATTTGGGCATCTGTCATTGGGAAACAGTCCATAAATAACTGCCCGTTAAACGTAAAACACCATGAGTTCATTCATACAAGTCAGTATCCATTTCAGTCTTCTCCAGTGTCTATTCAGATTTACAAAGAACAGAAGGGGTGTCTTGTCTAAAAGTAACATTTTTATATTACTGTTGTGCCTGCAGTTGTTTGTCTCAACCTGATAGTTTGTGCAAAGAGGGAGCCATCCCTATTCAGAAGCTAAATCTTCAGAGTAAAGACAAGTTTAATTTGAAAATGACCACAAATGCCAACAAAAATATAAGATTATTTTAAAAACATGAACGTAGTGCTCCTTCATTGATGTCGTCATTTCATTTTTACTAGTTTCATGTTTGTGAAGTTCATAGACTGATAGTAAGTTGAAAGCTTGAGAAGTTAAGTGAGGTAGGTACATGTTTCATAAAATGTTAGTAATTTTGCTGAGGATTTCATAGGTTTAGATTGCCTTATATAAGTACATTTGTATTCAAAGTGGCTCAAACTAAACTTTCTTCCAAACACTGTAAAATCTTTTTTCAACTACTAAATGTCCTTATAACTTGAGCCACAACTGCAAGCAAATGGAGTATGAAAGTTGATTTGATGAAAACTTCAATAGATATTTTGAGTCAGAATGGCAATAACCATCCTACCTGAATACAATTAAATAGCAGTGCAAATAGAAATTTCCCCTGTTGAATTTCAGAATATAGTGAGCTTGCATTTAATGTCTGAAGTGCAGCAACAGTCACAAAGACTAAAAATGTTAATGATTATGGAAGAGAAAGTGGCATTATAATATTTTCTATCTAAGTCCATGGGTTCCCCACAGTCTGAAAACAACTGTCCATTTCTGGACATCCTGCCTCAAAAAAGGATGTAGAAGACCTGGAAAAAGTTCTGAGAAGGGGAGCAAAGATGGTGAAGTGGATGGTATAGCATCCACATACAGAGACACTTCAAAAGATTAGAGCCATTCAGCTTAGAAAAGAGACTTTGGAGGGTTGAGGGAGATATGATAGAGAGAAATTGCTGTTGAAAAGGTGGATACAGAAGTATTATCTGTCCACTCCCATAACACACAAATCAGGGGTCACTTAATGACACTAATAGGCAGCAGGTTTAACAGCACAAACAGAAATGTTTTCCATACAAAGCACAGTGAACATGTGGAACTTGTTGTGATGGTCAACTTTTATTTTATAAATGGATTTAAAAAGTAGGTAAATTCATGGAGGACTGGTCCATCCACAGCTATTAACTTAGATGGTCTGGAGTTTAATCCCAGGATTTGGGTGACCCCAAACATCTGACCAGGGCTGCTGTTAGGGAGTGGTGAGGGGCTAGTGCCCTAGGCCCTGCAGTTGAGCAAGCCCCATGCTGCCTTTGGCAGTGAGGAACGCCATGCTTTGGCAGTGTTTCCAGTTCTGGAGTGATGCACTGGCCCACCCCCAGGGATGGACCAGCTGGCTCAGGGGTGGAGCAGAAATATGGAACCTATGCTCTGGCCCAGGGCAGCCTCCCCCCAGTGCTGGGGTGGGCTGGGCACCCTCAAGCCAATTGGTCCTGGGCTCCACCCACCACTACAGGTGGCCACACCTCTGACTTTGAGAAGCTGGGATGGAAAGATGGGGTGGATCTCTCTAAAACTGGCCTGTTCTGGGTACTTATGCTGAAGATTGGATAGTGGCCACTGTCAGAGGAGAGTGCTGAACTAGTTGTACCAATTGTCTGACCCAGTATGGCAGTTCTTATGTTTAGGTGTTCATTTGCCAGAGTGATCAGCATCATTTCAAAAGCCAGCAAGTTTAAAAGTACCTGAGAAATTAAAATCTTTCTTGTAAATTATAGCTTAGAAAGTAATAATTGGTTTTTTATTCTAATAATTTTGACTAAAAGTCATAGATCTATATTGGATAGGTCCCAGTTAATTTTTCCAATGTCATAGGGTAGAGATTAATTAAAAGTTTGGCTCTGATATGCCCTAGATGGATTTCAAGTCTTGGGGTAGAATAAGGTAATCAATTGCTGGGTATAATGTTCTCTGACTGGATTTTACAACATGAGTAAGTAGGAGCATCTCTCCTTGCTAATTATTTTTAATACAAATTCATGGAAAGCAGATATTATCCTCCTTTTTTTTCAGAACAGCCTAATGCATATACAGTGTATACAATAATAATCCTACTTCAGTCAAAATGAAGAAGGTAGAAATAACTCATAATGGGGAAATCTTGTTCAGTTAAACTCTTCCTCTCTTTACCCCCTCTATATCCAAAACAGTGTAAAAAACATCATAGTCATCAGTCTGTTCTTTGGATCATTTATTCTACAAATAAGTGGTAGAGCTGAATGAAAATCAGAATTTCCATCCCATCAGAAACTAATATTTTGACATTGGTTTTCTAAATTGAGATGAAAACTTGATCTATTGAAATGTTTCATCAAACCAAAAGTTCAGATAAAGCTTGAGTTGGAAGCATCACAATGTAATATATTTCAGTATTTTGAAATCTCTGTAATCTCTTCATTTTGATTACCATGTTAATTGAATCAAAACACTGGGGTACTAACGGGTATCCACTACAGACCCCTAAATGATACTAGAGAATAGGATTGTCTTGTAGAATAGGCTGTAGATCCCTGACGATGTGCTGTAGAGGTCTGATTTGAGGGTTGTAGGTGATGACTACCACTATTCTGTTGTTTTCTTTCTTGGGCTTCTCCGTAGTACTTGACTTTGGGGTACCCGCCTGGCTCTGTCAATGTATTTCTTCACTTCTGCAGGTGGGTACCGTACTTTTAAGAATGCTTGGCAGAGATCCTGAAGATCTTTGTCTCTATCTGAGGGATCAGAGTAAATGCAGTTGTATCTTAGGGCTTGGCTGTATAAAGTGGATTGTGTGGTTAATACATTGACAATTTACCAATTGTGGTGCTCAGACAGATGAATACCAGATCCAGGTTTCAAAGAGAAGTTGCTGAGATTGAATTTTTTTGGCAAATTTGATTGCATTGCTTCAGGGCTTAACAAGGACTTTGGATTTTTCCCTTATAACAAGTGATTCGACTTCATCTTACTCTATTTGCTGTTCCCCAGTGTTTGAATCTTTACAACTGCTTTGATTTGCTGTTACAGTATGACCAATCCCCATGACTTACACTTCCCTGCATTTATTTCCTCCCATTCTTTAAGTTCTCCCATCTTCTAAGCATCTGACAAAGTGGGACTTTCACCCATGAAAGCTGATGCAATAAATACATTTTCAAGTGCCACAGAGTTTCTTGTTTGTTAATTAGCCAGTGAAACAGTTTTCCAAAGGCTGAGGTGAATTGTCCATCAATGGGAAATTATTAATCAAGACAAGATTTTTTTTTTCTATTTTAAAGAGAAGATAATTCAGAGAAACTCTATGCCTTATATTACGCAAGAGGTTACAATACATAATCACAATGGGTATGTCTACACACACAATTAAATTTGACCTAATATTAGATCAAATTTAAAAATAGACATGTCTACACAGCACTTGGCCGATTTGACCTAAGGCTTCCCTTAGGTTGAATCGAGGAGAGGTCCCTTTGAACTTACAAAACCTCATGCAACTTCAAAGTGATCATCAATTTGAACACTCTAGTTTGAATTGATGCTGTGTAGGCCTATGAATTCCAACTAAAGTTAGTTCAAAATCACAAGAGTTGACCTTCGTCCCAGGGTGCATGGCACCCTGTAAAGAAGACCAGCCCTTTAGCACCTTTGGGGCTGCTTGCCCCAGGTGCCACACCACCTGGTGTAGGGACAGGACCTCTGCCCAGCAGGAGCCCTGGTTGCAGGTGCAGGAAGGGGAGCTCCAGAGGGAATGGATCCCTGTGCCAGGCTCCAGCTGCCCTCCCCGGGTGCAGGGACCCCCCCCCGATCAGCAGGAGCCCTAATTCCACTGCTGGCCATGCACGGTGAAGGGGCCCTGCACGCGGCTCCTGAACCCTGCTGGCCACATGGGGGAAAGGGAGCTCTGCACGCAGTTCCCAGGCATGCACAGAGCTTCCTTCCCTATGCATGGCCAGTGGGGTTCAGGAGCTGTACTCAGGGCTCCCTTTCCCCCACACGGCCACCAGGGTTCAGGAGCCGCGTGCAGGTCTCACTTCACCGTGCATTGCCAAGGAGGTTTGGGAGCCACGTGCAGGGCTCCCTTCCCTTTGTGGCCAGCAGGGCTCCTGCAGGGTGCCGGGATCCTCTCCCACCCCCATGCTGCCAGCAGGGGGACAAGGGATTCCCCCTGCCCAGTGCTGACAGCAGGGGAGAAAGGATTCCTATAGCCAGCACAGCAGGAGTGGGGAAGAAGGGATTCCCCCAGCCAGGCACTGACAGCACAGGGCTGGGAGAATCCTTTCCTTTCTTCCCCACCCTCACTGGACTGTGTGTTGTCCTGGCCCCACAGAGCCCTGCCAGGGGAAAACATCTCCTGCCAGGCTCCTGCCTTCTGAGCTGCACCTGGGGGAAGCATCTCCTGCCCAGCTCTGGCAGCATCCCACCTAGAGCTGGGCAGGGGATGCTTCTCCCTGTGCTGGGCTGCAGGGGCTGGAGCCTGGCAGGTGATTGGGTGGTAACATGGCCCTGCCAGGGGGCCATGTTGCCATACCTCCTATGCTGCCCCTCTTCCAATTTGAACTAGCAAGTCCTGTCTATGAAGTGCTAGTTCGAATTGGTTTTCCTACTCCGGCCATGTTAGTTTGAATTGATTGAATTTGAATTAATCATTATTAGTTTGGCTTGATTAGTTTGAATTCAGTCAATTCTATTTAACAGTCTTAAGTGTAGACATATCCAATAGTCCCTTCTGAGTTTGGAATCTATGAAAAGTAGTGAAAGGAAATTAATTCCTTTTTTCTCCATTTTAATGCAAGTTAACAGATGGAAGTGAAGGTGAGTCTGTACTGTGCAACCAACCAGTCAGCTGTTTGCTGACCTGTTGGCCCCAGTTTGAAGCCTCTGGCATAAGTAATTTGCAAAATAGCCCAAGCAGTTTAAGCATCATATGAATGTAAACCAGTTAAATAATAGCTAATAAATAGGTTTCCTTTCCCATCTTCCTGTTCCTAGCTTTCCAGAAGCAATTCCTGTTTTTTATGGGCACATGGTTGGTGGTAAATGCCTGGTTAATCTCTAGTTTACTGAGAGAGCCAATGCTTTCTGTTAACAATAACTGGGAATTTCTTTAGGGGATCAAGCTTTCTATTTAATTTCAAGTGAGCTATGTCCTGCAACAGTAGTGTCAGAATAGAGGTGATTTCTTTAGGTGGCACATGATATTTTCTGTACTGAATCCTAGTTCTGGCCAACAGTCCCAATAAACAGAAGACCTCTTTACGCTGATGCTTGGAAATGGGGATGTAGAAGAGGGAGACAAGGAAGCAGTGTCTGTGGGAAGGAAAGTGCAAAGGGCATACTGCTGACATTCACACTAGATTGTTTTCAGATTCAGAGGTCCAAATATTATCTGCACATTTTTTTCTGGCTGTCCTAAGCCAGTCTGGAATATCTGCCTATTCATCCATTTTTACAGGGCAGCATTTTTCTTGAACATTAAATCTACTTAGACAGTTTAAAAAGAAAACAGAAAATTATAGCTCGTTTATATTCAATTTATCTGGGTCACTAAGAATTGGCCTGTAAATTAAATTTATTCTGAACTTAGTTGCTCATTTATGTACCAAATGAAAAGCACAATATCAAAGTAAGTGAATATATTAAATGTTTTCAAACATATATCCACCTCATATTATTTATGTGGAAATGAGTAAGGAGCCAGAGAGGCACTTGTCTCTAGTAGGAAAAAAAAATTACTCTGACTCTCCTGGATAAAATGAGCTTCTGAAAGTAAGAATTAATACTCTGGAAATATGATGAATGCATGCATGCAGCAAAATGTCATTAATATTAAATTTGAGAATGCATCTTATGGTTTTAGTGCCAGCATCCAGCAACTGTTATAATGTAACGGAAGCTGATTTCATGCTTGAATGTGCTGCTGTAACCTTACAGAAAGTATTGGAAGCCACTTTCTGTACACTCTGCTCTGCATAAATGCTAGGAGGACAGACAGTGTTTCCTGCAGGGTCTCAGAAAATGTGTGTGCTTTTATAGGAGTTCCAGAGTGTTTTCTCTCAAAGTTTTCTGCAGATCATTCAGTCGCTCATTGTTTGGGGCTTCAGATCAACTGAGGACTAGGGCCATCTTTACTGATTTCCTGGTCTATCATTGCCATTGAAACCATTTCCCAAAGCCTGTATTATCTTAAAAGGAGATTTCCAGATGGCCTTTGCTTGGTATGTGACCAGTGAATGTAGTCCAGCAGTACCCTTGCATCAGTCTGCTTTCCTGCCCCCCATCCTTGGAAATTCTCTTCTTTATATGCTAATCTTTAGGCACCCTCACCCGCCACACACACACACGCTGGCCCACCTGCAGCTGGTTGCACTAAGGATTTGATTCCTTTTGGAGAGGCCAGACACACTTGCTGATCTATTTTGTGCAGATGCCCTGGAACTGCCAGAAGCCTCAGAGCAACTGAGGAATTTGGAATACTTTATAAACTCCCTAGGTCCATGTCCACTAAGTATACTTTACTAAAGAACAACAACTCCATCCCTCAGAAGTAGTTTGTGAAAGTGTGGGAAGGTGAGTTATCACAGCCCTTAAAAGAGCCCCACTGATGAGGCATAGCAGAGAATGTTAATATTTTTGTGAATCATAGGTTGCTCGTGATACAGGAAAACAGTCTTTCCAAGATCTATTGGATGCCACACAGGTTGTGTAAAATGGGGACCTTGTCTTCTGATATTTGTAATAAAGAAAAAGGAACCTTGATGTGTGTGATGGAAATGTCCATCACTCAGGGAGCTGTGGAAACAGTGGACACAAAACTGAAGAAATTTTTTGCATTCTTGAAGTCAAGCTTCAACTCTGAATTTATATTCTTTCATCTTGGGTTCATTTCCACCACAAAGATTTTTGTTCTCGAGTATTACAATGATTATCATAGCGCATGATTTTACAGAATGGAAAACTAGGCTGATGCCCAGAATAGGGCAAGAGTATTCAGATTTGTTTGTGTTGGTGATGAGAGAACAAATAGCTTATCAATGCACAAAGCAATTGCATGATTTTGAAGAAATTTGGACCCATTTCTTAAAACATTTGATTAAGAATGATGAGATCATACAATAATGTCAGATTTCCACTCTTTCTTTTTCCTGCCTTCCTTCCATCGTCACCCCTGGTCCTCTAGTCTGCCTTCCCCTCCCCAAACATTTGTGTCTCTCTCTTTTGTTGTTACCACTACTTTAACAAGTTATGTCTGTATAATATTGTCTGATTTTATGTTGTCTGGTCTTGAAGGTTTGATAAGTTCTCAAATTGTGTAATTCAGTTAGGAATTTGACATACTTACTGTAAATCATTTTACTTTATTGTTTCATTTCTATATTAAAACTATTTTAAATGTTTCTTTCACACACAAACACACAGCACTGCCTCTTCTGCTCATTAAAGATGAAAATACATACATGCAATTCATAGGGACAGTCCAACTTCATACTTAATTTTTTTTCTTAATTAATGGGTTTATTTTAATAAAAACAAATCCTGGAGTTATCTCGTGAATCTCTGTGCTTCTGCTGCTTTTTCATCAAGTCATAATCCTTTGTTTAGACATTACAGTGGTTGCCGTGGAAATAACTGTAGTGTCAGAAGATAATGACTTCAGCAAAGTCACAGATGACTTTGCGGAGAAGACCATCTTGCAAATTTTGGTGTTAGTGGGAGGGAGGGGAGAGAGAGACAAATGAAAAGTAGTACAGAGATGAGCAGAATTGCTTCACAAAATCTGTGTCTGCACCTTTCAGAATTGTTTCAGAAATGGAGTTTGAGATGTGTAAAACTGTATATTTTGTGGTGGCTTGGTCCCCAGTTTTTCACATTTATGACAGTTCTGATTAATCTTTGAACAATTTACTTAGAGACCAGAGTAACAAGAAACCATTGTGAGCACTCAATTCAGTCTCCACACCAGCATGACTAGCATATTCTCCAGAAACATTCTTTTGTTGCACTGTTTGCAACCCCCTAGCTAATGAAGACTCAATAATAATGGTGATATTATGGTTCTCTTTCTAAAGAAAGCTTTCTGAGCTGCCACTCTCACTTTAAGCATGATTTTTTTTTTTTGCTTTAAGATTCCTCTGAAATATTAAGAAGTCTTGTGATACTTTTAAAGACTAACAGATTGATTTGTCACATGAGCTTTCACGGGAGAAAATCCCATTTTGTCAGATGCTTGAAGCATCTGACAAAGTACCACAGGACTCCTTTGTTTGTTTTGCTGAACCAGACTAACATGGCTACCTTTTTGGAACTTTTAGCTATTGTATAGCTAAAAATAGTTTTTCTTTAATTACAGGATTTCCCTTTCTGTTTCTACATTAGTCCTATAACTGGAACTAATTCTCATTCTACCTGTTGGTGATATACATTGGTCACTTTAATGCTTACAATGGCTTGTATTTGGAGGTAAAGCCTTCTTAGCAATGTAGCTTATGAATAGGGATGAGTGAAGTACCTTGTTAAAATTAAACATGCTCTCGAAAGATACCTCTATGATTTTTGAAACAAAACCAAACTAAATATTTTTTAAACTGTCAACACTTTTCATTGCAATGTTTGATCAATAATTTTCTCAATTCCTTAGTGTCTTTCCTTCCAACCCCATTTGATTGCCTCTCAAATAGCAATCAGCATATGTATAAAACATATTCTGTTAATGTGGGCCTTTTAAAGACTAATGAATTTATTTTTTGTATGAGCTTTCATGGGTAGCTATGTGTTATCTCCACCTTACAGAAGGGAAAATTGAAATACAACTAACTGATGAGGTGGGACTTCACCCACAAAAGTTCATGCAAAAAAATAAATTTGTTAGCCTTTAAAAGTGCCACAGGCCTCCATGCTTGTTTTGCTGAACTAGACTTACATGGCTACTCCTTTGGAATTTTGTTAGTGGGTGCACAAATGCAGTCCCATTGTTCAATTATAAATGGACAAATTATAAAAGTTTTTCTTTAAGATCCTCAAACATATACAATGATTTGCCCCCCCCTTTTTTTTTTTTTTTTTTTTTTTTTTTTTTTTTTTTTTTTTTTTGAAACAAATTTAGCCTCATGTTGTGAAACTAAGGATAGTTATTGCTGGGCATGTTAACAATTGCTTTTTCTCAACTTCACTTTGAACTGCTTAAACTGTTACAAATAAAACAATGAACTCTGTTTTTGACAAGTCCCTTAAGTATAAATATTGAGCTTTCAAGTCCAACCTTTCCTTCTGAGCTTTGGAGCTGAATCTTAATATAAATGACATACCAAGGGAAAAAGAAGAAGGAGAGACTAATTTCAGATGAAATTTCTTGGGGAATGCAGGAGGGCTGTTTATTTGAAGTTCATAATGTAAATCAGTTGTGAGCAAACCGAGAAGATAAGCAATGTACCCTCGAGTTTCTGTAGTGTTTTAAGCTAGTTGAACGAATACATTTACCAGTTCTCAAATGCCAAGTCACAGGTGACAAGACAGAACTGATTAATGACAGCTGCACAAACTTAGAAAATAAATTAATAAACCATTCAGATTGAACATTTCCTTGACAGAAACCAGTAACTGCACAGAGGCATGGGAGCATTAACCAACACAATGGCACTGACAGTACAAAATGCAATGTAAAAGGTTTTTTTTCTAATCCAAATGAAACCATTTATAAACAAGCAAATGTATGTTTGTATTTTTTTTTCAAGGTAAATGAGACTACTTAAAAAATAAACAACTGCCGTGGAACCAGGCTTCCTATTGGGGAATTTTATCTCTATGCAAGCTAAAAGGGGTTAAAAGAATGTAGCTGGTAGTATACTCAGCTCTGTTGGTCTTAGCTCTAGTCTACACTTAAAGGGCTTTTCAGCAGCAGTCAACCAGCAAATACACAAGGCACACAAAATGCCTTGTGTAACTGCCAGCAACTTTCTAAGCCACTAGGACACACTGCTGAAAGCCAACAGCAAATGTCTTGCAGTTGGCTTTTAGCTACATCTTCTAGGGGACAGGACTTCCAGCACTGACCTTCTGGAGTGCAGCAGCAAATACTCACTGCTAATTGTGCCCAGAATGTTGGGTTGATGGCAGTGATTTTGCTGTCATTAATGAAGACATACCCATTGTAATGTATAGAGTGAATCTTAGTAGAACTGGCATACCACGTGGTGGGAAGAGAGCCTGAAGAAAGTGTAATTTCATTTCAATTTTGAAATTATTTAGAATAATTTCTGAATTTTGCCCTGTCTCTTTAGTGACTTTCTTCTGTCCAACTGAATGGTACTGTGAAGGACAAGCCACAATTCCCCTGAGTCTTTCAAAGCTGAGAATGAGGAATCTGGGCATGGGAAACATTATTAAACAAGATAGGTTGTCCCATCCCAGTCAGCAAAGTGCTTAAGCTTTCTATGTTAATCGAACTACTCTTGCTTCAAGCTGAATATTTTCTTCAGTTTCAGTTGTATCTCAATTTTCCCAGCTGTAAAATGGAGATAACAATATATAGTATAAGTGAAATCCAAAAATAACATTGCTTAAAGTGTAGGATTGTTGTTTTTCCATTTCTACATGTGGCTTCAGTGCCACCAATAGTTTCCATACAGAACTGATTTGATCTCCCTAGACAGGATACAGGTCACACACAGATTACTGGAGGCCTTAATAGCATTAGTAATGTGTATTTATGTGTGTGTTTTTCCTAGTTTGCTCTCCTTTTAAAAACAAAACTGCAAAGAAGCAAAGTGATTATTCTAGTAGTAGTTTCTGTGACCATAATTGCTGTGAAGTGCTATGCTATGTTTGATTTCTACAGGAGGAAACTGATGGACCCAGGCAGGTCACCTGCCCGATGTGAATGATAGCTTTGAATAATGATTCAAAAGGACACAATGAGGGGGTGATGCTTCACATATCTGTTTAAAACATTGTTGGAAGTAATTTGGGTTAATATTTCTGTAATTAGATAAGGGAGTTGATAACTTTTTGTTTGTTTTCCTCATATGAGCCTCTTCCGGCAAAAACCTTGTTTCCATGTTAATATGCAAAGAGGTGCTAGGAAGGTTGACAGTTGTTGTAGCCTAATTTTATGTAATCACAATTTAAGTGATTTTTTCATCAAAGTTTCAGAACAAACACTTGCTATGCCTGTGTACTACAAGTTTTGCACTTACACTTAACAAGCCCTTCTTACAATAATAGCTATTTTTAGATATGTGTTACATAGTTACTTAAGTAAAAGAGTTTGATGAGATGCTACCATAATATAGTCCCCTCTCCAGCAAAACATGTAAGCATGAACTCAAATTTAACACATGGCAAAGTGCTCTGCTGGATCAAGTCCAAGATAAGTAGCTCACTTTTTAATAAATGGATTTTTTAATAGTGGGTTCCTATTCCTGTTCAAATACAACTTGTGTCCTCCATAGTTGAGAAGAGCCAAGATAGTTGAGGTCACCTCAAGTGCCAGCATGGTCACAGGAATACTGTCCTTGATGTTTCCGTAAAGATTTTTGCACAGATACATTGATGCATTCTTGCACTATAGTGAAGTTTGCTTTGAGATTCCCTGATATTTTTTTCTTATAATTACATGACTTCCTTAATAAAGTAGTCAAGATACATATAAATATGCTTTTCCAAGAAAAAAATAACCAACACTGATATTCCAAAATTGGTTTCAGGGAAGTTAAATGTCAATATGATTTACTTTAAATTCTATAGCTGTGTTAACCAATCCCTCCTCCTCCAAGTCATTTTGTTATGGGAATTTAAATTACAAACCTCTGTGTAGAAAATGCTCAGTAACTAGCACTGATTCAAATTATAACTATTAAAGTTCCTGAAACTGAAAAAAAAATCAGTTACTTCCACCTTAATAGTGAATTCTTTCTGCAAATATTCATAGACTATACACACACGATATAGTACATAGGATTTCAACTTTCACGTCCATTCAAAAATAATTTTAATTTTATGCTAAATAAAATCTAAAATCACACCAAATATTCCTTTTTTTAAACTTATTCATTATTTATTAGAAATGTTTGAAGGTTTAATTCCAAATTATTTTAATAACTAGCATATGCCTGGTAATAAATTGAGTGCCTTGAGGCTAGCTGTGAAATGAATGCCCTGAGGATGATGCCACCTGTCAGAAAATTGTTTGCTAAAATTCACAGATATGACTCTTATTTGGTATTAATGTTGATATATAATACATCTTGCATATTAAGCGAAGTCTAGCTTTGAAATACAGAAGACAACAAGGAGATCATAAGTGTTTATTCCCCATCAAGTGAAAATACAGAAAATTGTTTTCTTATTCTGATAGATGAGAGAGTATTTCTAACAGTATTTGGTAGAAAACATGTCTCATCGTAATTTTGGAATCAGTTGCTAATTAATTATGGTCCAACTGTGAACATAATCACATCATCATATGCTATGTTCATATGGCATATTTTTAAATAGTGTTCATGTTTCCTTTCCCTTTCATGAATAGTCTTAATAGTAGGATCTGATTTTAACTGGTAGTTTTCCAGTGTGTAACCAAATTATGGTAGTGCCCTGGTTGAAACACAAATTAACATTATAATATCTATTTTAAAATTTGTTCTGTTGGATTCTTTTATTTCCAATTCATGACTGGAAACATGACTTACCTTGGGAGACCATAAAATAAGTTGTGAGCTTTAAAGAAAATTTTATGTAACTATTCTGGTGCTCATGAAAGAGATCTGATGTGAGACTGGGGTCATATATAGAATATAGGTTAATCTCTAGCAGAAGCAGCAAAAATCTTCTATTGTTGTAACAAAGTTCTGGTCCTCAAATGCATGGGTATGTTGCACTGTTTCTGTTATGGCCCCTGCCTCTTTAAAGGTGGGAGGTGTAGTTCCAGTGAAAAACCATGTTCCTGTGCTTGAACTTTAAATTATAGAAACTGGTAGAAGCCCATAAAAGTGTATGCCTGAAGAAATTTGTTAGTCTTTAAGGTGCCACAGGACTCTCAGGCTGTGCCCACACCAGGGTTTTATTTTGAAACAACAGCTGGCATAAAGCCTGGCATGTCCAAACAATATTCCATTATTTTGAAATGATGAGACCCCATCATTTTGACATAACTGACATCGTTTCAAAACTGTTAAACCTCGCAGGCAATCGAAAAAGCACTTGTTTCAAAAGGGTTGTTTTGAAACAATGCCGTTGGGATGCATTGTTTTGAAACAAATTCTGTTTTGAAACAGGGCTTTTGACCTTCCTCCTAGGGTGCCATGCGGGGGAACGGAGGGCATCCAACCTGCTGTTCCCCCTTGCCGGGTTATTTTGAAATAACCATTTACGTGTGGACATAGCCTTATTGATTTTTCTGACTCTATCAGAGATTTAGAAAGGCTTGGTGGAAAAACTGAGTAGGTCATTTAGCTTGGATAATGAATGGGCTTACAGTATCACGGTTCTAAGATCAGTACTTCACAAACAAGGAGTCATAACAGTTAACATAATTACAGCCTATCAGAATCAGAAGTGCCCTCTCTTGTGTTTATACAGTGGCTACCACACTGGATCTGTCTTGGATGTATTTCTCTTCAATGGGATATGAGCCTGCCCTCTTGTAATGCTGATACCCAAAGTCATTTTCAAACAGAATCAAGAGCAAGGCAGATTGATGCTGTTTGCATCAGCATGGGCAAGGCAGTTATGTTTCTTAAACCTGCCCCCTCCCCCCACCAGGGAATCAGTACACTGCCTTTAGTCTGGGTCTTGATATCCAGCTTGAGACGCAGGTGTTGTTCATAAATCTTCAGTTGCTGGTTCTCAAGCTCCTGTTCCTAAACCTCAGGGAGACACTCTGTTTGGAAGCAATCCAGCATGTCCTACTTAATGGTAGGAAACATACATAAGGTCTACTTAATATGTAGAAGCATCTCTCTGTCTGGGTGGCTGGCCATGGTGCATCATCTATGAAATCTACGGTTCAAAAAATATTGGATTATTATACCTAAAAGGGTCAGGTTGTTGGTCAGTTATATCAAAGTTCATCTGACTTCAATTTGTGTTTCCCCTTCATGTTATGGGTAGGATTGTGTTCTTTGAACCAATATTTACCAAGTCCCTTAAAGGCATAAAAAGTAATGTCTACTTGAATTCCTACTACACTGTGAGATTTAAATGTATTTTTATCAGTCCTTATGAGATCCCCCTTTTGAATAGTTAGATATCTTTTCATTGGCAAATCTCATTGAAAGTGGCCTTCAAATGATGATTAGAAGTAGGAGAACTACATGCTCCAGCGATGGCTCTACCATACAGCTTCTATAAGGACAAGGTACAGGCTAAGCCCCATGCTAAGTTTCTTCCAGTGGTACCTGATTTCCACGTCAGCCAATCAACATGTACATTAAAAATGATCACCCCAATTTGCACTGTAAAGGAATTCTCAGTAAGCGGGGGCCACAAACTTAGCGAGGAGTGGAGCTTTATTCTACACAGCTGCAGGCCCAAGGGCAAGTACCCAAGAGCCCCAAGAATAGTGTACGTTATTCTTATATAGTGACATATTACACTATATTGCTATATAGCCAATTAAGTTCTGGGTCCAGCCTTTTTGCACAAAAATGTCCCCAATTACAACTTCTTCCTTTGACGCGCCTCAACCCACATACTTCCAATCATAATTCACCTGCGCAATGAGTCTTCTGGCCTTGCCATAGAGCTGACAATGGGTTTTCTTACATCTGAGGCAGACTGACCTCAGAATTCTGCAGGCAAAATCCAAACACTTTCTCTGTGTCCAAACTTCAGTACTCTGTCCTTGAGAGCATAACTTTCTACAGCTTCCTTATCAGCTAGTTGCTTCTACTGGCCCTCTTCTAGGGATGCTAGCAGAACAGAGAAATGCAGCTTCACCCCCCCCCCCAGGTCTGCTGAGCTATCCATCTGTGTCTCAACGCTGTTAGGCCTCAGCCCTGGAATTCCTCCACAGCACACACTTAGTTTCACATAATCTCACAGTTGACTACAAGCTCAGAAAATCTTCTTTTAAGTTAAACGAACAGAATAGTACCAGCTACCACTCTCGTAGCGAAGTCCCAGATCTTTCTTGTGGTTTTGGATTTTCAAATTGGCTTCTTTGCTCCCTAAGGAAAGCAGGCTAAAACCATTAAAGTGACTTCTACTGGCTTCTTAATGAGCCTTAACTAGAAGCTATTAAGTGATTCTTACGACTTGTCTACACAGCACTGCAAAGTATGTCACTACATTGTATTCTGTAAAATGCTTTCATCTGCTGTGCTCTTAAAAGTCCTGTGTAGACTCTGTTGGCACATTGTGAAAGGTACCTAGGTTGTATTGTGTTAATAGACTATCCAGTTCATATTAACATAGCGCAAACCAAATACCTTTCAGAGTGTGCCAGAAGAATCTACACAGGCCAGTTAGAATGCAACATATGAAAGCACTTTACAAAACAAGTCCTCTAGTGCATTTTGTTGGCGGCATGTTGATTAGTCCTCAATTGTTGGAGAGGGCCTCAAGCCTCACTTTTTAGGAATGTAGACTTCACTACCCAGACAAAACCCTAAGACAGAATACCTATATTCCCTGTTTAGTCTCTCTCAAACTACATGTACAGTGGTATTCTCCAACCACCATATCTGAAAATCCATCTTACCTCTGAGAATTAAACTGATTTCCTGCTTATGAATCATAACCAAGAGCAAGGTTAATCTGCAGGCTAAATGGCCATGTCTCCATTACACACAGGAAGTTCAAACTAACCTCAGGTTAGCTCACGCTAATTTCGCCCTTATATGTTTGAACTAACTACGCATTCTAGTTTGAACTAAGCTCAACCTAAGTGTTACTCCATGGCCATGTTGCGCCTAAGTGTGGACTAACCTCTGGTACTATCGAGTTCAAATTAAGCGTTCCTTAGTTCAAACTAAGAAATTTGTTAGTTCAAACTGGGAAAAGCCTGGTGTAGCCATGGGCTAAGTTAGTCTGGACTTAGTCTGTACTAACTTGCCAGTGTAAACATAGCCAATATGTCCAACCCTATAGGTTCCATGTTATGCCCTTGGTACTGCAGTCATACCCCAGTCTGGTGAATGGATTTGTATAGTTGCAATTATTTGGAACTTAGTAGCAATTCTGTCGATGGTGCAGAAATAAAAATTGAGTGGAATGCTGTCTCTTGGATCTATTTGTTTTCTGGGCTTATGCTAGGACTCTGGATTTTGACAGGAGATTTGATGGACAAGGCACTTTTTTTTTTTTTTTTTTTTAACCTTTCAAGAAAGAACAGCATTTAAGTCACAAAATTAGCTAAAATCATAGCATGGGTGAAGAAGTTAAACTGAATTAGCATAAGAAAATTCTGTATAACTTCCCTGTGCTTGCTGACTTACTATCACTTCTTCAGTAGGCAGAAAGGGCTCTACCATATGAGACTCATATATATGACAGTGATTGATCCCTTACGTAATATCATGCTATAGATAAATAAGTTGAAACTTTTGTATGTTTAGAACATGTTATTTCAGTTCTTTGTACATTCCTTGGAGAGATGGGTCAGTTAGCAGTCAGCTGATATACTGGAGCTGGGAGTGTAACCCTGTTAGGTACCAGTATGGGCACATTTCAATGCATTAAGATATTTCATGAATTCTTACTATTCAGATCACTTTTAGCAGGAGCCTGTTCTGACTACTATCCCAAAGATTGATGCTTGGTGAGCACACTCTATTCAGCATATCCATTGTGTGATTTCCTTTGTTACACTGGAATGGATTGAAAGTTATATGCAAGTGTGCAATTCCACAGATAAAGCACCTATTGAAAACATCTAGGTGCTTTACAAAAATAATGCTTCAAAACAATAAGCCCTTTGAAAACAGTTTTCATAAATCCTGAACATCTGTTGTTGGAGAGGATATATGAACTGATTAGTCAGCAAGCCTTTATACCTCAGGCTCTGCTTGCTTAAGTTTTTTTTAAGTATGCTTTGGTAGTTACCATGTCTTATCATTTCAGAAATATTGGTTATCCTCTGTAAAGGTGCTATTTAAAAAAAACAAAAAAACTTATTCCTATATTCTAAAAATATAACTGGATGATGATTGATGAAACTTTGAGTGCTATATTTTGGATGAAGCATCTTCTTCAATTAAATATTAAATAGTAGTCCTCAAAACAAAGTTGATAGCTAATTTGGCTGATGTCTTTGTTAGTTGTTTGAGGCCTCAAAGAATAATTTAGTGAGTAGGTTTGTAAATGGTGAATTTTGAAATGCCTATTATCTGTATTTAGATAGTATTTTGTATGAAGGTTAGATGTTATAGTTTTTAAAGCAAGAATAAACCATTGTGATTTATCTAGTCTGTTCTCTTGCATAATATAGACAATAAGAATTCCCCAAATTTATTACTGGGTCAAGTCAAATATATTTTAGAAGCACAGTCAATATTTATTTACAAAATTCCAATGATGGAGAATCCAGCATAACCCCTGTTAAGTTACTCCAAAGATCAGTTACCCTCTCTGTTAAAAATGTGTTTATTATTTCAAGTCTGAACGTATCTAGCTTCAACTTCCAGCCACAGGATCATATTATACCTTTGATATCAGAAGGTTCTCCAATCTAGCAGGCAAACATCTGTTTCATATCTAGGGATGTATAGACTGTGGTAAAGTTAACCTTTAACATTTACCTTCGAGCTAACTAGATTGAGCTCCTTGAGCCTTCCACCATAAAGCACGTTTCCCAATACTTCAGTAATTCTTGTGGCTCTTCTCTGAATCATCTCCAATTTTTAAACATTCTTCTTGAATTGTGAGCATCAGAACTGCACATGGTATTCCACTACCACTAGTGTCCAGGGTCAGATTTAGGGGAAAGAGATTGAATGGAGTGGCAGTCTTGGTGGGTGGGAATGCCAGGCATGGGGTGCTGTTTTTATTGTTAGCAACAAGAGGGAAAATAGAACGTTTGAAACAGAAACATTTCATATTCTGTACATGGATTCATTTTTCACTTACTTTGCAGAATGTTCTAGATTTTGATAGAATCTCATGGAACCTTCCTGACTTTCTGAAAACTACATTTCCTTGAAATATCTGGAATGTTGTCAGCCATTCCCTTGCAGGTTTATAAAAGGTGGGGCATCATTAGTCAGTCAGGGAGATATAAGGACAAAGTGAAATGAGAGCCCACATGTGATGAACTTTGTTTTACTGTGTAACTGTGAAAGTGTATTTGCATTCAAAAAATTGAAGACTGCAATCCTCAACCATGTTGTGTCAAGGTGTTATCATCTTTAGATTCAGTATCTCTTTGGAATACTGCAAAGAATGTATGGTCTGTTTTCAGCATCAACTATGAGCTGAAAGATCCTCTTAGGACAATATTACAAATCTGACCATGAAGCTGCTAAGTAACACTCACTGGGGAAACCACATTGATGTGCAAGGTACAAAGTGACTGAGGTTTAAGACACCCTGATGGAACTGGTGTAGTCAAAGTCAAGATGAAAATCAGGCAAGAATTGCATAGGCTGGCAAGCTAGATCACTAACTTCAAATTTCTGATCTCAGTTCTGGTTTGTAACAATACCCTGTTTCAACTAAACCTTTTAAGTGAGGCATTAGAAACTCACTTGATGGACACTGTGACTGCTACCACTTTGAGAAGCTGCCTTGATTTTGTTATGGCCCACAGAAGCAACTGAATTAAAGATACAATCACTGCTGCCAAAGAAGAGGTGGAAACTGAAGTAGAGCCTGTCTTCAGATGAATATGAGTTTCCTTGAAGGAGATGGGTGTTGCTGGTGCTGGGCACCAGGGGCACGTGCCCTGAATCCCAGTGCCGATGCCCCGGGTCTGGCGCCCTCCCCCCCCAGTCTCTGGCCCAATTGGGCTGGAGATCCGAGGCCCAGCCCCCCATCCCCAGCTGGGGATCCGGGGCTCGACCGTGGAGGCTGCTCCTGCTCCCGTCCACAGCCAGGGATCCGGGGCCCAGCCATCCATGGCTGTGGCAGCCCCATCCCCAGCTGGGGATCTGGGGCTCAGCTGCCTGCAGCAGCAACAGCCGCTCCAGCCCCATCCTCGGCTGGGGATGCGGGGCCCAGCTGCCTGCGGCAGCATGCGGTGGTTTCTGGCCCTGTCCCCGGCCAAGGGATATGGCCTGCAGGCCGGAGGCGGGGCCTTGGGCCATGCCCCAGATCCCTCACCGGGGCAGCAATGCCCCTGGAAGGAGAGACAATTTGATTATGAGGGCAAAGATGAAGTGATGGGATGCTCAGAAGAAAAAATCAAAAGGAAGTTTTTTTGCTTGATCATTAATACTGCTTGAGTGCTCATCAAAGAAATTTTTGGACAAATGAAGCACCCACAGAAAAAGCTGGGAGAGGGGAGGTTGTATGACCACAGTAAAGTGCCAGCAGACAGAAAAACACCCTTGAACAATCATACAGGCTTTCACCAGATATTGACACATGGGGAATGTTCCGATATCATTTATAAAGACCTCTTTATTGAAATAAACTGCATCCATCACATTTTACCACATGGGAAGCACTTGTCACTTCAAGTTCTTTAATTGAGTCATGAACCAGATATGGAAGATGCTTTTCCTAACGTGGATAACTTTGAGTATTCTGCTCATGCTGCTGATCACAGTCATGAGTGATGAGTATAGTTTTGCAATTTCAGTCTCATTTAAACATATCTTCAATGGATTGCAGTCAATGAGAGACTGATGTTGCTTGCTGTTTGTTGCTTCAAAAAGTCATTGAGTCTTTGGATCTCTCTGATGCCATGTTAAAATTTGTGAAGGCAAAAGTGAGAAAAGGGACCTTTTGAATCAAAAGACTATGATTAACATTCTAAGGCTGTCACCCACTCTAACACTATTTAATATTGATTCACATGGTGTTGATGCACAGTTCAATTTTTTGATGTTAGTATGTTTCAGTTATTCTTAACGTAAAAGGTTTCTATAAGTTTAGAGGCAACTAGCTTCTTATTTGCTTATATATGACATGCATAAGAACAGATTTACAGATCCTAGTGTACAAATTTGTCACCTTATATGGCAGGGATAAATATGCATGAAAATAATACGTCAAACTCATGAAATGGGCTACAAACACAATGAAAATTAGATATTGAAAAGTTTAACAAATGGAATGGGGGAGGGGAAGCAGTAAAGATACTTCTTGTGTAGGATGCCTTTTGGTCTGGGACTGGCCTGCCAGTGCCAAAGAGATTATATAACCTCTCCATTCTTGTTCACTATTTTTTAATGTATCTGGTGATTTCACCGGCTCTCTTCATCACAGCGTTGAACTTGCCTGCCTTCTTTTTGCAACTCTATCACTTCTAGCTACTAATAGACAAATAGCATTTTTAGGATTTCTTTTGTTTCTAATATACTTTTGGAATTCATTCTTATTGTTCTTGAGTTAGTTCTTGCCATTGGAGTTGTCTTTTTTTTCCCTAGCAATTTTAAAAATGTTTTACTGTCTTCTAATTTATATTCATTGGTATCATCATCCCTACTTTCCTGACACTTGTTATATAATTTTTAAATGACTGTTTCACCTCCCTCTAGCCCGGGTTGGGTTATTTAACCAGTGTTGCATTCTTTCTCAACTGTGGGATTATCTTCTGGGACATTTAGTAATATCATATTAAAAGTTCCTAATTATTATTCACACATTTCTGTTTAAGTTCTTTCTTCCAGATGATAACCCATAACTGATTTCAGCTTTGTGAAACTGAGTCTAATAAAATCCCAAGAATTGGGGTGCTGCTGGTGCCCAACACATGGGGCATGTGCCCCGAGTCCAGGCACCAGCACCCTGAACTGCTGGCATGTCCCCTGACTCTCCTGACCTCGACCTCAGCTGGGTAGCTGGGGCCTCACTGGCCACAGCAGCACCTGCATCTCCCAGGCCAGGCTGCCTGCGACAGCCACTGCCTCACCTGGCCCTGTTCCCCCCTGGGGATGGCAGCATCACGAGCCTGGGGCCCCGACTCCAGATCAGGGGTAGGGGGCAGAGCCTGGGCCTGGGCCTGGGCCCGGGCCCACAGTCTTTCCCTGGGGCAATGGCACTCCTGCCAAGAATATATAATAAATTTAATTATATATGTGGTTTGAACTTGATTCTGTTTGCGCATAATAAATACAATCACATCATGATAACTTGCACTGAGGTAAGCATTAACGTTTAGTTCTATGGTAAGTTCCCCTTTATCTGTCAAGCAAGTTCTGATATAGAATTTCCCTGTGTTGGATACACCACCTTTTGTAATTAGGGAATAAAAATCTTTAGAATTGCTAAAAATTATAGGTGACATATTATTGGCAACATTAGATCTCTAGCATATGTCACTGAGATTCAAGATCTCCGAGTGTCTAGGCACCTGGTCACTTTTCATCAGTAATTATGTTGTCTGTAGCAAATACCAGTTAGTACCCCATCTGCTGCTTTATATGGAAGAACATTAATATGATTTTAGTAGGTGTTCTGGTACTGAGCAAATAAAGATCAATAATCTATTTGAATTGTCAGCTTGCATGTAATACATTGGGATGGACTGAAAGTTATAACAGGAAAAAAAAAACACACTGGGTGTGATGAATACTGGACTCAGAAGTGCTACAGGAATGTAACAAGCAAACAAGTATCTATTCTCCTGATGGGAAAAGCTGAGGGACTAAATGCATTGGTAAATGCACATGCTAAAAGTGACTCCCTGAATAACAGTATAATAAGTATTTAAATTCACCAAATTGTACGTGCACCAGGTAATTAGGAAGATTATTCTCCCCACTCCAATCCCTTGGGTGACTATCTGACCCAACTGTTTACAAAGTGTGTAACAACATGAAAATTTATATTCTAATGTGGCTTTTGGATGTAACTTTTTAATTAACAAAACAAAACAAAAAACACTGAATAAACCAATGTCATCGTATAGAACTACTTTGCTCTCCCTCTCTCCCAAAGGAACTTTAGATTTGCAGCACAGATCTCTACTACTTGAGCTGATGGAGTAACTGGCATGGATCAAACAAAAGAGGGCAGCTTAGACACACTGTGATAAATAAATCTGTTAGTCTTTAAGTGCCACAAAACTTCTTGCTTTTTTTGCATGTCATAGTTATTTTAAGAGGAATTTAGAAACTTAAGACATCTGAGTAGGTGAGATTATTCATCAAAAACTGAAATTTTGATTAGCCTGAAACTATTGGGAAACTTGACACATTTCACTAATAGATAGTTACCATCACAAGAGGACTTATCTACCATACACAAAATGGGAAGTGGTAGTGCTCCTTTCCGCCCACCCCTTTAGCCCAGCATTTAGGACACTCGCTTGGGATGTGGGAGTCACAGGTCTGAATCCCTGGTCTCGAACATGTATTTGAAACCAGGCCTCTAGTCTCCTGGGTGACTGCCTTTATTACAGACTACAGGGTATTCTGGAATGAGCTTCTCTGTCTCTGCTATGGAAGGTATTCCATTTTGTATAAAATACTTGAATAGTCAGGGGACCAGACAGGGAGAATGGCTCTACAGGCTGGTAGTTAAGGCATTCATGGGAGAAGAGGAAGGCCCTGCTTCAAATCTACAATGATACAATTGCTATTTATATATTAAAACTATTTGTTCAAATTTCGGAAAGTGTTCAAAGTCATTTTGACCTGAAACTACTTGGAGCAAACTGAAAAGCGCCTCTTCTAGATTCAATTCCAGCGTCTGGAGGAGAATATTGTAGTTGTTATAGGCTGTTCTGTCATTGTTCTGCCAATCTGTCTTTTCACCCCTTCTCCTATTTCCCTCTCTCTTTTGTTCTCTTTTTTTTGCCTCCATCCATTCTGTTCTTTTCCATCACCATCCACCTCCTCACTCCTATCCCTCCTACCCCAGTCATATCTTCCTTCTTGCTTTCTTTCACTGCTATTCAACCCCTAGCTCCTGTACACAACTCCCATCAACTTCTGTAAACCAGATCTTTTTTCCATTCAGGCTACTGCTTCCTTCTCTGTATTTCTGGCACAGAAGAAAGTGTCTTTTTGCTGTTACTTCGAGTGCATGACACCACTATAGGAAGCTGGGAGTTGTGATTTCAGGGAAAGTCCTGCTCTGCTCCTTCATTTTCACGATGGTGCGCACTCTGTGCAGATAGTATCTTTGGAGAATTTAATCCCCAAACTAAGTGCATGAGAATGTGAATTGGGGAAATGATTAGCAAACCTGAAAATTCTATATTTAGTCATGTTTTGCTCTCTTTTTGGATTTTCAAGAACATTTTGTAAATGAGTTCCCCCGTGCATGTTGTGAATGGCTGTTCATGTGATTACTTGTTCATTCCCGGAGGAGGCTGTTTGTTGTTATATCCTGGAAGTGCTTGTCTCTTCTTGTTATGGTTTCAGCCCAGCAATCAGAGGGTGAAGCTTTATTATAACTGATGTAGTCAAATATAAAATGGCTGGCTGTACTGGGTCAGAGAAATAGTTTAACTAGCCCAGTATGCTGTCTGCCATTGGTGGTCAGTACCAACTGCTTCAGAGGGAAAAAGCAGAACTGAACAATTATCATGAGATCTAGTCCCTGTGTTCCAGATCTTGTTTTTGGCAGTCAAACTGTCAAAGAAAACTCTCTTAAAAACAAAAGACTTGAGTGTACTATCAAAGCTAAAACAGTTTATTGCAGAACAGTGATGAAAGCGCTCATGGGGAGAGCAGATGCTGGTCTCCACCCCTGTGGTGCCTTACAAAATCTTTTATAACTTTCAGTAGCATTAACATATTTGCATATACATAAAACAGTAGTAACAAAATCTAACATTTTCTTATTGGTGCAGACTAACGTTATTCCTTAAATGGGACCAAGGTCAGGAAGGGTACAGTTCTTGCATAACAAGATGATAGGAGCAGGATAGAAGTGGTTTATGCTGGTAACATAAAGCAGGAGGGTATGTGTCAAGGATGCCTGGTACAGAGAGGCACCAGTTTGAAATCTTCCAGTCCTGCATTCTTTTACAAAATGTTTAGGTACATCCACAGCATGAGGATGCATCCCTGGCCATGCTGGCTAATAGCCATTGATGGATCTATCCTACATGAATTTACCTAATTCTTTTTTGAA
This sequence comes from Podocnemis expansa, assembly GCA_007922195.1. NCBI lineage: Eukaryota > Metazoa > Chordata > Testudines > Podocnemididae > Podocnemis > Podocnemis expansa. Next base: position 40,742,497 of record ML681994.1, read on the forward strand.
CCCAGGTACGCTTTTGGTCCTTACAAGATACTCTATCAAAAAGTTCCACACACTGACTGTGTGAAGTAATACTTCCTTGTGTTGCTTTTAAATCTGCTGCCTATTGAATTTCATTCAGTGCCCACTGGCTCTTGTTTATTGTGAAGGGATAAGGAAACCTTCCTTATTCACTTTTTCCACCCAGTTTGTGATTTTTATGGATCTCTATCATTCCCTTTAACTCATATTCCCTCTTCTTCCTCAGAATGAATAGTCTCACTCTTTAATCTCTTCTCATAAGGAAACTGTTTCACACTCTATGATGGGATGCCTAGGGCACAACCTGGAACTGGTGCACTGTTTTAACACTCCAGCCTGGGCTGGCTTGCACAATTTTTTGTGGCACATTCCCCTGGTGCAACATGTTTCAAGTGTTTAGAAGTCAGATAAAAAATACTAGAAATAAAATGCATTCTAACCTGAATACTTTCAGCAATCTTTACAAACTTAAGTGACTCTCACCACGGGTTGGCATCCCTGCATCCAGGCTCTCCCCTCTGACCAGTTGCTTGTTGGTGTTAGTAAATGTAGGTGGAAGAGAGAGACTATGGCAAATGTCTCCCCTTTTAATAATGTTCCTTCTCCCTGCTTGTATTTCACTCCTCCCCCCAGGGTTAGGTGATAAACAGTGTCCTTATATGAACTAATCCATGTCCTGAGTCAGTGAGCATTACTTCCTCAGTGTTCCAAACTGACCAAGGGTGGTGACTCATGCAAGAGTCCAATTGATACTGCATTGATGCCCAGGCCAGTCCCATGTTCCTGAAAGACTAAACTGCGTTTGTCCTATGCACACTTTGTTGAGGTCTGAGCTGCCCTTCTGCTCCTGGAGAGTTTTGTTTGGTTGTATTTGAAGCCATGAGGACACATCTTTGAGAATATTACAGAGTGAAGCCTCACAATGGGTATGTCATTATAAAAAGGTGATTTCCCTTCTCTTATCATTCTCTGATCTTGCTTCCCCTCTTCAACATTTTTTGAATCAAAACAGCTGTTTACTTTCAAGAGAGAGGCTAGCAGTCTATCCGTTTGGAACTGTTTGCATTGACCTGGTAATCTACCCGTGTGTGTGTGTGTGTGTGTGTGTGTGTGTGTGTATTAATTCACCTGGTGAGGTGGGATTGTGCCCATGAAAGCTTACATGATAAATATATATATATATTTTTAGTCTTTAAAAGTGCCACCAGAGTCCTTGTTTGTTTTGCACAAATAGACTAACACAGCTACTCTTCTGGAATGTTACATATGAAATTGCATCAGCCTTACCGCTATAAACAATAGCGATCAGTACGTCATTAGTATTCCAAAGACATCTAAAAGAATATACTTCACATTAGACAATATACCATTACATTACAAGGGTGAACATTATAAGGGGATTCAGGGTAGTACACCATTAATGACAAATAGACAATCCTGCTAGATGCTGTGATCACTCAGATCATAATGTGCAGTGACACACCCAGCTAAACTGTATGAATGCTTTCTGAGCCACTCATTAACTGCACCTAGGGAGGAAGAAGCAACTTCCCCCAATCTTGGATCCCAGAGGTGTGCCACCATACAATGCTTGAGACCTTATTTTGAATGATGCAAGCTGAATTAGGCGATCAGTTCATCAATGTGAGCCTTTGTAAGCTGAGTGAATTTCCCAAGCATTGTAGACAAACTTATCTAGGAATGATAAAACAAAGTAAATTTACCAACTACAGATAGAGTATAAGTGATTGTAAGTGGTAGGCATAAAAGATAGAGATAGGTACCTAAGAAAATAAAACCGTAGTCTAAATCCTAAACCTATTATAGATTAAGCAGTATTTGAATCTAGCAGTTTCTCGCCCCAGTGGATGCAGCAGATAGGTTACAGTTCTTAATAAACTGGCTGAATGTCCTCCTCAGCCTGGGACCAATCTTCTCAGTTCAAAGTCCTTGTCTTCCACAATTCTTGTTGCTTTCAGCATAGTTGGGAAAGCAGAGAGGTAGTCTCACAATGCTATAGTCCCATATTCTTTACTTTCAGTTCCCAGGAAACAGTAGCCAAGGCATGTCCTGGTGGACCTTGTGACATCAGAATTGAGCAATCAACACTGAATGGGTTTTGCAGTATGGCCTTAGAGAATGATAAATCCCTTGTTTATAATTCACCTTCTGGTCAGAGGCTTGTGATGATTTCTTAATGCTCTTTGGGTGCAGGTCACTGCTTCTGTTGTCAGTAGTGAAAACACTCAATCTTTTTCAACAACTGCTATTAGCAAAATGGCATAACTTCATACCCACAAAATGATATATGTATTTTGGTAGAACATTGTTTCAACCTTTTGTGTGGTATATGTGGACTACCACAATCATGTACAAATTGTCGTTATGTAGGTTACAGGGAGCTACTTTGAAGTTCAGTGTATCATGTATCCCTAAATATTTTTGTGTACTTTTTTCCCAATTCTAATATTTTTGAGGTGGAATAATCAGAACTTCTATATAGCGAGATTTTATAGTACAGTTTTGTTCATGTAAGATTGTTACTTTATTTGATGAGACCTTCTTTCACATAGTGCCACTCCCCCCACTAGCATGAGTTTGACATTCCTATATATTTTGTACCCTGGTATTGTTGTGTCCCATTGAATATTAGTGTTCTACCTAGTTTCTGTGGTCCTTATTATATCAGTATAATGTCTTAATATCGGGCACTGAAGTTCCCTCAATCCTAGAACTTGTATATGGGAACATTTAAAATTTGTGTTTAGTCTGATAGTTTCAGTTGAATGGGATTTAATATTTGACTATTTCTCTTCAGTTCCTTCCTGTACTTTATCAACTTGGAGTCTGTCTTCTATACTGGGATATAGAGTATCCTCTTTAATAAATCATCATCTAAAGGTTGTCTTTGTCATGTCTATGTGCTCCTCCACACATCTGCTTACCTCTGATCCTTTTAATGCCAGCAGTCTGGTTCTGCTTTGTTTCCCTCTATTTCTCCTCCAAACATCTCATCCATCCATTGATACCCTGGAGTCCTGCCTGTCTAACTGACCCTACACATGGAATTGGATGCATTCCAGGAGAATGTTATTCGTGGAGATGTTGGATTTATTTTCTTACCTATCAGACTAAATTTGGTTTCCAGGCTCTCCCCTTGCCTTTCCCTATGTCTTTGCAATCTGCATATACTACAATCACCAGGTCCTCTCCAGAACTGTCAATAAGCCTATCTTGATGTCTTTAGAGGTCCTCAACTGTCACATCCATAGACAATCATCATATGGTTTCACTGTTCATCACAAATAACTATTTTCTTAAGTCAAATTTGTGATTACTGTTATCTATCTCATCTTGATAAGTGGGATCCCCTTCCATGGAGGAATGTCATCAGGGTGAGGCGATAACATGAAATCTGGAAGGAGGGTCCCAACTATGGAATTATTTCCTTCTGTTCCTCCTTGTTGTTCTCCTTCCCTGAGGTTTGCATCTTGCTCTAAAGTACAGAGGCTATTAGATAGGACAGACATTTTGTGTCCCTGAAATTCTCTTTTGTGTGCCTCCATCTCTTAATTCCTCTAGCTCAACTACAATAGTCACAAAAACTTACACTTGATGTGAATGCCATGAGCTGCTTGCACCAAATGTACACAGATACCACTGCCCACAAGGCATATAATCAGACATGCACCATTCAGTGCAATAAATTGGAAATATAAGCTGCTGGAATTCTGCTTGCATTATTTTCTCTCTTGGAGGCAATTGTTTCTTTGTTAGGGGATGACATCCAGTCCCTTTAAATGTTTGACCACTCACACGCTCTCCTCAGTGAGAAGTTTTACTTTCACATCTGTTTTGAGGCAGACAACCAAGTGTCCATCACCTCTTTTTTGTGTGCCAGTCGTCGTCTTTTCTGGCTTCAGAAATATAATCTAGATTATTGGCTCAAGTTCAGAGGGTATTTGTTGGGTGCATATGGCTCTCATGTTCCCTTTCTAAATGCCTAACAAAGCTCTCATTTGCTAACTCTTCTGATTGCCTAGGAGCTGGCTTTAAACCCGTTCTCCTGCGTTAGCCCCACCCCCTTTTCAAGACATTAGCATTCAAAGAATAGTAGGTAGAAACTCACTTTTAAGTTCTCAGCCTAGCCCCACAGACCTCTTTGCGCAACACACGACCCCCGCAAAGGGACCATATAAAATGAATACCAAACAAAGAAGTAGATTATAGATTTAAAAAGATCACAAACATTTCTTAAGCTAAACTACATTTTTTTAAATTATTTAAAGTTGCATATTAAATAGCTTCATGGGGGAAAACATATCTGGTCATGGATATTTTGCAAATAGGAAAATAAAAGGCAAATGTGTTTGCTATCAATGGTGTTCTGCCTCTAGTGAGTATGCTTAAAGGACATTTTCTGTAATTTTACTAAAAGTTAGGCTGTGTTTGTGGATCAGTTTTGTAGCTGAGGTTCAGCTAGTGCAAACATGTCCTCTTTAAAGATAAGTGAAACATGAACTGTAAACAGGACACTTTAATTTGCTCTCTACTGCCAAAGGTTTTTGTTTGGCTAATTAATCAAAAATCTTAGCACTTATAACGCATGTTTTCAAAGCACTGCACTAATGTTATCCCTTCTAATTAAATAAATAATTTACATTAAAAGGTGCTGACTTAACATGCCCAAAATTAATTAGTGTGATTTTATTCAGTAAGAGATCCCTCCTTCTCAAAATGCTATAGTCAAACTGTATCCTCATAGCATACAGATGGGAACATATTTATCCTTAATACTCTTGGTTGAAGCCAGCACCTTCTTCAGTTTTACTCATCCACCAGTCTTAAAGTGGTTTGTCTGTCTACTCTGCAGGTTTGGAGATGTCCATATCACTTAGGCAGCAGCAGGATTTTGCTCTGGTCACCTACAAAACTATCAGTATTCTTCTGCCTCCTGGTAAAGGCACAGTCTATCTCCATACTTTTACAGAGCATGTTGTCTAACCCATCCAATGAATCTCTTCATTTTCTGAGTTATTTGGCAAGTAGAGATTTCTTGGGTTTGTTTTATATTTTATTTTGGGAACATTTTCCCAGAATTTTCTGTTTCTCTTCAGAATAGCTACTTTCTTCTGCCTAAGTTAACAAAACTGGGAGAGGAGGGGGGGAAAAAAAGAGACAGGAAGAAAGAAAGGTGGACAAATTGTCAATATGTGCTGCTTGTTCTGAAATCCTCCACCTCCACACAGAAAGTTCTCTGAATCTTTTCTGCAAAGACGTGTGCCCTTAAATTTCCAAGAATGCTGTTGCATCAAATGGGGAAAGTAGATTCAGATCAGACTCTCTTGCCAGATCTCTTTCCATCCCTGAGAAGAAAAATTCAAGATTACCTTTCTCACTGACAGGGGTACAGGACAACATAATTACACAATTTAACTGATTTTTTTCCTCCCATCTCTCCAATGCATTTGATTTTCCAGGTGCTGTGATGTGAATGTCAGGGTGGAGAGCTTGGTGTCTGTCGTTATTGGTACAAGGACACTAGGGCATTTGTGAACTTAAAATTGATTCCAATGATGATTAGTTCCATTAGCATTGAAGACTGAAAAACACAACTGGAGATTCATGACCACATTTTAGTCAACAACAACAATATACATTGCAGAAGAGGGTGAAGAGAGATGCCTTTTTTTTTTTCCTTTATACCTAGAAACAGTGCTTTTTCGTCTAGGGCTGAAGTAAACACTGCTTCCATTTGAGTATTGTGACAAATACGACAAGTGCTGGCACATCCTGAGACTATCGTTTCAACTCTACAAATCCATCTACTAGCCATGCTAGTTTAGTTCTGCAAAACAAATAGTCTCATGGCACTTTTAAAGACTAACTAATTTATTTATTGCATGAGCTTTTGTGGGAGAAATCCTACTTTGTCAGATACTTGAAGATGGAGAACTTACAGAATAGGAGGAAAAATAAATGCAGGGGAATATAAGTTATAGGGTCAGGTATTAATAGGATCAAGTCATAATATTTCAGCAAATCAAAGCAACTGTTTGGATTCAAAGAGTGTGGAATAACATGCTAGAAGGAGGGGAGGTAGAGAGAAGACAAAATCACTTTTTGTAATGCGAAAGTCAGCTGATATTTCTGTTCAAGCCCAAGGTAATGGCATCAAATTTGAATATAAATTCCAGCCTTGTAGTTTCTCTTTGAAGCTTTGATTTGTAAATAACCTTTCTTAAGTACAGCAGTTAACATATATTTCACAGGGTGAGCATGGAGATTGAAATGTTCCTTTATTGGTTTTTGAATATTATGTCTGATGTCAGTTTTGGATATATTTATTCTTTTGCTGAGAGACACTCTAGTTTGTCCAATGCATAAGCAGAAGGACATTGTAAGCACATGACATCTGCATATTTGCAAGTCAGTCTTTGAAAGCATGAGCACTTCAAACTAGCCTATTGAGATACATATCTGACCATCTGGGCCCATAGACCATGGTGTCCATAAGTGTTGTATGTATTTGTGTGTTTCTGATTGAGTGGATTTGGGAAATCCTGAACATGAAATAAACCTGACTGTCACACAGTACATGCTTGCTGCCTTCCGGTAACTGCCTGAGCAGTTGCATTGTGATGGAAAAAATCTACTCCCTCCCTCCTCTTTATTTGCACGCTTGGGAATCACTGTTGCTGTGGTTCTCATGACAATGGCTGCCTTTGATAACTGATTGACCTCAGCCTATCACAACATTGTTGGAAGAAGGGTCATAGGAGGAATTATAATGAAAGCATACTGGGCTTTACTTAGCTTTGCTGTTGTCTCTTTTCAAGAGGGTTATTGCTTGTTTGCTACTTCCCTCAGAAAGAGTTGTATGAAAAGATACAAATTCACAGGGATTATTTAGGTGTCTGTTTGGACTTTTTTTTTTTTTTTTAAATATTGCTTAGGTTCTGCTTACACATTCGGGACTGACTTTCTAAATATTACCTTTTTTTTTTTTTTTTAAAGAAAATGTTGAATATTGAAAAATATGAATTATGGACAGGGGCCTACAGTTTTCTGTTACACAGTTTAAAAGTCATCTAGAAATTGTGGAAAAAGTTCTTCCTAGTACTGTGAAACTCACATTTCCTCCAAATACTTTAACAGAAAAAAAGCCCTTTTCATAACATTCTAGCTTTCTTCAAATACAAGGAAATAGGGAATACATGCTACATGTTTGTATGATATGTCAATATTTGTGAACAATACTGCTTCTCTTTAACTATGTCCTCTGAAACATTATTGGACCATATAGATTTATGGCAGGATAAACATCCATACAGTCTTAATTCATCTTCCTCCTGCGTATGCAATCTTGAAAGACCTGAAGAAGTGGCTACTTGTGAAAAGAGTGCTGTAAGTGACTTGCCCAGTAACACACAACTCAATAGCAGAAGCAAGGATAGAATCCATGTCTCCAGAGTAGAAATAGACTACCATCATGCCTATACAGATGGAGGAGCCATATCAAGATTTTATATGTAACCTTAATTCTTGCATTTTCAAACTTGTAGGTGCTTGGTCTTCTGTGCTCTTAACCCTTAACTTTCTACTTTTTTTTTTTCTTAATGGTTTATTTTACTGATAAGGGAAGCCTTAGGTAATGTTCAGTGAAGTTTTGTGTTTGAATTTTTCAGGGGAGATTTGGTATAAGACATGCATATATGCCAAGAAACTATGTAGTACAATATTGAGGTTTCATAAGACAGTGTCTTAAATTGCGGCAGTCTTGTTCACAGGATGTGTTTGCAATTTAAAAAAGGATGTCAAATTAAAGATGGTTCAGAGAAGAGCCCCAAGGATTAGGGAAAAAAAAAGTCTTATGGGGATAAATTCAAGGGCTATGTCTACACTGCCAAATTAGCCTGGACTAAGGAGGTTTAGTCTTGACTAATTTGGTCTGTATTTACACTAAGCTTTGGCTAGTTTGAACTAATTTTTTCTTCTTTTAAGTTCAAATGATTTAGTTCGAGTTTGGCGCTTAATTCAAACTTTGGTGGGAACTAGGGCAGTGTAGATGCCTTAGTTTGAACTTTAAAAGTTTGAACTAAGCGGTTAGTTTGAACTAACCACGTTTTTTAGTTTGAACTAATTTTTAGTTCTAACTAACTGTACGTTTTTAGTTTGAACTAAAAAGCCACAGTTAGTCTGAACTAATCTGGAACTGCTTAGTTCAGACTAAGCAATCCTGAACTAAGCTTTCTAATGTAGACATAGCCAAGGAGCCCCATATACTTAGCTTAAAGAGAAAGTTAAGAGGTTACTTTCTGAGTACTTGCATTGGAAAAATTTAAAAATGGACTCTAGTCTATCAAACAAAGATAACATGATCCAAGGACAGGAAGTTGAAAATAGACACGTTAAGAGTAGAAATATTATACAAGTTTTAAACAGCAAGTATAATTAGAGCAATTTAGGATCCACCAAAGAACATGGTTCATTCTCCATTACTGACCATTTTAAATATAGATAGCCCCCCCCCCCAAAAAAAAAAAAAAAAAGATTTTGGGGAAGTTCATGGGCCCTGTGTTATCTAGGAGGTCAGACTGAATGATCACAATAGTCCCTTCTGGTCCTAGAATTGCTTAATCAGATTCAGTAATGCACTGGAGGATGGGAAGTGTTGCACTTTCAGGACATTCACAGATGCTACTAAGCTGGAGAGAGTGAGAGAGACCCTGGAGGGTAAGGACAGGATACAGAGTGACCTACACAAATTGGAGCATGGGGGGCTGGGTGGGAGAAAAAATCTGATGAGATTCAAGGAGGACAAGTGCAGGGTCCTGCACTTAAGACAGCTGAATCTCATGTACTGCTACAGAGTGGGCACCAACTGGTTAGGCTGCAGTTCTACGGAAAAGGACCCAGGGACTACAGTGGACGAGAAGTGGATACAAGTCAACAGTGTTCCCTCGTTGCCAAGATGACTAATGGCATACTGGGCTGCATCCATAGGAGCATGGCCAGCAGATTGAGGGAAGTGATTATACCCCTCTATTCAGCACTGATGTGACCACATTTGGAGTACTACATCCAGTTTTAGGCCCCCACTACAGAAAGGATGTGGATGAATGGAGTCCAGAGGATGGCAACAAGAATGATTAGGGAGTTGGAGCAGATGTCTTATGCAGTGAGGTTGAGGGAACTAGGTTTGTTTGATCTGCAGAAATAAAGAATGGGGGATGGAAAGAGTTGACAACAGCCTTTAACAACCTGAAAGGGGCTTCCAGAGATGATGGAGTGAAGCAGTTCTCAGTGACAGTAGATGACAGAACTGGGAACAATGGTCTCAAGCTGCAGTGAGGGATGTCTAGGTTGGGTATTAGGAATAACTTTTTCACTTGAAGGGCATTGAAGTATTGGCATGAATTACCTTGGGAGGTGGTCGAATCTCCATCCTTTAGAGCTTGTTTAAGATGCATTTGACAAACCCTGGCTGGGATGATTTCACAGCCATTCCTGGGGGGTGGGGGGTGAGGCCCTGGGCCAATGGGCATGTACAGGGCCCTGCCCCCCCTACACTAGGGGGTGCCGGGCAGTCCCTCACTGTTACGCCCCTCCCTTGAACCTGGAGGTGGAGCAGGCCGGTCCAGGGGCTAGGCTCTGCTCTGTCATGCAGGCTCTGCACCGGCCCTCCCCGCCCCCAGGGTGGAACAGCTGGCCCTGGGAGGGGCCAGAGAGAAGCCTGGCTTCTGGGCTGGCCCATTCTGCCCTGGGCTGCCTATTTTTGGGAGCAGTGGGGGGCTCTGCACTACCATCCTCCTCTTCCCTGCTGACTTGGCTCTGTGCCAAAAGCAGAGAGGAGGAGGTAGGGGACAGTGTGGCCATGGGGGGCAGTGGTTTGGTCCCAGTGCTACCTTGCTCACAGCAGGAGAGTGTGGGGCCCATGGAATCACAGGGCCCAGGGTGATAGCCCCTCTCACCCCCCCTTAAGGATGGCCGTGGATGATTTAGTTGGGACTGGTCCTGCTTTGTGCAGGGGGTTCAACTCGATGACTGTCTGAGGTTCCTTCCAATCCTAATCTTCTATGAATCTGTTACAAATTGTTGTAAGCATGATTAAATGAAACATAACGAAAGTGATCCAGGTTTTACACAATACTGCTTCTAAGACTTCTGTGGACACACAAACCATTTGAGTTCTGCTTTTTGTTGTTGTCATGTTACCAGAACAACTTACACATGCATAGCCTTTAGATAGCCAAGTTACCCAAGTAATATTTTCTTAGTCACATTTGACAGCAATTAAAAAGAATGACCAATTTCATTCAGGTCAAACATGATCATGTGCTGTAAGTATGTTTAATATTAAAAATCCCTGCCTCTCTGTTACATTTATAATAATGTCAATTAGTACCTTAAGTTTAAAAGTTATACATTTGCTTAAAAGTACTATTTTAGTATTTTACCACACACACACCCCCTCTGAACAGTTTCAGCCCTATTTCAAATCCACCTGTATAGCTATCATATATCACGGTCACTTCAAGGATACTGGAACTGTGGTCCTCTAGAAGTCAACGTAGCCACCCTCCTGTGAAAACAGTGAATATTGGTTCAAATTGTTAATAAAATTTTATAAGAACTATACTTCTCAAAATCTCCAAAAGAATTGGTGTTGCCTGTGTGCTGTTTAGCAGCAAGCTATTCACATGAAATAATTTTGAGACTTTCTTTGTGAACGCTAGAAGCCAATGGTGGTATTAAATCAGTCTCTTTTTATTGTCATTAAAGTCTGAAGGGTTTGCTGGCATTTGAACTTTGGCTTGGAATGAAGTCTTGGGGGAAAGGGGCTTTGCTTGAACTAAAAGGAAAATCTCAAATTTTAGTGACTAGTATTATTAGCAATTTATCCTATTACAAGGCCTCCAGCCCCTAGAGTGCAAAGCCATAATTCCCTGAAAAGCATCAATTTAAATCTGAGCAGCACAATTTTGAGCCCTAGATGTTTTGGTCCTGTTTCAATGCTATGTACTTGGAACTATTTATTGCCAGCAGTAATTCCAGGCTTCACAGTACAGGATTTTACCAGCCTTGGAATATATAAAAATATATATTAGAAAAAGACTCGTATTTAGTTCCACAAACAGCTTTTGCAGTTTGTATGTGTGATGTTCCCTTCCTAGAATATGGTCTGGAGTACTGCTGTACCTCCCCGATTGCCCTCTTTGCTAGGTGGATGCCTGCTTCTGAATCAGTTCACCCTGGCCTTCTGCATGTAATTGGTCCCAGGCAGTGGAAGTGCACTCACTAGCCACTGTCCCTCAGATGCCACACTGGGATCTTCTGTCCTTCAGGGACGGGGACTCCAAGATAACTTTAGGTCATTTACTCTGGTCTGTGAGATTAACAAACAAACTGATACGCAACCATCTTCTGCTCTAAATTAGGCATGTTCATTCTCTCTCAAAAAATCTACGCAACTTTAGATAAAACAAACACTAATGTATTGATTAAAACATTGTTTTAAGTGAGTATATAGCAAATCAATGTATAATCATTCAGGAGTTACCACAAGTAAATAAAAGATAATTTGCGATGTATCTAAAATCACTACTACAATTTTGCTTAGATCACTACTCAGATTTGATTATGGTGGTTTCCAGCAAATCTCTGCCCCTCATGAGTAAGGCCCAGTCCTTGCTTGTAGATGGAATTTTTTAAAGATGGAGTTCCTCTGGCAAACAGTCTGAGTTCAAAGTGTGTACTTTTTCCAAACACCCTCCCCTTGGAGTCGTAGCTTGATCTTTCCTTCCTGGGCTAGGAAGCTTAATTTGCATTGTTTTTGTCATGCTTTTCTTCATTGGAAACTCTGTTTTCTCTGCCCTGATTACTTGTTCCTGCTTGAGTTATGTGAAATTCTTCTGGGAACCTATTTCATTCTGTATTCATGTATGATGTTGCAGGAAAATACGGTGCTATAACAAAAATGTAGAGCCTATCATGAACATTCAAAAAAGGTCTTGCGTGGCATATTTTCTATTAAACCATTCAAAGCATTGCAAAGTTGATCAGGAAAGTTATCTAGATCACATTACAGGGTGTGTTTGTATGTTGCGGGGGGGGGGGGAGACATTTTGTGACAGTATGCATTTCCTGTAAAATCTCCCATTGTTATAAAAAGGTATACCGAGTTTGCACTAGCCCCTTATAACACACCATTTATAAAATAGAAGAAAAAGTATGAGTTTTTAAATTACCCACTAACTGCTTTAGTGTCCAGGTCCTGTGAAAAGGTCACAGTCCTCAGGGGGGCTAATAGTAATTATCTCACAGGACTTGATCCGTAGAATTGGAGTACACATTTACTCAGAAAGGATCTTTTTTGAAAGGCAGAAATCCAAGAGCATGTTTTAAACTCAAAAAGCCTAGTTTTAATTAGAGTTGTTGCCTTTTCAGCTGTGGGTTTTAATCAAAGCTTGGCTTTTTCAATTTTCCAGGCTGATGATGCAGCACATAAAGTTGGCAAATCTTTGTGATACTGACTTTGAAAGGATTTTAAAATATATATTTTAACGTCTCAGGGATCTGTATGATTACAGTGGGTGATGCCTTTAGGAACCAGTATAAGGCTTGACTCTGTGATGTCCTGACTACCCTCACCACTCATTACAGCCAGTGTGTGTTACATATTCAGCAGCTTGCAGGACTGAGTCCATAATCTTTTATATCAGCAGGTATCAAACAGTGTTGGGACACATTCCTGTGTTACCACACAGAGGTAAATATGTTGTGGAGAGCTGGGGTGGGGGCTGGAGTTGGCATGGGGGGATGGGAGGTTGGGCTTTTGCATTCTGTAGAGTCATGCATGCTACCAAACATGTCACAACCCACAAAATGGTGAGAACAGTTTTAGGTAACATGGCTGTGAGAAAAGAAAAAAGAAATGCACTGCAGACAGAATAGTTAATCTTTGCTCTAGTTGTAAACAAATATCAATAGCATCATAACAATTTTACAAGCAGACATGATAAAATAAGCTTTATAAACTGCAACTACTAAAATAGTTTAGGGACTAGGAGGATTCCCTTATCTACTATTCCTTTATTTTATTTCGCAACCTGGTCCTTTTCTCTAGAAAGATGCTAGTCTTTTGTGATGGCATCCATCTACTCAGACCCACATGCTGCTAAGCCGCCTGGATCTGGGTAATGACAAATCACTGTTCCTAGATGCGTTTTCGCTCAAGCATGCTTCTCAGTTACAGGCCAAACACCTGACCCCTTATGGCCTAGAACCTAGTGCCTTAGTCCTCCACATCTTCAAGTGCATAGAGAGATTCTCACTAAAGACCAGCTTGTTGTGGGAGCTGCCATTTCTCTTATTTTCATTCTTCTGGAGCAATGCAGCAGTAAAGCCAGGGTAAACTGGCTTAGAAAAGAACCTTTTAAACACTCCACCCCTCAATAAATAGCACAAGAGGGTTACCAATCTACAGAAAATTAACAAACTCCTGAGCACAATCTTCTGTCTGATCTCCCCTTTCCATTTTTTGAATCTCTTGGGTTCAGTCTAAGTCAGAGGTGTCAAATTTATTTAATGCGGGGGACACACTGGAGGGAAGGACACCTGATGTAGGCCATGTGTCTGTGCAGACTCGCCACTTCTTTCCCCTGCCACATTCAGAGCACTATGGGTTCCCCTTTCCCTTCCTTAACCCCACAGGGTCTCCAACACCTTCCCTTTCCCCTGCCCAATACTGGCTCCCTGACCCTTCCCCATCTGTGTAGCTCCCAGACCTCTTTCCACACACTGGCTCCTGGACCCACCTTCCACAGCCTGCCAACTCCCAGACCCACCTTCCCCTTCCACCTCCCCTACCCCATGGTGGCAGTCTCAGTCACAGGCAGGCTGAGAACCTGCCTCCCACCCTTCCCTACTCACTCACTGTCAGTCATGCAGTATGTTGGACTTTGGTTGGGCTTAGTCCGGGCTGGCTTTGATTGGCTCGTTCCCTATGTGGGCCTCACCCACTCTTTCCTTTTCTTGTTCATGATTCATGTGATGTTCTCTCAGTCAAATTAGCATGCTGACTGACTGACAGTGAACAGGTGGAGTGGGGGGCAGGCTGGTGGCTCCCTGGGAGACCAACTCAGCCTGCTGTGCCTGAGACTCTGGCTGGCAGATTAGAGCAGAGCTGAGCCAGGATTGTCTGGAGCAGTTCCGTTGTTCTTCTGTGCTGTGGTGACTCAGATCATGTGAATGAGTCAGTGTATGTATGCACACCTATCCCTGCCTCCTTGGTAGCCTGTGTTTGTTGTTCATGGTCGCTGCAGAGAGCTGTCAGGCACAGCCTGGACAGCAGCTTCACGGGCCAGATCAGCACCCTTAGTGTGATGGATTCGGATCACAGGCCGTAACTTTGACACTGCTGGTCTAAATTGTTTAAGGAACAGAAGATGTCTCCAGGCTGTATTGCATTCTCTGGTTCCAGCAATGAAATGGCTGTCCTGGGACTGGAGAAGTACCATTTACATGTTCCCCTTTAAGAGCAACTGAATCCGTTTCATTTTACTAGTTAGGATTATTTAGCTCATCTGGGGCCAGTTAATGTAATTGTTTGTTCCACCTGGGGCAAGACTAGGACTTCTCATACAAGGAAGGAGCTCAGCATATTGAGAGGGGAATGTAAGGAGAAAAAAAATAACAGTGCTCTTTGTAGGCCTCCTTTGGGCTGCGGAGAAGAAATGTGTGGGACTGCTAGATTCCCCCAATGAAAGAAAGAATTCCTGGTTAGTCTCTGATAAGAAAAGTGGAGATGCATCCTTGATAGCACATACCAAATGAGAGGTTCAGGGAAATTCTCTTGGACTCTGTTATTCTAGTTAAGTAAAGAAAAAACATAAGAGACTGAGGGAGGACATGGGAATTATCTTGATGTGGTGGTTCTTTAGGGACCCAGAGCTTCATGTTACTTTGTTACCTCCGAGTCCACTTTTAAGGACTCTAGTCTGCACTTAGCTAGGTGTCAGCTACCTAACACTGCTAGTTATTGAAGTGCTCTTCTGTAGGCTATGTCTGTGCTTATTTTCCCTTGCAGGCTAATTAGGTGCACCCGGAACCCCTTTGAAGTATTCATTTGTGATATCCAGTCAATGACTACTCTCAGAACTGTCCTCTCTATTGTTCTTGAAGTAGCAGTACACATACCAGCATGTGGATATACATACTAGTAGGATTCAGCTCTGGTCTAGCACTTTGTTTAATGTCACAGTACTCGAATAGTTTTATGGCGATAACAAGGCCAGGTTTATTATCAAGGTGCAAGTAGTAGTGAGTAATAATATTGCCTAAAAGTTGTTGTTAATATTAAATAATAATTTTTAACATCTAAATTAATAAGTTAATCTCCTGTATGAATTTTTTTTTCTCACTTCTAAAGTGTGGTGCAGCATTCTCAACCAAATTTGCTTGAGATGCTATTTTCATGAATGTAAACAAAATGCTCATTTACTTCCTGTGTGAAGCATGAGGGTGCACCTTCATTGCTTTTCTACTTATACGTCCCAACATTCATAGTCTGTACTCAGGGAGAGGTTAGCTACTCATAGCTTCTTTTTGGTCTGTACACTTCCCTTTTTACCCAGGGTTATATGGTCCAGAAATGAGTGTAACTTAGATTTTGACTTCTCCAGACAGTTTCAGGAATCAATTGATGAGGATACAGCTCCTCCATCTGATGAAAAATGGTAAAAATGAGTTTATTTTCACTCAGTGATTTTTTTATGGTGTCTAAACTGTTTATCTAAAATAGCAACAGTCTAGAACAACCCAGATGTAGTTAACCAAAGTGTGTGATGGTACCTGAATGTTCAGCAGCAGATCTCTGGTGGCCATCTTTCCCCCTAGCCATGGGGGAGCTGAATATCAGGCTCATAGAAAAACTCTCCTAATTACACACATTAACTGATCTTTTATATAGGTATATAGATATAGATTGTTCAAAACAAATCACATAATTCAGAGTAACAATTAGCAAACTAACAGTTTCTTAATATCAGCAAGTGGCTCCTGCTCATAATATCAACAAAATCAGGAACACCCAGATTGAAGATAATCTATCCACATTTCTGCTTATTCACATGATTCTTCCAATTTTATTTTCCATCCTTACCACCAAAACCACAGCAACAGTTACTTTGTACACTTACACAAATCTCTAGTTATTTCTAACTGTGACGTTCTCACTTCCAGTTAATGGCGGCTGAATGCACAAAATTGCTATGGTTTTGTCAAGTTGATTTTCTTCATAATGCCCTGTTCACTTTGTCTATAAATGGGCATCCATTTTGTTAACTTACAATAATTAATGTACATCCAACAGGAAAAAAAAGGTGAATAAACATGTTGTCTTAGGGAAGTCTGTTTTTTTCACCTCCGTTGCTCACTTATGCCTTCTATACATAGCTATAGATACCTTCTATATTGTGTCACAACTATGTTAAAGACCATTGTGATGCCGGCTTTCATTTAAGATCTCACATGACATTCTCTGGTGAACCAGAATGTACATATCACAATCAGGACATTTGTATAATCCTCTTGCCAGCTGGCACTAAGCATGTCTTAGGTCACACCTGGAAATTGCTGTCCTGTATAAAAGTAGGGCTAGTAAAGAAACCCCAGGTTGGACTTAGAGGGCACATCTACACTGGAAAGTTTTTTCAGGACAAGGAGGCTTATTTCCCCCCAGAAATTCCCATGTCCAGGGAGCCATTTTGCTTTTCTGAAAAAAAGCACTCCAGTGTTTTGAGACACCAGAGTGCTTTTTCAAAAAGGAGATACCAGGCTTCTTTTGAAAAAGTGCCTTTCTTCGAAAGATGCTTTTTCAGAAAAAAAGTGCCCCAGTATTTCAACATACCAGAGCACTTTTTTGGCTAGGTTAAATCTAGTTGCCTGCCAAACAAAGGGCTTTTTCAAAAAAGCGAACCCATCTTTTCAATTGGCTCTGTTCTTTTCGAAAAAGAGAGTCCAGTGTGGACTTTCTTTTTCGGGGGGAAAAAAACCTACCTTATTTCAAGATGGAAAATTCCTATCTTGAAATAACATTTTTCAAAATAAGTGTTTTTTGAAAAAGTTTAAAAACAAACAAACAAACAAAAAAACAAAAAAACCTTTTTTGAAAAATGTGGAACAGTGTAGACATAGCCAAAGGGATTATCCCAGGAGGGGTGTATATTGTTTAAGACTGCAATGGTGATGCCAGGTTGTTTTCCCATTCAACAAGAAACATCAGGAAATTGAATCACCTGGAAGAGTGAGCTGCATGAGCCAGGACAAGAGTCTGAGTGGATAGCAAACAGCAGAAGTTCCATGAGATTTGAACTTCATGGCTATGACTGAGTGAGTCAGAAGCCTTTCTAAAAAAGAAAAGCCATTGACAAAAGTAGTTTTCTATTTAAAATAAGTTTATGGCAGGGGCGTCGCTGGGGCAGGGAGGGACCTGGGGCACAGGCACAGGCCCCGCCTCCAGCTGGCAGGCCCCGCCCCCTGGCCAGGGATAGGGCCAGGCGGGACCATGCTGCAGCGGGGCCGGGCCAGAAACGGCTGCAGGAGTCTGAGCCTGCACCTATGCCACTGCAGCCGTGGGCAGCCAGGCCCCCGGCTGGGGACGGGGCAGCCGCAGCTGTGGGCAGCTGGCCAGGCCCCAGATCCCTGGCTGGGGTACTGGCGCTGGGACTCGGGGCATGTGCCCCGGGGTGCCCAGCACCAGTGACGCCCCTGGTTTATGGAATGATTAGTGGGAAATCCAGACACATATTTGTGCTTCAAGGGGACATTGAGGTCTTACTGCTGTAATACTTTCCTTTTAAAATTCTCTTGCTTTGGTCAGGAGGTCAGCTGGAGAAAACCACTTCTCTATCTATATGCTCAGGCCAAGGAGCATTCTAGTTTCCTCTTTTTTTCCCCTAACAGATGTCTGTAAGGAGATGTTTCATTTGGAGGCAAAAGCCCCATTGGCAGACATCTTTTTTTGTTTTTTTAAAGCAGTAGAGGACCACTCAATACATATGGCACTTTTATTACTTTGTCCCACTTTTCCTCACATAGGGTATGTCTATACTGTGTGTTTAAATTGACTTAAGAGCCTTAAGTTGACTTAAACAAATCCCTGTCTACATTGCAGGGCAATAAAGTCGCCTTAAGCTTCAGGTAAAGTCAACTTTATAACTTCAATTTATAAAGTCGACTTTACAGTTAAGCTGACTTTATTGTCGACTTAAGGCATTGTGGAGGTGGAGTCCCCTTAAGTCGACTTAGCTGACCTCCCAACCACAGAAAACATGGGGATGGGGGCTGCTAGAAGGCACAACACAACTGAGATCATTCCCAGCTGTATGGACTACAGCCAAACTCTCCATGTTCCCCAACTGATCCCGCATCTCCCCCGTTCTGAGCCTGAAGAGGCATTGTAGCCCGCCTAAGCATTTTCCCCATTCTCTGCCCGACCTCAGCATCTCCCTGAACCACAGCCCAACCCCAGCATCTCACTGCATTGCAGCCCAACCTGGCATCTCCCTGTATAACAGCTCAACCGGGCACCTCCCCGCATTGCAGCCCGACCGCAGCATCTCAGCTCAGCTCGGCATCTCCCCGCATCTCAGCCCGACCAAGCATCTCAGTCTGACCAGGCATCTCAGCCCAACCTCAGCATCTCCCCATATCACAACCCGACCCAGCATCACAGCCCAACCCCGAACCTCCCTGCATTGTAGTCCAACCTCAGCATCTCCCCTGTTCTTAGCCCGCCCCGCATGTCTCCAGCATTCTCAGCCCAACCTTGCCAGTCTTGCTCCTTCTCTTCCCAAATCCATGTCTCTTCCCTTGTCCTTCTCAGCCCAGTCTTCAGTGTCTCTCCCTTCTCTGCCCAAACCTGTGTATCTTCCACCTGCCCCTTTTCAGCCTGACCCTGCCTGTCTCTCCCCCTCTCCCACCAACCCTCTGTGTCTCCCCTTCTCAAAGGTCCTTGATGACCTCTTGTAGAGGTCTGACTTGAGGGTTGTATGTGGTGACCAGTGGCATTCTATTGTTTTCTTTTTTGGGCCTTTCCTGTAGTAGTTGACTGTGGGGTACCAATCTGGCCCTGTCAATCTGTTTCTTTACTTCTCCAGAGGGGTACCGTAGTTTTAAGAAAGCTTGATAGAGATCCTGAAAATGTCTGTCTCTGTCTGAGGGATCAGAGCAAATGCAGTTATATCTTAGGGCTTGGCTGTAGACACTGGATCATGTAGTGTGTTTAGGATGGAAGCTCGAGGGATGTAGACAACTATACCAATCAGTAGGTTTTCAGTATAGAGTGGTGTTGATGTGTCCATCTCAATTTGTACAGACCTCCAGCCTATTTTAAAAGATGACCCCTCAATCTCTCTAGCCTTGGGAGACAGACCTCTTCTCACCTACAGACAACCCCCAAACCTTAAACAGATGCTCACCAGCAACTACAGAACTAACAACAGAAACATTAAAGCAGGCAAATATCCCTGCAACAAACCACACTGCCAACTCTGTCCACATATGTGTACAAAAGACACCATCATAGGACCTAATCAAGCCAGCTACTCCATCACAGGATCCGTCACCTGCTCATCCACTAATGTGATTTATGCCATCATGTGCCAGAAATGCCACCATGTCTTATACATTGGACAAACAAGACAATCCCTACACAGAAGAATAAATGCACACAAAACTGACATCAGAAATCACAACACACACAAAAAAAAATTGCTGAGCACTTCCATCTTCCTAATCCCTCCACTGATGATTTGTTAACAACGGTTGTCAAGAAAATCAATGAGGCATCACGACTTCAAAGAGAAACAGCTGAAGTCAAACTAAGATGCAAATTAGATTGTGTGAAAGCAGGGCTGAATCGTGACTATGGATTCTTTTCACATTATAACAGGTAATTTGACATCACCCTCCCTCTGGGTGCTGTTTCCTAGAGTTTCAGTCCTTACAAATGCTCTGATTTGCTGTTGCAGTATGACCTGATCCCAGGGGCGTTGCTGGTGCTGGACACCTGGGGCACGTGCCCACATCCCAGCGCCAGTGCCCTGGGTCTGGTGCCCCCCCCCCCAGTCTCCAGCCCAATCAGGCCAGAGATCCTGGGGCCTAGCTGCCTGCGGCTGCGGCAGCCCCATCCCCGGCTGGGGATCCGGGGCTCAACTGTGGAGGCTGCTCCTGGCCCCATCCCCAGCTGGAGATCCGGGGCTCAGCTGCCCGATGCCGCAGCAGCCCCATCCCCGGTGGGGGATCCAGGGCTCAGCCACCCACGGCCACGGCAGCCCCGTCCCCAGCCAGGGATCAGGGCCTCAGCCGCCTGCAGCAGCAGCAGCAGCCGCTCCAGCCCCGGCTGGGGATGCGGGCCCAGCCACCCGCCACAGCATGTGGCGGCTTCCGGCCTTGCCTGCAGCCAGGAGGTGGGGCCTGTGGGCAGGGGGTGGGGCTTGGGGCCGTGCCCTGGATCCCTCCCCGGGGCAGTGATGCCCCTGCATGATCCCATGTCTTACACTCCTCTGCATTAATTTTCATCCAATTCTGTAAGTTCTCTCTCTTCAAAGCATCTGACGAAGTGGGATATTCTCCCATGAAAGCTCATGCGATAAATAAATCTGTTAGTCTTTAAGTGTCACAAGAATTTTTTGCTTTACTAGACAAACACGGCTGCCCCTTTGGAGTATGACCCATAGTGGATCACCTTAGATTTTTGCATGGTGGTAAGTTTTGGAGGGGTAGCCATATTAGTTTATATAGAGCAAAAGCAATGGAAGTGCTGTGGCACTTTAACAAATTTCCTTGGGCATCAGCTTTTGTGGGCTGCAACCTACTTTGTCAGATGGGTTGCAGCCCACAAAAAGTTATGCCCAGGGAAATTTGATACTCTTTAATATGCCACAGGATTCTCATTGTTTCTGGTTAGATTTCTGGAGACTCGTAAGATTTTGAGTGGGAATGTGACAGGTAGCGGGTGAAAAACCCTTTTTCTGTTTCTGTCAGGCCTGGTCCTGGAGCTAGGGTAGTACAGGCAACAGTTGCAGTCCTAATTAGGCTGAGTCAGAGCTAACGCCTAATAAGAAGAGGAACAACTGGTGTCCTGACACTTGGAGATAAATAAGCCAAAGCAGGAAGCTAGAAGGGGTGTGTGGTCAAGCAGCATAGTGCGAAACAATAACGCAGGCTACCTGTTAGTCAGGAGGGCTTTATAAACTCTGGGTTGCTGAGTTCCTAGAGTGTCTAGGACAGGAACTGGGAATGTTGTATCTGTACTGTAAATAAAGAGCATAGGTGACTGCAAACAGCAGGGTGTGGCAGGTCTTTTGTGGGTCAGGGGAGTACAACTCTGAGGGAACCAAGGGAATCCAGATGATGACTTGGTACAGAGGAAAGATAACAGGACAGAAATGTGAGACCTGCTGAGATGAATTTCAGGGAAGACAAGAACACAGTTGGTCAGGCAAGTTCAAACATTAGGTTGAGTTTTGAACCATGGTATTCGGAGCTAATTCATTCATACCTATCTTAACACCCCAGGGAGATGGTGCATCTGACAGATCAAGAAAGGAAACAATGTCTACTTAGAGGCTGCAAGACATACCAGCAATGATATTTCATTTTAAACTACTGCTTGGGCTTGGCTCTATGAAGGTTACAAGTCCTGGATCACCACTACGTAGGTCATCTGACAAAGAAAGGGAAGAGTTAACCGCAACAAAAGCAGAAAATGTGCTTTTTGATAGAGTGAAAACTTATTTTTCTGCTTTTGTTTAATCATTCAATTATCTCTTCAATATAAAATGAATGTCTAATTTAAGTTCTGCACTGGGATAAAACTATTATCCAAAGATTGCATCATTGTAAGAAAATGTTCTTTTCCTCTCACATACTCTTAGATCACTTTCAAACACCTTCAGGTGCAGTGTGCTGTGAGCAAAAATGTGAACTGCAGAAAGCAAATGTGCAATGATTTTTCAAAGGATCATAACAAACAATTTTATCAGCAATCATTCCATGTAGCACCCTTGTCTGGAATACAATACTACCTTCTGGGACATCTGAAGGTTCCAAGGCATGAATCATCATGATTTCCCAGATTACATTTTTTCTTCCAAAATATCCCTATGTTTGTTTATCTTTGAGTCGTACTAAATGAAACAGTGCCTGTTCACGATATCTGAGCTCTCTGCCATTCAAGACAGAATTTACTAGAAACAGATGAATGATTTTCTTTAACGAGACTTTCAGTATTCTTTTTTTCAAATATTTTGCTGGATCATTTCCAGGACCTATTAATCAGAATATTTTATATCCAAATAAATGTTTCAAGTGATCTGAATGGAAGAGAATATGAGCCTTAAAAGCAAGGGGGGGAAACAATCATTCTACCAAGTATATAGGTAACTCCATATTCTAGGAGAGAGTCTATGTAGATTGCTGTCTGAAGTTTCAAGAGTCTGTGAAAACATTCATATTCCTTTTCCATCCCAGTCTTGGTAGCCTGCAGGAGTGAAGGAATGGAGAAAAGAAACATATGCCAATAGCCAAACTAGTCCTTTCAGTCAGGCTGTTGTCTGCAGTATTAGAATGAAGCAAGAAAGAACAAAAATGAAGTTCCAGAGCGGGGGGGGGGAGGGGACGGGACTCCTTAGGTGGGTATCTTTTGACAATCTCTGCACATCAATATTGTGACAAAACTCTGTACACAAACACTACAACAAGCTTGCTTGCCTTTTGTGTGTAGGAGCTGGGGGTTATCTGAATTTAAATTATGGTTGAAAGTGCATGGCAGGATGAATATTTCCTCCTTCCCTGATTCCTCATTTGTATTTTGAGAATCACATTCTACAGGAACCTTTTTACTTGCATAATCTCTGAGTAATACGAAGCACAACCGTTTTTCTTAGTAATTACATGCCTACCAACTTCAATTTCAGTTCATTTTCTAAAACTATCTTGCAACAGCTTGCAATATGTTTCTTCATTATTTCCCCTTTTACTTCTCACAGACATGTGATTGTTCCCAGTTCCTTCCTAGCAACCAGTTTTTCCTGTACCTCTTTCTTCCCCAGTAACTTCATGTCTCAAAGCTCTCTGGTCTAGGTAAAATTCCTTGTTATAAGGATGGTGGGTTTTTTAAAAAACTTTTCTAGTTTTTGCTACATCTGGTTTAAGCAAATCATATCCAATGTGCAATTTGTTTAGAAAAGTAACTGCTTCGGGGTTTTTGTTTGACTCTGATATAGACTATATGACTGCAGACTACTTTGAGCAAACTATAGAAGGGGGTATAACTTCATAATGCTATACATATGTAGGAAGTATTCTGCTAACTTATTTCTGTCTGGATAATAAGATGCTCATTGAGTTTTGTTGACTGAATTTCTTTGGAATAATTGAAATTCTGTAGAAACAAATTGAGAGTCCCTGTGTGAAATGATACTTTCAAATAATACCAATTATGAACATATTTTACAATGGGTTGATGGTCTTGGCAGCAAAAACATTTATTTGCCTGAATATTTTTTTCCTGTGGATATTCAGCGTTGTTTTGTTTTTTTTTTTTTTCCCTCCAGTTTAGGTTGGTATCATAAATGATGTGGAAATGTTTGTTTTCCAAGTGGCTGAGCGTAATTCCTGTAAGCAAGAAAGAGATTGAAAGAATCCAGTTGGAGTAAAGTATCTGACATAAAGAGGATTAGAAAATTTGAACCTTCTTCTGAGCACTCAAACCTTTCCTGAAGCTTGAGTTTTAGAAAAATTAAATCTGATGTAAAATTTGTTGTGTTGGTGCAGGACTTAAACATAACAACTTGTAAC
Organism: Podocnemis expansa; assembly: GCA_007922195.1. Classification (NCBI taxonomy): domain Eukaryota; kingdom Metazoa; phylum Chordata; order Testudines; family Podocnemididae; genus Podocnemis; species Podocnemis expansa. The sequence goes on from ML681994.1 coordinate 40,766,383, forward strand.
ATACAAACAGAGTTATTCTGCATGCATCATCCTAGTATTGAACAATATCATGTAAAAGCTGTTTGGTTTAGGTTCTGGGGGACCAGTGTAGTCCCTGCTGCATTGAATAGGGTCTCATCCTCAGTAAAGATGCATCAGCTATGCTGTGAATAATTCTGGCAGTATGTTAGATTTGCTCTCTGTGAGTACTGAATGTGCAGGCCCAAAACTCACTTCCTCAAAGCCCTCAAAACTCCATTACTGCAAACTTGTAGAAAATATACACTGGAGAATAAACTTTGCTGACTGAGGCAAATTTCTTTATAAATTTGAGCAAAAGTACTTTTTTGTATATTTAAGAGGGACTGTCCTCAAAGCATCCTGTGGGCTTATTTAAAGTTGACGCTACAATACACCCTCTTACCATACAGTCTTGTCCTGTGCAAACACCATTATGGCACACTGGAAGTTCTGGAGTGGAAGACTTTATAGTCATGCAAGCAGCACTCCAGGATTTGCACTGCACCACGACTGTGGCCTCATAAGATGCCGTTGTATAGCAAGCTGGTGTGCTACAGACTCACTCCCTGGTTTGCTTAGCATTAACTTGCCATGTAGAGACATGCCAGTCTGAGAGGTTCCGTATTAGAATTGCCATCACATGTGACAAAGCACGAAATACAGAATCTTAGTATGTCACTACTTATGTTGACATGCTGTAATAATTTAAGTCATCAGAGAAATAGACAAATCCTGATTTCACTGGGAGTACATGAGTAAAAGCAAAATAACTACCTCATATTTAGTTTGTTTATACTAACCTGATTTTAATCTGCAAAAGATAAAGCAGAAATTGAAAAATAGTGTCTATATATACACCAGTATAATCACACATACAGATTTGAAAATGGTGTGGGTCAGGAAAGGTCTATGTGAGAATCAAAAGTGAAAATCTGAAATTCAAAGCATAAACACATCCACAGGCTCAGCTGTCTAATGTTCAGGCTGTTAAGGTTGGCTCTAGTCTCCATATTCTCCAGCTCATACAGATGAATATAAAATCTATATTTTACTTTTAAATGCACAATAAGCAAAAGAAAATTTCTTTTTAAGATCAGTACTTCTTACCAAATGACAGTGGGGACTGCCTTCTTTACTCCCTCTGCCCCCCAAACTATTCTACTGTAGAATGGCATTATGACTATTTTGTTCCCTATTTCCCAGTTTTGAGATACTTCTAGAGTGCATAATTCAAGGTGACCCCAAATTTACCCTGAGGCCCTAGGCACAACTAGCTTAATATATTCTTGCTTTGGATGTATTATTTCACTACCTTCCATTAAGTGAAACAGTTCTGCCTGAAGCAAACTGGAAGTTCTTGGTTTGATAACACCACACAGGTTTGCTGCTCTGCTAGCACTGGTTGGCTAAATTCACAGAGGGTGTTGGCTTATGTGGTTTTGTTTGTTTGTTTTTAACCTGGATTGCAAACGTGGCTTGTGTCCACATATTTGGTCAATGGATTACATTTTTCACAATGGTGTTCTGCAGTTAAATTAAACATAGCCAAATCGTTATTTGCCCAAAAGAAGTCAGAAAGAAAATGAATAATATTTCCAAGAATCAGGGCCTTCATCTAAGCCTGAGATCATCTAATTGATCCACAGCTGAACATCCTGAATAACCAGATGTCCTGATAGGCTTGGTGATGTCTCTCAGCTAGCTCCCAGCAGTAGCACTAGGCTGGCAAATGCTATTCCTGCAGCTGGGATCAATCACTCTTGTTCCTGTTTTGTTCCTGCCATCCCTGATTCACTCCAGCTCCACTCTGCTGCTTGGTTCCTGATTTCTAGATCCCAGCTCTGACCCTTAGGTCTGATTCTGGTTCTTGACTCTGGTTCTGACCAGGAGGCATGGTGCCTTGCTGCTCTAGCCACTGCATCTGGTTGCCCGTGTAAGTGACCAAAAATAATGGCACTAAACAGGGATTTTAGGTACGCTTTTTGAACCTGAGTCTCAAGGAGTTGTGATACCAGTACTTCCTATTCTATAGAGGGGAATTCCTGGATATGCGGGAAAGCGGCTACAGAGTTGGCTACATGGGAAAGAGGAAAAAAGTAATTATAGAAGTAATTCCATCTCATGAGCATACAATAACATTCCAGTGAAAAATGTAGATTAACCATGGGCAGCTCAATGATATTCAGTTAGCATGTATGCTCAAAAATTACTTAACAGAATACCAAAAGATAGTTCTCCTATAGTAGAAGCATATTTATTTAAGGAACCTTTATGGTCCCCTCTGCTGTAGTATTTGACTTGTGTTTTTAAATAAAGTATCTGGAATAACTTTCTGACTAAAAATGCCCTTTTAACAATTTGACAGCTCCCTGGCTGCCACCAAGAAGGCTCTTGTCAATGCCACTGGCAGAATGGAAACTGACAAAAGTTTTCCTGCAGATTGCCCTGGTTGAGCACTCTGCTTTTCTATCACTTTGCTCCAGGCCTGAGAGATGGAGAGCTTGGGGACTCAATCTCACTGCCTCCCTGTCAGCTCTTGATAGAAGAGGTGGAAAGCAGAGGCATCCAACCTCCCTGCTTCCCTACCCACCTAAATTCTGAGGGGAAAATGCAAAATCTTTCATGAGAAGGGATTTCCATTTTCTGGGAACTGCCACTCACAATCTTTAATGTATGTAAATAAGATGGAGATCTGAGGCACAGAGAAATAACATGATCTACCTACGGTAGAAAGTTTTCTGAGAAGGAATAGGGAATTGAATCTGGATCTTAAATGCTAGATAAACGTCCTAACCACTGTACCATCCTTCCTCATGTATGAGCACAACTTCTGCATATAGAAGTATATTCAAACCTAGTCAAATTACAATATCTTGGCACATTCAGTAACAGTCAGTTTTAATACACATACAGATATGCATTTTATCTCCTTTTTCTCTGAAAATACCACCATCTTATGGATTGTCAAATACAAAGTTACTTTGTGATTTCAAGTCAATTGGTCACAATACTCAATCTGAAAAACCACCAGTCTCATTCCATTGTGCTTAAGCCCCGTAGTTCATATAGTAGGTAACACTGCTTTTTCCATTCATCAAATAGAGCAAGTCAACTCCAGTAAATACAGCTAATAACAGTAAGAATAGACTTAGAAAGAAATAATTAAATAAATGCATAAATAAATAGCATTACTATGATTTTCCCAATAAAGACTTCTAAAGTTAATACATTTTTTCCTAGATGAAGTTTTTACTTTTGTTTGAAGTTAATGTTAATAGAACAACTAAAATGTTCTAAATCATTGATTATTTCTATTTATACAACATGCCTACCCAAATCCCCAGGGTACAAATAATATAAAGAGCTTTTCCTTATAGAGATTGTCCATTCTAATATGGCCCATTTTTACTGAATGAACATAATTGTTAGAAATGGCTTATCTGGCTTGGAAAGAACATAATCACATCAAAGTTTTGTCCAATGTTTAAATAGTCTGAAGTGAAATATCTCCCTTACTGAAATTGACTCTACAGAACTCCGTTTCAAGGAGGCACTTCACATGACTTGTGGTCCTGGAACAATTCTGAAATAACATAACTGTTCGAGGGCTTCTGCTGCATCAGTATGTATGCCTGACATTCTAGCTATGGTCAGAAAAGCTGTGCTCATAACGGTCCTTACAGTCCTCTCTTTTTCACTTGCAAAAATGGTTTTGGTCATCTGCCCATCTCTTCAAACCAGTGGGAAAAGAGAGAGGTGAATGCTGAGTGCTTTTGAAAATCTCACTCTTGAAGTGTGGCACTAACTAAATGAGCTTGGCCTAAGGTGGAATGTTTTTCACCGTTAGTGAATGCAAGTACAAACGTTTTTTGCTTAACATATACATGAGGTGCATGTGTAATGTCCTCATTAACATATTCAGCCTTATATACTCCTGAAATTGTGCTCAAGAGTTGTGTTTACTCCATGTTCTTAGGAGTTTAGAGGATTTTACAAAAGGATAAAGGACACTTTCTCCTTAGAGAAGAAATCCATTCTTATATTTTGTTATGACACATTATTTAGAAGTAGTAGTCTTAACTCTCTTCTTCAGAAATTAGCTTTCTTTTAGGGGAAGATATTCCTCGCTAGCCACTCTGCCAGTGATACATATTAGGCATCATGTAGCTCTGTTCTGACCAGTGTAAATTTTAAGAGTAGGTTCTGAATTGTTTGTCACTTGCTTGTTTACAGGAGATGCTCCTGTGGCATAGTGAAGAAGCAAATGCATGTATAGTAACTCTAACAGTGATGATGATATAAAAAGCAAGGTGTCCTGTAGCACTTAAAGACTAACAAATTTATTTATCACATGAGCTTTCGTGGGCGAAAATTCCACTTTGTCAGATGCTTTGAAGATGGGGGAACTTACAGAATGGGTGGAAAATAAATGCAGGGAAGTGTAAGTCATGGAATCAGGTCACACTGTAACAGTAAATCAAAGCAGTTGTTAAGATTGAAACACCCAACTGCTTGTAAGTGCTACAGGTTTCTTTGCTTGTTTTGCTGAACTAGAGTAACATGGAAACCCCTTGGCAGCACACAGGTGGTGATATAGTAAGCCTGTCTGCTGTCCATGAGGACTGTAAGGGTCTTCCCCCTACCACAACCATGATTTTGGTGTTGGGTCAGGCAGCTAGGCATTGCTGACAAATGGTTCACTCTGACTGGTGCTTTGTGTGAAATGGCTGTTCTAGTGAGGCAATGAAAGTTGCAGGTTTTTAGGCAGTTTTAAGTGCAATCTTTAGTTTAAACAAAATTGTGTCCAAAGGAATTTTACATTTAGGTGCTCTTCTTCAAAAATTCCATGGAAGGAGGACTTTCCAGGATGTGTCAAAAACTGCACTCCTTTTTTGCCAGATGCAATGTTTTATAGACAGTTTGTTCCCCAGTTGTGTTGCCATTTGGAAAGGCTTCAAGTGCACATCTATTGCAGGGTTAACAGTCCAATTTAGAGAATTTAGGTTGAAAACTATTCAGCAGATTTCAAACACCAAGCTATAATGCTTTGTTCTGATGCCTGTTGTTACTTAAATACATGTTTCAGCAAGTGCAATATAACTAGAGAACATAAAAATGTTATTGAAGTCAGATAATGCATATTGGACTGATTATATGCAAGTTAATGAGTGCAAATCCATAAACTTGTATGTTAGTCCAGTGTCTGTAGATCCATCTGTCACAAATATGCTAGAGAAGAACTAAATAATGGTACAAGTCCACGGTATAGTTATTCAGAAGCCATGCTAAAATATTAATTTCAAAATACCTTATTGATAGCAACATCTCCTTTTGCTTCTTAATTCTTGGATTTTCTATCATTTCAGTCACACTGGTATTTTTATGCCATCTCTCTCACAGCCTGATGGTAAAAATAAAAAGCATCTGAGGCAGAGAGTTGTTGCCTTTGTTTAATTTGTTTTTATATTAATTAGTTCTTGTTTGCTTCTGCTTGTTCTTCTGTTTGTGCAAAGATAACATCAACATAGAATTCTGTAATCAAGACTACAGAAATAAAGGAAACATTTTATTTTCAGCATAGTGTGGACTAGAAAGGTATTTTATATTGTTGAGTTTAATGTAATCTCATCTCTGAAAATATCAAAGCTATGCAGGATTTTGCAGGAGGGGAGAGGGGGAGTCATGGAAACTGGAAGGGACCCTGAGAGGTCATCAAATCCAGTTCCCTGCACTCATGGCAGGACCAAGTATCATCTTAAACCATCTCTGATAGGTGCTTGTCTTAATAACTTCCAGTGATGGAGATTCCACAACATGCTTAGGCAATTTATTTCAGTGGTTAATCACACTGCAGATTAAGAGCTTTTTTCTAATGTCCAGTCTAAACCTCCCTTGCTGTAATTTAAGCCCATTGCTGCTTGTCCTATCATTGGCAGTCCAAGAGAGCAGTTTTTCTCTCTCCTCCTCCTGACTACCTCTTCGATACTTTAAAAATGTTCTAATGCCCCTCTGAGTCTCCTCTTTTCCAGACTAAACAAACCCAGCTCTTTCAATCTTCCCTCATAAGTCATAGAATCATAGGTTTGGAAGGGACCTCATAGGTCATCTAGTCCAACCCCCTGCCAGAGGCAGGACCACTCCCACTAAACCATCCCAGTCATGGTTTTGTCCAGTGTTCCAGACCTCTAAGCAATTCATGTTGCACTTCTCTGGATTTTCTCCAACTTTGCCTACAGCTTTCCTGAAATGAGGCACCCAGAACTGAAAACAATATTCCAGCTGAGGTGTAATCAAGGCAAAGTGGAGCAGAAGAATGATTTTTTTTTTCTGTCAGAATGAATTTTCTTTTGGAAAATGTGACCATTTGTTCAAAATTGAAATAATCTGCAGAAATATTTAAATTTTGCCAGACTTTCTTTTCCACTGGGAAAATCAAAATGACTTTTCCTTTGTTATAGGGAAGGCTTTCATCATTTTTGCTTTTTACCTGAAGGCAGAAAATAAAATTTGAGAGGAGCCTGCCAAAAAAGAAGCAAAAGAAAAAAAAAATCTGTTCTGGTTTGCTCCAAATGGATTTTTTGAGAAATCCTTTCCTATGATAAATTAAATGTTTGATTTTTGTTTATCCTTATTATGTATGAAATTCTTTTCAATTAATTTAAGTGGAATATATGGTCCAAAGCTTTTAACATAATTTATTCATTGTCCAACATTCGATAGTGTTAAACAAGTTTCAGGATTTGGTATACAGAGATCACAGCCTGCTTAGTACCATGGCAGATACTGCAGCACATTTTTTTAATCTTTTACACATACAAAAAAGACGGGGAAAAATAGTTGAAGGTTTTGAAACATAAAATATCAAGGCTTTCATTATAACATTTCTTGCTCCCTGTCCCTTCAGCTAGAGAGTTTAAGAAGGAAACCTACATGGTTTGACAGTCTCTCAGATGGTATCAAAGATGGCAATAACTGTCCTTTTGAGGGAAAAATTTTAGCTGAGATGAGCTGGAGCTGCTGCAGCTAAAGTCTGATATCCCATTTTACCTCATGAGATGGCTGGGATTCCAGTCATGCTGGTACAGATGACAGTCTCATCTCAATCCCCTCTCTCTGAACCAGCTGGGTCAGGACATCCCTCAGGATGTCAAAGGAGGAAGTCTTCAGTCCTAGAAGATGGTGGCAGTGGAAGCTATTTTGATACTCACTTTCAGTAGCTTCTATTTGTTCTTTGTTTCCTCTTCATAACCTCTCTATAAGAGGTCAAAAAAAGGTGTGCTGAGTGAAATATCTCATCCTCTCATTATCTTGTCCACCAATGAGACTTTAATATTTGAAACACCACCTTTGGTTCATTAATTTTTGGCTCTGTCTTCTGTTTTCAGCAAAATTATTTTAACATAGTCTTTGAACCATATCAATAGTCTCTTCTGTTTAGACGTGTAGTTTTGTCTCCTTTTCTTACTTTTTCCCATCAACACGTATTATTTTAGATTATTGTGATAGGTTATGAACTTTTTCACATGTATCTTACAGTTGAGCTCACAATTAAAGTATATACATGGGTTCAAAACAAACAACGAGTCTTATGTCACCTTTGAAACTAACATTTATTTGGGCATAAGCTTTTGTGAGCTAGAAACCACTTAATCAAGTAAGATTCTGGCGAAGTCATTGCAGTCCACAAAAGTTCATTTCCAAATAAATTTATTAGTCTTCAGGGTTCCAGAAGACTCTGTTTCACTGAAACAGACCAACACGACTACCCATCTAGAACTTGTCTACATAGGTCCAACTATTAAAACAGATTAGATTTCTATTTTTTGATCAGCTTTTACAAATATACATCTCAAAAGATGCTTAGACCGCCTTAAGCCTTTAAGGAACAACTCAGGACTTTGCCTTTTTCTCTTTGGTTAAGTCACAGGTCAGAAACATATTTCTGATGTAGGGGCTCTTCTGCTGCTGGAATGTAATAATATCTTAGATCACTGTTTCTATGCCAGGGGATGGTGACACTCAATGTAGTTACAGTCAGAACCAAAAAATTCTCATTCCCCTCTCCATGCACAACCTTACCCTTTGAAGTCAAGTATTCTCTGTCAGCCTCTTGAAATACAGGGTATTGGCTTATCTTTGATATGTTTTTACTCTTGTATAATAGAGCCTTAGAGCTGCAGACATACTGGGAATGGAGGTTGTTCTTAACTGCAAGTGTTCATAACTCTGAAGAAAACATGAGTTTTTGCAAAAGCTTACAACTGAACTTTGACTTATTACATCTTTGTAACTATATTATGCAAAATAAATATACTATTAACCACCTTAACTTAAATGAAACATGCACATAGTTTCTTTGCATTGCCCAATCTTTCTTCTTATTACTTTAGTGGTTTACATTTAACACAGTGGTGTTCTGCATTTGCTGCTTTTTTTGGTCTCTGCTGCCACCTGTTTGCATATTTGTGTTTCCAAAGAGCTGTGTGGTTGAGTGGTCAGTTTGTAACTGAAATACTACTGTAGTAAACATACGGGCAGTCATGAATACTTTTGACTTTAAAGAAGGGGTTGCAGTCTCAAAATACTGAGACATTGTCCTGAATTAACTTTTCACTTCTCAGGTAGAGAGGTTTCATCAGAAATAGAACTAATGTGACCAGTATATCACAGGACATATGTACACAACATAGTTAACTTTAAACAGAACTATAGCCTAAGTATTTGTGGTTTACCAGGTCAGGGTGGGCAGGGCCGAGCATTGTCAAAGCAGCGTTCAAATGAAGAGTGATTTAGCACATTTTGAAACCTATTTAGAAGGGCACATGCTTCAGAGGTCATTAGATGGTTTGGCTTCATCCATGATGGCTAGGAAAATCACAATCAAATTATTTTCATCTGAACTGTGATTCTGGCTAAAACTGTTTTTAAAATGGTGCAGTTTATATTGTTAATATGCAAAGCAAAAGAGTGCTTCTGAATTGTCATATCTGAAAAAAATGGAATTTTACTTTTCCAGTATCCTGGAATTCAATTTTTGGCAACTGATTTCACACACAGACACCCTGTTATGCAGATTTCACCTGTTCCTTAATTTGTTCTCCCCAGCTTTCATTGTTATAATTTGCACTTTGTGACATTCAACATTGAGATTCTAAAATGTTAGAAGTTAGTCTTTGATGCTTTAGCCACTAGACACACTGCTTCAGCTAGTCACTTTTTGAAAGGAATAATGCCCTGATGCAAAGTTCATTTTCAGTATCCTTGTGTCTGTGCTGCTTCTGCTTTTTCATTCCATATCTTGCTTTTCACAGAGGGAATTTAACCTACATGTCATCACTTTTCACCTCTCCTCCACACACTGTATGGTTGTTAAAATGTTTAAGTCATTGAGTCACCAGGATGGACTCTACACTATATGAACTTCTGTTTTATACTTGTGAAATAATTCATTAGTAAGTAACTGTTTTTCACATTAACAGATTGCAACGTATATTCATGCTCCAGCAGCCATTAAAACTAGTTTTCTAACTATTGATAGTGGTTGCTGTAGGAAAAAATGTGGATACATTCGAGGATGAAATAATGACAGTAAACTTAAAAAAAAAAAAAAAAAAAAAAAAAAAATCCTGTCTCTCAAAATGGAGGAATAAGGCAAGCTGATGTTTGATTTTTTTCCCCCCAAATGTTGTCTGATTTTACCTTTCCTTTATGACAGAAGCTAAAACCAAACCTGAAAAATACCAGTTAAAATTTCAGTGTGTACATATATTGGCATTGTGCTCTTTGCAAGTGTTATTCCATAAAATAAGTTGGCTTATGTAATAGTCAATGATATGCAATTCAACCCTTGATTAACATACAAAGAGCTAAGCAGCTCAGGTTTTTGAATCTATAAAACCTTCACATGCTAGTTTACAGTAATAAACCCAGTAACACTATAATCATAAGGGAATGTTAATTTCACTGATTCCTGTTTTTCCCATTTATTTGGTCGGTTTGCAGAGAACAATAATTGCAGCAGTTGTAATTGACTATAGCTTTAGAATTGCAACATCATAAAAGATAATGATTTTTAACAGATTTAATAATCAAGCTTTCTAGCAAGATAGTAGTACTTGGGATTGTTTGTATTTGATTTATTTTTGGAAATCACATTAGTGCTCTCATGGTGAATTGCTTTATTTCAGTAATTGTTCATGGAAACGATACTTTTTCATTTAAATACCCTTTATTTATTTGCACACTGATTCATCACAAACCATATATATGTATTTAATTCTGTGTACAGCCTTGCCCTGTTAATGAGCATTTAAGTGTAACTATTTTGGGAGCTCGTGTGGTAGGTGTTACCTACCTTATTTTGAGTCAAATACCATATGATCTTGATGTATTTAGTTTAACCTTATCCCAGCCATTGGGACAGGTTTGCCTTCCTACTATCAGATGTCCGCAGCCTCTGTTGTATAATTAGACATTGAAGGGAATTCCACTTGTGCAGAAGTTTAGAGGTACAAGGGATGACTGCTAGTGCTTAGTTGTAAGAAGAATCTGTCTTCTCTCCATATTCATGAGATGACAAAATTTGGATAGAACTCTGAATGTAAAATAGTCTTATGAAATACAAATCATAGCACACTCGATTGCAGTTTGAAAGACTCTTGTCAGATGACCTTGAAACACAGCTAACATCTATGGCCTCTTCTCTTTTACTTAATATGCTTTTTCCTTGTATCACATGAAATATTTTTGTTACATTTAGCATTTGGAACTCAGGAACCTCCAGGTGACAGTTGGCAGTAGGCCTAAAGAGTGTATGTTTTTACTGAAATCTTCGCAGTTTGATATATGCGCTGTAGTTCATTAAGAGTGTCTTGTGACATCTGTAATAAAAGCATGTGTCCATTGGTCATCAATATAATTGTAAAACATATGTATGTATGTTGTGTAAGTGTTGTGGGGGAGTGGCTGCAGAGGGCATGATCCCCACACTGCAAGAGGGAGTCCCGATCGAGAGGCAAGAGATCAAACCACAATTTTTTGGGTTAACCACTTTCTATGCGACTTTTATTGAGGTAAACAGAATTACAGAAAAGAAAGAAGAAAAAGGTTAAATGAGAGGTTAATATTATTCAATTACTAATATTCCTTAGATTACACTTAACAAAACTCATACAAACTGGGTTTTAGAACTCTATTTCTTTAAGGCATTTAAAGATCTAGGTACAAATTAATAGCCCAATAAACAGAAACTAGAGCACAAATACCACTACAACATCTATCCCAGTCGTGCCTAACCCTGAATTAAAACCCCCCAGTGCCAATCCTGGTTGGTATAACTTAGCAGAGTGGGGTTTATGGGAGACAGAGAGAGAGCACACAATCTGTGGGCAAAAGAGCTTTGCTATCTTCCCCCCCCCCACACACACACACACTAAAACATCATGCACAGCCCAGGACAGCACGAACACCTTGCTTCTCTCCCTTGCTCTCCAGACAGCATGGGTCACGGCCCGGTGGGGCTAGCCATCGGTTGTTTGCGGCTAGGAGTTACAAAGGTCAGCTGGGGTGCCAGGTGGGGAATACAAGTGGATTTATTCTTTCATCACACTCTTTTACACTGCTGTTTCCCAATTTGATTGTGGAACACCAGCTTGATTCTGATCGGTGATGTTAATAGGTTCAGAGCAGTAATAATACACACACACATACACATTCCCAAAAAGCATTTACCAATTTAAATTTTAAATTTGACTAGATTATATTTACCACATCTGGATGTTATCTCCGAAGTGACAGACAGCAGACCTGTTTCCTTGAGAAAGATAGCAAGATGTGATAGAACAGCCTGGTGTTAAGATGGCTGTGGCTGTAGCCAACAGGACAGCCTACGAGCTCCTATCTGTTGCCTTCAACTCAGCAGCCCCCCAGTCTGGTGTCTACCAACTGCGTGCTTCTTAAAATCCTGCACTTGACTGGACCGGTGTTAAAATGGCTCGACCAACAGGACAGCCTACTACAAGCTCCTATCTGTGGCCTTAAAAATCAAAGCCCACTGTGACCAGTTGTAGCGGTTGAACACCTGCCACCCCCTTCGGATGTGCCAAGGGCTACGGCCCCCCACTCCAGGGTGAACAGGTGAAAATTGAATACTTAGTAAAAGAATTCAAAAAGAAAAAGAAAAAGGTCTGCCAAAAGGAGGAGAAAAAAACTGCAGGCTCCCTTGGTGATCAGTCAAGGGGTTTAATACTCTTCCTTGTGAAGAATGGGGAGATGCCTAGGGGGTGGCCAAATCGCCTGGCAACATGACAGGCTGCTGACCTATTGCTTCTCCAATGTACCTAGACCAGAACCCCAGCTTTATGGCTGAGACCTCAAAAATTAGCATATCGCTTGTTGGCATGGAAACTTACTGACCTTGGTCAGTAGATCTTGCTCATGAGTCCTGCAGCTGCTAGCTACAGTTTATCTTATCATTTCCTTCAGGTCTGTTTCAAACCTGCTAAGATACTGACAATAAGTTTCTGAAAACTTGTTACTGTCTGCAGTTTTTGACCTTGGAAGATAATACCACATAATTATTTCTCTTCCCAATTAGAGGCCTAACAAGCTACATTCCATGAGCCAGGCTGGAGTTTAGCCATAGCAAAATTCAAGTGGAAAAGTCCACCTTTCACAGTAAGGAGTTATGTGTGTGTATTGAAAATTGTGTTCTTAAGGTCTGTATCTGGTCACCAGTGAAGGTGAAAAAAGATCATCTTGCATGTAAGAAACATTTGTTAGTTTACACCAGGGGTGTCAAAGTTATGGCGAACCAAGGGCACTGTTACAGCCAGTGGAGCTGCTGGCCAGACTGTGCCTGACGGCTCTCTGCAGCTGCCATGAACAGCAAACGCAGGCTGCCAATAGTGTAGAGCTGGGCACACGCATGTGCATGTGCACGCATGTGCACTGATTCACTCACATAATCCGAGTCATCATCTGCCAGTCAATCAGAAGGAGTTGTGTGGCACTTTAAGACTAACAGATTTATTTTTTGCATGAGCTTTCGTGGGAGAAGATCCCACTTCCTCAGATGCTTCGAAGATGGGTGACAATCAATCAGAGTCTTAGTCGCAGCAGTCTGGGCTGGGCTCCTGGAGAGCCACCGAATTGCCCACCACCCCACCTATTCACTGTCAGTCAGTCAGCATGCTAATCTGACTGACAGAACATACAAATTACAAACAAGAAAAGGAAAAAGTGGGTGAGGCCCATGTGGGGAACGAGTCAATCAAAAGCCAGCAGGGACTGAGCCCAACCAAAGTCCAGCATAATGAAATGACTGACAGTGAGTGGGCAGGGAAGGGTGGGAGGCAGGAGCCCAGCATGCATGTAACTGAGACTATCACCATGAGGTATCGGAAGTGTAAAGGGAAGGAGAGTCCAGGAGCCAGCGTGTGGAAGGGAGGTTTTGGAGTTGTATAGCAGGGGAAGGGTCAGGAGAGCCAGTGTGGGGCATGGGAGCCCACAGAGCCAGGGATGGCCCAAGGTATTTTGGTACCCTAAGTGCTGGAGATTTTGTTGCCCCTCTTCCCCACTGGTGGCCTGGGCCAGATGATGGGCTCCTCCCCCCAATCCTGGCCAGGTGGTGGGCAGGTACTCCACAGGCTGAATCACAGCAGTGGCTTTGCTCCCCTGGCCAGGGCCATCTCCCTGCCTATGGTTCCATGCCCACAGCCAGATGCCAGCAGAGAAGGGTGGGAAGCTTGCTGGCCCCTGCCCTTTGCACCCTGTACAGGCTGGTGCCTTAGGTGACCAGCTAGGTTGCCTCTATGGGTAGATCAGCCCTCAGGGCAGGGGAAAGGGAAGGTGTTGGAAAGCCTGGGTGGGAGCTGAGGAGAGGAAAGAGGAGCCCATCCCACTCTGAACATGGCAGGGGAAAAGGCTGGGGAGTCTACATGGACACATGGCCTGCATGCATCAGTTGTCCTGCCCTCTAGTGTGGCCTTTCACATTGAATGAGTTTAACACCTCTGGTTTACATGCAAGATAAACTGTCTCTTACTCACCAGTGTGAATTAAATTCTAAAGGAGGACGGTGTAAAATTCAAAGACAGAAAAATAACAGGAAGAGGTGAGCAATGGGGAGAGGGACCCTATCTTGAGGCACACGTCAATTTTTTATGTTGGTATTTTGGGGGACAAAGAGGACACCTTGGCATCCTTCAGGTAGGAAGTAAATGGATAGTGAGTTTTCAGAGAAAAAGGGATACCCAGCTGTGTTGATTTGGTAATACTGGAGAGAACTTTGGGTGAGATAAGCTTCTTTAGACAGGAGGAGAATTTGTAAATTAAGCTTAATTTCTACAAAGCAAATTATGAATTTATTTTATCCATAATGTTTAGTATACTATGGTTTTACTCACTGTCACTTTAGTATTTTTTCCTTCATAATAATCTTATTCTTGTTTTCACTATAAATATATATTAGGGCCACACATTTAGCAGAACAAAGTTCTAGAGTATAATTAATTAGCTGTTGTGTACTTTTCCCAAAGAAGAGCAAACCTGGTAATTGTGTGAGTGTTCAAGGGATAAGAGTCTGGACACCATGAGGAATGATCAGAGGACACGAGGATTAGTATGCGAGTATTGCTGATCTTGTACAGAGAGAGCAAGGTCTGCGAAGGCCTAGAAGGCAGTGCTTACAGTGCCAGAGATTGGTGGATTCGAAGATCTGATCTACAGCAGTCCCAGGCAACCCTTTCTCATGTTAATGGTAGGTGATAGTGAGGAGTATTACCATGCTATGTACATTAAGGAGCATCACAATATTTTAAAAATAAAAAAAATAAAAAAAACGCAAAATAAGAAAAGATCTTGAGTCTTCATGTAAATCCTTGGGACATCAAAAATAAAATAAAAAAAAAGAGATTTAAGTGGGTGAAAACCAGTTGTTGTGGATTATAATGAATGTGCCTTTGTTCATTTGCTACTGGAGCCAAAGTGTGTATTGTTATGGCTGGAGTGCTTGCTTGTGTTAAATTGATATTTCTGTAACTTGCCCAAGTCTGTGTGTTCTGTCTCTTTCTGCTCAAGTCTGTCCCCTGGGAGGGGAACAATCTTTAGTCACTTAAAAGAAGAAAAGTTCCCATTTGATTGCCAAAATAGTCTACAAATAGTTGATGATACATCACACTTGCCTTCCACTGTGAGCCCTATGTTGCTCACTGGGTCAAAGTGTGTGCCCACTGAAGTGAAGGAAACTTTTGCCATTGACTTCAGTGGGGATAGGCTTTCACCCACTATGCTTGTGATGTCTCACTTCTATGTCTACTGAGCTTAATTTCCTTAGTTTTCGATGTTTGGGTCATTTTTTACTTAGCTTCCTTTTCTGTTTATTTTTATTCTTGGTTGCCCTTTCTGTCAGTGTTGTATTGACAGCATTCTTATTTCTCCTAGAAGGATACTGAACTCCAATTATATTGTTAGCACTAATACTTTGTGGTTCCACATAATTATCTTTTTGAACTGTCTCATGGATACTGCCTAACGTTAAGAGGGAAAAAATGCAATATTTACAAGGAATTCTATGCATTTACTTATAAACTAGTTATTTTTCTTTGTCTCCTTTTCTTTCTCCTCACTATTTTCACTTTTCGAAAGCAGTACTATAAAACTGAGGCCTAATGATCACTATTATTCATGATTAATCCTTAAAACTGTATTGAATTCTTGGTATTGTAAGGTTTTTTCCTTTGCCACTGAAAGAACATATTATTATATGCTATAATTTATAATAGAATATAGCTATTCACATTTGTTAAATAACGACTTAGACTGTGTTTTCAAACTCAAAATGTTAACTATGATACCTTTGGGATAGAATGAATAGTTATGCTATATGTCACTACATTTTTTTAACCAGGTGGTTGGCATTCATGTACAGTGGTCTCCAAATGGGCACAGGTTGAGTTACAAAAGATTTATCTCTGCAGAAAATATACATTATTGTGAATCCCTGTTCTTTGACTTTTTTAAAGTTCTCAATACTAAATAAAAGATAATAAATGTCATTCTAATAGGATCGTTCAGTAGCAAACTGCTGGAACTTCCCAGTATAAGAGGAGGAAGGCTGATGTTACTTAATCCAGAGGTGGTAGCTGTATAATAATTCCCTGCCCCCCCCCCGGCCCTGCTGGGAACAGTGTTTAAACCTGTATAAAAAGGCGTGACTAATACCCTGAACTTTCTCAGAAGTAGGCTCTCGAACAGTAATTCAAGTTTAGGAACCCCACTGTTTTCAATGTTGCTTTTAAGCAATGTGTGTGTTTTTGGGGGGTGGAGGGGAATAGGGGACGCAGGTGCAGGTGCAGAACGGACCAGTCTACCTGTTGGATCGTCCTCTCCCCATGGTATTCTGGGACTGCTTAAGTAGGTTATGTCTTCCTTATATTTTGGGAGATGTGAAATAGAACCACTGTCTCATTAACCCATCCTGGTTTTTTGAGGCAGGATGGAAGACCTCTTACACCCAAACTAGGCGAAAAGTACATAAAGTAGCAGGTGTGGTAGAATCTCATTAAACATAGAACACAGGTGTATTTTTCTAGCAGCTGCCCTCTAAACTTTTGGGGGATGCTACTGCCATATAAGCTAAGTCCACACGAGGATTTTAAATCGAAATAACACTCGTTATTTTGATTTAAAAATGCTTATGTGCAGACCACATTTCCTTATTTTGAAATAAGGAAAATCATTTTGATATAATAAAACCTCGTTATATATCAAAATGACTTTTATTTTGAAACTGTGGTTTCAAAATAACCACGTCTGGCTCTGTTATATCGATATGTCCCACATATTGATATAACAATTGACGTTCTTCCCAGGGTTCATGGCACCCTGGGAGTAAGGCTCACCACCCCAGCACCCTGGTGAGGGATGGAGGGGAGGTGCAGGGGGGTGGTGAGTTCTGCAGCTGGCTTCCCTTGTTGCCCCGGCTTCCTGGCAGCCAGGGGGATGGGGGGGTCCACAGCTGGCTTCCCCTGCTGCCCTGGCTTGTGGGCAGCCAGGAGGCACCATGGGTGCAGAGCTGGCTTTCCCTGCTGCCCCGGCTGCCGGCAGCTGGCCGGGTGGTGGGTGCGGAGCCACTGCCCAGCCAGTTGCTGGCAAGCTGGGGCAGCAGGGGAAGCCAGCAGCGGGACCCATGGTCCCCCCGGCTAATGGCAAGCCAGGGCAGAGGGGAAAGCCAGCAGTGGGACCTGCAGACCTCCCTGGCTGCCCGCAAGCCCCTCTTGCAGTGCCAGCCAGCTGGGGGACCTGCCCCCCCCCGGGTGGCTGTCAGGGTGCCGCACGGTCCCTCCCAGCTGCCTCACCAGCAACAGGGGACACAGGGCAGGGGGATCCCTGCCCTGGGGGCTTTTTTTTCCCCTGCCTGGCTCTCCTCTCCTGAATCGAAATAGCAAGTCCTGTGTCCAGACTTGCTATTTTGATTTGGTGTTTTTCCCTAATTTGGTTTAAGTTAAATTAAATTAAGGATTTTATTTCAAATTAGCTATTTCAAAATAAATTATTTAGAAATAAGTATCTACGTGTGAACATAGCCATATATATAGTCTGTCTGTAGTCTGAAGCCATGATAAAGCTCAGTGGAGACAGAAACTTATTAAAATGCTTCCTGAATTTTTTCTCTTCTCTAAAAATGTACAAGGTGTTATAGGTTTACATCTTTCATTTGGCCAGACTTCAGGTTATCCCCTACTGAAGTTCTGTTCCCCACTTAAAAATGGACTCTATAGTTTTGTTTTGTTTGGGGTCTCTTGTTATTTTGTCCTTCAGTGGATGTAATTTACTACTTTTTTATTGTTTGAAAGGCATATTAGTTCTTCCAGAAGGACAGCTGTATTAGTCTAGTTCAGTTAAAAAACACCTGGGAGTCCCGTGGCACTTAAAGACTAACAAATTTATTTAGGGACATTGGAATTTTCTCTCATTGCAACAGGTGATTTGACCTCATCTTCCTTTGTATGCTGTTCCCCAGTGTTTGAATCTTTACAACCGTTTTGATTTGCTGTTACAGTGTGACCTGTTCCCATGACTTACACTTCCCTGCATTTATTTTCTCCCATTCTGTAAGTTTCCCCATCTTCAAAGTGTCTGACAAAGTGGGATTTTCTCCCAGGAAAGCTTATTCAATAAATAAATGTGTTAGTCTTTAAGTGCCATGAAGCTTCTTGTTTATGTTAATCCTTTTTATCTTATTTTGTTTGCAACTCTGGAGATCTTTCATTCCACCAGATACAGTAATATGCTGGAAGGGACACCCCTGGAAGATTTAGTTACACTTCTGACTTAGTTTACCTCTTCTCTGAATACTGCTCAGTTAGTTGTAAGGCTCATGACATTATTTATGAATAGAGTTAGCTCATAATTTTCCATCAAAATATTTTTTCAATGAAAATGTTTCTCCAAAACTGAATATTTAAGAAATTTCAGTTTGACCCCAATATTTTGATTTTTTTTCTCAGTGGGAACAATAAAGTGCAAAATTTAATATCTGCTGGAGTCAGCATTAATTAAAACATTTCAGTCTGTAGAAGGAAATTGAGACATATTGTTTTAGTTCCTTAACCTGCATCTGCATGAGCTGCTATAATATCTCATAGGATTTGTAGTTCAGGTGCCTCATGACTTCATTCCCCTCTACAAATACATGTCCTATTAAGAATATATTTCCCATGATGCACGATGCACCTGGTGGCTTGATCAGAAGGAAGATCCATGGGAGGAGTAGCCCACCCACAGAATTTCTCCCAGAGTGGTGCATAAGATGGCTCAGGAAAAAACCTTGATGTAGAACTGAGCAAAAATAAAATATTCTGACATTTTTCAAAAATGTCAAATCAAAACTAAGTGAAAGAAATTTTGATATTATGATTTTTCTTTACAAATTGGGACAAAGGAAATGTTAAATATGGAATTTGCCGTGGAACAGAAATTCTGATATTTTTTCTGCTAGCTCTGTTTCTAAAGATGAAATATTAACCATTTTCACACCAGTATGCTAGTAGTGTCTCATGTAGTCCAATTCTTGTAGGGTCATAAATTCATCCAGGCTCAGCTCTGGAGAGCTATCTTTGGCTGAGTCTAAGTTAATTTTTCAGAGAGACATGCAGGGTAGAGTCTGATCCACAGTTGTCCAATGAGTCTGCGGTAGTTAATCAGCAACTCCTTAATCCAGTCCCTCATTTCTTTCTTGGAAACACAAATGGTGTTCTGTCATCAATGGGAGAACATTTGTGTGTGTGTGTGAGTGAGAGAGAGTAGGGTTTATAATAGGGATTCCTTGCAAGTTCAAAAACAGCATGTCGTGCATGTTGCACTTTCTTTATAATGAATGTAATAAGGAAAAGGAGGCATATAATATTTAGCTTTGTTTTGCATTAAAAAAAATACTTATGTCCCACTTTCCTCTAATAGTCTCATTACAACTCCAATTGTAGAACTGGTGGGAGCTGGATTTCTGGGAAATTCTGTGATTTCAATGTTTGTTTCACTGAAACATGAAATGAAAACAAAACAAAAAGGGGAGGGGGATTTCCCACACTATGAAATTCAGAAGAATGCTGTTTTTGTCAATTTCTTGTAAATTGACATTTCAGTTAAATGGGTTTTAATAAACTGTCATTTTCTGATGGAGAAACACTTCATTAGAAAATTGCTGATCAGTTTTAACTAATACTTAGTTGGACCATTGTGCATAAAGTTATTTCTATATTTTTAGGACAGAGCTCTAAAATGTTTCACCAGAGTACTGGGGAAGAGAGAGGGATGTAACATGCAAGTACCATGTGTTCTTTCTCTGGGGTGGGTCTAAAGTAATTACATTGATTATTTCATCTATCATTTTACTCTTTCCCTTCCTGATTATTTTGTCTATCATTTTACTCTTTCCCTTATTCTATGGCATAACAGCAATTCACATGCATATAAATCACATTTTTCTTTCATTGGGGAGTGGTGGTAAACATTCCATAGTTAAATTTTGTAAATTTTAATTTGCAGTTTTTCAATTTAGTTCCAAAAGAATGCTTTCCGTTTCAAATTTTTAAGATTTTGCTTAGAATAACATAATAAGCAAGCCATTTTCTGACAGAGCCCAGCAGAAGACAGTTCAATTGATCAAGTTTCGCTAGCACATACGTAATAGAAAGGTAGTTTGGGTCAGCCAAATGGCTCTTTTTTTCTCCCCCTCTGCCAGGTCATTGAACATAAAGCAGACCATGAGGAGGGCTTACTCACCTTGTGCAGTAACTGGAGTTTGTTGAAAGCTTCATATGGTTTTCATTTTTTTTTTCTCCACAGACTTTAACTAGCATAGCAGCTGCAGCTTGCGTTTCAGCCTTCAACCTCAACATGATGTTTCAGGCTTGCCAAAGACTGTGGGAATCTGCAAGATAAAAAGGTAAGTGAGAATGCAGTTTCTAATATTAAAGAAAAGAAGAACTCATAAAATGTTTAAAAAAAAGGGGGGGAGAGGAAGGAGGGAATGGTGAGGATTGGCAACAAAACATATTTTATGTCTTTGTCAAATCGTATATACAAAATAAAATATCAGAATCTTCATGTTCCTCTTAACTCCGTCTCCCTTCAAAAATACACCTACTAGCCCTTGTTTATGTACTAAATTTAGTTTTTATGGAAGTGTGTCTATACAGAGCAATATAGTTTCAACCCAGGAGTTTAAAAAGTTTACTTTCCTCTGTTGTGCATCCAAGGATAGAAGACTCCTTCATAGAAAGAACTTGGAAACAATCAAGTTCAAGAAGAAAAGTGGGCTGAGGTTTATACTTCTGTTGGTTTTAAGTTAGAAAAAAGGTAAACTTCAGGAAGTGGGGAGATGGTAATTTTGGAACATATCACCTGTGTAGGTTGTGTCATTCAAGTCGTTGTCCAAGTCATGCATTCCCTGAGTTCTGACAGAAGAGCAATGGGGAAGACTTGGTGGTGTGTTTGCCCATTTCAGGTCTAGATTGGCAAACAAGGTTAGTGCACTTGAAGAAGGAGTCTTTTAGTGGTGAACTTTTCTTGAATTTGCATCAGATGTGGAAAACAGTGGCTCTTACTAATTTTCAGTTTGCTCAAAGAATTTGGTGGGGTGACATGAGTTAAACAGACACAAGGCTGGCAAAGTCATCTTGCCAGGATTTGACCATTCATATGAGATTTTATGGCTCAGCCAAAAATAAAACCAGCATCACCAGGTCACTGATCTAGTATTAATCAAAATGACAAATGGGAATTAGATATATGAATGTGAATTTTTTGATATACAAAATATATAAAAACATAAAATATTTACGACCTTACTAGAGACTACTCAGAATTAAATTAATTCACTGTATATTTTAATTGTTTGAGGAAGCATTTCTTTGAATCATTACTGATTTGTTACTCAGATATGGTCTCCTGGGAAAAAATAAATAATTATAAATTAATTGTGTGTTTCTGATGAGAGCTGTGGGGTGGTCATTCAGGACAATAATTTATTTGAAAGATTTATTTGGTTTATGTATGTTATTTCACTTTATGGCATGATTGTGAAGAAAGTGAGGAAGGCCGGGGAGGGAGAAAGTATGTTTGTTTACTTGTACAATCCTAATGTTAAAAAAAGAAGTCTTCTCTTCTAGAAGGATCATGTTTTTTGGTTGTTGAATACTGAAGTAATTATCAAGTAGGAAATGCTTTTTTAAAAAATGTGTTCTCTAAGCTTTAAGTTGTCACTTTTTTAAAGATCTTATCACATTGTTTTGATACTTTTCTGAAATGCTGTATCAACATTATGTGTACTTTCCATCTGCTGACAATGTTAGATTGATTTGGGTGTGTTATTAATATGAAACCTTGCTTGAAGGACTCTTTCCTCTGGCATATAAAGATATTAGCCAGGTATACATTTTACCCTTTTATTTTACCATCAGCTTCTCTTCTCAGTATTACTTATTCCACATCTGACTAAATCTCTCCTGTCAATTCTTTTTCCGTATCACATAGAAAAACCCAATTACATTTCAGGATTCTGGTAAAATCATTTGATGAAAAACTACTCATTCCAGAAGAAGAAATAGCTTTAGAGTTATGACAACATGGCTCTAAATTGTCAGCAACGCATCCAAGTCTTACCATACCACCAGTGTCCCCATGATTATATTGGTACTACTAACGTATTCAGGTTAATGTGTATTAGGAGGGACTGATAACTTTTTATAAAGCAGCAAGAAGTTATAGAATACATTGCATGATGTGCAGTACGTGTGTTCTGACCATCTACAATGTAGTTAGCTAATAGCCTACAAGTTGGAAAACTGTTAACTAAAAGAGAAGCATTTAAATCAGGGGTGTCAAACATGGGGCCTACAGGCTGGATGCAATCCACAAACCTCTTCCATCCAGCCCATGACTATGCTCAGCAGGACCACGCTCTCTTCCTAATGAAGAGACAGATTGTGGTCTCACATGCCCTGCACTTTGCAATGCTGCAAGAGTGTAAGGTCTCACAACTCATGGAGCACCAGGTATGGGAGTCTGCACTCCACAAGATCACACTCTCCATGAGAGAGAGAGAGGTATCACAGAGTATAGTTTTGCATACACAGCACACAGTGATGCCCTCAAAGTGGAGTGTCTTAATATTTTGATTTATGGTATATACAGCCCACTTAAAGTATATTTGTCAAATCTGACCCACCATAGCAAATGAGTTTGACAACCTTGATTTAAATAGTTTCTCTTTATATGGTACCCAGCAATGTGGTAATATAATAAAGTAGAAGAGAGCTAGTGATACTATGTATGATAAAGAAAAAAATGAGAAAATTCAAAGGAACAAGGATTTAATGTAATTGAGAGAATCTCTCTCTCTCACACTCCCTTACCCCATATTTTCAATCACTGCAGTGATTCTCTTGGGATATTGGTATCAAGAGGAGTAACTGAAATTTTGCTTGTCAAAACCCACAGCTCAATGAGAAATCCAATTCAAACTTGACTGGGATTCTAGGCTAATTGGACCATTTTTCCATGATGACTAGTCCTGTTCTACAATGTAGGTAGATCAACATGGAATTGAAAATGAATGTGTTGTGTGCATAGTGTATACAAATGTGAAATGCTAAATGTGTTCAATTTAATCAAAAATGTGTTGGATAAGTTCAAAGCACTTATAGTATTACTGTTATCCTTATAATTATATAGTGTATTTAGAAGCCTATAGGGTAGGGTAGATATGATCTTTTGCTGAGAGATAGAATATTGGGCTCTTTTGATCTATACAAGTCAATCAAATTCCCAAGCTGTGTTCCTTTCATAAACTCTCTTCTTTGTTTCACCCATTTTTATTCACACTCCCTCATTACCAACAGCTTTATTTACTGATTAGTACCATATGCTGAAACATATACTGATGATTTACAGTATCTGATTTGAAGAACCAACTCAATCTTACTAACTAAATGTTACAATGCAGGATATAATGCACTTTTTGGTTCTTTCATAATGCTGGGTTCTCAGTTTATGAATAATATGGCTGTTGCGTATGATTTTGTTGGTAAAGCAAAATAATCAATGATTTCTACAAAAGAATAAACTTCAACAGGTTGACAATGTTGTTGTGAGACAATACTGTTTTTTAAGTCCATGCTATAATCTTCTGTAGGTTGTAGAAAAACAAAAAATGTAATTTTCACTAGGGATATCTCATTTTTTGACACAGCAAAATTAAATTTCAAGTCACAACATCCCTAGTTACAGGATGAAGCATGCCATGGACAGAAAACCAGTTCTGTTATCTACCAGTCATGCAATTGGCATCTTCTCTGACTGTAAGAGCTGGCTTCTGGTATTGCATTTTGAATACAATGACATTATTTGATGAAACCCACAAATTCAGCTTTTCTTTTGAGCATCAGATAAATCTCTAATAAAATGGATTTGGGTGTGAGTTCACCTTCCAGTCTCTGTTCCACTAATATAATATATAGCTGCTAATAAAACCACTGACACTAATGTCCATGTAAGATTGCATACTCCAGAGAGGAAGATATACAAAGTGAAAATGTGCAGCATATTTTACTTGATTGGCTATAAACACTCTGATGCATTTCCAGGTGGTGAAAATAGGCATTCTTGATGTATTTCAGGAATAAATCCTTTATATCTGATTAAAATGCAGATGAGTATCATAAACTGTTATAATTTGAAAGGGCTGATCTCTTGGTGCAATTTGCTTCCATCTGCTTCAGGTGTAAAGTTGGAATGGTACTGCCACAATACAATGCTCAAGTTAAACCTACACTGTGAATCTAACTTTTTCTTTTTGCTGTTCACTTGTGATGTTTTTGACATGTCCAAGAAGCTTAATTATTACATCTTTCTGATGAAATTACTGATAACTGTAGCTTCTGCTTGTAAACACTCCAAAAATGCTATTTGAAAATAAGAATGCCGTAAGGTGTAACATCTCACATCATGTCACAAATGTTCTGAAAATGCTAATTCAGGGCACTAAGGTTTCCTTTTATGGATGGTTCATGTAGTTCTTTCTATATATTTGAGTTTGCTATGAGAGGAAACCTCTCAATTGTATATTGACCCCTACCCAAAACAAATAATCCTCATTCTTATAATGACTGTCAATTAAGATTAATAGCAAATCTCTGTATCAAGATTTTGGTTTAAGGAACAGTCTTGAAACTACTGCATTTAGGAAGGGTATTGCTTAGCTGTCATCTATCCAGCAGGGATGGTTTGCCATTGCTGTGCCTCACTCGAAGGGCAGTTATTGCATGGTCTTTTTTTTTTTAAATGTTGTCTAACATAAAAGTATAGAATGGGCAGCTGGATCATTTCTTGGAGCAGTGGTGTTTGTTTTGGGGAGAGAGAGAGAGAGAGAGAGAGAGAGAAACTGAGAGGAAAGCTTAATATACCATCTTTGCAAGGCTAACTGGTGTGTGTGTGAGAGAGAGTGAGAGGCAAAGCAGGGAGAATAAAAAGGCAATTTTCCACTTAACTGATGTTGAATAAATAGAGTAATAGTTACTTTTACTGTAATTTTCTTTTACAGATAATTATGTAGGCAGGGAGGAGAAGGACAAATACTCTATTTCATCTGAGTCTGAGTAAAATATTAAACTCATTCCTTGCAAAACAAATAGTTTCCTTTGAAAGCTGTGGGATGTGGGGATTAGCAGAGGTGTTGACATTGAGAAATTAAGTTCAGTTGCTCAATGGCAGGGAACTATACTCTGTGAAGAGAAGAAAGAAATATGGTTCTCAGCTTCCAAAGAGCAGTGTTACCTTCTAAAATGGGTGACTGTCAACAACAGCTTTTATTATTACTTTTGTTATTGAGAAGAGTAATTGAATATTCCATTCATTCTCCTTTTCGGTTGATGTTTTGATAGTCTGAATGCCACTGTATAGTGAACTCATTTCCTGAAAATGTATTTTTAAAGAATGTCTGAGAGGCTTCAAGTCTACAGGTCTCTCTCTTTTAAATATGTTCCCTGGGGTTTCTCAGTGCCTTGCTTATGGGTACAAATTGGCTTGTTAGCCACTAAAAAAATCCATCAATGAAAACTTTGTGTAGACATCATCTTTGTATTGGGGGGCCAGCTGAAGAGGAAGAAGAGAAATATATAGAATGAAGCATTGTAGGTTTGATGAATGGTATCCCTGTAGTAAAATTACTGAACTGTCATACTGAAGACATAATTAACATTGAGGAATTATAGCTGATGGATGCAACATTTGTGGTGGAGAAGGAAGTGAAGAGCTGATAGTGATCAGGGAAATGGGGTACTCCCAGAGTATCAAGATTCTGAATGATTGCCACAGAAAGACATCTTAACCAGCTGAGCTGATATTTTAATGTCATGTCTCTGTTAAAGAAAGGATGTGACTCAAAGGTAATGTATTAAATAAAGGTAGAATATCTCTACCTTAAAGACAGTGTTTAAAATGAACAGTGGTTGTGTGTGCTTCTCCACGCATGTACAATTCTTTGAAGGGCGTCTGGCCAAGTGCATGTAAGTAACACATGAGAATGTCTTTGAGGAAAATAGAATTCTTGTTTGCCTTATGAGAAAATTCAGAATCTTAATAAGAAATTTTAATGGCACTGTAGTGCTGCAGTAACACTGGTCCAGGCATGTTTGTGTTTATCACTTTATTTTGCACTATTTCTGTATAATTGCCACAAATAATCTTTATTCTATGTGACAGTAAGTGATATTTAAGTTCTATGCTATTTTCTCCTAGCACTGTCAGTCAGTATCATGAGAAATCATACCTTATTAGACCAGAGTACAAGAGTCTTATTACTATAGTTCATAAGGTTACAAAGAAAAAGTAACCAAAAGACACAGCAAAATTATCACTCTTCCTAGAAGAGCAATGTGAAGATCATTTAAAGCAACTGTCAGTTTCAGTGGTTGTCTTTTAAAAAGTCACATTTGGTAATGGCATCTACAAAAACCTGAACTACTGCAGTTATTTCTGATTGTGCACTTAGCAAAATGCTATGGTCTTGGGAATCATCAGTTGATTTCATTTAGAGCCAGTTAAAATTTCCAGGTTCCAGTGGGGAAGCCATGTTAGTCTCGTACAGCAAAACAAATGAGGAGTCTTGTAGCATTTTTAAAGACTAATAAATTTATTTATCTCATGAGCTGTTGTGGGAGAAACTCCCGCTTCATCAGATGCTTGAAAATGAGGGGGGGGAAAGTGCAGGAAGGAGGGATAAATGCAGTGAAGTTAGTGTAATCACAGGATCAGGCCAGATTGCTTCAGCAAATCAGACAGGTTGTGTTGATACAACCTGAGATGGTGAGAAAGGTGAGAATCACTATTTATAATGAGAAAGCCAAGAAATAGCCCTGTTCAAACCAGAGTTGTTGATGTCAAATTTGCATATGAATTCTAACTTGGCAGTCTCTCTTTGAAGCCTTGACCTAGAGTAAACCTATTTAAGGATAGCACAGATAACTCTATCCCAGAGTGGCCAGAAAAACTGAAGTGGTTTCTTATTGGATTTTGAATGTTGCCAGTTCTGATGTCAGATTTGTGTCCATTTATTCATTTGCACAGAGAGGGTCCCATTTCCCCAATATATACAGTTGAGGGGCATTGTTGGCACGTGACGTATGCACATTGGTGGATGAGCCGCTGAATGAGCCCGTCATGGAGTAGCTGGGTTCTTTAGGATCTATCATAATGCCAGTGTAGATATGTAGGCAGAGTTGGAATCGGGGTTTGTTGCAGGCTTGTGTGCCTTACTTAGTGTTTCTGTTGTATGGTCTGAAGTTGCTGGTGAGTATCTGTTTAAGGCTGGGGAGCCACCTGTAACCAAACAGAGGCCTGCCTTCCAAGGCCTGAGAGGGTAAGGAAAATCTAAACTACTGCAGTTGCATCTGATTTTGTATCTAGTGACAATGCTATGATTTTTGGGAGACATCTGTTGATTTTAGAACCAGTTAAAATTTTCAGAATTTAATATTTTGAAGAAATCTGAGAAATAGATGAGGATACTTTCAAATAAATTAAAATTCTATAGCTTTGACGTTAAATAAAATGTTCTCTATAAAGATTTCTCTAGTAAACATTATATTTATACATCTACCTTTATTTTTTTAGTGAAGAGAGTTTCTTTAAAAGCTGAATAGTAGTTCACATGGAAATCCTCAGTAAGAAATTGTCTCAATATAGTTGTAAAATACTGATTCTCACATTCACTGAGTTTCTAGACAGTTATATTTGATGGAATTTTCCAAATTGTGTGAAGGCTGTGCCTATTTTGCTGTTTTGATTGCATCTTTATGGTGGTAAGCTAACTGTAAAACTGACCTCAAGTCATTTCCTTAATTACTTGCTAGTCTTCAGTCATTCGAGTTTACAGTGACGATTATCTAGCTAATCTGGTGGTAATGAAAAATAAGGAGAGATGATGGTCTTCTAGGATATAATGTATATAATCAAACTGAAAACTGAGATGTATACAAAAGTCATATTACTCTCATCTGATTAATTAAAAACAAGGTCATGTTCCGGTAATTAGATCCATGTGGCCCTGGTGTTTTTAAGAGGGTTCCAGGAAAGGTCAGCAGAGGCAGCCTTAGACAACTGGGGGGCCTAGGCAAAGAGCCATGTTGGGGTGCCCTATAGGCCCATACTGCCACCCTTACTGTGGCCCCAGCTTTCGCCTGCCCCCAGTCCAAGGAAAGCACTGTGGGGATGGGGGAGCTGGGGCCGCAGAACACCAGGGCCAGAGGCTGCACCGCCCACCTGCCCACTAGGCCTCTCTACGGCGGGGGCAAAGCAGTATTCCCAACCTTACCCCCCAGCCAGCCATGCCTCCCCAGGGAGAGGGAGGACAGCAGCTGGTGTGGAGCTATGGCCTGTGGGGACAGAGCCCTGGAGTGGCCCGCTCTGAAGAGTTCAGGCCGCTTTGTCCCCAGCCACCCCAAGGCTGAACTGGCCCAATCCAGGGCCTAGGGGTAAGGCAGCCTCTCTTTAGCCCTGGGGTAGCTGAGGATGAAGCAGTCCAAACTTGTCAGAGAGGGCTTCTCCAGGGCCCTGTCCCCGCGTGCTGCAGCTCTGCATCGCCCGCAGTCCTCCCTCCTCCTCGGGAGGTGCGGCCCCCTGGGGGGTAGGCAGGGAGCGCTGCTCCGCCCCTGCTGCAGAGAGGGAAGGAGAGAAGGACAGCGGCTGGGTGGTGCAGCCTCTGGTCCCGGTGGTCAGCAGCCCTCTGCTCCTGTGCGAGTGCTAGGTTAGGGGAAGCAGGCGACAGCTACGGGGCCCCTTACTGCTTGGGGCCTTAGGCAGCCACCTGCTTCACCTACCCCAAAAGCTGCCTCTGAAGGTCAGGAATCTATCCACATGGAAGCGGAGGGCCCAAGAAAAATCCTGTAATCTATTAGATAGTAACAGCAACTGAAACGTAAGCAGTTCTGCGTCCTAGTTTATAACTTCTTTTATATTTAACCTGTATATTTATTGTTTGATTTCTTCTTCAGCTTGCTACAAGAGTTAATTCTCAACTCTGTTATTTGTAGTTGTGACCAGGGCAGGCAGATTCTATGTAAGAAACAAATCACGAAAAGCAATGTGACCTTTTCTTGCATCATAAAACTGGTATCCAATTAAGTCACTAATTTCAGTGGGTAGCATGGTTTAGAAATGTACTTAGCAGCATGATGTATTACTAGAGAAAATTGTAGTTTTTAAAAAGGAGTAAGTTAAAATATAGCATTAGACTTCCCTAAGCTGAATCTATTATCTACAGTGTGTGTATTAATGTACACAATTTTTTACTGTTCTTTCAGTAACTTTTTAGCCAGAAAAAATCCACAAACAGTACATGGCCCTTTTTTTTTTTTTTTTTTTTTGGTAGGAAATCTTTAGCTTAGAAATGTTACCTCACACATAAAACAATAAAATTGCATATTGTGATATGAAAATAGGGTTCAAGTGATCTGACATTTCAGATAGAAAACTTTTCATTTTGATTGTAGTATGGATACATGTACCTTTGTAAGAAAAATTGAGCAAAGAATACAAGCCATATAATATTGTCTTTTACTCAGATACTGCAGCATCAGAATGGCTTCCCAGTACCAAGGAACTAGTGATGATGGACAAATTGATGAGTTACCACAAAAACAAATATAAGGATTGGCAACTTCTGTCACCTTTTCCAATTACTTTTAGAAGGTTGCTACACTCTGTCCATTATGTATAGGAATGGTAGCAGTTTAGAATTCCCTTCTTTCATTTATGTAGGTAGATGCCAATGCTTTCTCACACTGCCCACTACAAGTCATTTTGTTTGCCAAGCTCTGCTGTAATGGTGAGATGGTAAGATATTTATGGCACTCCTTTTCTGAGGTGCAGAATGCCTTTATCCCACATTCTGTTCTTTTGGCTGCTTCATGGGGTGAAGGTGGGCACTCAGCCTTATGTCTGTTCTTTACCATCCACTTCTCACCCTTTCCCTCCCAAAGACAGAGAACATCCAGAGCCCCAGGACCTCTGATGTGGGTAGGTCTCATCTGGCTCCTCAACAATGGAAGTCTATATACTCTCCTACTTTCATACATGACTATCTTGAGTCTCCTTACAAGCTAGTCTAGTCATAATATAAATTAACCTGTATTAATGTTGCTGTACATTTATAATGCATTTAATCAACTTAGTTTTAGCTTAAAACAAGCATTTACCATAGATCTGCTGTTAGCTGAAAAGCTTCAGTAGGGAAAACAAATGTTTTATGGTCTTATCCTGTGAATTCTTTCTGCACTGAAGCTAACTAGTGAATTAATTAATGAAGCCCCATTAATAACCTCTACTCCTGGTAGTAAATCTTTGTTGGCTTGAGTCTGTAGTTCAAATGTTCCTCAAGCTGTATTTTTGAGGATTATAATGCAGTGTCTATATAAAGTAAAGTAAAAAATATTAAATTATAAGGGGGCAAAGGGTTTTAGATATGAATTCAAGGCATATTACAAAAATAATTATATCTTGAAATTCTGATTTTAAGTTTCATTTTAATTTTCCAGGAATATATTACAGTTCTGTTTAAATGTTTGAAGTCAGAAGTGTTTTAAAATTAATTAAACTTAAAATTGTATGTGATCACTTGTGCAGTGCATATTTTTAAAAAGCTATTGGTAAGTTATATGAAAAGAACATGTTTTCACAGAGCAGTAATATTTATCTAAATGATGTTCAAATAAGGGCTCATTCTTAAATCCATTTTAAAATAAAATGTACATATGTTTAGCCACTTTACATTCTGAGAACACCAAAAATAGGGGCTTAAGATCATCTATAGACTTTTATTACTCAAACAATTAGCTAACAAAATATTTATGTGCCATTAGTTTGGGTTTCTCTTATCTTCCATATTAAAACAAACTATATATGAAAACTCAAAATGAAATCAGTTTACATGAAGAATATTTTAATTATTTTGTAGTGTATTATTTGTATACAACAACCCTTTGAATCTAGGTACTATTTTAAAAAACAAAGGAAGGTTCTATGAATCCACAGGCTAACAAAGAAAAACTGCAGGGTCACAGTGGAAATGAGAATGTATACTCGATGATATTGAAGAGGTCAGCATGAGAAGCAGAGCTGGGTCAGCTTTCAGTTAGCAAATTTGGCTTTGGATATATACTGTAAAATGTGACAATTCAAACGGAGATCCACATCTCATCCCACAACCCATGGCTTCATATCATTCTAGAAATTTGATGATTGGGTCACACTTTGCTCAGTACCCCCTTGTAGACAGATGATTCCACAGGATCCTCTCTATGTTGAAGGGTTTCGAGAGGGGCCTATGGTCTCTCTTCGAGCTATCCCTAGCCTTCTTGAATCTGAGTCAGTAGCCAAAAGTAACTCAAAATTATTCTCAGTGTTTCAAATATGTGTATCACAGTAGCCATTTGGTCCATAAACCTTTCCAATGGTCCAGTCGTCCATAGAGATCTTACTCTGTTCCACAGAAGCCCAGCTTGCTAGTTTAGACTGCATTCCTCAGTCTCTCCCCCTGGAGCTTCCTGCTACCTTTTATACTGGAATCATCTAATTCCCTTAAAGTGGAATTTATCTTATTATCAGAAGTTGTCTTAGCCCTAGGCTCTCCAACCCATGGGCAAGCCACCCTGTTAGTCTTCTGTTGCTATCCTTTATAGGGCTAAATATTGAACTGTGGCTTGGAAGTATATGCTGCATCTGAGGAACAGCATGCAAAAGTGGGTTTTAGTGATCTTGTGGCAATTGCGTATCAGTCAGTGTCTTTCTCTCAAGGACAGCAAGTGCTGGAGGTTGCAGCTATGCTGGTTTCAGAATATTAGAGAGAAAAGATGGGTAATGGGATATCTTTTTTTGGATCAAAGTTCATTAGCAAAAGAGAGAAACTTTCCAGCTATGCAAAGCTCTTCTTCAGCAAGCTTGTCTCTTTCACCAACAGAAGCTGGTCCAATAAAACATATTATCTCATCCACTTTGTCCCTCTCTTATCTCCTAGAGTCTGCTTCAACTGCTGGAGATCATCAATGGGCCAGAGATATCCCACTCATTCCAACTGTTTCTACTGTGTTGGCTTTCTGTTGTGTAAGGAAGCTCACACAATAAATGAACTTCTTAGTCTTTAAAAGTGCCAAGGGACTCCTTGTCTGTTCTGCTGAACTAGACTGATATGGCTATCCCTTTGGAACTAACACTGAGAGAATCTTCTTTTAAAACTTTGGAAGTTCTTTAACCTTACTGAAAGTCAAACTTGTACTTCATAAAATCAAGAAAAAAAAGTTAAAACTTTATAAATGTATACCTTTCAGTATGCCATGTAACACCACACAATGACTTGTGATGCTTGTAAAATTGGCTATGCTAGTGTACGGGGAGAAACATTCACAATGTGTTTTTCTCCTTTGACTTTGTGTAGCATTATTTAAAATAAATTGAATTTAGTTCTTGTCAATGGTGCTCGATTCAAAGAGCTGCAAATGAAATCTTACACCAGTTCACAGAACAAGGCAAATTTCACCACACCACCCTGTCAATTTATTTCAAATCTGGAATGGAAGGATTGCCTGTGGAAATATCAGAGTACTTTTTTTCCTCATATCCTCTGTCTTTGGGGATTCTGCTGAATCTGACAGTTAATGTACACTGCGATATAGACATGTTTCTTCTAGAAATTTTACAGAAACAGAAACCACAAACTTGCTTCATGTATGCTAGACCATAGAACAGCTGCTTAGGATGTCACTTCTCACCTCAGCCACATTTGAGATCACTTAATATAATTTTTAAAGTTTGAGATTTTTGTGAATCTCAAAACAGTATTCATGGTCAGCCAAATAAATCAAGCTATCACTTATATTAGGGAAATTGTTACCCTTTAATTAGCTTTATGGCTTCCAGTTTGTGCGTTTTGCTTTTAAAAGGGCAATATAAAGGATATTTCATTCACTCTTTAGCTATTAGTTCTAAGAACAATGGCTGAGGGAAAGCAAAGGAGAATTAGGTCATTCTAAGATGTGAAAGGCATCATTGACTCAACATGCAAGCAAAAGAAGTAGCTTTTAGAATTATTTGTTGTAACAGAAAATCTTCCACTTTCTGAAAACTATTTTAAAAATTGTGACATAAGTTTGAAGGATGCAAGTAGGAAGGGCATATTAGAACTCATAGTTTTTCATAAGACTTCATCCACATCTTGATCTGTTTTGAGTGTCTTTTCTATTTATGCTCGTTCAATGGGACTTTTTTTTCATTTCTGTATTTGTGACTGAGCAGTCTTGTGATAACCATTATTCATTAGCAGAAGTTGTTTGAAATGTGTATCTAATTTAGGAGTGCCTTGTATTTCCTGACTAAGATTTGTCACTTCACACTGACTTTGTAAGCACTGTAGGTAACTGAAAGACTGATGGAGAATTTGGAGCAATATAACATGTTTATACAAAGCTAGAGTGTAGTGAGAGGAAGAGAGGCATTCTTTAACATAGTCTTACCTGAATTTAAATCCAGCCTGCATTTAGTTTAGGGATATTTATATTTACAATAGTTGAATACAACAGACAAGAGACTAACAATTAATCTCAATAATGGTTGTCAAAATCTTTTCTTCTTTCATTCAGTGTCACCACAGTGTTGCAAACACTGCAGCTATGCTGCTAACACTTTTACTTGGGAACAGTTATTGTAAAATTGTACACAGTAGACATCATTAACAATTTCAAAAGAACAGTGAGAAAACAGATGCCAAGGAAATGGCAGAGAAATTTGAAAACAAAGCCATGGACAAAGATTGAGGACATAAGTACATTCTGCCATTAACGGATGTGGAAAATGACTGTCATATTTTAACATACATGCATATTTATTCAGAACAAGAAAGCATGGGATCACAACAGCATTAAGGAGGTTTGAAAATTAAAGTAATGTAGCATTTTGGTATCTCTGTGCTTCCTATGTTTTTAAAGGTATGACTTAGAATTTGTAGCTTTTCCTTGCTCCTATTTAAAAATGGCATTTTGAAAGTGAAATGAAAAGTTACATTTCAATAGGATCACTGAAAAGTCCAGTGTTGTCAATCAGTTCAGTATTTTCAAGCCACATGCATCTTAAATGAGGGTATTACACATGAGGAAACTGAATCTTAGATGAATAGGAATATCTTTTTTTCCACACAAGCAGGCTGCTGCAACAAGAAGCTGCCAAGTATGCAAACAATAGAAAACATTTCAGCAAATACACTTTTTCTTCAAAATGTTTGTTGTCGTCATTGTGTCGTGGCCCTTGAAGCTTCTTTGTGTAATCTCCAAGTTTCCATTTAATTTGGACATCCCCGCCTGCACTGATCTGCAAAAATGAGCATTGTTAATAGTATCAGTAGCAAATATCACTCCCAGTGGAGCAGGGAGTTGCCCGTAGGAGGAATAGGTTTTACTCAGTGTTGCATGATAACTTTTAGAAATATACTCAATAGTAAATTAAACAGCTTTACCTGCTCCTCGCACTTGACCAGATCTTTGGTGTAGCACCAATGACATTTCTGCAACTATCACCACCAGTCCAGGTTTGGTTTTCCAACACAAGGAGGATGTTGGGTATTATTAGATGAGAAAAATTATCCTAGTTACTAGTCTGTCAGTTACATGAACTAGATATAGTTAGAAAGAAATTTTAAAATGGTGTCTGATCATCGTGTGTGTTCTTCATTTGTGACTCTTACCTAAAATGTCTTGACTGTAAGAGTCTGCATAGGTTTTTTCCCTTAGCTCACAAAGCATCATGTTCATAAATCAAGTTGTTCATATTGAACATCCTCCCTGCTAAGAAAAAAAAAGGGTAGGAATCCAAATGAATCCTTGGTAGATATGGGGACATCCTAGACAGTATAGCTGTTGCCCTTTCTTTGGATGAGGGAGGACAGGATTGTGAGGAGCTGCTTGAGGTATGCACAGTCCATGGATGTGGAAGAGTGTTTCAGGGGAGACTTAAGGTATAAAGAGCCAGCATAAACTAAGACAGTAATTACATGTGCAGAGAAGATAAAGCTGCATATGATTACAATACCTCAGTCTCATGGTGGGTGCTGTCTCAACAGAAAGGCTTTAACAAGCCTTAGATATCTGTCCCCCTATTATGGCAAGCATTAAAGGTGCATTAAAGATGTGCATTCAGAATCTTCTTGGCCCTGCAGGCATTGCCCAGACATGCTAGAAGAAAGAGATGAGGCAACCGAGGTGGTTTTTATTAAACTGCAACTTGATGCAATTAACATAGTGGGAATACCTGGCAATAATTTATGCATGCAAGTCCTTATTTCCTTAATTGTTTCCACACATGGGGCAGGGGGTTCCAGAAGCCCCCTCCTCAGTCCTCCCAAACAGTGTATTGCTGTAACCCTGCTGCCTCATATGGTGGAGCTGCATGGCTGTATGTAATGACAGCAGTTCTTCTGCCATCTTGTTGTAGCAGCTGTTGCTGTTGGGTGATTGAGAACCTGGCATCCCTAACTTAATTGCTGGAGACTGGTTCTTCCTTCCTTACCTTTTAAAACACTGCTTCTACGTTTCCCTCTTCAGTATATGGGGGACTTCCTCCTTCTCTTGTGTGCCAGGTACCATAGCCTTGTACTCTTTGAGAATTTCTCCCCACCCCCAGGCCATTGTGACTATATTTCCCAGTATTCTAGGAGGAGGGATTCCTCATTTACCATCCTGATTGCAGCACACTGCTGTGGTGAGAGCAGGCATCTGGAGCTGCTGTTTCAATCTGCTGAGAACTGGGGACCCTGTCACCTCCTCTGTGAGCCCTGAGTTGTAGCTGCTGTTAACAGCCCAATCCTAGACAGAGAGGGCATTTTTGGAACAGCCCAGGGTAAAACTACTGTCCTCTTCCAATCACCTGGAACTCAGCATTCCTCCTTACCTTCCATCTAGTGCAGGTGCTTCCTGTTTCTCCATCCAGATAAATGCTCCCTTTCCTACCAATTGCAGAGGCTTCACTTATGGGATGACCCATCCTCCTTTCTTCCATCCAGCTGGGAAAAGGACCCACTATGTCCAAGTAACTTGAGTGCTATGTTCACTTTATGGACTTTGGTGAAATTATTAGTATCTATATAGGGCCATTAAGTGTTCTGAGTTTATAAACAAGGGTCATGTATTCTTAAATGGTCTGTGTATATGTACATTTAAATGTATGTGTAAAAATGTGTATTATATTCATTTATTCTTTGTGTGCATGCTGTGCTTGCTTCCTTTTTTTGTTTGTGCCTGTAACATAGCTCCTTTGTGTATCTGTTTTCTGCATTGTCTATAAGAATTTATCTGAACATGTTCCTGCATTCCCTAGTAAGTGTAGAAGGTTCAAGCTAACCAGAAATCATTTCATTGTCGTTCTAACAGAAATCCTTGAGGCCACATTTAACTTATTACGCTATCCTGCTCCAGCAAATCTATCCTATTGATGAGTCATCATTTGCTAGTTTTTCTGCTTACTACTGTCCACGATTCCATTTTCAGCCATGCTTACACACAAGTGAAGACTGAGATAATCACTTTGGAGGAAACATTTCCCTATTAGTTTAGTTGTGTAAAAAATGAGTGAGTTGATGAGAACAGAGTATGCTGTGTGCTTATCCTTAACCAGGAATTCTTTTAATAAGGAGTAAGGGCAGAATTTTTCTTAGAAGCTTTCAGGGAGAATAAAAAATGAAGCAGCTTATGTTTCTGTTGAGGTAGTAGACGTGAGAACCTGGAAAAAGCACTTATCTCTTTCTTTCAAAGTTTTCAACACTTGGATTTTACAAAAAAAAAAAAAAGTGCAGCATTTTAAAATGTAAAGTGTTAGTTCAACTCCATTAAAACACATTTTCAGTTGCAAGTCCTTTAAAAAAAAAATTGAACAAACTGCAGGCAACTGGTATGAATTCAAGAAAAAAAAAATCACCATGTAATATATATATATCAGAAGAAGTGTTACCAGCAGATCAAGGGATGTGATCATTCCCCTCTATTCTGCACTAGTGAGGCCACATCTGGAATACTGTGTCCAGTTTTGGGCTCCCCACTACAAAAAGGACATGGACAAATTAGAGAGAGTCCAGAGGAGGGCAACCAAAATGATCAAAGGGCTGGAGCACAAGCCCTATGAAGAAAGACTGAAGGAACTAGGCTTATTTAGCCTGCAGAAGAGAAGACTGAGGGGGGATTTGATAGCAACCTTCAACTACTTGAAGGGTTGCTCCAAGGAGGAGGGAGCTCGACTGTTCTCGGTGGTAACAGAGGGCAGAACGAGAACCAATGGTTTCAAGTTACAGCTGGGGCGGTCCAGGCTGGATATTAGGAAAAACTTCCTTACTAGGCGAGTGGTGAAGCAGTGGGATAAGCTGCCTAGGGAGGTGGTGGAATCTCCATCTCTGGAGGTGTTCAAGTCCCAGCTGGACAAAACACTGACTGGGATGATCTAATGGGAGTGGTCCTGCTTTTTTTGGCAGGGGGTTGGACTAGATGACCTCGTGGGGTCCCTTCCAACCCTATGATTCTATGATTCTATGATTTAAAAGAAGCATCTGTTTGAAAATAAATCAAATTCACTTTCTAATCCCTGCTCCCTCTGTGTTTTTAGGTAACTTGGTGTGCTTAAAATGTTTTTTTCCTTAGTAACTGATCCAAAGCCTGTGGAGGTCAATGGCTACATTAAGTTCAATTAGCTCTGGATTGGTCCCAGTCTTTGAGGCTCCCTCAGCTGCATATTGAAAAGCCAAGTATCACTTATTGTTCCACACGTACTTTAATGTAAGCCTGAGGATATACTGCATATGGCTATGTTTTTCGAAGTGGCCTAAGGGAATTAGGCACCCAAATTGCAATGATTGCAATATATGACCATATGGGCACCACATCAGATCCATGTGTGGTACAGAAAAAAGATTTATTTTCTATAACTGAGGCCATGATTTAGCAAACCACTTCAGTATGTGCATGACCCTTAAGCATATAAAAACCCAAGTGCTTGCAGTTGCACATGCTATTACTGAATAAAAGTTTAGAAGTGGTAAATTGTGTCCATGTTAGATCCCTGACTTTGCAAGAAGTATAAAATATTGAAGTCCATGGACAACAACATCTTGTGAATTTATTTATTTATTTATTTATTTATTTATTTAATTTTTAGCTGAGTTTATAGATCAAGAATGTTTGGGTAAATAGTCAATGTTTTTATGCATTTGCAACTATGCATCCCACTTTTGTTCACTTAATATGTTTATAGGAAAAATGCAATCTTATTATAGTCTTTAGTCCATTCAAAATGCTTATTTCCTTTGCACTGCCATATTCTTGGCTGATTTATGTTTTGGTTTTAATTTCCAGGTCAACTTACTGGTGAAATGCTACCGTTCCTTTCCATTAAGTTTGTATCTACTACTGTTTTTGTTCTGATGTGTATACGTTTGCATTTATACTTTTAAATGGCTATAAAATAAAGATGTATCTAACTTGAATGCCTAAAGAGACTTCACAATGTATTCTTAATTCTAAAGCATTTTCAGTGTATTCTTTGTATATTTTGTATGCAAACAAAATAGTCTTACTACAATAACAGGTTAGACTGTATGTGCTGTTCTGATTTGAATAGTAGTCTTCTAATCTGGCAGCTTGGTTCTTTGTTGTATTTACATGGAGTGTAAGCTTATTTTGCATGAATGTTACCTTTTTTGAATTGGGGCCTGATCTCTAGTCTAGGGTTTAGGCATTATAATAATAGTTACATTATATACATCCTCAGATGCAGGACCTGAAATCTCAGTACATTCAATAAGATTTACTTTCTAGCAGTGCACAGTTTTGTAAATAACATAATATGTTGTGACTGGAATATCTGAAGTGCTTGGTCTAAGCCATTGGAATAAGTTGCCTAGGCAGATTGTTGAATCTCCATCATTGAACGTTTTTAAGAGCAGATTAGACAAGCACCTCGCAGGGATGGCATAAACTGGTACTTGGTCCTGAATGTAGGGAACTGGACTGGACTTGATGACCTCTCATGGTCTCTTCCAGTTTCTATGATTCCATACATGTGAAGTTGGCGTGCTGCACTCACATTGTATGACACTCACATAAGACCATGTTATGTTAATTATGAAAGTGTTCAGTGTTGTGTCTAAGAAAATATACAAGGAAAAGCTTGTTATATTTATGGAATACCTCTTACTGGAAACCTGCCTGACCAGATTTAAAAATATGGTAGTAACTTATTGACAAAAACATTTGTTTAAAAACGAACAAGATGTGTATATACACTAGAAACACAGCCAGCTTATGATACAGATTTAGTAAATTAATTATGGAAGTAAAGAACCCTGAGAGTATCATAGTCAATTTCAAATGAACCCACTAAAGTCAGGTTCTAAAATGGTGTGGTTTAAGTGGTAAAACTTGGGATTTAGAGATATTTGAAGTATTTGTAAATCTCTAAATTTGTAGTGCCATTATTCCAAGGCTAGAGGCTGTAAAACATGTGCAGAAAAACAAATACATTGATTTCCAGATCAGCTTATCTTCAGTAAGATGGGTTCCTTATTCTCTTAATTACTTGTGACTGATGTTCTTCAAAGGCTACCCAAGCATAATGAGCTGAAATTGAGCATTTTTCTTGGCCGTTGCCTGCTCCTGAGTTCAATACTTTGACAGATCTGTGCTTAGTTGCCATAATGAATATTTCACATATTCTCAAGAGTTACATCAGTTTCTTGGCTGTGGGCAAACTGATGTTTTTCCAGATGCTATCTAATTATGGGAAGGCTCAGCAGAAGCCATCATTAACACAGGTTGGGCTGAACTTTGAGGAACAATGTAGAGAGATCAAAAGCAGAATAAATGAAAGAAGTTTTCTCTTAACTGAATTTAGGTGTCCTGGTAAATTTGGCTACTGATATTCATTTTAGGTAAATGATGGCTCTCTTCTGTTTCCAATCCACATGTGCAATTAAATTTTAGAATTCCAGTTTCTTATTTCCCATGCAACTTGCAAAATTGGTAGTGTTTAAACATTTGCTTTATCCTAATTTCTTTAGATTAAATCAATAGTCATATGATCAATGAAAATATTTAGAAAAGCATTTTGAACTTTATCACTCTTTTGCAACTGTTACAGTAATATCCCACAGAGATCTCATCAATGCATTTAACGCAAGCAACTGAAGTAATGTTTGACCTCATAGTTGGCATTGCCTGTTGTCTAGTTTTCATGTAATACTGTTGATACAGAGATTCATCTTAAAATCTGTGTTCTGTTTAATGTTTTCAGGGATTTTTAATAGTAAATATTCCAATAAGCTCTATCTTGCTCTGGACACAGATAAGGGTTTGATTTGAGATTCTTCATTATCCATTTCTTTGTACACTAAGAACCTTGGCTATCCCCATTTACAGTGCCTTTGCTGCAGCTCGGTATGGTGTCCCTTTCTTCTCTTATAACTCTAAAGTCATCTTCAAAAGGTCACAGTCACAGTTTTTGAGTTTCTCCATTTTTTTCCTTTTTCCCTTTGTTTCCTATTCATTCTCTTGCATTTCATTTGACCATCTTTTTCATATACTGTAACTCATACCTCAAATTCCTCCTTGGCCACCTTCCTCTCAAACTTTCACATCTGGCTTTTTTCTCTTCATCCTCTCTGTTTCCCAACTTAACTGCTGTTTTAACACTGTGTAATCTGCCCTCTCAACCTCAGTCTTATTTGTGGTGGGCACTTAACCCAGCACTCTCACCAGAACTCACTTTACTTTGAATTCATCAAACCCTATTCAGTCTCTAAATCTCCATTGGTACTCCTTTCAGAGTACATTACCATCAACTCTGATATTTCCCATCTGACCCCCTCCCAGCACTTTACTGTCTTCCAGTCAATCAGTCAACACCTGTTATTTCTCTGCCCTTATCTGCTTGTACCCTTTCCTTTCCTTTGCTCATTGTTGACTCTTTTCACTCCTTTTCTTTCTACATTTTAGGGACATTTGCTCTGTCTTCATCACAGTCAGTTGGGTCAACTCTCAATTTTGGCTTATCTTTTTATCAAAATCACTTCCTCCTGCTCCTGTAGTTCTTAGCTCAATGATCACACACTGATATCCTGTGCTACATATTATGCAAAGTTCCAAAGGGGCAGCCATGTTAGTCTAGTTCAGCAAAAAAGTCAAGGGAGTCCTGTGGCACTTAAAGACCAACAGATTTATTTATCGCATGAGCTTTCATGGGAAAAAATCAAGCTTCATTTTATTTTCATCCCCTTCTGTAAGATCCCCCATCTTCAAAACATCTAACAAAGTGAGATTTTCTCCCACAAAAGCTCATGAGATAGATAAATCTGTTTGTCTTTAAGAGCCACAGGACTCCTTGCTTTTTTTGCTACACATTTGTGCTTCCTACTGCTTCTTCATTTGTGCCAGGGCCATTTCTAGGCTAGGCAATTCATAGTCCCAGCACCTCTGGGCTTGCTGTGTCAGTTGTGAAGGTTTAAAAAAATTGCTCAAGCCCTAGCCCCTAATTGCTTGAGCCATTATAATTGTTTTATTATGATGTAAGCACTGCTTTGTACTTCAATTTTCAGCCATATTCCTTCCCAAGCACTATGTTTATCACCTTAACTGATGCATACACATTTCCCTTTCTCTCTTTTTTTTACTTTGTTAGGAGGAGAAAGAGAAGAGAAAAGAGTGTCTTTCGCCCTTTCTTTTATCCTTATGCCTCCAAACTGGTTGAATGCCTCATTTATAATAGTTACCTTGAGTTCATTTCTTTTTATCTCCTTCATGAGTACATTTCACTGTCTGCTCTACTGTAAGAGCTTTCACTAAGAAGGTGTGTAATGACCTTTTCCATAGTCATATCTAAGGACTGCTACTTTAGCCTCTTAATTCTTGAATTCTGCATCTTTTGAAAATATTGAACAGACTTTTCTTAAAATCTTGTGCTTCATTTGGCTTTTGTGGCTTTAATCTGTTCCTAATTCTTCTCCTATTCTCCTCTCTAGCCTTTCTTTTGGTGGGTCCTATTCCTACCACAAGCCTCTTTTATAGGGGTCTCCTGCTACACTATTTTTTATTTGGGATAATTTTACTTTCTCACATGGCATTCATGCTGGTTTCCCTCAGACTTTTTCTCTTTTATATATTATTATTTACTTAACATGAATAACACTAGCTGAGAAAGTAATAGGTTTTATTCTTTTTTGTTTTAGCTATTGCTTGGAAGTATCTAGCATATTTGTTTTTAAATGCAAATACTAAAAATGAACCAGTGCAAATGACAGCTAAAATTCAAAAAAATATATATATATATATTGTTGTGCTAATGGATGATACTTATTTTCCAGAGGGCTCTCTTATTTAACCTAAACACAAGATGCATTTCTTAAAATATTGCCACAGTGAGTATGGCCACCTAAAATAAAATAATCCACCAAATCTCATGCCATTTTTTTCTGACTTCTACTAAATCATTATAGGGTTTTTTGTTTACTGTCATTGAAATACAGTTTTTAAAAATTGGCCAAAGTATTGCAATGTAAATACTTTGGGCATCTAAATTTTTTCACTGGTGGGTTCTAAGTCAAGCTTTAAGCTGCCCAGTAGACCTTTGTTTATCCCACTCTGTTCATTTGCAATGAAACCCAAACAATTCTTTCTGTCTTATGAGTTAATATCTATAGGGCCCTTCTTCACCTGTGCATTGCCCTAGCAAAGATACCTTCTCTGAATTTGGGCACCCTGACTAAAAAATGGGCTTTGGAATGATTCAGTATCAACTGCTGACCACAGAATGTTTAGGATCCAGAAATACTTGCTGGGGAGCATAATTTAGTAAAATAGCATTCTATGGGCAAGTTGGCAATAGATAAGTAAAGGTGTAATTTGAGTCTTTAGCTACAAAACTATTATTTCATTTTTGCCACCCTCTGAACCCTGGCAATGGGATTCAGTCTACCCCTGGTTCCCAAATCTGTGATCTCGATTAGATGGAAATTTTTATAAAACAGTGTTACCAGGAATGGGTTGATCTAGCTATCAGTCAAAAGCCCTTTCTCCCACAAACACGTTGTTACCAAACATGAGAAGTCCAAAACCATTATGTACATGTATATATGAGGAATATTTTAAAACAGCTTTTTAAAATTATAATTTAACATAGGGATACCTTGCTTACATTAAAAAATGGATCTTAGCTAATCCTAGGGAAGTTAGTATTGACATGCAGGCTTAAAAACATTTATTCATGAAAATCATCATCAGTATTGTGCTCATCTAGGGCCACCCCTGCTAGACCCAGAGTCACAATGATCATCCTTGGACTGCATTTGCAGAGTTCCATATAAGGCAACCTGCTGGCTGAAGACTTGCAGGGTGGTGAATACCTGTTTTTTGCACAGAAGTATTTGATTAGATTTATTTGGGAGTATTCACATAGTTTATGCATAATTAGGGTAATCAGTCCACTTTCCAAGACCCGTCCATGCCAAATAGGGCAGTTGTTTT
Source organism: Podocnemis expansa (assembly GCA_007922195.1). Classification (NCBI taxonomy): domain Eukaryota; kingdom Metazoa; phylum Chordata; order Testudines; family Podocnemididae; genus Podocnemis; species Podocnemis expansa. The sequence continues at coordinate 40,809,978 of ML681994.1, forward strand.
GAATGCAATTGATAATGATTCCAGAGTCATACTGTTACTTGATATTGTGATTTTGATAATTTGATAATTTTCTCTCTTGACAACAGGTCTAATTGCACCTCATGTTAGTGGCAAATTTTCTTCATTTGCCTGCTTCTTGGAAAATATTCACAAAGAGAACTCTGAAAGTGTTGTAAAGCTTGGTGCTCGAATGCTAAGATGGGCATAAAAACACCTCCAGTGCATTTCCTATCTCCTTAGTGACTGCTGTAGCGTTTCAGAGTGAGGAGAGGGTCTGTGGAAGCTGAATCAAATGTTTTCTAGTAAGATAAGTTGGTCTTTCCAGTCAACCTTCCTGAAAGGGCATGGAATTTGGGCAGTTCAGTGGTTTCTAATGATTTGAGTGAAAGGAATATATCTCTAAAAGAGAGAAACTAATTTTGTTCCCCTGTAAAAGCACAAAAACAGAATTTTGTGGAAGTCTTGGATAGCATCTCACAGAGAGCACTAGAACATCTGTCTCTTGTGCAAAAGTACAGAATTTGGTGTGGTAGCACCTCTCTCCTCAAGGGAGCTATGGAGACCCAGCTGAACAGGGCAAGACAGCAGCTTCATTAGGCCTTGTCCCAAAAAAAATCTTCAAGCAATTCTTTGCCTGTTGGAGCTTTTTTCTTGCAAGATATATGGTTAATCCATCTTTCATGTGAGTATGAGACAGTAGCTTCTTCACTGTGACATTGGAGATGTTCATGGAGTCATTGATTTTATATAGGACAGGTGCAATACCATGGAGTCTTTTCTTTCTGGTAATATTCTTAATTAATTCTTCTGCATACATGTAAAACACAAGATGGAATTTGTAATAGTTCCAGTATTTCCTCTGGCTAAGTCTACACTGATGATGGCAAATACACCAGCATCAGTTCAATCTTACAGATTCGATTGAGCAGTCATTGAACACATGCTTAATTGATCTGGAGATTGATTTATTATCTCTAGCCCCAGGAAAAAGAGGACCTGTTTAGAAGAGACTGTATTTCCCTTAGGAAGAACAGGCAAGATATTCATTTGTTTGCTTTTTATCTGGTACATATGTATTGTTCCATTGCATTCAAGCTTCAATTATGGCATCAAAGAGGGCTCCTACTTTCCCAAAGTCTCACATAGATTAAAATCATGCTGAGATCTTGGCATGACCAGGAGACAAGAATTAATGACCTGTCTGCAGTTAGCGCTGTAATAATGCCTGCCACTCTATCCTTTTTCGGTTGGAGATTGGATTCTTCAACTTTGCCCTGGTCTTCTTGATTAGAGCCTATAGATTGACAGAGTCTTGGATAATCTTTTTGGTTTTTGAAGGGTTCATGCAAACATAACCTTAAGTACCTGTCCAAATGACATTGTTAGTAATATCATCATTGAAGACTTCTTTTTTCATTATATTAATGAGCTCCAATTCATCATGCGTAAATGGATTGTCAGTGTGAGTAAGTTCTGGTGTTTTTCAAAATTACTGTTTCTTGGCATTTAAAAACACCTAAGTCTAGACTGTGTGTGGTTACTTCAGGAAAGTCATCCCACCCATGCTTAATGTTTTGTTCAAAATTTGATGGCATTCTGTAGTTGTCAGGAAGATCATTCAGGTGCTGTTATGCCCACCAACCCTCTAATCCCCATAAATTTGATTTGTTTTGTTTTGTTGTTTTCATAGTCTAGGGTTTCATCTGCACCAAGTGTACAGACAGGAACTGCTGACTTTTTAACAATCCAATTTGTTTTTCAAAAATCCTCCCATGTGTCAAAGTCAAAATTTCTACACCTCACTTCTGTGAGATACCGAGAAGTTACTACAGAATAGCTGACTAAATCTAAAGCAAAAAAAAAGTTTAACAAAGTCTTCTAGCTCTGTGGCATACAAATTCAAATTAGTTATCCTGACAGTTCAAATAAAGAATAGCAAAAGACTCAACAGTCTTTATCACCATAACACTATAGTCAGCTTTATCATCAATTCAGCCTTGATCCATTTTGTTATTGTAGCTCTTCATTGTGTGCAACAGTTCACTGAGAGTGGAGTATACACCGGATCTGTGGAACTAGTCATGCAAATCCTCGGCCCTTTGGATAGTGGCTACAAGCACATTAATATGCTTTTTCAAGAAGTGACTACAAGCATATTAATATGCTTTTTCAAGAAGACATCTAGGTAAATTTTGGAAGGACAAGGAATTTTTGAATATGTGCTTCTATAGAACATCAGCTTTTTTTCCTGTAAGAATCTGGTTCACAGTGCTGTCACTGTAATAGTAGTAATAATCCTCCTCCTCCTCCTCCTCCAGATTTCAGAAATACCAGTGTCTTCATCAAAGAAGAAGATTACATGTATTAGTGCAAAGAATAGGTGCACTTCTCCAGGATGTAGAGGCTACCATACGGGGAGATGACCACAGGATGGTATTATCTGTTGAAGGGTTAGGCCTGTAAAGGATCATGTCTAGTGTCTCAAGACATTTGATTCAGCCCCATAGATACATTTGTTCATGCATTCTAGCCACATAAGGAAAGTTGGCTGAACTGAGCCACAGGGGAATTTCAGGTATAATTGGCAGGATGTATACATGAGTCATTCACTCTGGCATCTTGTGTACTGCTGAGTTAAAGACTGGGTATATTGGCATGTATCTTTTTCATGAAATTGTATGTACTGAGTGGATCATTTGAAGGTACATCTTTTACATCATCAGCTGAAGCTATATGCTAACTTTTTTGGGGATGGTGTTTTTGGTTTTGTGGGGTTCTTTGATGCTAGAATGTATCTCACTTCTGCACAATACTCAAGTGTGATTAAGGTTAGTGAATGTAAAAGGCTGTCCTATAATCAGTTTAAATGCTGCTGCACTGAAAACTTGTTTTCATGGTCTCAGAATTTTTGGACCTTTGTAGGAAATTAAGTGAACCAAGAAGACAGGAAGCTCCTTCAAGCAATGGCTCTTTGCTGGTCCAGAGAGTGCTTGAGTTTGGGACTAGTCTCTGTTAATAAGTTCCTGATAGAAGGTCATACCTCTAGGTACTTTTGACATATGCTGTGTCTTCAAGGAAGCCATACCAGCTGCACAGCGTATAAACTTATTTTTAATGAAATCTGGGGGAATTCTTCACATAGTTTTAGTCAGCAAAGAACCACATTTGCAATTTCAGTCTTCACGTTGGCTACTTTGTGGTCAGAGGAGGAGCCAAATGTGCCCATAAAGCTGAAGGTTTTGCTACAGGTTTTGGACTGAATTGTTAAACCAACAGCCATCTGTAGGGATAGATTACTCACATGTAGCATAGTTGTTGTGTATGTGTTGGAAACCTGCCTTTGCCTGTGTTGAAATCACTGTGACAAATGATGCACAACTTGAAGGTCACATAGTATTTTTTTTTTCAGGTTTGGCATCAGCTATAGATCCTGATACTCCCACAATTGCAGGACAAAATGCTTTTCTATTAAAAAAAAATAGCATATGCAAACACAGTCTTCATGGTACTGTTGACAACAGCACTTTCTTCCATTTTTGATAACTGTCTTTTGCAGCTGTTAAGAGATATGTGCTGTAGTTCATTTCTGCAGAAAGGATTGCTAAAACCTGTCCACGTCCCACAGTTCATCTTCAATAAGTACTTATAACAGCATTTCTGCTAAGCAATGTTTCCTCTTCAATCCTGTTCAAAGCATGTTTATCTGTATTTAGCCTCTGCATTAGCTATCACCCCTGCTTTTCTGTCCATATCTTTGAGGCAATTTATGAACTCCGGCTGACTCAGTTTGCAGTAGTGAAATCAGTATTTGTTTCTGTTGCTTTTACCTTTTGATGCAATGCATTACGTACACTTTTTTGGTGTAGCACTAGATGTGATGCACTGTATCATATATGTGGCTATCTTCTGGGTCAGTGCACCCACTTTACTTTCTATGCAGTGTTCTCACTAAAATTGACTGATTCATATAGCTTTACATGTCTCATGTTGAAACAGTGCTTAATGGATGCTTTTAGTGTTCCAGCTTACCACAGAAAAAACAGGTTTTCATCTCAAAACGCATGTTGTAGGATCTTCAAAACGGTGAGTCTTAACCAGAATTGGCATGTGTTCCAGCATTTTCAACTTTTTCCTCATGCTGCACAAATTCTTTCTCCAGTCATGCCAGATTTAGTTTATAGGTGTACTTAAAATATATAACATGCCACTGAGTACTATGTTTTGCCAGGTTCTCCATGGTGGTATTCTCCAAAGATTTTAGGTTCGGGTTGGTACTCTTTGTCATCACATAGTGTCTACAAATGGCAAAGGCCAAAGTAAAAACAAGACTTTTGTAATAAATTACTTTGGAGTTCTTAATTATTTTATGATGTTATGGGGCTATGTGTATGCTGCTTGCAAATGGACTCCAGTAATTTCTGACTGGATGCTGATGTCTTAGTGAGTAATGTATTACAGCTATTTTGGTGTAATACATGAAGTTGGTAATGCTACTGAACTGCTTCCCTGCCCCCAGTGATGGGAAATCAACTAGAAACACTCCTTCTATGTATAGTAATCTGTAACATTAATGCAAATAGTCAGGTATCATTCAGATTCTTAACTGATAAGTCAGTCAAGGGCGACAAGTTAACATTAAGGGCTGCATATTTGACATGCCTGTGTTAAAGCATTTTTAAAAACTTGATTTAAAAAAAAACTTTTAAAATAGATGTCTATATAATTTTGTTGAGGTTTGCCATTTTTTAGTCCCATTGTATGTGTGGAAGAAAAAAGGTTTTGAATGCTATGCAACTTGACTTGAACATTGTATTATTAAAATTTCCACCAAGCTGGACTTGGAGTTAGGGGGCCAGTGAGGAGACGCAGTGAGTCCTCTTTGCAATATCACAGAGGATGAAACCACTGAAATTCTGATTCTTTTTTACAAATCAAATGGTGCGCTTTGCCTTTCTTCATTAACTAGGCCAAAGAATCATACGCATTCCCAGACTGCATCATTGGCTACCTAGTCTCCCACATAGTTTACTAGTTTTTCCTTACTATTCCATGTATCTTTAAGTCAAGTTACAGGAGACATTGTCTGTCTGTCAGATAAAAAGGTTGGATTAGCTAGGAGTTTTTGAGTCAGAGAGGAGTAATCATGCATAAAGTTTTTGTTTTTTTTTTTTTGAAAAGTTTGAGGATTGTCATTCTATACTCCTCTGTCTGTCTTGATTCAGTCTAGAAGTCAAAATGCCATGAAAATTATTTGCTTGTGGGTTGGCTAAAAGAAGTCAGTCCTCGAAATTGAAGCAAATACCACTTGTTATAATACATTGAATTGATCTGCTTGGCTGCCTACATGTATAGAAATTGTTTTACAGGATTATATCTCAAAATACTGTTTGTTCAAGATGATTTTTTCATAACCCTTTGGCACTTCACATTTTGTGTATACTGCAGCATACTTTCTTGCTTACTATTCTCCTTCAATTTTGGATGCATTATTAATAAGAAAATATTACAATATACTCTGTCCCTGTGGTATAAGCATAAAAATATTGTAGTTTCATAATTGAATTGTCCATAAAGAAATGTCTCTTCCCATTTCCAACATAAAATTTTAATCTGCTTTGAATATTCACTGAATTCTCAAATAAAATGATGCATTTCTATTTCGCTGATGCTTACAACTATGAATACTTTGTACATCTTCTTGAAAAAAGATGTTTTAATGAAAAATAAGTGGTGTAAAACAAGTTAACTACTGATTTAAAATTAGCTGTACTCATTGCAGAAAAAATTTGCTAATATGAAGCAGCATATTCACAAAGGGTTTGTTTATGTATGTATTTGCATTTCCTGATGTCTTATTAGTGATTTCAGTGGAAACCTTCCAAAGGATTAATTGCTTGCTTTTGCACAAGTTATTTATTTATCATCATTAAAAACCCTGTTTGAAAGAGGTGGGTTTTTTTTGTTGTTGTTGTTTGTTTTTTTGTTTTCATGGTATAATGTATCATTTAGTGAAATTCTCTTTCTGGCAAGCTGACAAAAGTAGTATATTAGATGTTATGCTGTCTAATTACATGGCTTGATTCTAGCAATCATTTCCAATTTGTTGGTCTCAGTGCAGGAGGACAGAAAAGGAAAATACCATAAGTCAACTCTTAAAACTATTCCCACCATTATTATGTCTAAGATGGGATAAAATGACTGTAAATTTTATTTGTTGAGTTCATTAGAAGCTTCTGCTGAAAACGCTAAGTCATCCTTTAAAAGAGTTTTAGAACTTGTGTTTTAGAAAACCTTTTGTTATACAAAATAATTTTCCACAGACTGTTCATGCACATTATTATCAATTTCAGTATTTTAAAAGCATTTTTAAAAAGATATGCCTAAAGGCAGCTAGATTTTTCAAAACCATTATTTTAATTACATAAGCTGACTGATATTTTATTCATTTATTAACATCAGATTCAATGCATTTAATATACATCAATACTTCACTGTCAAATAATTAACTCAGTAATTAATATACAAAACACATTAATAAACTGTTCATGGAAGTTATTGACAGTTACTTCTGCCAGAAAAGGAAAAAAAAAACCTATAAATTAAACCCAATCGACATTGTGAATATTTAGTCTGTTCTGTTTACCATTTCACAAGAAAATTTTTTTGCCATCAACATTGGTTAAGGAAACGAGTTTCATGAGATATCTTTTACTGGGTCAACCTTTGCTGCTAAGAAACAAGCTTTTTGAGTCACACACAGCTCCTCTTCAGGCATGTGAAAGGTACTACCAGAGTCACAGTAAAATACAAAGTGGAACAGATTGTTTGCCATAAGTAATTAATACATATTGAAAGCGACCGTTGCGATTTGTAATATGTTCAAAATATCAGCACATACAAACACTTCTGTTCTTCAGATGATATTGAAAACCTATGTTCTCAATCTTCAGACCCAAGTTTTGCATTGAAAGCACAGTAAAGCTGAAGAATGGGAAGATATTACAAAAAGTGAAGTTTATGAAGATGTTATTGAAATGGATTATAAATGAATATAAATGGGAAATCAGGAATGTCAATCACACTTTATACCTATTTTTATTTCAGAAATTACTATTGTGAGATATAAAATGTCACTAGACTAATTATTTGTGCAAAGATTTACAAATATGTTTTAATAGCATCTCTAAAACAGTAATATTTGAGCAAACTATATGGTAACTCTAAATTTTCTCAGTGTTGGGATATTCAATCTCCTTGTTTAGAAATGTCACTTAAAAATCACGACCTATACATTTTTATTTAAGAATCAATATATTTTGTTAACTCTTGCTTGCTTAAATTTTCAGTCGTTTGAACTCTTTAGTTAGTCTGCTAACTGAAGGCACCACAGACATGAGCTACAATCCTTGTCTCAGTGAGCAAGCAGTGAAGACCAAGTCTAATTAATCTGTTTCAGTTTCCACAAAAGTCAACTAACGCAAATCTTTCATATTGCTTTTCTTTCAACTCACACCTTTCCCTTGTGGAAACTGAGCAGAGATCACTGAAAATATTGCTTGATCTGATGGATTTGAAAAGTAGATTTCTTGAAAAAGGATTTGTCTGGATTCATATCCAAGATCTGCCATCTTGCATGGTTGGTAATCAATATTATTGACCAAAAATGTGCTTCAAACAAATGAGACAAATGTTTCTTTCCCAAAGACATTGTACCTTAACATAGGACCATACGCCTTATGTGTATGAGTTACAGTATGGCTGTTAATTTTGTGATCAGCTGTTACATTTTCTGTGGGGACCGTGCCTTAGTTGGAGCGCCAGATGTATTTGCAATGGGGTAGAATTAAAGTTGCCTGGGTAACAATAAATCTAGGTGTTCCTAGTTTTGAGCATTAGACTTTGCATCTTAATGTTATTTTAACATCATAGATTTAAAGTAATTTATGGTTATTAGCATCTAAAAGTTTATTGCAATTCTGTATTGTTTTTCTGTACATGTTTGCGTGGAGAAGAATGAAGCCTATTTTAGTAAACCTCACACCTCACCTGTTCTTTGAACCAGACATGACATTTTTAGTAATACTGAAGTGGAATCATTCATGAATTGACAGTGTTAAATGATTCTGAAAAGCAACACATATTTTGCTACCAATGTGAAGGGATAAGGAAGGAAATATGTAATATTGTGAGATCTTCTTGAAATCTACTATCCATTCTTGCAGGAAGGCCATATGTTGTTATGAGATCTTGAAAGGGTTGCTCCAAAATTTTTTCTCTGGTAATTTGCATGAGCAAAATTCTCTTGTGTTTTGAAGGATGTTCCAGCAATCTTTACATTCCATTGTATTAATTTAAAGGCATATATTACCATTGTACCTGTTGTCCTGAGCCTGCACTATAAAATGTCAGTTGTGAATTATCTCTAAACATACTTACACTAACGTACATGTGGACTAATTTGGCATTCTTTTGGAAACTTCATTTTTCTGAAAAGAATAAAATTAACTCCTTCCTTTTAAAAAAAAAAGTTTTATACAGAGTATATGAGTGAACAAAACATTATATATTGTCTATTCAAAACATACACATGATATGTTCCATTCTATCAGGTAGGTGAGAGAAACACACCTGTTTAATGTCTGTGTAGTACCGCAGAGGTTGGGACTTGTCACAAAAAGGACATGTAGCACAGCCAAGGGGAATTGTCGTAGCCAAATCCCACATATCTGACATTCATTCCTTAAAATGTTATATCTACAGCTTAATATAGTAATCCATGGTAGATGAGTGTAATATTATACCAGGCATTTCTGTGCCTGCAAGCATCCCATTATGTTATAAAAACACTGGCAGGCTTTATGGGTTATCCTTTCTGAAGCTTCTCAAAGCTCAGCTATGCTGCACGGTCTTCCTTAATATTATACTTATGTTCTTTAAGCAGTCTTCTAGTTACCTATTTTCAACTATTTCTGACACTTTTGGTAGGTCTTTAGGTTTGATGAGGCTCTACAGAATAATCCATCACAGGGGACTAGTACAGGAATGATAAATTCTTAACATTATTCTGTGGAATCCTGGACTTTTAACACAGGAATGAATGAACTTTAGACACACCTGGAACATTTCAGTTATATGTCTGTATTTTGTGGTAAGAGAATTACACGAAAGCTCATATCTGTTTTGAAACCAAATAGAAATAACTTTGGAAGACAAAACTAAAAGATTCTTGGGACACAATGTCAATGGGCAAAGGGGTACAGTGTTATACCAAAAAGGGTACCCAGGAGAGCACCCCCTAGTAAAAAGAAAAGACTAGCAGGATCTTATTCAGGGGGACAAGGCAATATGCCACATTTATTGTAAATAAGTAAGGATAGCAAAAAGCACTCACACAGACACAGACACACACACGTTCTGCAAGCTGATGTGATGTAATTACCAGTCCTTTCATGTGTTGCTTGAGCCAGCCTAGTGGCCAACTAGGCTGGGCACAAGGAGGGAGCCAGGCCTCTGTCGGTCATGATCCGATGCTCCAAGATGTCAGTTGCAGAATGAGACCCCAAAGTTTTCATGCTTTCACCCATCTTTTATACTTGCAGGCCTTCATGTAAGTCTATGGGATTTGCTGTGTCATGTAGCCTCAGGGTTCCTGGGAGATCATTGGTCACCAGTCACTTGCAGACTTGATTGTATTTTATTCTTTTCTTTCTGGGGTGGCTCCTTCTGTTTGCTTTAATGAGATGTCTGCATTGTTCAACCAGTTAGATGGTACTTATGCTTCATCAGGACAGCTGGCAGTTGAGACTGGCCTTTTCACACACACGCCCTTCATTCACACAGCTTGTTCTCACATTTAAAAGAACATATACAGCATATACCTAAACCAGATTTCATCAAGTATCCAAAATGAAGTACATTGTTTAAGCAGAAAGTCCAAACTGACAATATGGAGTCTTGCTGGACATTGGTCACAATGTCCATTATACAGGGTTACAGTTATCTGTCTGTGCTCCACAACAGAAGTGTTACAGAAATTCCATGAGCACTCTTTGTACACAGTTTGCTAAAGAGCGTCATGTAAGGTCTCCCATGAAAGGAGTGTCATGCTGGTCATCTATATCATTGTGAAATATATGCACATGAACTCTGTAGTGAGTTATGGATCTGTAACAGCAAATTATGTTCTTAAGCAAGCAGTGCCAGATTTCACATTTAGGCACTGTAGGCACAGTGCCTAGGGCCTATGAAATTTTTAGTGCCTACGAAGGAGGGATAAAATTTAAAAAAGCAGAAAAAAATAACAATCAGGTGGTTTAGCATTAGAATAGTTTAAAGTGTGTCACATCAATTGACACAATTCAATTGACATTTACTCCTCTTTTTGCACACATCAGAGTGAAAGTGCCTAGGGCCTACGAACACCAAAATCCGGCCCTGTAAGCAAGTAAGGGAAAAATAAATCACTGAAAGGCCACATTCCTTAGAAAAGCAGTAAGAAAGGTACCTTTCCATAAGGATGTAAATTAAGCATTGTAAGTAAATTTTTAAAAAATGTTCATTTAGATATAAAGTCAAATGCTAATGAAGAAATGTGACATGAACAAGAAAGGTGAGGGGGAAAAAGCCCCTGGGCTTATTCTGTTCAGGAATAAGGCAATGAACTTTCAGGGGTATAAGTAGAAAACAAAACAGATACCGTAGTATCCCTTTACTTAGGAAACATAAGGACAGCAACTTCTGCTTCATAATAAAGAGGGCTCATTCAATGTGGCTGAAAACTCTGAAGAGAGCTTTGTGTGAAACAAAACTTATTTAGGGAGCATCACAGAGAGATTTAGTAAAAAAATGTGGAGTAAAATAAATGAATTTCTAAAGTGCATGTCTGAGTTTTCTTTCCATAGGCATACTAGTGAAAATAGATCTGTGAAAATCAAAGGCATAGTCCCATTTAAATGAGCTGATATCCTTTTATTTTCACAATGGTCATGTCATTCAAAAGTCTGTTGGAAATCTGAAACCTTAAAACAGGACATCTAAGTGCCCTGTTTTATCTTCAGGAACTTTTTTGACTTATTCTTCTCAGCTCCAGGCCCTAGAAAACCATTCTCAGCCAGAGCTTGGGACATCAGAGCAGTGCCTACAGATAAAGACCAATTGTTTTTATCATTCACCTCACTATCACTATCAGTGCCCAGCAAACTGTATCATTATGTCCAGGCACAGAATCACAGAACTGGAAGGGATCATGAGAGATCATCAAGTCCAGTCCCCTTGCGCTCATGACAGGACCACGTACTGTCTTAAACAATCCCTGACTGGTGTTTGCCTAACCTGCTCGTAAAAACTTCTGGTGATGGAGATTCCACAGCCTCCTTAGGCAACTTATTTCAATAGTTAATCACCCTGAAAGTTAGGAATTTTTTTTTCCTAATCATCTACTTAAACCTTTCTTGCTATGATTTAAGCTCATTGCTTCTTGTGCTATCATCAGTGGTTAAGAATAATTATTCACCTTCCTCCTTGTAACAACCTTTTTATTACTGATGAAGTGAGAACTTTCTTTGTTTTTAATAGTTTCTCATTTCCTAAATGTCTTCTCTTACTCAATGTTAAATTTCTGTATGGAGTATGTATATGTTTTGTTTTGTTTCGTTTTTTTCCCTTCCCACCAAAGGCCAGCATCCTGCTCTTCATAGCTTTGTCTTTGCTTATGGACCAGATTCATTTCTCATTGTTGCTTTATCATTTATTGATGGTTGTTTGTTTGTGTCATTTATTTTTCCAAGTGGTGTTTTTTTTTTTTTTTTTTTGAGGAGAGAAGCAGCAAAGAAAAATTAGGTTAAAATTGGATTACTTAAATCTGCCATTTGACAATAAGTTGCTCATTACTGAGTTTCCATATCCATCTTTTGAAAATGGATCTTTACTCTCCAGGTGAAACTAATCCAGGTGTCGAGAATGAATGCATAACGTCCTCTCTGCCAATTGACTGCAGCGTTTTCTATATGGGCAATCCAGGAGGGCTGGTGAGGAGGCAAAATAGTTTGCTTTTATGCTTTGTGAACCAAACACTGTGCAAGTGAAGATAAATAACTGATGATGCCTTACAGCATATTGCTTGTGCTGTGACCTTGTACGCTGGCCCTAGGCTGGAGAGTGAGTTTCATGTTCCAAGCATGAAGCTTAAATGTCCTTTGCTTTATGCACAGGAAGTGAATTTTACCCTAAATGGTGCATATAAAGAAAACAGTTACAACAGGGAAACATTTGGAGTTGTAAGGTATGAAATGTGACAATTCTGGCTTTACTACTATGCCCTGTTGGAATGGAAAATAATAATTTTAAAGTAGTGGTGAGTGGGATTATAGTTGATTTGATACATTTAGCTAGAACTCAAAACTGGGGACAGGGTCTCTAAATTTTTTATTTGGATTTTACATAAATATAATCATATTTGGTTCATATGTCTTATACATATTTTAAGTATTTCTTTGGGCAGTCTTCCACTGCCACTGTGCATTTTCATGGCCTGACAAATGGTTGAATTACAGTAAGTTCTTGTGAAGAAGAATCTTTCAGACAGATACTGCTAGTAGATCAAGTGATCTGGGAAGGAAATCCAGGTATTGATCATACAAATATCAGCAGTGATTTATGTTGTAGAGAAGGAATTGACAAATATTCCATTCAGATCTTGTATAGCTTTTAGTTTCTGCACTAAAAATAATCAATTGGTTTCACCAGGAGGAAAAAAAAGTCAAAAATCCGTTTATTTTTTTATTGAATTGTGTATCTACAGGGTAATATACTTTTGTGCAGCATTCACAGTGCAGAAAATGTAGGACAGAGTAAAGGGCAGGTAGGTTATTCAATATTGCAGTTAAACGCCAGTGGCTGGCCAATGTCTGCTGACTTATTTGTGGAGGCTTGAACTGTAGGGCTATAAAATTGCGGAGTAAATATGTGGGCTCAGACTAGGCTCTGGGACTCCTATTCTATTCTTCTCAGTGATGTTAACAGAACAGTAAAGGTCCCATGGGTTTCTGGACATTTTAGTAGTGGGTATCAGACATTAAATTCCCCCAAATTTGCTTATTTAACCAATTGGGTATAACAACTTGCCATCATTTTAATGGTTCATTATCAACATATACTAATTTTACACACATTGAATGGGGCCGCTTCACTTTTTTTATCCTTCCAATTTTTATCCTTGTATTTATTGACAATTATTTTTGTATTGGTGAAACTTTCTACTGTTTATCAGCTTTCTTCTATATCCCAGTTTCTGTTGTTGTGGCCTCTCTATATTATTGTTAATAAAAGAAAATCACAATTTACCTGTCTGGCCATGGGGTCTGTGAATTAATGACTTGAAATACTTCATGATTTCTTTCTGTTACAGTTTGAAGAGCAAACAGTAGGTCAATGAACAAAGATAGGCAACAATCTTATCAAGTGCTATGGTACGCAACCAATAACAGGGTGAATTGTAGCAGATAGTGTACATTAGACAAAGGGATGGCTACAGAAACTAATATGCTGGATGAGATGAATTAATGTTGCTGAGGAACGGAGAGAAAAAATATTGTTGAATTTAACTGCAGCTTCCTCCAGAAGGTGTAAAGGCTCTCGCACATAACCTCATCCCCACAGTTTCATTAGGCTTCTCAGAGGCAAACCACTGTGAGTGAATCAATCAAGGGACCTTCCGTTGTTTGTTGTAGCAGTACTCTGATGCAGTTTAGTACTACAGAAGGACTCAATCCTGGAGAAGGGCTGGGACACAGAGGTAGGAAAGACAAGCTAAACTGAATGCTTGCTTATCTTACTTGCTTAGAAGACATAATAGCCCACACTGGTACCATCCTCCTCATTCCAAACCATCAAATATGCATATCCAGAGTCTTCAGGTCTTCAATGTTGAGGAGGGATTGGACCTCCTCTGAATCCCCAGTCAATCTGTGTATAATGTCCTGCACCAGCTTGTTGCATGTGAGGGCTTCTCCAAACAAAAGAAGGCCTTTTCCTGTCTCTCCATTTTGAGAGAGGGTGACCAGAATAAAGAAGTTCCAAAGCGGTAGCCATGGTAGTCTAGTTCAGCAAAACAAAAAAAGGAGTCCTGTGGCACTTTTAAAGACTAACAAATTTATTTATTGCATGAGCTGGCTTGGAAGATGAAATTTATTTATCACATGAGCTTTCATGAGAGCTTTTGTCACACTCTTGAAGATGGGGAACTTACAGAATGGGAGGAAAATAAATGCTGGGAAGTGTAAGTCATAGGATCAGGTCAGACTGTTACAGCAGATCAAAGTCAACGGGATAGCTGAGTTCTGTGTCAATCTCCCCTCCAAGTAGAATGTCTGAGACTTATCACACAGATGAGCACCCAACTCTCTCCTGCAACAAAGCCTTTATTAAAAGCAGAATTTTTTCAAAAGGTTTATGACCATACTCACAGTACTTCTTGTCAAACGTTCAGCTGATCAATGGATACTTCAGTCTTTATTTACTAATGCTTCTGCAAATTACTAAACCGGACACTGTTCAATTTGCCTTTTAATATGTGGCTTAAACTATATAAAATGTGTGTTACCTGCCATTTTATATGTATAATGTGCATTTATAAAATGAATTTAATAGATTTTGCAGACTGTGGAATACATTTTAGTTACAGCCCTGTTTGTGTTAATGACACATAAATAATGTATGAAACAAATTAAGCAATTTAAAAGCAATTATAAGGAAGTATGCATTTGGAATCCTAAATGGTAGTAATTAATGGCTTGTGGTATTTAAGATCAGCATGATTTTGGTTAGAGATGGTCCCCCCCCACCCCCAATATATAGCATAGGTTTTTCTTTTCTTTGTTTCCCTGTCTTCTTGCTTTAAGAATTTTTTCATTAGTAAACCCTGGAATTGGGAGATAAAATCAAGATGATTCTGGAAATGATGAAGTTAGAAAGTGTTGATATTTCCACTAAAAAAGACATTTCAAATAGGTTTATTTAAAAATGTGTTCCCTGAAGTATCCTCATTAAGGCTCAGTAGGGATCTTCTCTAGAATCTAGAAGGACTTTATTGAACAAATTGGGGCTTTCATAGTCAGCTAGATATAATGCCCATAAACTTTACAAATATTGATGACAATTAAGATGCATCAAATAATAGACACTTGTTAGTGTTGAAAATAGTATTATCAGTAGTTTGAAGATTACTTCCATGATTTGAAGACAGCAAAGAAAGATGTTGTCTGGAATCAGATATTTTCTTTAAATTAGATCTTTGTGACACGATCTGGTTAGATATCTGAGGATAACGTGGCCAGAATCTACATGCTTTCCATTCAATATTTAATGAGCTATGAAAACAAATATTGGAATTAAATAATAGCTCATATTGATCTTTACAGTTTATTTGTGTAAATAAAAGTAAAGTTGTGCCCATTTTCCTCAGTACACTATTTTTCACAGCACACATGATGAGAAGGATTCCTTATGTTGTGTACCCACTGAGAATTTAACATCCAAACCACGTTAAATTCATTTTTCTGCCTCCTTTCCTACTAGCCACTATAAGTTCATGAGAACAAACATTTGTGACTCTCAGAGTATGAGGTTCCCATCCAAATTGTTAACTATTTTACATTCTACTAATGCAAGCTTAATCAAAATACTAAAAAGAAGAACAAAGTACATTTTAAGGCCCTGTTGATGCATACAATACTGTAGCAGCACAGTTGTAGTGATACAGATGCCCTGCTGCTGTGTGTGCAGTGAAGTTACACTATGCTGACATGCAGGAGTTCTCTTTTCAGCACTTAAAAAAAACCAAACCAAACCAAACAAAAACAAACAAAAAAGCTTCTGCAAGCAACTGAAGTTGTATTAGCAGAAGTTCTCTGTCTAACATAGCGCTATGGAGACAGATCTTTATGCTGGTGTAATTTATGTCACTTAAGGAGGTGATTTGTTCTCAACCCTGAGCAGCATAAATTATTCCAACATAAACTCTAGTATAGGCAGAGCCTTAAAAAAGAAAATTAAACTGTAGGCTTATTCTGATGTTAAACGATCATGCAAGTAAGATCTGTCCTGTCTTTGAAGCATTAGGTTTATTAACTGTATATGTCTCTAATAATGAATGACATGTTGTCAGCAGTCACCATTTTAATGCAGAAAGGTTGAAATGACAATTTTAACTAGCAAGTTAAAATTTAAAAGTCACAGTTTATGGAGGAAAAGGATGCTTTACCCCAGATGTCTGGGCTAAACAGAAATATCAGTAATACAATATTAAGGTATTTATTTTCAAAACACACCAACAAGATAGCCTGGTAAATGTCCTCCTCCTTTAATGGAGAAACTCAGGAAAGGTCTGACTCTAATTAACAACAAGAATCTTTTACACCACTCTCTGACTGACATCACAATGGGAACTTAAAAATTTGAGTGTCAATATAATTTGTTCCTTTCCTTGTGACTTTTCTGTGAATGCAAATCTAGTTCATAATGCTTGAGGAATTTTTCCAAGGAGACATAGGAAGTTAGTTTAAGTGTAAGAGTAAGAGCTAGAATCTGGGAGTGTCTCACCTTCATTCCTCTGCTTACATCAGTAGACCCTAGGTAAAATTTTTAGAAGTGTTTAAGTCACTTAGGAACTGTAATTACCTAGGAACTTAATATTAACTGAAAATCTTCTAAGTACCCAAGTCAAACTTCAAAAGTGATATAAGTGCCTATAGGTGCTTTAAAAAACTTTACTCTTCTTTTCTTACTAAAAATGGGTGCAGATTTGAAATTACACTGTGTAAAATATACTATCACACTTTGCAGAGATTGACATGACTCTGGAATGTAAAGCTAGAAAGAGTCTCTTGAATTCTTGAATCCAGTCTTCTGCTATCATAAGCAAGTCCATCTACAATTCCATTCATGAATGTATTGGGCTTCATCTGAAATCTAGTTAGGTTGTTTGCCCCGCTATTGGAATAGTGTTTGTTGTTGCTTATTACTGAACTCCTAGTTCCTATTATGTTTTGTGTTTAATCACAGAAATCCTGTTCCTAAATGCATTATTTCCGGGAATTACTTCAGTCTTAGCTATCGGTCATTCATAGGCAATACTTCAGACAAAAAGGCCAAATAGTGTTAGGTTTATTGATGGGTGTATTTCAGAAAGAGCAGAAGTTGGTTCTGTTCAAGTATCAGTTGAAAAATGCAGGTGCTTAGCTGAAATCTCTGCACAGGTGACAATTCCTAGCACATCCAGCAAATCTCAGCTGATCCTACAACAGATCTTGGTTTTTGAAAGAGTCTGGGGAGGCTGCTACTCAGGATCAGCATCAGCCTATCCTTTCCAGTCTTTTACCTTTTGCCAGTTGCAAATAGACTTTGAACATTGCTTTCTTTATTGCCAGCATTGCATAATCACATTATTCGTTTCTTGGCACAGCTCTACAAAGAAGCAACAGCCTTTGGCCCAGTACAAAAGGCAGATATCTTCACGTTTTTGACTTCTTGGAACTGAGTACTGTACTCTTTGAAAAAAATTACATAAAAGCCCTAAAACTAGAAAACAAGAATCAAGTTGAGTGCCTTGAACAAGAGACAAGTTCCAAATGGGTAGCCATGTTAATCTAGTTCAGCAAAACAAACAAGGAGTCTAGTGGTACTTCTAAAGACTAACAAATTTATTTATTGCATGAGCTTTCAAGGGAGAAAATCCCACTTCATCAGATGCTTGAAGATTGAGAAGTACAGATGAATGGGAGGAAAACAAATGCAGGGACAAGAGAAGTATTCACTGGCAAATTACAAACCTGAAAAATAAAAGAAGAAATCAGGTGGCAGAATATTTGTAATGATGCATGTCCAAATACGGATCTTTTTAAAGTACCCATCAAGATACAGACTTCTGGGGGAGAGGGGGGGCAATCTAGTATACCTATGGCATTGTAACTATAGTGGGTCTTCCCACAGTTGATGGAGAGGCAATAGAATAATGTGATCTTAAGATATTTTTATGTTATAAAAAGCCTCTTTAGTTACACCCAGAGATCAGAACACTTCCACTATGACCTGGCTTATAGTAGGTTACAAAGTGCATATTATTGTTTGTCATTGTTTAAACAAAATACAGCTATGTACTCCTTTTATATAATATTTGATTAAGTATACCCTCTAAAAGTATTCATTTCTAACTACTATACATCAAAATCTGTGTTCTCATTTCTACTACAGAATATATAATACCGACATCTGCAGGACATTCTCTGGGATAATCTATTTTTTTGCTCTCCTTTAACAGAAAACATAGAAAGTTCAAAGACTATCATCAAACTGTTCAATTAGATTTCAGGGAACAATTGTTCATAAGGTGAGGTGGAGGGGAGTAGAATAATATATATTATTTGCATATTGTGCATTTTGCTACCTTTTTGTTGGGTGAATGCTGCTTCCACACTGCTGACCAGATTCTTAGCTGGTGCAAATCATGTAGCTCCATTGATTTCCAAGGAACTGTGCCAAATTATTCCAGCTGAAGCTATGACTCAATGACTTGAACACTTTTTCTTTGTGTTCCTGTAATGCATCAAATTCTGTTAGTATTTTAAATGTGTATAATAAATAAAGGTGCCCTCAGTAAGAAAAGACCCTTTTCTCAACTAATCCAGTAGAATTGACACCACTTTTATTAGCTTTTGTGTGTCTGCCATTTCTAATACTGTTTGTTATGCCTTGCTTTTCTAGACCTTCTCCTCCATATGCCTCTAGTCTTCTGTTCAGTCCCAATTACTCACATATCTTAATGACTACTCCCACAATGCAGTCTTCAATGATTCCTTTCATACTGCTTCTGAATTTCTGAGAGTGTTACCATGGATTTCGTCTTGGCATCCTCCTTTTGTGTTTCTATGTTTTCCATTTAGGTAAATGTGTCCACTTCAATGGGTTCAGATTCCACTTACATGCCAATAACTCTCACATCCATGCCAGTCATCTTAATCTCTCTGCTTCCATCAAGACTTTCTTCTCTGCTTACTTCCCTGAGATCTATTATTGTGTACCTTCTCACTTGTTTTTATATTACCCATATTAAAAACCAAAGGACTCATCTTAACTCCTTAGCTGTCTGTCACCACTGTTTCTTCCATCTCTGACAACTTCACTGGGTCATTTTCCACTTCTTGCTGCAAGTTTCACGTATTGATCTTTCTCAAATATAGATCTTTTTTCCTTGAAACTCTCCAAAATTGACCCAGGTCCACATCCTTTTAATTTTGCAAGGAAACAAGTTCCATTGTATATCCTCCATAACAAACTTTTCCTTATTAATGTTACTTTTACTTTTATCAAATATAACTTAGCTCCTAACTCTAATATCTAGCATCAGAGCTTTTGTTCTAGGCAACTCATTCCAACTTTTTTGAACTTTTCAGTGGAGACTGAAGAGTTCTCCTGCACCACTCTAACATCTATAGACCCTAGGGGCTGATTCACCATAGTTTTATGCTGGTGCAACTTCAGAGATGATGCTGGAGCTTCACTGACCTGAACCTAGGATCATATAGCGAATCAGGTCATAACACTATTCTGGTCAACACTGCAGAGGAATTTTGGTGGCAGTCGAAGGGAGATGTGTAAGTTACTTAAAATAACTTCAAAGGAGTCCCATGGCACTTAAGGCTAACATTTATTTATTGCATGAGATTTTGTGGGAGAAAACACTACTTTGTCTGAGGCTTTGAAGATGGGGGAATTTACAGAATGGGAGAAAATAAATGCAGGGAAGTGTACATCATGGGAACAGGTCACAGTGTAACAGCAAATGAAAGCAGTTGTAAAGATTCAAACACTGGGGAACAGCTTATAGAGGAAGATGAGGTCAAATCACCTTTTGTAATGAGAGAAAAAGTCCAAAGTGTCTATTTAGGCCTGAGGAAACACAGTCAAATTTGCAAATTAATTCCAACTCTGCTGTTTCTCTTTGAACTCTTGAGCTGTTATTCATCTGTCTGAGTACAGCAATTAGTAAATCATCAATGGAGTGATGAGAAAAATTGAAGTGCTCACCTACTGGTTTTTGAATGTTGTGATTTCTGATGTCAGACTTGTGCCTATTTATTCTTCCGCACAGAGACCGACCAGTTAGTCCAATATATAAGGCAGAGGGGCATTTCTGGGATATGATGGGCTAAATCATATTGGTAGATGAGCAGGTGAATGAGCCTTTGATAGAGTAGCTGGTTTTATTAGGTCCTGTAACAGTGTCTTTTGTGCAGATATGTAGGCAACACTGGCAGCATAGTTTGTGGCAGGGATATCTGCCTGCTTTAATGGTTCTGTTGTTAGGTCTGTAGTTGCTGGTAGGTATCTTTTTGAGGTTGGAGGGCAGTCTGTTAGTGAGGAGAGGTCTGTCTCCCAAGGCTTGAGAGAGAGGGATCATCTTGTAGAATAGACTGTAGATCCTTGATGATAAACTGTAAATGTCTGACTTGGCAGTTGTCGTTGATGACTAGAGGCATTCTGTTTCCTTTTTTGGACTTTTCTTGTAGTAGTTGAGTTGGGGGTACCAGCCTGGTGCTGTCAGTCTCTTTCTTCATTTCTGCAAGTGGGTACTGTAGCTTTAGGAATGCTTGATAGAGATCCTGAAGGTGTCTGTCTCTATCTCAGGTCTTGGAGCAAATGTGGTTATATCTTAGGGTTTGGCTGTAGGCAATGGAACATGTGGTGTGCTTTGTTTGAAAGCTTGAAGGAAGTAGGTAACTATAGTGATCAGTAGGTTTCAGTGTAGGGTGGTATGTGTGTGTCCATCCCTAATTTGTACAGTTGTGTCCAAAAAATGGATCTTCTGTGCAGTGTTGCAGGCTGATTTTGATTATAGAGTGGAAATTGTTGAAATCTTCAAGAGCATTGCTACTGTGGGTTCACATGATGAAGATGTCGTTAATGTAGCATAACTACAGGAGAAGTGCTTTTGGGATGAGACTTGAGGAAACATTGCTCTACGTTGCCCATAAAATGTTGGCATATGTGGGGGGAGGGCATGCAGGTACCATAGCAGTGCCACTGATGTGAAGGTATAAATTATCTCAAATCTCAAATGGTTGTGGCTGAGTATAAAGTCACAAAGTTTAGCCACAAGGTATGCTGTGGTATCATAATAGCTTGTAATCCATCTTCATGTGGGATGTTGGTATAAAGAGCTTCTACATCGATAGTGGCCAGGACAGTCTTTTCTGGAAGCTCACCAATGGACTGAATTTTTCTCAGGAAGTCCATGGTGGTTTGAAGATAGGTAGGAATGTTGACAGGATAGGGTCTGAGGAGGAGGTCCATCTAGCCAGATAAGCCTGCTGTAACAGTGCCAATGCCTGAGATGATAAAGCATCCAGGGTTTCCTTTTTTATGGATTTTTGGTAGTACATGGAATATCCCTGGTTGGGGTTCTGGTGGTGTGTCTGTTTTGATTTGTTCAAAGCATGGTGTTCAAAAACCAGTAGGTGAGCACGTCAATTTTCCTGATCACTCCATTGATGATTTACTAATTGCTGTACTCAGACAGATGAATAACAGCTCAAGAGTTCAAGGAGAAACAGCAGAGTTGGAATTTCCTCAGGGCTAAATAAGGACTTTGGATTTTTTTCTCATTACAAAAGATGATTTGACCTTATCTCCCTCTATAAGCTGTTCCCTAGTGTTTGAATCTTTACAATTGTTTTGATTTGCTGTTACAGTGTAACCTTTTCCCATGACTTACACTCCCCTGCATTTATTTCCTCCCATTCTGTAAGTTCCCCCATCTTCAAAGCCTCAGACAAAATGGGATTTTCTCCCACAAAAGCTCATGCAATAAATAAATTTGTTAATCTTTGAGTGCTCCAGGACACTCTGTTTGTTTAGCTGAACTAGACTAACATGGCTACCCCTTTGGAACTTAAAATATTTTTTGTATCTCCCCTCAACTGCCTAACACCTACTTACCACAATGTCTGCAGTGTGCTGAGTTGACAGAAAATTCTCTCCTTCACCTGTCTATATGTTACTGGAGAGGGTAGTCTTCAGGGATCAACTTCCCAGTTGACTGAGTGGGTATTCACAGATCTGCTCAGTCAATCAGGAAGATTGATCTGATGGCAGTGAATTTGCTGCGATCAGTGAATACAAACCCACAGCCAATGTGGAAGGCGAAGGTGTGGTTTGCCAGAGGTCAATGGCTTAACTCCAGAATATTAGGAAAACATGAGGAGAAACTTTTGCCAGATCCAGTAAATTACTGTATGTGTATGTAAACGTATCAGGTAACCTTAGGTGGTTGACAGTGTTGATGGATCATTTATTAATTATACTGAATGCTTAAGAATTCCCAATTAATACTTTCAGAATTGGTAGGTCTTGTTCCAATATTGGATACAGTATTATTAACACTAAATTTTAGTTGGGAACTCCAATATGCAAAGTTGCAACACTTACATTTAGGAAAATCTTTATTTTCAATAGTTTTTTTTGTTTGTTTGTTTGTTTTTTTTTTGTTTGTTTTGCTTTGTTTTTTTTTAACCTAGTTAGGAAAGTTACAAATACTCCTACCCAGCAAGGTAGATACTACTAATGCAAAATGTGTATTTGATCATCCATATACTTACTCCATCCCTTGCAGAAAAACCTGAAGTGTTCGGTATAATCTTTCTCATAGTCATCATCTTCCTCATTTCCTTCACCAGTGATTGTCATTCCTGAATTTCCCAAGTTATATCTGACAAAACACACATCTTGTATAATGTGCTATATGGAAGGCAGTATGCATGATGCATATACAGTACGGTTTTCTCTCCTTTTCCTTATTTGAATTTCCTCACCCTATTTATGTTGGGGTACCCTTCTCTCATAAACTACTAGACTTTTTACCTCAAGATTATTAGCATATCTGTCAGTTAATTACCAGGGTATTCTTGTAGTCAGACATTTGCTGATGTTCCTAACTTAATATTTCTCACTGTGGTATAAACTAGCAATTTGCAATTATTTGTAGGCAGTTTAGTCATTCCAATTTGTGACCTAGAGTTACTCTGGTTAGCTGCTTACGCTAAGGCTTTGGGGGACTTATATTTTGTTTTGCTAAGTGATTGTCTTACAGGCCTAGTGGATTCATTACATTACTGCTTTAATTTACACATATCCCTTACCTCGCAAATACCTAAACATATAGGTTACAAGATCAGTTCCCAGCCTTTTACTTTATGCAGACCACTGCATCATCATCTTCAAAGCTTTTGTGGACCATGTTCTAACTGCCAAATGTACAAAGGGCATTGGTTCATGTCAACGTCATGCAAAGACACCACTATTTGAATTCAAAGAATGTTATATTACACAAGAATGTTTGTGAAGCAAATTACATTGTGAATAATAATGTAACATTCAGTATGATAATATGAGGCACACGTGAGTATATTGCATCATCTCCTCCTCCCCCCACAGACCATCCACAGCATCCTCATGGGCCACCAGTGGTTCATAAACCCCTGGTTGGGAAGTGTTGGGCTAAAACATGTGAAGTCTCATTCAGTTTACAGTTCAGTAACATTCACCTTTGATTTCAGACAATTCCTTTTTATATTTTGTATGTTTATTTCCTTGGACCTTCCAATTTATTATAGTTATTTTTCTTCAAAAAAGTATTTCAATTGTGTTTTTTTAAAACATATTTCAGTATCTCCATCCTTCTTTGTGTAAAAAAATTCTTTTTTTTTAAATGTGGAAATGTATAAGATATAAGCAAAACAGTATTTTTACGCTGCACATGCTAGTATTCAATATATTGCAGTATCTGAGGGGGGGGAAGTGCAAAACAAATTGTCATTTAATCTGCAGTATGTTTGCACAAGTCAAAGATGTAATCTGATGTATGAGACCTATGTAATCAAGCTAAAATCAGAAAGAGCTAAATTAACATTCCTACATGACGAGTGAGCAGGAAAGGAGAAATAACCAACATCCTTTTGTGTTTTCATGTTACTTTGTTCTGAAGCTCTTGAGGTTTGTGACTAATCAAAGTCCAGAACATTCAATCTAGCTTTGACAATAGTACAACAAAGCAAACAAATGCACAAATTTAAAGTTCCCATGTTGCAGGCTGTGGAGCATAGAGATAAACATATCTTAACTTGGGATGGGTGCTAGATAAGAATTTACAAAGGAAGGTAGAAATAGTATTCCAACACCAATCTCCATAATATTGGAGCATTAGTTTCACAGCTTTCAGTATTGGGCCTGGTGACTGCAAAAGTAGCCATGGTGTTTAGTCTTCTTACCTGTTAATATTTCTTTATCAGTAGGGGGTCCTGTGCTTTCAAATGTTTTTCTAAATGACGAAATCTAAGTATTGTAACTCATGCTGGTATAAGCCTCATTTGTACAAGGACAGTGTATCTAAAACCAGGGTTTCTAGTGATAAACTATTAATATAGTTATAGTGGAGTACATTTCCATAAGTTAGATGTACCCTTTATGTATTGGGGCCAATTCTGGCACCTTTACCTCAGGCTGAGTAGTCCCTTACTTCCAAACATTTCAGTGGGACTCTCCAGGAAGTAAAATACCTTCTACCATGAGTAAGGTGGCAGATTCAGGCCCCTTGTAAGTATAAAGATTTTCCTTTCAGTTATTTATATAACAGGTCACTATACTTTTGCATCATTTATTACTCTGTGTATCCACTTTATTTAATTGTATTAGCATAACTCTGGGAATAGGAATGGATAACTAATGTGCAGTGCCTATACTGAGTGACTGTAGATCCTAGATACATTAGTTTTGGTAATGAATGACATTCTCTTTAGTTTTACATTTTGAATTAAGGGTTCTGGATATTTTTAAAAGAAGATAAAAATTGAATCTATACCATTTGTCTGTAACTTTTATTTCCCTTTTGTGGCTTTCTATCCTTCCTAAAGGTAAAGCCATGGATTAGGCAAATTTAGTTTATTGGTTGGTTCTTTTTTACAATAATTTAACAAGTAAATGATTGCAATTCTACAAAGCATCTGATGAAGTGGGATTTTCTACCATGAAAGCTCATGTGGTAAATAAATCTGTTAGTCTTTAAAAGTGTCACAGGATTCCTTGTTTGTTTTAGCAATTCTATATTTTACTTCAGTTCACCAGTAAGGTAAATTACTACTTAAAATTTTATTTTATGGGAATAAAACCTTGCTTTGGCTCAAACAAATGTGATGACAACTGCAGAATACCCCTTCTTTTGCATTTGCAAATTCAGGCTGAGAGCATTACTTCCCATGGACATAAATGAGAGATGGTCCTGGGGAGGAAATTTTTGTAAGGATCTTCTAATAGTTTTCTCTCAAAATATGTTGAGGAAAGAAGTCAGGTGGTGGTGGTGGTAGTGGTGGTGTTGGCTTGTTTTTTTGTTTTGTTTTTAATGAAACAGGTAAAGGTTCAGCTCCTAGAAAATGGGATTGTTGCTATTAACTAATATGGAATGAAGCCCTGTTTGTAATGAGTGCAGCTCAAATACCTCTAAGGAAAATCCCTGGCCTAAGGTATGGATCATCTACTTCACTATAAAGGCTTCACAGGATAATTTAGCAGGAAATGAGAAGGAATGGTTGTGAGAGGGAGACAAGCTTGGCTTGATCTGTGTGAGCTCAGGACAGTAGTTCTATAGTAGTTCTGATAATCCTCCCATCTTGTGGAGCTGTCTCTTCCAGGGGTTCCCCTAAAGAGTGCTATGCCAGTATGAATTTCTCTGTTGAAGAGAACCTGGACTACATAATAAATTCAAAGGTTATGAGGTCAAAAGGGACCTAACTTCAGACCTAGGCAAAGTGGTTGAAACTATAATAAAGAACAGAATTATCAGACACATAAATGAACACAGTTTGTTGAGGGAAGGGTCTGCCTGGTTTTTGTAAAGGGAAATCATGCCTCAACAATCTACTAGATTTTTTATTTTTTTTTGTTGGCAGGGCTTGGGAGGTCAACAAGTGTGTAGACAAAGATGACCCACTGCTTATTAGATTTTCAGAAAGCCTTTGACAAGATCACTCAGTAAAGAGTCCTAAGCAAAGTAACGGATAAGAGGGAAGAGCCTATCCTGCATCTGTAGCTGGTTAAAAGATAGAATTAAATGTTTAGTTTTCAGAATGGAGAGAGAGAAATAATGGTGTCTCACAGTGGTCTGCACTGAGACCCGTACTGTACAAAATATTCACAAGGATCTGGAAAACAGGGTAAAGAGGGAAGTGGTAAGATTTGGAAATGATACAAAACTATTCAATTAAGTCCAAAGCAGATTATGAAGAGTTGCAAAGAGTTCTCACAAAACTTGGTGACTGGGCAACAAAATGGCTGATGAAATTAAATGTTGATAAATGCAAAGCAATGCATATTGGAAAACATAATGCCAAGAATACATATAAAATTATGTGGTCTAAGTTAGCTGTCACCACTCAGGAAAGAAATGTAGGTATTATTGTGGATAGTTCTCTGAAAACATCCACTCAATATGCATTGGCTGGGGGGGGGGAGGGAGGGGAGTGCTTAGAGATTGTTGGAATCATTAGTAAAGCAATAGGTGATAAGACAGAAAGCAGCATAGTGCCTCTTTATAAATCCATGGTGCATATTGAATACTGCATGCAGATCTGGTTTCTGGGGACGGTGGGGAGGCAGGCGCCTGAGCCGGCTTCTCCCACTGCTCCCCCTTACCTCTGTGAAATTAACCAGAGGCTGGAGAGCCTGCGAGGGGCTGGGAGAACAGGCGCGCCCCTGGCCGCTTGTAAGCGGCCAGGGGTGCCCGAGTGGGCGTAACCATCTACCTGTGGACATAGCCTATATTTTTTACCAAACACACTGCAGTGGTACAGATGCCTCAGTGCAGCTGCAGTGACATTCCTTAAGAGAAGCAGAATAAGATCCTCAGACTGAGACTAAAATGTCCCACTGCTATGAAATGTTCGCACTAGGAAGATTTAAAAAGCTTTCTAAATTTTTGCACAATGTCTCTGATTGCTGAAGTGTATTCACCAAGCCCCATCATCACAAAGGCAGAAAATCTTAATTCATGTTATTTTTAAAACTCATCAATTTGCAATGCTTTGATGGGTCAAATTCAGAAAATGCAAATAGGGATTGTTAAATCAATATAAATCAGATGGAGCAATTTGCAAATTGAAGGTGTAGATGAGGAGGGTTGTGGCACAGATGGCAACCAACAGGGTGATGGAATTTCCCATGAAAAGGACACTGTCTGGTTTACAAGAAAAGGGCAGGGTTTGCTTCTTGGGAGTTAAATCACAAATGTCCAGTGCTATAAACAAACAGCCAGAGAATACTTTAACTAGCTATTGCTATTAGACTGAACCAGAATTCAACCCCAGTAAGCTACAGACTCAGAAAAAGATTCACATCACACTACTTGAGCCATCCAGTTCCTGGGCCATCCAAAGAGAAATTATTGGATTTTCTAGTAATTCAGCATGCTGAATAGTCACTTGTAATGACTGAAATGATGCACATTTTTCTAAACCAGACCCTTTGGAGATGATTTGATTTTAGACATGTAGAGTAATTTTATATTATTAGTGCTCCTTAAATGTTTATAAAAACCCTTTGAATTCAGAAATGATTAGTAGCCTGAGAACATGCAGTTTAAACTGATGAATCTTTAAATTATTAGGGGTAAAACTATTTGGAGGCAATTAGTTGTTCTGGGCTTCAAAGGAGAAACTATTAAGCAGACGTGAACTTTGGCATGCCTTGAAATGATTATACATCTTTAAATTCATTCTGTGAATTTTCAGTTAAAAAAAAAATCTTTGTTAATGCAGAGAGAGCAATAATTGATTGTTCTGATGGAGAAACAACAAATACAGCAAAAGAAGAAAAAATAATACTGTCCTCAAAACAAAAGTCCAGAGCCCTACAAGACCAAATGAATTTAGACCATTCCTGACAGATGTTTGTCTATGTCAGGGATCACCAACCAAAGGACAAAAAGAGCCAGTTTTTTTTTAAATTCTTTCAATAATCAAGTGTTTTGAGAGCCATAATGGGTGTTGGCTCCTGGTGAGGCATGGTCAGTGGCAGGGGAGTTAGGAGCTCACCCAGGGCACCTGCTGCAGGGTCCGCTGGTGGGCAGGGGAGCCCAGAATCAAGAGCAAGTCCTCCTACAGGGTTCCATGGTGCTAGGAGGGCCTGGAGCCAAGAACAGACCACCAGAAGAGGGTAGCGGGGTGGGGGGTGCAGAGCCCAGAGCCACAAGGGGGCAGCTGAACAGCCGTGTGTGCCTCCAGAGTCACATATTGTAGACCTCTGGTTCAAGTTATTCTTAAGATGGTCCAATGTTGGGGATTCCACAGCCACCTTTGGAAGCCTATTCCAGAATTTAAGTACCCTAATCATTAGGAAAAAATAATCTTGTTACAGTTTATGCTCATTACTTCTTTTCCTAACTTTAGTTGTCAAAGAGAACAACTGTCATGTTTTTTCCTAAAGTGTGATTACCAGAACTGGACAGAGTAGTCCAGGCCAATGCCAGGCAGAGCAGGACAATTACTTCCCATGTCTTTCATGTGCCATTCCTTTTAATACACTCCAGAATGTTTTAGACTTTTTTTTCGACAACTTCATTACATGGTTGCCTCATATTCAGTTTATGATGCATAATAACCCTAAGTTGGAATCATAGAATGACAGAATCATAGGGTTGGAAGGGACCTCATGAGGTCATCTACTCCAACCCCCTGCCAGAAAAAACCAGGACAACATCCATTAAATTATTCCAGCTGGAGTTTTATCCAGCTGGGCCTTAAACACCTCCAAAGATGGAGATTCCACCACCTCCCTAGGAAGCCCATTCCAATGCTTTACCACCCTCCTAGTAAGAAATTTTTTCCTAATATCCAGCCTTGACCTCCCCAGCTGCAACTTGAAACCATTGCTCCTTCTTCGATCCTCTGTTACTACTGAGAACAGCCAAGCTCCCTCCTCCTTGGAGCCATGCCTTCAGGTAGTTGAAGGTTGCTATCAAATCCGCCCTCAGTCTTCTCTTCTGCAGACTAAATAAGCCTAGTTCCTTCAGTCTTTCTCCATAGGGCCTGTACTCCATCCCCTTGAACATTTTTGTTGCCCTCCGCTGGACTCTTTCTAATTTGTCCACGTCCTTTTTGTAGTGGGGAGCCCAAAACTGGACACCGTATTCCAGATGCGGCCTCACCAGTGCCGAATAGAGGGGATGATCACATCCCTCAATCTGCTGGCAACACTTCTTCTGATGCAGCGCACTGTGCCATTCGCCTTTTTGACAGCAAGAGCACACTGCTGACTCATATCCAGCTTCCCATCCATCAGGACCCGCAGGTCTTTTTCTAAGGTGCTGCTACTTAGCTGATCGCTCCCAAGCATATAGCAGTACATGGGGTTTTTCCATCCCAAGTGCAGGACTTTGCACTTGTCCTTGTTGAACCTCATGAGATTTCTATTGGCCCACTGCTCCAATTTGTTAAGGCCTTCATGAATCTTCTCCCTGCCCTCCAGCGTGTCTACCGTTCCCCCCAGCTTGGTGTCATCTGCAAACTTACTGAGTGTGCAATAAATCCCATCATCTAGATCATTAATGAAAATACTGAACAGAACTGGCCCCAGGACCAACCCCTGGGGCACACCACTCGATACCAGTTGCCAACTAGACACGGAGCCATTGATTCCTACATGCTGAAACCATTGATCTAGCCAGTTCTCTATCCACCTTACAGTCCACACATCCAGCCCATACTTCCTTAACTTGCTGACGAGAGTGCTGTGGGAAACCATATCAAAAGCCTTGCTAAAGTTGAGGTATATCACATCAACAGCTCTTCCCGCATCCACAAATCCAGTCATCTCATCATAGAAGGCGATGAGGCTGGTCAGAGATGATTTAGCCTTGGTGAATCCATGCTGACTGTTCCTGATCACTCTATTTTCCTCTAAGTGTTTCAGGATGGATTCTTTGAGAAGCTGCTTCATGATTTTTCCAGGGATTGAGGTGAGGCTCACAGGCCTGTAATTCCCTGGATCCTCCTTTTTGCGTTTCTTGAAGATAGGCACTATATTTGCTTTTTTTCCAGTCCTCCGGCAGTTCCCCCATTCGCCACGAGTTTTCAAAGATAATGGCCAGTGGTACTGCTACCTCATCAGCCAACTCCCTTAGCACCCTTGGATGCAGGTCATCCGGCCCCATGGAGTTGTGCACATCCAGCTTCTTTAGGTAGTCCCTAACCTGACCTTCTGTCACCAAGGGCCTCTCTTCTTCTCTCCAATCTGCGACACCCACTGTAGTGGGCTGGGAGCTGGCCCTCCCTTTGAAAACTGAAGTAAAAAAGCATTGAGCACTTCAGCCTTTTCCTCATCCTTCATCACAAGGATACCTGCACTATTCAGTAAGGGACCTACACCAGCCCTGATCCTCTTCTTGTTATTGACATACTTGTAGAACCCCTTCCTGTTATCCTTCACATCCCTTGCTAGCCGCAACTCCAATTGTCCTTTGGCCTTTCTGATTTTATCCCTACAGTCCCGAGCAATATCTTTATATGCCTCCTTAGTCATCTGTCCAAGCTTCCACTTCCAGTAAGCTTCCTTTTTGTGCTTTAGCTCAGTGCAGAGTTCTCTGTTAAGCCACACTGGGAGCCTTCCACATTTGCTGTTCTTCCTGCTCATCGGAATGGTATCTTCCTGTGCCCTTACCAGGGTTTCTTTAAAATGCAACCAGCTCTCTTGGACACCTTTCCCCTTCAGATGAGCCTCCCAAAGGATCCTGCCAATCAGTACCCTCAGGGAGCCAAAAATCTGCTTTTCTGAAGTCCAGGGTCTGCGTTTTGATTCTTTCCTTTTTTCCATTAATCAGCATCTTGAACTCCATCATTTCATGATCATTGCTGCCCAGGTTGCCATTAACTTCTAAGTCCTCAATCAATTCTTCTCTGTTTGTGAGCAGAAGGTCAAGACGTAAAGGCCCCTAGTTGTTTCCTCCAGCATTTGTACCAGGAAGTTGCCCTCAACACTCTCCAAAAACTTCCTGGATTGCCTGTGCACTGCTGTATTGGCCTTCCAGCAGATGTCAGGGTAATTGAAGTCCCCCATGAAAACGAGGGCCTGTGATCTGGAAACTTCTGCCAGTTGTCCATAGAATGCCTCATCCACCTC
Organism: Podocnemis expansa; assembly: GCA_007922195.1. Taxonomy (NCBI): domain Eukaryota; kingdom Metazoa; phylum Chordata; order Testudines; family Podocnemididae; genus Podocnemis; species Podocnemis expansa. Next base: position 40,841,190 of record ML681994.1, read on the forward strand.
CTCCTTCTGGTCTGGAGGTCTATAGCAGACACCCACCACAACATCCCCCTTGTTGCCCTCTCTTCCAAGCTTAACCCACAGACTTTCAACAGGCTCAGCTCTGCTTCCATAATGGAGCTCTGAGCAGTCATAGTGCTCTTTTAGATATAGTGCTACTCCTCCCCCTCTTCTTCCCTTCCTGTCCTTCCTGAACAACTTATACGCATCCATGGCAGAGCTTCAGTCATGCAAGCTATCCCACCATGTCTCTGTTATTCCAATTATATCACAGTTCCTTGTCTGCGCCAGTACTACCAATTCTTCCTGCTTTTTTCCCAAGCTCCTCACATTCATGTACAGGCACTTAAGATACCAGGCTGATTGCCCTACTTTCCCATGTCAATTTTCAGTTCTATTGCATCTACCTCCTTGTATTTTCTAATGGGATTGTCCTCCCACACCTGCCTCAGGTATTAAAGCTCCATTAGAACATGTAACATAATTACTTGATTCCCCCCCATGTTCCAACTACCTTCTCTTTTATCCCTGGTGTTACAGTCCCTGTCTCCCCCCCCCAAGTTCCATCCCTTCCCCCAGGTCTCCCACATTGTCACTTACCTGTGGGCTTTGGTCTCCTTCCCCCTTCAAACCTAGTTTAAAGCCCTCCTTACTAGGTCAGCCAGTCAACATTCGAATATACTCTTCCCCTTCCTTCACAGATGGAGTCCATCTCTGCCTAGCAGTCCTCCTTCCTGGAACAGCATTCCATGGTCAAGGAAGCCATAGCCCTCCTGATGACACTATCTTCGCAGCCAGGCATTCACCTCTAGGATGCATCTGTCTCTACTCAGGCCCCTACCCTTGACCAGAAGGATCGAGGAGAACACCACCTATGCTCCGAACTCCTTCACCCATGCTCCCAGAGCCCTGTAATCACCTTTGATCTGCTGAGGATCACCTCTCACAGTATCATTGTTTCCCACATGGATGAGAAGCATGGGGTAGTAGTCAGAGGGGTGGATGATTCTCGACAATCCCTTCATAACGTCTCGGATGTGGGCACCTGGCAGGCAGCATACCCCCCGCAAGGCCTTGTCAAGGTGACAGATGGCTGCCTCCGTCCCCCTCAGAAGTTAGTCCCCAACCACCACAAGCCTATGTTTCCTCCTAGCTGTGGTGGCTGTGATCCTCCCAGCCTCGGGGGTGCATGGTTTTTCCTATTCCACCTCATCCATCATCTCTAGTGCTGCGTATCAGTTCTTCACCACAATGGAGGGAGGGATGGGAGCAGGGGTGGAGCACTGTCTGCTGCCAGAGGTAACCAGCTGCCAGTGTTCTCCCTCTGCCATAGGCATCCCATCCTTCTCCAGTGGTACTGCAGTAGTTTTCGGCACCTGGAGAGTGTCCTTCTCTTTGCATCTCTCCTCATGGATACTATCGAGGAACTTTCCCACGGCATGGATACTCCTTAGCCTAGACACCTCCTCCTGTAACTCTCCCACCTGCCTCCAGAGAGATTCCACCAGAAGACACCTGTCACATTGATCATCTGCCCAGCCTGATCATCAGAGACAGGGAACTGCAGGCTGCAGTCCCTGCAAGTCCACACCAGGATCTGGGTAGAGATATCCATGCACAGGATGTCTGTCTGCCTACAAGCACAGGTGGAGGAGACAGAAGGGGCACTGGCACAAGCAGTGCAGCTCCTCTTCACTATTATGGCCTCAACAAACTCCTTCCCAATCTCCCCTGTTTTCAGTCCCTCTGGTCACTCAGCAACTGGCTTGTAATGCCTTCTCTGCCTAGGTCAGCCCTTGCCCCTGTTAAACACACAGGGGAAGAGTGATCACAAGGATGATGAAAGTTAGTGATCAAAGGTGAGCAGGGAACAATGATCCAAACAGCCCCCAATCACACACACACACACTCACAGTCCCAGTTCCCACAGTAGCTAATAACTAATAGAAATCACCTGTAGGGAAAGACATACACACAGTTAGTAATTCACCACCCAAGCTTCACTATCTCCCTTGCTTCTTCAGCTAAGGGATTGCCTTTGCCTCCTTCTCAGGGCTTCACCAACTCCTTCCCTCTCAAACTCCCCTGTTAGCAGTCCCCCTGTTCGCAAGCTCCTCCCTCTGTGTGCAAGTTATTTTCAGCAGTATTAGCACTTATCCAATTACTCCCCATGTTGAAGGTTTGCATTGAATTTGATATTTGCCAAAAATAAAAATACCAAGCTAGATGAGAAGAATGTAATTTTCAATTTTTAAGAGGCTATCACAGAGTTGTTGATTTTTAAAATACAGAAATCATCTGAGTCCCCCTCTTTTAATGTAGCAGAGATAAATCAGAAGTTAAACATTACTGTTTTAGAGGAACATAAAACACAAAATTCAGACTCCCATTTGTTAATATTAAGTTACTCTACACTTTCCAATCCGGAACACTCAAATTCATAGTTTAACATTAAACTCTATTCTGATCCCTAGATCTAGTAAAAAGAGGGTCAGATTGGTCCATCCACCACTCATCAATCTATTCTACTCCACACAAGAACCAACTGACACACTGGCAACCCCGTGATGGGTTTTCTGTGCTTTTAGGGCCCACACAGGGAAGGCGGATTCAGAGATCAAGCAGTAAAGGTTGTGAACAGCAATATTTTCTTCTCATCAGCCTTACACAGACTACAAAGAGGAGTTCAGGCTGTATTCATAGTTAACACTAACATCAAAAATTTTTACTGTTGTTTACTGAGGCTGATCATCAATGATTTTGAGACACTCTGCACCCCATGTTCATCTTTATAGCATGATTGTCATTGTGTTCTTTGAGCACTGCTCAATGCAAACTGTCATACAAGATGTTTTTGGAATGCTTAGGACATAATGAGCATTATAGTTCTAGTAACACGTTTATTGCAATGTCATGAGTATTGTTATAAGGCTTCACTATAATATTACCAAAGATGGAAGCTCATAGCTTGAAACATACCCAGGCAAAACTCTCTAGCAACAGAGGGGACAGTGATAAATTTCTAGAGGGGTCTCTCAGAGACCAATTCTCAGCCTTATATTATTTAACATTTTTATCAATGACCAACAACAAAACAAATCCATCACTGAGAAAGTTTGCAGATGACACAAAGACTAGGGGAGTGGTACATACTGAAGAACACATCTCACTGTTGCAAAGTGCCCTGATTTGCTTGATAAGGTGGGCACACGCAAGTATATGCATTTTAAAAAGGCAAATATATGCATCTAGGAACAAAGACGATAGGCCATTTTTGCTCTCACCTGGAAGACAGTGAATGAAAACCACTTGAGGTGTTGAGGGACAATAAGCCAAAACAAGTTTCTAGGCAAAAAATAAGTAAATAAATAAATGCTAGTATGCATAGACATATGAATATTGAACAGGCAGGTTATTTTACCGCTGTATTTGACACAGATATGAGTGCTCCAGGAATACCAGGTTCATAATCCAGGAGGGATGTTGAAAAAAAAGTTGAAATGATTCAGAGAAGAGGAACAAGAATGATTAAAGGATAGGAAAATATGCTTTTCAGTAGCAAATTCAAAGAACTCAATCTATTTATTTCTATAAAGGCTGCCCTCTGCCAAGGATTTCCACAGGTTGACTGTGCACTGCGCAAAGAAATACTTTTCTTTGTTTTAGTACTGTTGCTACCTTTTAATTGCATTTGGTGGCCCCTAATTTTTTTGTTACAAGGGGTAAATTACACTTCCTTATACACTTTCCCCACATCTGTCATGACTTTATAGACCTCCATCATATCCCCCTTTACTCATCTCTTTTCCAAGCTGAAAAATCCCAGTTTTGTTAATATCCATAATCATTTAGTTATCCTTTTCAGTGCCTTTCCCACTTCCAAAGTGGGTTGTGGTTTTTTTTTTGTTTGTTTGTTTTTTTGAGATGGGGCAACCCTTTCGAAACAAGGGTTGTTTTGATTGCCTGTGAGGTTTAGCAGTTTTGAAACAACCACAGTTATTTCAAAACAACAGGGTCCCGTCGTTTCAAAATAACAGAACATTGTTTGTACATGCCAGGCTTTATTTCAACACAATGGCTGTTGTTTTGAAATAAAACCCTGGTGTGGACACAGCCATACTTCCAAAAGAGAGCTCTTAAGTCAGAATAATAAAACCACCTCCATGTGCAACAGAAGCTAGAGAAGCTCTTATACAGACATAGTGCTGTCCACACAGACATTTGTGTTGATGTAATTTATGTCACTCAGTGGGGTGGTTAACTCAAACCTCTGAGTGATGTAAATTCTTGGATGTAAACTGTAGCACAGATATGGTCTTATTTTTGCTGGGTAGTTTGTTAATCTACTATAGCCCCACTGATTTCAACTAAATTACATATCAAGGTAGGTACTGTTCAACATGTTTACAACTTGCATATCAAGACCTTCAGCAGAACTCCACAAGATGCATATTTGTTTGTTATGCTGTCAAATTCTAGGCATTACTATAGTACTAAGATAACAAAGTGAACACTGAGTAATGATCTCAGGATTTGGTTTACTATTCTTTATTATATTGCCAGTAAATATAGTTTTTTAAAAATATGCACATAAAAAAGTGTCAATTTTTCATTGCTTTCAACTGCGTGTCATTTATGCCAGTACAAAAATGAATTGAAAGAGGGTTTTCCAATGCTACTTTTTGGAGAAGAGCTAAAATATAATATAAACTAAACACAGGATTTATGAAATGGTGAAGGAAAGTGTGGAAAAGCAGTCGTGAGGTGACCACGGTTCATAAAATATTAGGTTAAGTAGGGAGCTGAAGTAGAAGAGCTAGTGAATTTTTCAAAGTTATTGCAGAATGGAGGTAGGCATGATATGATCAGATGGCCTAACTGGCAATTAATTGATCTTTGATTACTACAGTGAATATGTCCAATGTCCTATGATGGAATATTAGATGGCATAGTTACTCAGAGAATTCTTTCCTGGGTGTCTGCTTGGTGAGCCTTGCTCACATGCTCAGGGTTTAGGTAATCACCATAATTGGGGCTGGGAAGGAATTTTCCCCTAGAGCAAATTGGCAGAGGCGGTGAGGGGTTCTCAGTCTATGCTGCTGTCAGATCCAATTTATCCAGTTCGATTGAGCAGCAGTGGAGGCACACTCAGTCGATCCTGAAGCTGATCTAGTAAAACCACCTACTCAGGTAGCATAGCACTGCATTCATGGGAATGCATTTCCCATTGGCACAGCATAATGAAGATACTGTACAGAATGTGAAGTTATAAAGTTGACAGGAGCTATGCAAGCTACTCTGTGTTGCCTGCTTAACTCCCATTGACTGCCTCTGAATTTGCCATCAGTGGAGACTGGGCCTCAGTCATTGGTTAGGGGTCTATTACAGGACTGGGAAGGTGAGTGTCTGTGGCCTGAACTGTGCAGGTCAGCTTAGACCTTGAAGTCTGAGTCAAAAGGTATCTTCACTGACGGTGGCAAATTCGCCACTGTCAGATTGATTCTTTGGGATCAACTAAATGGAGATGGAGACTTGATCAGCCAATCCAGAAATTGACTAAATAAATCCACCCGTGGAAAAAAAGTAATGCTGCATTGATAGGATATTTGCTTTTCAGTGAAGCATAGTAGGCATGTCATGCTTATTAGAATTTAGGGTCTACATTAGATACGCAAGCTACTCTGTGTAGTTTGTGTATCTCCTGTTGACTGCTGTTGAATTTGCACTAAATGTATATTAGGTCCAAGGATGAAAGAACAAGAACAAAGACCTTGATTTAACATTGGTTCAGCAAGATACTTTAGTTTGTATCTAACTGTAAGCCCATGAGTAGTTCTCTCAAGTTTATTGAAACTGCAGTGCTTAAATACTTTCCTGAATCCAGGAGCAGGAAGAGGATTATGCATATAAGAAAAGTATAGGCAATCAGAGGAAAGAAAAGCCTGTGTATCTGTTGACAAAATATAACTAATAAGATAGTGAACTTGCTGTATGCTTTGATATAGCTAATGAATGAGTGTGATTGATAGTCTTTTCCCCCCCTCCCTGACTAAACTGCACGTACCACAAGCTTTGAATCTGTACCATTGAAATTAAACCAGTAAATTTGTTAGAATGCTGTGGTTCTCATGGAATGCCTGGGCATTCATTATACTCAAAAAAAAGTAAATTCCTCTTCCTTTATGAAAGGTGTCATCCCTATTGCAACTTGTCTCAAAGAATTTTAAATTATGCAAAGCCAAACTTGATTGCAAAGATTTTACATCAAAATCCAAATAACTATGTATTCCATGTCTCACCTATCTAATTTCCTTATCCCTTTTAAAATGTGAAGCAAAGTAAACATGGCAAATGGTTGCAATGTTATTACAGTAGTGATGATTGTTTAAGAATTGAGGAAAAATGTACTATACCTTTTCATATGCTGATAGTCATTACAATCTTTCTTTCTGCACTACTACACTTTTTCTAATCCCAAATTCAGTTCATCTAAATGCCACTTGCTACCTGCCAAAATGTCTTGTGATGCTAATGTGTATTTTCAGCAAATAATTGGTTTCATAGCTTGAAAGACTTAAAACCGTTAGAAACTGATTATTATTCATCTTATTACTTTAATATATGTATGTCTTCAATATCTATTGAGCATGAGCTTATCTTTGTTGCCATTTTAATTCATTACTTTGCTTCCTTCCTCTATTTCTCTGAGGAATGGTTGTTCAGAAGCACTGTTTGATGTTGTGTTGCATGCACCTGCCTATATTTATACTGACTACATTCTTTAAATGAGAACGGAAGAGTAGTTGTTTTACAGGGCATTTCTGGATTATAATTGCTGATACAGTTCTTGTTTCTATGCTAGTTTGCTACAGTAAATCATCGTCTGAAAATCATGCTTCTTTCTGGTTTTGCTATAGTGATAGCAAACAGAGGACTCCTAGACTCCTTATTGTTTGGGAGTTACCTTTTTGGAAAAATGGCATCAAGGATTCAGTTAACCATTTTCACCTCTGGACATTCTAAATTCTGTATTTGGTCTTTTCTGCATTAGCCATTTCATTGTGTGTACTTTTTTAGATTTAAGATATCATTCAAATATGATGTCAAGATCCAAAGGGGCAGTTGTGTTAGTCTAGTTCAGCAGAAGCAGCAAGGAGTCCTGTGTCACTTAAATACTAACAGATTTATTTATTACATGAGCTTTTGTGGGAGAAAATCCCACTTTGTCAGATGCTTTGAAGATTGGGGAATTTACAGAATGGGATGAAAATAAATGCAAGGGAGGGTAAGACATGGGATCAGGTCATACAGTAACAGGAAATCAGAGCAGTTGTTAAGATTCAAACACTGGAAAACAGCACATAGGGGAGAGTGAAGTCAAATCACCTGTTATAATGGGAAAAGGAGCCATAGTCATGATTTAATCCTGCTTTCACATAATTTAATCTACATATCAATTGTAATTCAGTGGTTTCTCTTTGAAGTCTTGATCTCCCATTGACTTTTTTGAGCACAGGCGTTAACAAATCACCTGTGGAGTGATTAGAACGATGGAAGTGCTCAGCGGCTGATTTTTCCATGTTGTGATTTCTGATGTCAGTTTTGTGCCCATTTATTCTTTTGCACTGGGATTGTCCTGTTTGTCCAATGTATAAGGTGTGGGGGCATTTCTGGCACATGGTGGCATAAATCATGAGTGGATGAGCTGGTGAATGAGCCCTTGGTGGAGTAGCTGGCTTGATTAGGCCCTATGATGGTGTCTTTTGTGCAGATATGTGGGCAAAGTTGGCAATGTGGTTTGTTGCCGGGGTATTGCAGTTACTATATGACCTGATCCCATGTCTTACACTCCCTTGCATTTATTTTCATCTCCTTCTGTATATTCCCCATCTTCAAAGTGTCTGATGAAATGGGATTTTTCTCCCACAAAAGCTCATGCAATAAATAAATCTGTTAGTTTTTAAGTGACACAGGACACCTTGCTTCAAATATGTTGTAGTAGTTGGGGTACTATGCAGGGATTTGGGAGACCTAGGTTCAATTCCCTGTTTTGCCACAGACTTCCTATATGACCTTGAGCAAGTCACTTAGGCTATGTCCAGGAGCATTGTTGCCTCAGGGAAAGACCCAGGGTCTGGGCCTGGGCCCATCCCATGGGCCCTGGCCCTGATCCAGAGTTGAGGCCCCTGGCTCCTGCTGCTGCCAGCCTGGCCCTAGATCCCTGGCCTGGGTTGGGACTGGGCAAGATAGTGACTGCTGCAGGCAGTGGGGCCTGAGGGAGGCAGGTGCCACCACGGCCAGCCCACCCCTGACTACCTGGCTGGGAGAGGCAGACACCATTGCAGCCAGCCTGGTCCCAGATGCCCAGCTGGTGCTGGGGTTGGGAGAGGCGGGGACACTGGTGCTACCTCAGAATTTAAAACCTTGACTGACCAGTAGTCTAATCTTGTTATGACACCACTCTGGAATAAAAGGGTGAGATCAGTGCCACCTAAATGGGTAAAAACCCCTAGTGGAAAATACGGCTACAGCCCACCAATCAAGGACAGACTGAGAGCAGTGAAGAGACTTAGAGCAGTGAATTCTTCAAAAACAAGTTATTGGAATTTATTTGAATCTAAACAGAACTATAATAAGATTCACAGGCTGAAAATGATGGATCCTAACAGATATATTCTAGGTGATAGTAAGCACCATATAGAGTGACAGTTAAAAATAGAATGCTGACAGTTACAATAGACTGCTGCTTTACTTGGGTCTGATGCTTAAAGTTACACATAATTGCATACCCAAACACACTAAACAGACACATTAAAGCATCACAACTTCTTAACAATTACCTGAACACTTAAACTATAAGATTCCACAAGTGAGGGCCAGTCACTTGTGGAATTGGGAGAGTTCACTCACAACACATCTGCTCTTTTGATGGATACATTAGGCTGGCTGGTTCAGTCAGGATTGGGCTTCAGACAGCCTGCTTCTCTGGTTAGGCTGTCTCTGCTGTTTCTCTGGCTAGCACACTGCTTCTTCGAGTGGCTGCTTTTGCTGGTATCCTGCTCTTTTTAAATAACTTAGCTATTCCTAGCTAACTAAAAGAACTTAGCAGCGTGAATGCAGTGCTAGAGCTTCAGGAATCTGAGCCTTAAGGTGGGACTCAGTTAGCCATGTGGCTCAGACCCTTCAGCGTGCGTGCAGAGTTAAGGTAGTGAGACTCAGAGTGTCAGACCTTAAGGCAGAACTCAGTTAACTGTGTGGTCTGCACCCCTTGTTTGGGGCTTCCTCAGGAACCAACATCTTGAGTCAGGACTCAGTTAGCTGAATGATGTGCCCCCCTTTGGAACAAAACCTTCACGCACCAGATGGAACTTCCTCAGGAATACTGTGCCTCAAGTCAGGACTCAGTCAGCTGATTGGCACAGCTCCATTGGAACAAGACCTTCACGCAGCTTTGCCAGAGACAGTGAAACTTAGAGTTTCAGACCTTAAGCCAGGACTCAGTTAGCTGTGTGGTCTGAACCCTTCATCCCCCACTGAAATTCCTGAGCATAGTGGCAGGACTCAGTTAGCTGTGTTGCTCAGGGACTCAGTGTACCATCTGGGTTGTAATGCCTCACCTAGGACTTTTGAGCTCAGCTCAAGGCCACCAAAATAAACCTCATCCTAGAGTGTCCTTTGGAGTGGGAGAAGATCTCCAAATTCTAGCTGCAAATGCTGCTCTTTTATACAGTTCTGCACATCAACTCGGCCTATCCTAGGAACTCAGATGATCAGTTTTTAAGCAATAATATAGATGGGAGAGGTATAGATGGGAGAGGGGTGTGGGGGATGGGTGTGAGGCTAGAAGTGAGGGGGAGAGGTAGCGTGCTACTTACATGTCTGGGCTTGCCTTAATTTTACCCAATGGGAGGGGGAGAAGGTCATTCTAAGTTCAGTACCTGACCTTATTTCTTTAGTTATAGATATATTTCTTGGCTCACCCTTTTTATTTATTGATATATCTCTTAGAGTAAACTGCAGAGCTATTTATACAGGGATGTCTCATGTTTTTCTCTGATGTGTGGGGGGAGCGAGTTCATCTAGAAGTTAATGCCTAACCTTATTTCAATCTGCCTCCTATTTCGATCTATCTAACCTAATTATGCTATTTCAACCTATTCTAACAGAAATTTGTACTAGATTGCCTTGCACCATTTACTTATAGATTTTTAGATAAGTAGACAAAAATCTCTGGCTACACTGGCACCGGGACGTGGGGAACACACCCCATGTGTCAGGTGCCAGCGACACCCCTGGCTATGTCTACATTTGCTTTTTTAGTATGGACTTGCTAGTTTGGCTAACCACAGCTTTTTAGTTTGAACTAGCCATGCATCCTAATTCAAACTAACTTTTTAGTTCAAACTAGTAAGCATGGCTAGTTTGCACTAATGGCTTAATTCAAACTTTTTTAGTTTGAACCAGCCATTAGTCCTGGTCTACATCATGCTAGTTTGAACTTAAAGTTCAAACTAAGTGCTTAGTTTGGACTAACCACTAAAACTTTTTAGTTCAGAGTAAGCTTTGGCTAGTCCAAATTAAGAAAGTTTTTAGTTCAGACTAGTCAAAGGTTAGCGTAGACCTGGAACAAATTAGTCCAGAGTAAGCTTGCTCAGTCCATACTAATTGGCTAGTGTAGACATAGCCTTAGCACTCAGTTCTTTGTCTATAAAAAGAGAATGATGGTATTTTCCTATCCCACAGTGCTGCTGTGTGCATAAATAAACAAAAGATGTGAGGTGCTCAGATACTATGATAATGGGGTTATCCAGGCACATAACATAGAAAGGTAGAAACAAGTCTGATGCAGCAAACATTTAGAGTCTCCAAACCTGATTTGGGGGGGGGGAGCTAAAAATCATATGAAATGCTAAGTGGGAATCAAGGTGACAAAAAAACCAATGGTAGAGCTCAGAAGAGAAGTGAGGTCTTCTCACCTTTTGTAGTCTGCTCTAACCACAATGTTTCCAAAAGGTTCTAGATGTTGTCTTTACACCACTCAGCCTTCCTGGATCTCCTACACTTCATCTGACCATTAAATCCATTAACTGGTTGGTGTTATTGCTGAACATCCATTCAGCAGTACAATTCCATTCACACTTAGCACATTCTTTGTTCTCTGCTATGCTAAGCAGAACAATAAGGATAATAGGAGAAGACAGACTGACACAGCCCTATAAACTCTGCCAAACATGGGACCAAGCCTCCCTTACCATGATCATCAAGTGTTGAGACACCAAGATAATCACAGTACAGAGTACCATAGAGAAGGAAAACAGTGCCAGCATGATGAATGAGATGGGGACTGGTTAGTGAATGAGGCTGTGTTTTTCCACCAGAGGTGGTTTATATCATAGGCCTGGGAAAGCAGTGGCTTCCTTGAGAGCCACCACTGCTGAATGCTGCAGCATGGGGCCATGGTGGCCACACCTTCCCTTGTTCTGCTCACCTCCTCCCTTCTTTCTGCAAAAGGCCTATGGAGCAGCAGAGGGATAGGGAGGGGGCAGTGGCACTGGGGAGGGATGTATGGTGGGGTTGGGGATGGAGCAAGGGTAGGGCCAGGAGAAGAAAAGGCAGGATAAGGAATTAGTCTTTTTTAGGGGAAGCCTCACCAACTACTCATGCTTTACAGAAGAAAAGTATACTATAGTATACACTGAGGAAACTACCATGAAGTAACTTTATGTATTTGGGGATTATGGTGGATGGAAGCTTGATGAGAGTCAACAATGTGCCCTTGTTGCCAAAAAGGCCAACGGCATACTGGGCTGCATCACTAGGAACGTTGCCAGTAGATTGAGGGATGTGTTTATTCCCCCCTTTTCCGCACTGGTGATGCCACATCTGGAATATTGTGTCCAGTTTTGAGCTCTCCACTACAGAAGGGATGTGGAGAATTTAGGAAGAGTCCAGCAGAGGGCAACAAAACATGATTAGGGGCTGGGACACATGACTTATGAAGAGAGACTGAAAGAACTTGGCTTATTTAGTCTACAGAAGAGAAGACAGGGAGGGGGATTTGATAAAATACCTTCAATGACTTGAAGAGGTGCTCCAAAGAGAAGGGAGCTAGGCTATTCTCAGTGGTGACTGAGGACAGAAAAAGGAACAATGGTTTTAAGCTGCAACTGGGGAAGTCTAGGTTGGATATTAGGAAGACTTTCTCACTAGAAAAGTGGTGAAGCACTGGCACGGGTTGCCGAGGGAGGTGGCAGAATTTCCATCTTTGGAAACTTTTAAGACCTGGTTGGATAAAACCCTGACTGGGATGATTTAGTAGATGTAGTCCTGCTTTTAGCAGGGGGTCAGACTAGGTGATCTCATTAGGTCCCTTCCAGCTCTAATATTCTATAATTCTAACAATGAGATTGGTGACTTCAAATATATCTCTATTGAGAAGGTACTGTACATTTTGACTTCTGTTTAGCCATAGGAGGTCATAAGGAATATAGGGTTGACATCAGCCATCTCCGTCATAGTAAAGAATATAGTGCCTTCTCATCACTAGGATTTTACAACAAAATAGCTACTCTCATGAAAAGAAATAAAAAAACCAGAAGATTTTTGGGAGGTGGGGTATAAAGACAGCCTAAGAGGGTGGGAACCAATAACAAAGTTTGCACTGCTTTTTGCCCACTGACCTGATTATAGAACTCTGAATATACATGTTCTATATACTGTCACCACCAGTCTGACACAATTTAAACATCATTTATAAATGCCATAGTGTGAGACTAAATGATAAAATCCTACCTATTATGTGGCAGTAACCAATGCGTAGTTTGTGCCAGGATTTGCTGAGCCTGGGCATCTTTTAAGCTTGGCAGTTCATAGTCCTGGCATCTCTGGCCCTACTTCAAACGTTTAGGAAAGATTTAAATATATATATATATATATATTGAGCCCCAGCACCCCTTTCATTACAAATTAGGCACACTGTCCAAACTATAGAAATATAAATAACCTGCTATCATTACCACGGTACCATATGGCATCATGAATGGCTAGGTATGAGCTCATCTCCAAGCCTTTTGTTACATATCATGAAAAGAAAGTGAACAAACAGTAAATATTAATCACATAATAAAAGAAATATTTGGATTACTAGAGCTAGGCATTATGCAGACATTTTAGATTAGAACTGAGATTGGAAGTACTAGGAAATGTATAAACATTAACACTTCGTGGATGTGTTAGGAAATAACTGAAAAAGATAGACCACTCTTTTTAAAAGCCATTTAAACTGGTTAAATAAGACTAGCATGTTCCTATTTTTCTTTTGTACTTTCGGACAAAGATCTTATAACCCCCAGCTAATTTCCCACACTTCCCAATTCACTGCAGGGAAGACTGCAATAATTGGATCTGTTTCTTTGCTAAATAGAAAACAGACCAGAGAAATGGAGGCATTCCCCTCTTGGTTAGAAGTAATTAAGTACCTAAGTTAGAGATACACACACATTTATCTAGGGAGATTAAATTGATTTCCAAATGGCATAAAAAACAAAAGTTCTCCATCTTGGCACAGAGGATGAATAAACTGATTGCTCAGATTAGCTGATGTCTGAAGACTTATTGTTAAATATTAAATAGGATTTTTTGGTCAGAGTAGCTAAGAGAAGGGCAGACAGAGCCAACCTCTGTATCCTGGGGGGATGTGCTTGTGGGGACCCTGTATTTCCTGTAATGAGCCTCCCCCATCACTGACAAAAACTTTCAGTGGTGCCTTGCACCAGTACTGAGGATCATCACATGTTTCCTAATTCATAGAGAGTTCAGGAATGAGCTCTCTCTTCAGTACTGACAGTGATCATGACACATCATTTCACTGCTCTGCACTATTACACTTGCACGTTTGTATCATCAGTATGGAACTAAAAGAGCACTGATAAATTAACTAGGAAGTACCACAGAAGCCAATGATGTCAAAACATGGGTAATTATCGGGAGAAGAATGAAATGTTTAAAATGGTTGCTTTTCTGTGTGAGAGACTGGGAGAAAAGCGAAGAGAGGTCAGAGCAGAGAATAATGGAATGTAAACTTTGCACTGTCCCTTGGGCCTACACATCAATTATTTTTTGCAAGGCAGAGATACCAAGCAGTTCGCTCAGAGACCAGAGCCACACTGTGCTAAGTACTCAACACGCATTTAAAAAAAAAATTAGATCACCCCTGCCAACAAATTCATCATCTAACTATATGACAAGAAACAACAGATCCAGCAAATGGCTGACAGGAGTGTAATATAAAAGTACTGTACCAATGTATATGGATGTGGAATGTGTAGTACAATAGACATGGGTCTTGATTTACTCTGTCCAATCTCATAACATGTTTATCAATTATTAAATGCGCTACTTGAAAAAGAATAATTAAGCTTGCTTGTTGTGCCTGGCTAAATATAAATTGAACCGTGTAAGTGGGCAGATTAACTAAGACCATTGATTATTGTTTTTACCACCAAAATTATAATCAAACTTAACAATGACAAGTAAAAGCAAAAATGAAAAATGAGCAGAATTAGGGAAAAGTGACAGAAGGAAACCTGTTTGCAAAGCATGAACTAGTACTAAATATCATGTTAGAATCACAGAACTGAGACTGGGACATAAAAGAGTATATATGGATGTTTTTTCCAGATCAGGAAAAGGGCTTCCTTCTAGGCCAGAATACAGTCTGAGAATGGCCAAAAACAATACAAAAGGGAGAGTAACTGACAAGAAACCCTAAATAAAAAAATTAAGCTGTCTATTATTAGCAATAGGCATATATTATTGATGCTAGACACTTGTATAGCACATCTTCGGAGAACCTCAAAACTCTCTACAGAGGTGACTAGCACACACACAACTCCATTTTATATTAAATATGACTATCAGTTGTAGTAATAGGGAAAATAATGGGGGAAGGTGCACTAGAAGTTTTGGAGTGGAAGGATATTGTTGGAAGTCTGAAGAAGTAAGGTAGAAGCTTGGAGGTCATGGAGCCTAGAAAGAGATGGAGGATAGCTATGAAGCCCTTCAAATAGGGCAGTAATCTTTCAGAACTAGCTTGCTATTTTAAATTTGTATTCATCTCCATCCTTGGAAGCTAATGCTCTTTTTACAAAGGGATAGTCTTTTTCTGAATGTCAATTATGTTGCACCACATGTCATGGGTTTTGCAAAATAGATCCAAGATGTGAGAATTCACACACAGATCCCTGAAGTATAAATTGCTCCTTTTTTACTTTCCTCTTTCTGTGTTAAATGGTAACACTGTCTGGCCTTTTCTTCATGTCACATTTAACCTGATGAACATTAAACACAGGGTGAAGAAAGTAGCATTTTAGCATTAGCACTGGAAGTGGAATGAGAGCTATTTAAATTTCACTCACTGATTCATCTCACCACTTACATTTGGCAATAGAATATTATTGTACCAACGTTACAAAACTTGTCTTCGCTTTCTAAAACCACATGATCAAATAATGATGGCTTTTTAAAAAAAACCTACATTTTGGATGGGTATTTCAGAACTTGTTTCAGTCCAGAATTCAATTGTTCTGAAAAGTTTTCAGAGATCACTGTGTGAGAGGGAAGAAAAACTATTTTTCATGTAATATAATTTCCAGGGACTGGCTGAATTCTGACTGTTTGTATGTATTAATGGCATATTTGGTTTCAGTTTGACCAATGTAAGTTTAGTGATCTCCACTGATACTCAGTTCCTTACACTCCAGTGATCGCTTCACCAACTATAGTGGTACATTCAGGCAATCCAGCAAAGCATTAGGTAGGAAGCTGCCATTACAGAATAGAAGATAGTGAATCTTGGTGGACCCAGTCTTTTCATTCTTTGAATTCTCTAAGTTGGATTCTTTATATGCCCATGTCCTGGAATTCTACCCATGCTATCTGTACAGCACCAGGGGCATGAACAAGATTATCAAACTTCCATCATGCTGTTGGAGGAATGGCTGTGTGCTTATATAACATTACTTTTACAAGGATAATTTGTTGTCATATCATGCAATGCTGAACTTAGAGGACCACTGAGCTGATTTTCCTCTGGTTTCTACCCTTTGACCTGTCTAAGTCAGGCAACTCCAACAGGAGTTGAAAGTTACACTAGTGTGGCTCTCCAAGTCATGGGAATACACATTCTCCATTGGGAAGTTGATGTTCATGCCCTGCTGATCAGATCTTCATAGTATTCTGTGAGCTCCTCATTGTGGCTGGGCATAAAGTCAAGTCTCTTTCCCCATCAAGTATCCCCTGCTGCTGGTGGTTTTGGCACCGCAATGGTGTCTCTTCCCGCAGCTGATCTCTGGCTAGTTCATGATGTACTCCATCCTCTCTGGGGTACCAAAATCCAACAAATGAATGATCTAAATGTCCTCACCAAAGGTCTTTAGTACCAGCTCTAAGCCCTGTGCTTGTCAGATTTCTCTCATGGTTCTCCCATTCTCAGGGTCTTTACATCATTTTCTCCAGTGGCTGGTAGGAGACCCTTAATCTGCCCTTTGCACTACATTGTAGTTCAAGGCACATTGTAACCAGCAACCAAGATGTATTCAGTCTTATTCCTTGATGCTGTTCTCCAAGCTACTTCTTACCTAGACTGTCTCAGAAATTTTCCCCTTCAAACTCTCTGGATTCTTCCTTGTTTCAGAGATAAGACTCTCAAGGCCCTCCCTACAAATCACCTAACAAAATACCAGCAAAAACAGTATACAAGAAACCTCCATTTCACTTCTTTCACTTGATCTTGTGTCCTCAATTAAATGTCTCATGGCTCCTTCCATGAATGTCCACTTCGTGCATTTTTCTCAGAGCTTCCCAGAAGAGCTTGCTCTGGTCCACAAGTGGGTGTCTTATGTTATCCCTAGCTGCTGGCCAGCCTTCCCTGGAAGGCATGGATCCCAAGGCTTGCTCTCCAGCTAGTTGCCCAACTCTAATCCCACAGTGACTTGCAGACTCATTCCTTGTGTAAGCAAGGGGACGTACCTGCTGTTGTGGGGAACTTTTCTGGTTTATGCACCATCCCAGTGAAGGTGTGTAGCAACAGGTTCTGAGTCCTTGTTCTCACTTCCTTTATCCAGGGACCTGCCAGACCTCAAAGGCTCCCCTCTCACTCTCCGGTGTGATGGGGTCCCTGTAACCCTGACAAGACTGGCCCCAGACTTCCTGGGGGCCTGACCTCCAATCTTGTTGTAGTCATTCAGGGTAGGTGGTAGGGTGTACCCACCCCGGGATGCTGACTGCCCTGGGTGCTTCCCTGGCCCACCACTCACTGTATGCAAATACAATTTATTAAACAAACAGCAATCAAGAATCAAATTAAAATAAAGAAAAGAGGAGAAAGGTTAAAGGTGAAACACCCAACAAGTCCCCTGGCACAGGGAAATCACACACAGCATCTCTGGGGTGTAGAGGATGTTCTCAGTTTGTTTTACATTTGCAGGCCCTCTGTCCAGGCCTGGCAACACTGTTGTGACCCAGAGAGTCAGAGACACAGGCTCTGGCAGTGGCCACATGTCCCCAGGCTCTAGGGCCCCAGCATCAGACCCCCTTTCACAGTTCCCCAGTTGCTGACCGCACCCAGCTGCAGGCTCCCAGCCCCGCTCTGCTTTAGTGTGGCTCTCTAGGACACTCCTCAGGCCCCTCTGGTTCTGCTGCTGTGCATCTGCGCAGATCAGATCAGCTCCTTGGCTCCTTCTCTGGCCTCCTGCACCCAGCTCCAGCCAACTCCATCTCCAGGTCTGCTTGGCTCTCTGCTGGTCTGGCTGCTGTGGGTCTGCTCTGCACAAATCAACTCAGTCCAGCTCCCTTGCCTGGGTTCTCTGACTCCCAGCTGCTGGCTGTTTAGTGCATCCTCCTTAGCTCGGCCCTACATGCTCTCTAGCTTGCCCAGACATGTCAAGCCTGCAGTTTCAGCTCAGGTGCAGGGGAGCTCTTTCCTGGCTCTCCCATTGTCCTGTCCAGCCGGTCAATCAGATTATCTTGGAATACTGGCCGTGGGGCTGTCTGTTTTAGAGTCCTGCTTCTAGGCTGGAGTGGCCAATCAAGAAGGCCCACTCAGTTTCAGTAAGGGGCTATCAGGCCACTTACACTTGCAGCCTACATCTGCTCTAAACCTCATGCTTTTCTAATCACCATCCAGCCTCTCCCCACCTGGGCTTCATCTTTATTTGAGGCTGGGCTCTCCTTTGGGTAACACAGTTTGCCTCGCAAGCCAGGATCTATTCATTCAAAGCCTGTTTGGCTATGTGTAAGTGAGGGAAATGGACCTGCTATTGTGGGGAACTTTCCAGGCTTGTATACCCCCCTGGTGACGGTGTGTAGCAAAAGGATCTGGGTCCCTGTTCCCACTTCCTTTACCCAGAGGCCTGCCTGACCTCAAAGGCTCCCTCCCCACCCCAATCTCCTGTGTAAAGGGGGCCCTGTAACCCTGACAAGGCTGGGCCCAGAATTTCTGGGGCCTTGACCCCCAATCTTATCATGGTCTCTCAGGACAGGGCTAAGGTGTCCCCACTCCGGAGTGCTGACTGCACTCCGCACTCTCCTGGCCCACCAGTCACTATATGCAGTTCAAAATAATACAATTTATTTAAGCACACAGAAATAAAAAATAACCTAATAAGAAAATAGAGAGAAGTGAGGCACTACACACACAGTGGAAAAACAACAAGGAGTTGTGTGGCACTTTAAGACTAACAGATTTATTTAAGTGCCACACAACTCCTTGATGTTTTTTCACTGGACTAGACTAACACGGCTATCCCTTTTAAAACTACACACACAGTCTCTGGGGCCTGAGGAACAGTCTCACAGTCTGTTCTCCATGTTGCAAGCCCTCTGCCCAGGCCTGGCTGTGACTGGATGATCCAGGGGGCCAGGTGCAGGATCTGGCTGTGGGCACACGTCCCCAAGCTCCAGGGGCAGGGCCCTTCTTCCCAGCATCAGCCCCCTTCACAGTTCCCCATATGCTCACCACACCCAGCTCCAGGTGGCTCCAGCTCTGGCTCCCAGCTGCTGCCCTGGTTCCATGTGGCTCTCTGGAGCACTCCTCAGGCTCCTCTGGTTTTCCTGCCATGGGTCTGCACAAGTCAGCTCAGCACCTTGGGCTCCTTCTCTGGCCTCCTGCACCCAGCTTCAGACAACTCTGACTCTGTCTCTGGCTCCAGCTCTGCTCTGTTCAGCTTGGCTTGGCTCTCTGCTGGCCCAGTGGGGGTCTGCTCTGCACAAATCAGTTCAGCCTGGCCCCCTTTCCTGGGTTCTCTGGCTCCCAGCTGCTGGCTGCTTAGTGCTTCCTCCTTAGCTCAGCCCCACACACCCTCTGGCTTGCCCAGGCATATCCAGCCTGCAGTTTCAGCTCAGGGAAGGGGTCGGAGACTTGGGATGACTTGGCAGAAGCCAGTGGCAGGGCAGGTGGGATCCAGATCCATCCCTAGCCACTGCAGGAAGGCAACTGGGGTGGGGAGGGTGCTTTTTGGGGTGTGTGCCCCTGGCATCACAATCTGTAATTATGACCCTGCTCTGAACAAATCATGAAGTCTCTTCTGTAAGTAACTATAATGAATGTTTGATGGGCACATATGTAAGGGAACTGACAGCCCCTTACTGATACTGAATGGGCCTTTTTGATTGGCCACTCCAGCCTGGAAGCAGGACTCTGAAACAGACAGCCCCAGGGTCAGTG
Organism: Podocnemis expansa; assembly: GCA_007922195.1. Lineage (NCBI taxonomy): Eukaryota > Metazoa > Chordata > Testudines > Podocnemididae > Podocnemis > Podocnemis expansa. The sequence continues at coordinate 40,860,910 of ML681994.1, forward strand.
GGAGGGGCCAGTGTTCCAGGATGGCCTGATTGACTGGCTGGACAGGCCAATGAGGAATCCTGGCAGGGGAACACTCTCCTGGCTTCCCCTTCCCTAAGTTGGCTGTCCTTGCTCCCCTGGGCCTTCCCTGCCAGACTCCCTATGTGTTTTCTCCACCAATTGCCTATCCTGGAACCCCCCAGGTGTCCCCTTACCTGGCTGGCCACTGGAGCTGCCACCACCTGACTGACCATGCCACAGGATGTTCTTTCCACCCTGACCATGCTCTGAGCATGCTCAGGGCAGGAGGTATAAAACTCACCGCCAGAGTTAGCTCCCTGACAGCTGGGAGACTGTGTTGTCTGGCTGGGTAGTGGTAGGGGCTAGGGCTGATGGCTATGTTCAGCTGGCTGTATTCCCTGAACAAGTGAGTGATGGGGGCTGTGAGTCTGTATGCCCATGCAGCCTACAGAGAACGTTGCCTAGCACCCTCTAAAATTCAGCCCCTGGGGCTTTCCGCGGTTGGCCCAGCCTAGTTATGGTCCTGATTCTGAGTGGCTTGTACTCCGGTTGCCCTTCTACCCTATCTTAAATGTGTGATTAACTGGTTAAAAGATTTTACTCCAAACAGTCCTAACAGTGACTCTTCTCACTGGGCCTTTTGCTCTCCAAATCTGCCAGTGCCATCTTAGTTATTAAAATATCATATTTAGGCTCACATTAGAGCTGTTCTACTGCTCCCATTTCATAGTAGTTAGCTATTCTCATAAATTACTTGACTCTTTTTACAACTTATGGTATGGGAATTTGTTTCTTTGAGTTTGTCTGGAGCCAATCAGATGTCAGCAAGTGTTCAAAATGATAAATGTTTTTTAGTGACTCAGATATGAGGTTCCCAGCTTGAGACTTCCTAATGAATCTTGATTTTCAGGGAATAGGTGTTTAGCACTCTCTGAAACTCAGGTCCTCAGTGTTTGAAGTTGAGCACCCAAAATCATTAGTAATGTTTGAGAATCTGGGTCATAGTTCTTGTCTGAATGTTCCAGTCCTGGTATGTGTCTCAAAGATGTAGCTTCATGTTCTTCTCCACCTTCCATCAAAAGCAGGATGCCATTTGCTATGTATGATCTTGGCACTTAGAAGTCTCTCTAGCATACTGCTCAGTGTACTCTCAAATAACTTCTGATTCAGACTATTCACATAAATGTTCATGGTAGTCAGTAGTGCAGGCTGTGACTGATGTATAAAATATCATACGTTTCCTCTAACTACTTGTCAGAATCCACTCAGAACATAATAGACAATCATATACCCTCCATAGTTATAGTATTAGTTGTGGTAATTGGTAGGAACTTTTTTTCCAGCTCTTCAGGTGGTTTAAGGACAACACAAATTTGCTTCTTCTGATAATTTCTTCTTCACCACTGTCACCAAGGTGCTTATCCACTCTTAAGTTGTTTTTGTTTGTCTGTTTTTGTTTTCCCCATTTTAATTTTAATTTTTAATCATTTCAGAACTATTATTGGTTAGATTCACAAAAATACTTAGACTCCTAAATATGGTTTCATGCACTTACTTCCATATCTCAGGGTCTACTGCAAATCAGAGAACTCCCATTGTACCCTCTAGGCACCTAAAGTTTGCAAAATATGTTCCCAAGGTACCCTTATTTCTTCCTCTGGGGATGTGCACTGCCATCTTCCTCTAGACATATGGACATCTATCCCTACTAAGACCCAGAGTGAGTCACAAACCTACGAAAGACAGACAGTTTGCTGTAATAGTCACATACAGAGCCCAGTCTGATAGGTGTCTTTTGAGCATGCCCGCTGGCTGGATTCAAGTGAGTTCATATAAAACAGGTGCTGGCAGAGGGTGAGGGTAGGGAGAGTATGAAGGAAGACCTCCATCAGCATTTTAGTCCTAGTGGTTAGGATGCTGAGGATGTGGGATTCCTCCAGGCCAAGTCCTCCATCTGGCTGACAGAGATTTGAATGGGGCTCTTCCACTTCTTCTGCAGGTGCTCTGAACTTTGGGTTATGCGATGTTTTGATACAAGGCTCCCTCAGTCTCTAGTGTTAAAGCTGTTCCACTGTGGATAAATGTGACTCACTGGAGCAGGGGGACCAGACCCTGGGTCATTCATCCTGGAAGAGTGAACAGCAGACTACAGAGTCATTCTCACATATGTGGTCTCTTGCTCTTTCTTTGACCTAAAAGCATCTTTTCAATTATGCCTAGTTACGTAATGGTTCTATGCCTACATCTTCCTGGTTTAATAACTCTTACCTCCTGCACTATTCATTTTAAAAACAATACCTGGGAGAATGTTTTTCAGATTATATTGTTCTGTATTGGACAGTGTGTGTGTGTGTGTGTGTGTGTGTGTGTGTGTGTGTGTGTGTGTGTGTGAGAGAGAGAGAGAGAGAGAGAGAGAGAGAGAGAGAGAGAGAGAGAGGAAAAATTTAGTGAATTGATTAATACACCAAATTGTTTCTCAAATGTACATTTCTGCTAATGAATTCTAAAACAGCACAAATTCCTTTAGTAAACTATTATTATATGGAAGAATGCAGGGAACAGAGGTTATTTTAATGCCCATATTATATTAAACTAAAATAAGCCTTTTGCAATCTGTTCCAACCCCCAACTATGAATGCAGAAGAACATCTCTCTGTACTGCATCTGTAAAAAAGTTAAATATAAATTATTTAAATAGAGCTGCATGTTCATGATATAATGCCACACACAACTAATACTCTTCTTTTATGTATAATTTTTTAAACAGAAATGGGAAGTCAAAAGTTTACTTTGAAAGTGTAAATGTTTGTCTATAATTAATATTATGAACTATAAAAAATACTGTATACTGACTGAGTTATGTGACTGAGTGCCATCAAAACCATTTTATGTCATTCTTACCATTTCCAATGGATCATTGGTAGCAGGAGATTTAACAAAATGCATGATTTAGAGTCATACATGTGCCATTTTGCAGGCTATACTATCTTTATAATTTTCATATCACATTATGTTGAGAATACTGTTCTTGTAAAACATTCAGAACCTGGAGATAATGCTCAGAAAATCCAACATAATTCAGATCAACAAGATCATTTTGCTGAATGACAGATTAAAAGAAAATGCCAACTTTTTAGTTAAATGCATTTAACTCAAAGCCATCGCCAGACATTGCTTTTAAATCAAGTCCTCTGCTCCAGAAGTGTAATCTAGCGGCAAACATTATTCTGAATCTGTGCAATCCATGTTCCCAGGTGAGAGCCACTCAATTAAAATTGAAATATAACAACTTATTTTTATATCTTGGCATTTGGTGACATGGGCCTTCCAGAATTTCTTGAGGTTAATTGAATATGGGCTTGTTTTTTTTTTTTTTAATTTACTTATAAATTAGGAGATATAGTTACCTATCATCATAGATGTCATGATGGCAATGAAAAAGATGAACAGTATGATATCTAGAGTAACTGGAGGCCATGACACTGTTTATCTATTTATTTTCCCCTGAAGTATTCACCCAGACAAACTAATTGGCAGCCTAATATTGCAATTTCCAACTTCTCAAAAAAACTTGATTTTCTTTCTTTTAATGTTCAATTTATTCTTTCTTTCTCTTATATTTTGGGGCCTTAATAAATATTCAGATAGATAATTGTACTGTTACTCACAAAAAATGAAAGGGTGGAAAGAAAAACCTGTGACTTCTTTGTTTTCTTAACAAGGTTTCTGCAGCAGCAATATGTTTTAATTTTACTGGAGACATCATCATTCCTTTAGGGGGTGGAGAAATTGTAGCAATTTCTGACAGCTTCATCACCGTCATAGCCTCTAGAGTCTGAAAACTCTGTCCAGAAGTCTCTGTTATAGAATAAATTAACATACTATTTTCTTTTCCTTTGAAGCTAGCCCTTGAAGGCAGCAGTTTAGCTAAAAATGATTGAAAACAACGTAACTGTAACAAAATGCGTAGATAGCTATAGTCTCCTGAGTATGACCCAAAAGTGTATGGACGGCAATTAGCTGGAATAATTTTATCTTCCTGTCAAAGAAATTTTGAAATTCAACTTAAATAAAGTAGTAGATAAGAAGACAAAACTTCTTAAAGAACGTGTAAGGAAGACTTTGGCAATATAATTTTAAACAAATGTGTGTTTGTATACTTTGTGTTTTATTCTCACATTCCTCAATATTTAGTGTCCTTTTTGGGTATATCTATACTGGAGGCATAAGTCAATTTAACCTGGCTTAAGTAGACTTAAGCAACTCCAGGGCTACATTTGGAGTCCATTAAGTTGACTTACGCACTTGATTAAGTCGACTTAACTCTCATCCTTAAAGTCGACTTTGAGGGTTAAGTCAACTTTATTAAGTTGACTTAATGAAATGTGGCTATTAAAGTCAACTTAATGAAGTCACCTTAAGGCAGGAGAACCATTCAAGTCAACTTTATAATGTTGACTTAAGGCAAGGGACCCATTTAAAGTCGACTTTATTAAGTTGACTTTAAATGGACCCCTTGACTTAAGTCAACTTTATAAAGTTGATTTAAACAAATGGGGACTTTCTAAGTCAACCTTATTAAGTTCACTTACGTGAGCCCTCTAGTGTAGACATAGCCCTTGTCTAAGATCAGCTACATGATCAGATAATGACTGATCAAACACATTAATAACATGGACGTAACAGACTGAAACTAATGCCAAAGAAGAATGCTGAGTACCTGCTGTACTCTAGTGTCATATGACTTCTTACTAACTTTCCCTGTAAGTTTTTTTTTTCCTAGTGCTTGTCTACTAGTTTTTCTCTTATGAACAAGTGGACTTAGAAGGTCTTTATGACCAGCAGGCTAGTTAGGCTGTGGAATTAGGCTTTTCCCCAAGACTATCAATAAGTCCTTTAACAGGGACATAAAGCTCAAGAATCTATTTCATACCAAAGAGAACCTCTTAATGTTCTGAAACAAGTGAAGGCTCCATTGCAGAAGGTGATTACTTTGCATGATCCTTGTTCGGTTCATTTCTTTGCTAGGAAAATGATTCTTTTTATAAAAGAGATTCAGTGACTGCCTTTAGGAACACTTAGTGTGCCTGTGCACCTCAGGCACTTGTGTGCTTTTTATCGATGGTTGCTGAAAAATTTTAACTTTTCAGTGATTTCCAGGATATTATTTTTTTTTCCTCCCCAAATTCTAGAGTAGTGGTTCCCAACCTTTTCAGTAACACAGCACACTACAGTGAGACAAAGAATTTCATTGTTCACCCATTTTTTTCAGCTGAATTGATTGCTCTGAAACATCATATTTACTTACATTTACTATGGTTATTGTCTTATTAGAGAGTTTTGCAACACAGTGCATACAACAAGCTCAAGAAGGATCAAATGCATTAATGTTTCAAATCCACTGGAAAAAAATACATGTCATCTCAGTTTTGCCTCTTGGCTACCTGTGTTTAGAATGATCACATTTTAGAATCAAAAGACCTATATCTTGCTTTTAATTTGATGATTCATTTTCAAAAGTTTTGTGAATTGTAATTTTGGTTGGATAGCATATTGTTTAATATAAGACAATTTTTTTACACTGATTTTCATTAACTTTCTATAAAATTTCATGGCCCGTTTGAACAGTTCTTACAGTACACCAGTGATCCACTGCATACTGCTTGAAAATCACTGTCCTAGAGAATTTGGCCATTTTGTGGTCTATGAAGATTGTCAGATTAAGCTGTAAAGATTTTTATTGAGGACCATGGTTGGTTTGGATACATTAATCCTGATATGTTTTCTGTGTTAGAAATTCAGGTTTCCATTTGCTTCTTGATGTAGTAGAGGGTGAAGTCTCAATGCAAACTCTGTCAGATCAAAATAAAACTAATGGTGGTCACTGTAGAAGCCTTCTTGCCTGTTCTGATAACACTTGCACTGAAAAATCTGAGGGGTCTAGCGGAAAAAAGTCAAGATTAACTATGATCCTGTCAAGTATCTTTCTCATCTCTGTTGCAAATGTCCAAGGACGTATTTTAGGCTTTAGTTTATCATTTGGCAGTAGGGCAACTTGTACATCTAAACCCAGGAACTCACCCTGAGAGCATGGCTCCTGGTAGCGAAGAGCTCCTCAGGTGTGTGTGTGTGTGTGTGTGTTATTTGAAATAAATCTCTATGGGTCTGTCTGCACACACACTTAAATTCGACCTAATAAAGATTAGGTCAAACTTTAAAAACAGACCTGTTTACATAGCACTTGGCCAATTTGACCTAAGGCTTCCCTTAGGTACAATGGACAAGCGGTTGTTTCGAAGTTACAAAACTTCCCGTAACTTCAAAGTGATCATCAATTCAAACGCTCAAGTTCAAATTGATGCTGTGTAAAATATATGAACTCGAACTAAAGTTAGTTCGAATTCACAAAGGTTGATCTTCCTCCCAGGCTGCCATGCACCCTGGGAGGAAGACCAGCCCTTCAGCACCTGGGGCAGAAGCCTCCATGGTGCCTACACCCCCCCCCAGCCATATTGGGCTGGGGGGAGCAATGGGGTTCCTGTCCCCCAGCTGCGGACCTAGACACCATGTCTCTGTTATTCCAATTATATCATAGTTCCTTGTCTGTGCCACTACTACCAATTCTTCCTGCTAGTTTCCCAGGCTCCTTGCATTCCTGTACAGACACGTAACATACCAGGCTGATTGCTCTACTTTTCCATGTCAATTTTCATTTTTATTGCCTCTACCTCCTTGTATTTTCTCCTGGGATTGTCCTCCTGCACCTGCCTCTGGTATTAAAGCTTCATTAGAACATGTAACACAATTACTTGATTCCCCCCCATGTTCCAACTACCTTCTCTTTTATCCCTGGTGTTACAGTCCCCGTTCTCCCCAAGTTCCAACCCTTCCCCCAGGTCTCCCACATTGTCATTTACCTGTGGGCTTTGGTCTCCTTCTCCCTTCAAACCTAGTTTAAAGCCCTCCTCACTAGGTCAGCCAGTCAACGTTCAAATATACTCTTCCCGTTCCTCGACAGATGGAGTCCATCTCTGCCTAGCAGTCTTTCTTCCTGGAATAGCATTCCATGGTCAAGGAAGCCAAAGCCCTCTGGATGGCACCATCTGCACAGCCAGGCGTTCATCTCCAGGATGCATCTGTCTCTACTCAGTCCCCTGCCCTTGACCAGAAGGATCGAGGAGAACACCACCTATGCTCTGAACTCCTTCACCCATGCTCCCAGAGCCCTGTAGTCACCTTTGATCTGCCAAGGATCACTTCTCGCAGTATCATTGGTTCCCATGTGGATGAGAAGCATGGGGTAGTAGGCAGAGGGGCGGATGATTCTCAACAATCCCTCTGTAATGTTTCGGATTTGGGCACCTGGCAGGCAGCATACTTGCCAAGAGGCCTTGTCAAGGTGACAGATGGCTGCCTCTGTCTCCCTCAGAAGTAAGTCCCCAACCACCACAAGCCTACATTTCCTCCTAGCTGTGGTGGCTGTGATCCTCCCAGCCTCTGGGGTGCATCGCATCTCCTGTTCTACCTCATCCATCGTTTCTAGTGCTGCGTAACAGTTCTTCACCACAATGGAGGGAGGGATGGGAGCAGGGGTGGAGCACTGTCTGCTGCCAGAGGTAACCAGCCGCCAGTGTCCTCCCTCTGCCATAGGCATCCCATCCTTCTCCAGTGGTGCGGCAGCAGTCTTCACCACCTGGAGAGTATCCTTCTCCTTGCATGTCTCTTCATGGATGCTATCGAGGAACTTCTCCAGGGCATGGATACTCCTGAGCTTAGACACCTCCTCCTGTAACTCTCCCACCTGCTTCCTGAGAGATTCCACCAGAAGACACCTGTTACATTGATTCATCTGCCCAGCCTGATCATCAGAGACAGTGAACTGCAGGCTGCAGTCCCTGCAAGTCCACACCAGGATCTGGGTAGAGATATCCATGCTCAGGATGTCTGTCTGTCTACAGGCACAGGTGAAGGAGACAGAAGGCACACTGGCACAAGCAGCATGGCTTCACTTCACCATTGTGGCCTCAACAAACTCTTGTTTTCAGTCCCTCTGGTCGCTCAGCCACTGGCTTTTAAGGCCTTCTCTGCCTAGGTCAGCCCTTGCCGCTCATTAAACACACAGGGGAAGAGTGATCACAAGGCTGATTTGAAGCTGGTGAGCAGGGAACAATGATCCAAACAGCCCATAAACACACAATCACAGTCCCAATTCCCACAGTAACTAACAACTAACAGAAATCACCCAAGCTTCACTCTCTGTCTTGCTTCTTCAGCTAGGGGATTGCCTTTGCCTCCTTCTCAGGGCTTCACCAACTCCTTCCCTCTCAAACTCCCCTGTTTTCAGTCCCCCTGTTCCCAAGTTCCCTCTGGTCACTCAGCCACTGGCTTTTAGTTTGAATTGAGTCAATTCGAACTAACAGTCTAAGTGTAGACATACCCTAAGTGCACGCATTACATGATTAATATGAAACATCCGTTAAGCACAAATATACATGCATGCTATTACATGCTGTATTATACTTTTTTTATTTACCTTATGAATGTTATTGATTGGTTGGAATGTAAATTTCTGAAATATTAAAAGTAGATCTGAATGAAACATTCAATTTTCTGAACCTCCCCAAAGAGGGGGAAAGAGAGATCTGTGACAGAAGGGGTGAGAATGAAAAGACATCTCTGATAAGTTTGCACTCCCAAAAATCTAAGAGGATATGCTGATGAGGTGAATACAGGGTGGAGATCCTGGGGAAGGGGAATTGTCCCTAGGAGGAGTCAGTTCCTTACTGACCTTGAACCTCCAAGCAAACTAGTGGGCATTGATTTCTTCTAACATTAGCAAAATGCAGAACAATTCACAAAACCCATAAAGACACAAACCCTTCAGGATTCACACTGATCTGATCTAAAGTGTGTTTTAGATTAATTTTGGGGAGGTGAATAATCAGAAGCAGATGAACTAATAATGAAGCAACTAACTTGGAATTGCACACATTAGTGGGATTTTTCTCTTTAAAGAGGAAATATATTTTGAACATTTTATGTAACGTGATTGAAATTTTAAGTAAAATATTTTTTTAAGCAGAGCAAAGGTCCAAAGCCAGATGAATTACTATTAACTTGTGCTCTGCAGTGCTTGGACACCTCAGCCAAGATAGATCCCTGTTGTGTTAAGTGCTGTACATATGTGTACGGCAAGGGACAGTCCCTGCCCTTAGACTCTCATGGATTAGATTGGAAAGATGAACAAAGCTGAAAGAAAGGAATAATAATCATCTTCTTTTGCAAATGGGGAACTGAGACAATCTTAAGGTGACCTTTCTGACATCATACAGGAAGCATCAGACTAAGTCAGCATTTGAATTGAGATCCCTTCCGTTACAGTGCCATTCTTAACTATAAAACCGTCCTTTTCTCTAAAAAGGAGTAGAAAATAACAGTTGCCCAAGATCAACATTCATATTAAAGGTAGATTCAGTGAACAGCTTATGCACTGGCTTATCAAGGGTGCCCAGAACCCAGGGACCAAGCTCACATATGTGTGCCCCCTGTCCCTTGCAACCCCCCTGCACAAGTCAGGAGGGGTCTGCACCCCACCCCCACCTACTCCAGGGAAGGATGGGGTACCTGAAGGGGGGAGGCAAATGCACCCCTCCCCACACACTTATCTGTCCTGCTGCAGCAGGACAACAGCCTGACATTGGCTGGATGAGGGCACCCTTACCCCTCCCTGCCTGAAAAGAGGAGGGGAGGGGGCTAGGTCAACCCTTCAAAATGCATAGCAGGGTGCTGATGGATGCCCCTTAGTGCCCTCCTGCATCCCCACCCAGGGCTGGATTAAGGGGTCCTGGGCTGCCCACTTTTGGCTAAGCCAGCCTGAGCCATGGGGCTGTGGCAGGGTGGCTAACAGTTCTCCGTGACCTGGAGCTCTTCCATTGGAAGCAACTGAAATGTGCACCAATCTGGCCTGGCCCACCACTGTAACACAGCAACCATGGCCCACCCCACCTTGTCTTCTGGGGCAGACCAGTCAGCCTAAGGGCTGGCCACTGCGGTACAGAGGTGGAGCCCCTGAAAGTGATCAAGACCAGGGCCCTGGGGCCTCTTAAGCCTGTCATAGTTCATCCTGCAGCCCAGTGCCCAGGGGCATTGGCCCCCTTCCAACATACCCCACCCAGTACACCCCTGCACTTATGCAGAAATTGAGCCTGTTTTCCAAAGCTGATTTAACAGTTACTGATAACACACAAAGCAGGGAAAAACATAGACCTAATATGGCCTGTCTGTACTTGAGGCCACACACTATGATTTCAAAGAGTGAGGCTTTGCTGAGTCACCACTCTCTTAAGAATGTTGCTCTCTTGCTGATACATCATGTTCCCTGATTCTTTTGCTTCTGTGTGCAATGTACTGTGGTTTTAATCTTGGCACAGAATACTTTATTATTTCTGTTCTGGTCAGGGCTCGTCTGTCCTACCTCTGTTGTTATCTCTTGGCAACAATAAAAATAAATGGAAGCAGGTAATTGCAGAGTTGGATTCTATTCTGCTATATAACTGTGGTACAGTGGGCTGCAGAAGTTTAAAAAAATATTTGCAAAGCTCTGCTACTGTAAATGTGTTGACAGCCCTATTACGTAACATGTTTTCAAGTTGTAACCATGCAGGCTAAAGTCTTATAAACTGATGGGTCCTGTGGATATCAAAGTGTAGTTACAATAAATATTTTATTCATGAGCTATTGAGTTTGCATTCATGTAGATGCAAAACCTATCCACAATTCTGCCTCTGGGTATTATGAAACTTAGCTGGATGAAGATCTTTACACACATCAGGGCACAGTGGCTATGTCTACACTAGAGGCTTAAGTTGACTTAAGCAACTCCCTGACCACAATTGGAGTTCACTACATCCACTTAAGCACTTGCTTAAGCCAACTTAATTAGTCCTACTATATTAAGTCAGCTTAACACAATGTGCCCATTAAAGTTGACTTAGTAAAGTCAACTTAATGCAATAAAGCCATTTAAGTCAATTTTATAAAGTCAACATAAACAAGAGGACCCATTTAAAGTCGACTTTATTAAGTCAACTTTAAATGGGTCCTCTTGCTTAAGTCGACTTTATAAACTCAACTTAAACAAATGGGGCCTCACTAAGTCAACTTAATAAAGTTCACCTTATTAAGCTGACTTAACTGATCCCCATAGTGTAGACATAGCCAGTGGGGATTTGGAGGATGGCCAAACTGAAGTGGAGTGGTACTAAAGGACCCATGACAATACAGCTCTGCCAGACCACTCCCAAGTCACTTAGAACTTGTGGCCACATCCACCCTGCTCTTACATTTCAGTTAGAGGCCAGCTGGGTGACTTGTGCTGCCATTGTGCCCAGAATTTTGGCAATTATTCATGGAAACTTACAAATGTGGAAGAATCTGCTAATGGCTTAAAAAATGGAAGAAAATACACAAATGTTCAGTGAATGTTTTTATTCTAAAAATTCCATTTTTATCACAAATAGTTTTGAATAAAATCTTAGACCACCTACAGTAAAATTGCATATAGCCAGTCAGTTCCCTAGTGCATATATAGGGCAGACATTGAAAGAATGTAAGTTATTCCAGCAAAGTTCTTTTTAACTCATGGCACAATTTTTTTCCCCCAATTCTGCCTTCTTCTGATGCTATATGGTGCAGTAGTGTTTTTATGCCTATTTCACTTTTGATTCTTTGCTCCTTGAGCCACGCTTTATGAAATGATTGTGGAGCTGCCCTTTCATAGAAGCATGCGAGATGATAGTCAGTCAGGTGCAGCAATTAAGGTCAGCATTATTTTAAAATTGTATTGATTAACATTCATTCTTTTATAAAAGAAATATTTTATAAAACTTGTTTTGCCACTTAAATAGTGATAAATGTAGTATATACACACAAACCCAATCACAAATTGGCCTGTGGAAGTCCCTAAATCTGTGTGGATGTGACCTGTTATCAGTCACTTTCTTTAACTTTGTGGTATTCATTGTATATTGATTTTAGTTGATGCTTTGCTATTTGTTGTCTTCCTTTTGTTCCCATGGTTGGTAGTGTTGGTTGAAGTCTCTCACTATCTTATGTTTATGTCCAAGTTTACGTTTCTTGCATTTAGCTATATAATGTTTGTTAGTTTTCTTACCAAACATCTGCATGTTAAGTTTTTTCTCCCTTTTTTACTTAGCTATTTTTTATTATTTTAATATCTTCATTTTTAGGTCAGTTTATTTGACACAAAGTCAAATGCTGTTGGGGGAGGTGGTGAGGGGGTTGTATTTTCTCCAGTACAACTGGAGGCTGAAAGTAGGACAAGTCAGGACCGGTCATTTTATTTCCAGACTGACATTCCATAGTGCATGTTTTCCTGGCAGGCTGATCATATTCAGTTAGGATTCTTGGATGCTGTATACTCTCTGTACCCATTTTTGAATTCACATGGCACAGGATGGGCACCTTCACATGTTGTTTAATTTTATCTAAACATGTTTTACTGTAGATAAAATGTGACTCTGGTTCACCCATGTGCTGCAGGAAGAAACTATGAAGGCTAAAACAGTGATTGCTTTACTTACGTGATTATGCCTGTGTGAATAAGATAATCAGGGCTTGCCTCAGAGAGACTAGAGTCTTCAGCATTATTTGCAATTTCTTTGCTGGAACAGGCTAGCCTCAGAGGTTTATTTAGGAATATATTAAAAGTAATGTTTCCTGCATCCAAATGTGGTAGCTTTTTTAGAGTCTATGTAACCGTTCTGCCAGGCCAAGATGGCAGCAGAAAAGGGCCGGGTTCTATACCTAGGGGTTCCCAAACCATGTTAGAACACCAACTGGCTCGAGCCCCCACCCAATCTCCTGGAAAGTCACACACTATTCCCAGGGTGCCCTAGAGGGGCAATGCTTCCCTGCGTACAAGCACAAGTCTGAATGTAGTACATAGAACTTCTCATAGTAACACAAAAAGAGTACATATAGAGGCTATATCAAAACCAGAACTGGTTTGGAGATACAGTGAAGGGCAGGATTCCCACAAAACCCAGTAAGTAGAACTCACTCCATCCCAGTGTACATAATGTGTCTCTTTTGCTTCGTCATTACCCCCACACTGACCATCATGGTTTTAGCACATGCTTCTGAAGGGGAGGGGGAGCTAAGCCCTCCCCTCCAGTTGCCTTCTACTGCCTCTGGATCTGCTCACACTGCCTGCTGGCCCCTGGCACCACATGCTCGTCACTCACACCATAGTCTGCAGGCAAATCTTGAGTGAATTCAGCTCTTAGAGATTTCAACTCTCAGTGATTTCAGGTCCAGGATACCAGAGACTGTATTTCTGATCAAAATAATGAAGGCAGCTCCACAAGGAGTCATTAAGCCTATCTTTTAACAGTAGGTGGGGGTTAGGCATTGCCTTAAAGCACAGCTGGTTGCAGAGGTAGTACTATTCCATCCCTTCTTGCCCTTACAAGACTGAAAAAAATAGAAATTTCCAGAGAAAAATACAGTTACTTACTCTTCCAAGCTTGATGCTACTGATGGTGACCTTTCTGTTAGACAGACTAATTAGAAGTTATACAATCAGAGGCTAGCATATCATAAAAAGACAATGTTTCATTTCCCTCTTCAATTGAAACACACATATTGAAAGATCTGTGATCCAAATTAGCCCATATAAAATTTACAATCATGCCCAGCACCTATACAGTGAAATTATGCTAAGCCCATGCAAATCGGTTGCCCCTTTTTAGCTGCTAAGCAAGAGAAATGCCCAGCCTCTGTCTAGGTCTTGCTTGCATCTGTTTTATATGTTTTCATACACTTTTAATAGAGGAGGGTGAATCTTTGTAGTCAAAAGAGCACTGAATCTTTTACCCCCTGTTAACCAAATAAGATGTTTTAAGGTGAAGTGATTTTTTTAACAAAAAAGGTAACTCTTCATTTATACAAGGACCCTATTCACAAAGTAATTATAGGTGAAACATGCTTGAGTTTTGCAAATAGCATAAAATCACACAACTGAATGAGCCCTCTGGGAATACATTTAATTATTTGACTGCTACTGTTATTTATGTAAAAGACTGTTAGTAAATTGAATGTCAAAGATTTAATTTTGAAAGTCTTTTATTATTATTAATAGTAATATTTTAATTTTTCATTCTTTTGTAAGCCCATTGGAGAAAACAATTCAAACTTGATTCCTGGAAGCCACCTGGAACTAGCAGTAAATTTATGCTGTTTAATTCTCCAATGTATAAGACAGAATTGTACTGGTTGTAAACCATGAAAGATCTGATTGGGAAGAACCCTTTATTCATGTTGGTAAGCAGTTACTCACAGGAACAGACACACCTTTGTGAGAATTCTACCTTTGATCCTGAAGAAACCACAGCATTTTACAGTACATCAATTCTTCTAAGTGGCCTGAGTCATCCCATACATGTCTGGATTTATAAGATGAATTTTTGAGTTCTGTGCCATCTTTGGTTATAGAGCTTAACCTCAGAAAGCTGACAAAGAAAGAAAGAAGGAAAAAGATTTTGTTCTAGTTAGTTTTACACAATTGTTCTGTAGAATATCCGTCTTCCTCTACATCCTAAATGTACACTTTGGACTTTTTCGCCACTGTACTGTTGCAAGCTTAGATTGCAGTATAAGAGAAACACAAAGCTATACAGCAAATGCTGTTGAGCTGAAGATTAATGTAAAGTCTATTTATGGTAACATAGTTCTGAACTCTGAATTAAAGGTACCTGAATTGATTTGGATAAAACAGGAATTAACATGAATCTTTCCCAGAAGTCAAATGCATTTGAGGCCCAAAAATATTTGGGGGTCAAAAGAGTTTGGTTAATGTTTTCCTCCATTATTTCCCCCCTCCTTTTTTAGTTCCATCTATTTCTATACTTAAAAACATCTACATGTTTTCTGATTGCCTGGATCCAGAAGTGGAAGTTCTCTATAAAATACTATAGAAAGACATTGTAAGAATATTTCTAGCTTGGTTGGATGTAGGAAGAATCTTAAATTGCTTCTTGTAGCCATCACCTGACTGCAACAAACGTCTTGGAGTTCTCTCTAGAGCATATTCTAGATATATTTACATTTTCACTTGGGAACAGGAACTGATAATAGGACTGTAGCTGGAACAAGAAATCTGGTTACCATATGTGTTGTGGCAGGTTGGCTGAACGCAACACTTGATGGGGGAATATTTCAGCAGCTATCATCCTTTTTCCTGGCTTTCAGTGTTATACTACATTTACGCTTGCAGTATAAAAGAGAGTGTCTGACACTTTTAATAAAAGAGACGACCTTATTTGCTCCCCTTTCTAGACAGAGGGCTTTCTTTGAATGTATATTTAATTTTGTAAAGCCACACCATGTGAGTGTTTTACGTTTTGTTTTGTAGTTAATGGAGATTTTGATCTGTGAGTTCCATGGACTTACTGAGGAAGCTGTCTCCAGCACTTGCTATAAGCATTCTTGTGATTAACAGTCCTATATGTCGTGGGAAAGAGGAGTGTCAGGATGGTGAATCAGTCTCTAAAGCACTATGGCTCATTGCCCTTGTGAGCCTTGGACATTTCAGTCACATGCTTCTGTTATTAGGATTGCATCAGCAGTGGATGAGGAAGCTTAGAATAAAGCAATGGAGGTTGAGGGGCTAAGGGACTTTGGTTCATAAGGAAGGAGGCAAATGTGTGGGTTTTGGGGCTTGACAAGTACAAAATTACTACTGATGATAGGCAGATTTGCATTTCTTCATGGTATATGTGGAAACAAAAATGAGCTAATATAGTATTCTTATAGCAAACAAATTGAAATACATTTTTAAATTTACAAATCCTTTGATTAATGTCAGTTTTGAAGGGAATTTTTGCAGTACCTGTCTACTAATTGGTTTTCATGTTAAAGTTTGTCTCCACAAGAGAAAAGGGACAAGAGGTTTATATCTGTATCTTGGATATCCTCATTTAATCCTGTCAGAGTAGGCATTGTCACTACTGTATAAAATCTTTAACATTTAAAATTAAGTTTAATCAATGACTTTTTAATCTTGATGAATCTAGCAAATTTTCTCCCATGATTTATGGTTTATGGCTATAGGAATGTATGAGTAAAGGAGAGAAATGAAGGATTTTGGACACAGAGATATGCATATTTCTAGATATCTTCTTGCAGGAACCCTCCAATTCACTTAAAATTTGTTGGAAAAATTCTACCTCATTTCAAGAGCAAACAGTTCAGTGTTGCTAACTGAATCCTTTGATAGATTTTAGATATGGATTGGGTCAAATCTAGACTCATTATGGAAAACCATCCTGACACTCCTCTTTCCCAAGAAAAAACTGGAAAAGTGAGACTGTCTGGTGGAAAATTTCAATTTTGCAAGAAGTGCATTTCCATTAAAAAAAAAAAATCATCCTGGCAATGCATTGTCAACCAGCTGTCATAATAAATATTACAATAATTAATACATGTATATTACCCAGACATCTTTCATAACAGTCTTTTACAAGTGTACACAAATGAAATACATAAACTACTGTCATTATTAATCAGCCATAAGGGTCACTGTTGACATAACTCTTTCATGAACAGGTTGACATACTATTCATATCATGGCTGTCTGCCTCTCTGACCCAAAGATGGGGCATACCAAGCTTTTAATTATATTTTTGGATTTTGACTCATAGTTTCAAGTATCCTTTGTAATCAGCCTTTACACAGAAGGTTCCAATAGTATTTCATTTGAAGAAAAACGCAAAAGAAAATCAGTTACCAATTAAAATTAATGGATTAGAATACCAAGTTGGAGAAGCAGTGAACTAACTCTATTACTCATTTCAACAGTAATGATATCTATTTTTAATTTTTTATACTCAAGTGGACCAAAGCTAAATATGCTAATTAGATCACTTACCACTTTAGTGCATTGGTGATTCTTAGTAAAGTTTTGGTTTCCCTGGGAGTTGTCACTCAGTGATATAAAAAAAAGTTACCAAATTATGTTCAGAAATATTTTGATAGAACCTTTGAGATATCTTACACTAACTTTAAAACTGTTGAGCATGGTTCTGTTCAATGAATGTGTTGCAGTTTTTCACTATTGAGACTGTGCTTGACCCACCATCACACCCAACATTATATTAAGACACAAACTTCCACTATAAAATAGTAATTGGCTCAGAAATTCTTAAATACTGTGTCTCAGAAGGAGTACTCTTTGGAATATCCTTATTGCCCTTGTACAAAGAACAAACAGTGCTAATTTTCCCATTTTAAGTAAAGGAGAGAAGAAGCCAGTAGAGGAAAAGAAACAGAAATCACAATCATAGCAATATATATACCTATATATCCTCAGGCTAATTGCAGGAAAGAACATTTTTTAATGCATTCAACACATTATTTTCTTTTGTAGCTTGGCTATGGTTTTATAACATTGCCTGAATTGTAATCAGAAAGCCAGAAACTTCTTGACATTGAAGGTATATAGAGAATTAGGAGTTCACTGTTTCTTTGAAGATATTAATCTAGGCAGCTGATTATTGAGAACTAAACAACTGGATAGTACCATGGGGACAAAAATAGTTATTGATAAGTCTAGAAAGACTTAACTGGGGTGGCATCATCTAGCTTCAACAGGCAAGTGCCATTACGATGAATGTGCACCACTTTTATCTGAGATCCAATTATAATGCTGTTGTGTGGAACCTGGAGCTCAGCCAGATCAGTAGCATGCACAACGCATACTTGGATCTGTCTAATTTAAACAAGAATGTAAGAAAATATAATGGCCCTGCTGAAGCCCTTTATTCCACTCTGCTAAAAGAAGCTTTTTTCTCTATATCACTATCAGAGGGTTTTTTTTAAAGCTCTATAAAGCAATAAGGTAGTGTAAAGAAGTGGGAAAAGGTGGGGGGGCATTATATAATTTGAAGCAGTTTGTTTTTTTCCTCTCCTGTAACATGAATGTCTACTTTACGTACTGAGTTAGGACTATTGGAAATAACTCTTGCTCTGAGAGTTATATTTGGCTTGCAGGGAAAGAAATTTGGCTGATCTGCTGGATATGGATTATTGCAGTACTGATTATGATTACTCCCTTCCCACCCCTCACACCTCCCAATAGAAATCCAAAACACACGCAGTAGCGCGTGAGTTTCCATGTACTCTAGCCAGTTGGGATATTTGTTTGGTGGCTTAACACAACACAACTCCAGAGAAAAGCACAACAAGTCAGACTCCTTGGGTTTGCATTTACATTTGTCATGACTTGAACCCACTGTCTTGTACAATGTGAAAGGCTATGTCTATACTGCCAAATTAGTCCAGACTAAGGAAGCTTAGTTAGGACTAATTTGGCCCATGGCCATGCTAGGCTTTGGCTAGTCTGAACTAAGACATTTTTTATTCATATTAGGCAAAGCTTAGTCCAAACTAGTTAGTATCCCTGGTTAGTTCTGACTAGCTAGCTTAGTTTGAACTTTAGTTCAAATTAAGCACAGGCAATCCATGAAATAATGGCTAGTTCAAACTTAAAAAGTTCAAACTAAGCCATTAGTTCGAACTAGCCACACAGTCTAGTTTGAACTAAAAAGCCAAAGTTAGTCCAAACTAGACCGGGGTTAGTCTGAACTAGCAAGTCTGCACTGAAAAAGGAGATGTTGACATAGCCAACGTTACTTTGATATGAATTGCTAAAATACAGGAGTATGCTTCTTTTCCCCTTAACTCTAGTACTTCGATAGTAAAACAGGATTAAGGGTATGTTTATACTGATGGCAGCATATTTGCTGCCATCATTTCAGGCTTCTGCAAGTATGAACTTGCTGTACCACTCCTGGAAGCCAACTCCAGAAGTCCTGGGGGTCAAGGGGCTTAGCAGAAAGATGACTGAAAGCATTTTACAGTAGTCTTTCCCCTAATGTGTAATGGTGGCTTAGAATGTCATCGCCACTTACACAAGGAATTTTGCATAAATTATTATGGTAACCAAATGCAAATTAATTTGTCTTGATTTCGTAAATCTATTGCCATTGTACAAATAATGCTCTTACCTATTCTTCTAAAAGTTGTCCCCATCATTCCCCCAAAAGCATTTTTTCCTCATCTCATTGTGAAGTTCTAGACAGTTTTTGTTTTCATCTGTTCTGTTAGTCAAACTCTGACTTGTGCAAGACCTCTGCAACAGATCATTAAGGACCTACAACCTATTCTAAAAGATGATCCCTCTCTCTCTCAAGCATTAGGAGACAGACCACTCCTTGCTTATAGGCAGCCTCCTAATCTTAAACAGATACTCACCAGCAACTACAAATCTAACAACAAGAACATTGAAGCAGGCACACACCCCTGCAAAAAACCATGCTGCCAAGTCTGCCCACATATCTACACAACAGACACCATCATAGGTCCTAATCAAGCCTGCTACTCCATCAAAGACTCATTTACCTGCTCATCTACTAATGTGGTCTATGCCATCATGTGCAAGAAATGCCCCAACACCTTATATATTGGACAAACAGGACGATCGCTCCCTAAGAGACTGAATGAGCACAGAGCTGATATCAGAAATCAAAGAACAAAGAAACCAGTTGCTGAGCACTTCCATCTTCCTAATCACTCAGTGACGGATTTGTTAACGACTGTCTTTAGAGATGTACCTGGGACATCAAGATTTCAAAGAGAAACAGCTGAACTCAAATTAATATGCAAGCTAAATTCTGTGAAAGCAGGACTTAATAGAGACTATGGGTTCTTTTCCCATTACAAAGGGTAATTTGACTTCAGGCTTCCCATGGTTTGAGCCTGTAAACTGCTCTGATTTGCTGTTACTTTATGACCTGATCCTCTGTTTTACACCCCCTTGCATTTAGTTTCATTCCTTTCTGTAAGTTTACCCATCTTCAAAGCATCTGAGGAAGTGGGATCTTCTCCCATGAAAGCTCATGCAAAAAATAAATCTGTTAGTCTTAAAGTGCCACACAACTCCTTGTTGGGTTTTTTGTTTTTTTTTGGTTTTTTTTGTTTTTTGTTTTTTTACTACTAGGGCTGACTACAAGTTGTAGACTTGGTTGAATGCCCCCAAAAAGTTTTATTTATTTACTCCCTCTCTCTCTCTCACACACACACACACACACACACACACACACACACACACACACACACACACACACACACACACACACACACGATGAGTAATAGTAAACCTTGCTGAATTATATATAATATATTAATGTAATATAATATATTAATATGATATATGTGATTTAGCTATTTTCATTCAGATGTCATTAACTGTATATAATTGACAATGCAATACAAAATGTTTACTACTCTTATTCAGAGGCCTCATGAGCAGAATAACTGACAAAAGCCACTGCTCAGCATTCCCTTCTGGGACTTCTCAGAAAGAAACAATCTAATCTACTGAATGATCACTTTATTCAAAACTGTAAAATCTCTATTTGAGTGGCACACTGTATGTGCATAATGCTATTCATTTGTAGATTTTCTTATTTCAACATATATTTACCTAGTTGAATGTATACACATACAATGATATTTAATCACTTGGTTATAGAATGAGGACTTTCACATAGCTCTGCTTTTGACCTAAGCAAGGGTTGGATCACTGAGGTGTCTACAGCTGACCATCAAGTAGCTTAAACTATACAAATTATACTAATATTTTTTATGGCTGTTCTAACTATCAGTCTTATTGTAATGGAGAGACAATTTAGCATGAATGAATGCATTCAGGTGAAAAAATAGACAAAAAAGGGCAAAATAAAAGATAAGAAAACAGCTTTACAATTAAACTATTTTTACATGAGCAGGCATGTTACAATATAGTAAAGTTAAGATTAGAAAAGCAAAAATAAATTTACATCCCCCTTTAAATTATGATAATTATAACAATATATGTAAGAAATTCTCCATGGTAACTATCTGAGGAAACAGTTCAATTGATTAACTATGCCAACATTTTTCCTACTTCCAGATAAAACACTGCATATCTTGGAAAAAACCTATAGTAGGAAATAAATTTTGAGTTTGACTGGTTAATGGTACAATAGTTTTTGAATTATTAATGGCCTAATCAAAGTCAGTGTGATGGATTGACTTTGAAGGATGTGGCAATGTCATCTTAAGCAGACATAAGATTATAATATATAGCACAATAATATTTGCCTAATATGTAGCCATCAAGCAGTACTTTAAATTCCATCATAAAAAGGATATCAAGAGCATTATGTTTTAAGGATCAATAAATTTGATATACATTTAGTATCAATTTCTAAAATATTAGAACACTATGTAAACATTGAAATGTATATATTGTTTGTTAGGCCTCAGTTTGCTACAATATGTTTGAATGACAATGATTCATTATTAATTTCCAGACAGTCTCTTCCTGGGGTATGTAAGGATTTTAGTGATGAGTAAACTTCATCCTTAGCAGATTTCCACTGAAGTCCAACAGATGGCGCGGCAGAGAAGAGCCATTAGAGTATCAAGAACACACAGTGTTGTGTCTATTTTCCCAAAAGGAGGCTGTGGATTTTCTTGGATATATTTTTCCCAGCCCCACCTGCCTCTCTTTTTATAGTGCCCCCCCCACAAGGATATGGATCATTTCCTGTAATAGAAACAATTTGGGAAAGTTAGGGACCATAAATGGTGAGAGGATTTATGGAATTACAGTGGGCAATTATTTCTGTTCCCCATATGGAATCTTTTTTGGGTAACAGCCTGTCACCCTGCCTTTCCATCATGTCTATTTGAAAGTTTTCAGAGATGTGTAGTGCTGAAAACTAATACTTGCAAATGGAAGAATGTGTGTGACACAGTAGGTATGTCTAGGGGTTAAATTATAATTTGGTGGGCCACAGAAACCTCCTAATTGGTGGGCCCCCTTCTCATATCATCTGGGCCCCAGCCAAGGTAGGATGAGGGCACAGGATGTGGTGAGCGGGATGATAAGGAATGGAGCAGGGGCAGGAGGTTGGGGTATTGAAGGGGGGTAAGGGCAGGAGGTGGAGGGCTGGGATAGAGAAAGGTTGGAGCAGGAGAGTTGGGGGCCTGGGGCAGGGGGACCAAGGCCGTACATGGAGGGGACACTGGGCTGCTCGCCTGGCCAGCACTCTTCTGTGGAGCTTAAGGACTCCGATCGGGGATGGCCTGGCACAAGCAAGTTCACTCCACTTCTGCCTGCACCAGCACTGGCCCCGGCCCCAGCCCACCTCACTGTCTGCGGAGTTGGAGAAGCCTCAGTGCGGCACGGCACTGCGCTGCTGTTTCTGGCTCCAGCCCTGGGAGGTTGGGGATGGCCCAGCTACCGCTCCTTCTCTGGTCCAGCCCAGGCCCACCAGAGCTGAGTGGTGAGGAGCAGAGCTGCCACACCATAGGCTGCACTGGACTGGGTTCCCTCCACATACCCCAGCATTCTCTAAACATATTCGGGGTGGGAGTTTTAAAAGCTCCCAGCTTGGGGGAAGCTCTCTGCTGGCCAGAAGACACTCTGGCCAGCTGGGAGCTTTGAAAACTGCTGCAGGAGTAGTAGGCAGAACGCACTGGAACGCTGAGTTCTGCCCCATAATTCTGTTTTTAGAGGCTCTAAAATGCTGGACCCCTAAAAATAGTGGGCCCTGGAACGCCGTTCCAGTAGGTTCCACCTTACTTTAACCCCTGTGTGTGTCTACACTTAGAAGTTATTTTGAAATATGGAAGCTTATTTTGAAATAACTTTTTCCTTGTCATGCATGCATTTTGTTATTTCCAATTAAGTATTTATTTCAAAATAATGAAGCTCTATTTTGAAATAATAAAACCTGCTTTTGTTTCAAAATAGTGCTTAATTTGAAATTATTGTTTCAAAATAAGCCATTCTAAGCTGCGGAATAGCTTCATTTTGAAATTAGGGCCCTATTCTTTTGCCTGCCTTCACCTATTTCAAATTAGAGTGTCTAGTGAAGACTCTTTACTTTAAATAATAACTCCTACCTTATTTTGAATTAGAGAGTCTTCCCTGGACTCCTAATCTGAAATAATAAATTGGAAGTAGTGCTAATTAAAAATAATTACTTCTAATTAAAATTGAAGTTGTTATTTTGAAATTAATTTTGTAAGTGTAGACATAGCCAGAGGGAGGATGGAGGGAAAAATGTAATAAATTTCTGTTGTTAAAAGTAAAACTACAGAGAAGAGAAAAGTTCTTTAAACACATGCAACTAATATAGCAATTACAAAAATGCCAGTAGTTTCAAATACCTTTCAAAAACTTGCAGCTGCTTCACAGAATACCATAACACACAAAATGTATCATGGAATGCCTTAAGATATGTTTGAGTCTGAATCTCTTTCCTTTGCCAGTGAGAAAGTACAACAGTTGCCTGACCATCAACAAAGATCTGATATTTTTAATTAGCCAGTTCTTCCATTGGTCCTCCAGTTTCTAAATGGAATAAAAACTGTGCACTTACATCACTTCTGGTTTATAGGAATTGGCGTAATAGAGAGAGCCATCAACTCCAAGAGGATGAACTGGAAAGTACTTGGAATTTAGATGGAAAAAGGCTGTTTTCTTTCATTGTATATTATGGAGCCTTAGTATTTTTCCCAAAACTATAAACAGTACATTGACTAAAGATGATGCAACGGATAGCTTTACAGTGAATCTCTGCTGGAAAGGTTTTGTCAAAGTCAACACCATTCCTAATTTTTCCAAGGCAGTGTCAAACTCTTAAAAGTATAAACTATTTATTCTGCAGTGCATTGTAGGCAAGAGAATGTGCAGTGATCCAAATAACCTCAAAATATCAAATTATTATTGCTTTTGTGGGCATGACTACAGAAGAAGGAACAGGTGAGAAAAAGCCATCGCCTCCCCCAGATTTCTGGGACGTATACCCTTAAATACATTTCCTACCCTTGATATAGATTAATCTATGTCTGTAGCTCTGTAATATCTTTGCATACAGCTTCAGGTTTGTGGAATATATATAACAGTCTCAATATAAATATTTATATGGTTTTATTTATAATATTTCCATATGACAAGCCTCATCTTTTTTAGAAATAGAAATTCAAGTCTGTCTCACTTTGTCAGGATGCTCTCACTAAATCATTCATATTTAATCTTTCCTTCATATGGTTAAATTTGGAAAACTGAAGGTCCTAATTTCAAAATGAAATTTCAGATATTAAGGAGTGGAGAATTTAAATACAAGGTTCATGAATTAAACTATGGGAGAAATGTAACAATTACAGGTGGCATAAATTAGATTTCATATGCATTTCCAGACAACATGGGGACAGTAGAATAGAAGTGGGTGGGAATTTTTTTTGTTTTAATGAATAGGTTATTAAAACAAAACAAAAAATGCAGTTTTGGTTAATCTGAAACTACCTGCAAATTTGACACAAATTTGCCCCATAGTTTCAACCAAAAAATTATCTTGGAGAGTATTCACAAAATGTCTGATGGAGAAGGTGATACCATCTCTCTTTTAACTCTTAGCCCAGTGGTTAGGGTAGTTACCTATGATGTAGGACACCTAGATTCAATTCCCTGCTCTGCCTTATGTGAATTTGAGTGACATGGAACAGGTCTTCCTCAGTCTTCTGTTGTAAACCTGTTCCAATGCCTTTAAAATAGATGAATAATCATTGAGCAAGAGGGAGAATAACATAAGTTGATGGAACAGGGACTTAGCTAGGAGATGGAAGACCCATCTTCATATCTCTGCTTCAATGATTAATATTTCAGACAGAGAAGAATAGCTTCAATGGAAGAGACTGAGTGTTCCATCCTTACAGATCACTCTCCTGCAATTTGGTAGAATTAAGTTCTAGTCTCTTATTCCAGCAGGCAGAGGGGGAATTGAATGTGGGCTGAACACATTGTAGGTGGGGGCTTTAACCTTTGAGCCAATGAATGTAAGACAAATAGTACCACCACTGAAAATTTTGTGTGGCTAGCATTTTCTTTCACCTGCTTTTATTTTTAAAGTGTCCAAAAGTGAAACCAAACAGTTAGCTTTATCCAACATTATTTTTTGTTCACTTTCTCTATTTTCTAGGTTTTTTCCTCTGAATTTTCAGGGTTTTTAAGCTCAAGCTGAGTTGTTATTTATTATAATATTGGAATTGACATCAAAAAATAATAATTATCTGCTAGTCTCTATAGTGGAATCATGATTTGACCCAGAATGTGCAAGGAAGCTGTAACATGAAATTAGCCATGAGACTAATGCACATTGTTCTTCTAAAAGTGGTGAAGCATTATTGTATTAGTACAATGGCAAAGGACTATGTTAATGCAGAATTAAGGTGGTTTGATGATATGTCTTTCCCTTGCACAATGCTAAGTTGAGTGAAACTCAACTTTCTGAAAAACAAGAACTGCACTGTTCAGGTTGCTTAAAGCAGGGGTTTGCAATCTTTTTAGGGTCACAATGCAGTTTGGAGACTTTCCCTCAGTGATTCACCAAGCTAATCCCCTGCAACTTAGTCTCAGACCCTTGCAGTCCTAGTGCCTGCTGGCTCACCCTGCACTTCTCAGAAGCTTCTGTGCAAGGTGGGGGGAGCTGGCAGGCACTAGGGGAGGAAGCCTGCAAGGGCTGCAGAGACCCTTGAAGCCTCAGGACTGCTCACAGTCCAAGCACTGCTGCTGCCTGCTCCCCACACCCTGCCTCAGGGCTGGGCATGGCTGGGACAGCCAGCAACACTGGCAGTGCTAGTTCTCAGAAGCTGCAGTGTTCCAGAGAGTCTCTTGGAGCATGGCAGCCTCCAGACTGCTGAGCACCATCAAATCAAGCTTGCTTTGCTTTGTTCAGCCTGGGAACAGGACAAGGCAAGCTGGTGGCAGTGGAACTCCGACTGGGAGCAGGGTGGTGTGAGGCCAGTTTTTGGTAGCACACCTCCTTGCTCTTTGCAACACACTTTTGTGTCACGGCAAAGTGATTGAGAATCGTTGGCTTAAAGAACCATCACTTGACTCCCTTTCGTCAGTAATTCAATGTGGTCAGTTAACACACACTTTTTTATTGCACCAATACCACAATTGCTGAAATGTACATGTTTTTCACTTCATTTTAAAATGTATTCATCTCTTATTTATGACTTCTACATGATATTCTTTTTTGCATGTCACATGATATCAGTTCCTCTGGGGTTAATAGTTTGGGACAACATAGCAGCAAGCTACCCAAACTATATCATAAGTTTTATTGGATTTTTTCCTCCACTTAATTTCATACTTAATGATTACAAATAAAAGTTATGATATTGATAGGAATTAGTAGTCATTTAGTGGAATGCTCAATAAGAGTGAGACTAATGGAAATAAGGACAACCCAGGGAATTACAGACGAGTCAGTTTAACCTCTGTACCATGAAAAATAACAGAGCAAATAATTAAGGAATCAATTAGCAAACATCCAGAAAGAATAAGGTGTTAACTGATGGTCAACATGGATTCATCAAGAACAAATCTTGTGAACAGGAGCATTGCTGCCCCCGGGAGGGACCCGGGGCATGGCCCCAGTCCCCACCTCTGGCCCTCGGGCCCTGCCCCCTGGCTGGGACAGGGCTGGAAGCGGCCGCGGGCGGCCTAGCCCTGGATCCCCGGCTTGGGACAAGGCTGCTACGCCGGAGAGTGGCTGGCCCCGGATCCCCAGCTGGGGATGGGGCTGCCACGGCCGCGGGAGGCTGGGCCCTGGATCTCTGGCCCAATGGGGCTGGAGACTGGGGGGGGGGGGACCGCCAGACACGGGACACTGATGCTGGGATTCAGGGCACGTGCCACAGGTGCCCAGCACCAGCAACACCCTTGCTTGTGAAACCAACCTGACAGCTTTCTGTGACCAGGTAACAAGCTTTGTGGATAGAGAGGAAGTGGTAGATGTGGCATATCCAAACTTTAGTAAGGCTTTTGATAGTCTCTCATCACCTTCTCATTAACAAACTAGGGAAGTACAGCCTAGATGGAGCTACTATAAGATGGGTGCAAAACTATTTGGATAAACACTCTTGGAGCATAATCATCAATGGTTCACAGTCATGCTGGAAGAGCATAATGAGCAGGTTACCTCAGGGATCAGTTCTGAGTCTGTTTCTGTTCAATATTTTCATCAGTGATTTAGGTGATGACAAAAAAAACACTTATAAAAATTGTGGATGATACCAATTTGGGAGTGGTTGCAAATGCTTGGAGGATAGACACACTATTCAAAATGATGTGGACAAAATGGTGAAGTGGTCTGAGGTAAACACAATGAAATCCAAAAAGAAAAGAATAATCCATTGTACACATACAAAATGGGCAATGACTGCCTAGGAAGGAGTATTGTGGAGAGAGAACTGGGTGTCATATTGGACCACAGACTAAATATGAGTCAAGAGTGTAACACTGCTGCAAGAAAAGAAAAAGATTATTCTCAGATATATTAACAGGTGTGCGTAAGTAAGACACGAAAAGTAGTTCTTCCACTCTATTCTGCACTGATTATACCTCCACTGGAGTATTGTGTCCAGTTCTGGGAGCCATGTTTTGGGAAAAATGTTGACAAATTGTACAAAGTCCAGAGAGGAAGTACAAGAATGATTAAACACCTGGAACATTTGACTTATAAGGGATGATTGAGAGAACTGTTTGAAAAAGCAAAAAGTCTAGGAAAGAGGACACTGAGAGGGGACATGATGATAACAGTTTTCAAGTACCTAAAAGATTATGAAGAGGAGGGAGAAAAATTGTTCTCCTTAACAACTGATGATAGGAGAAGTTTACCGTATATACTCGGGCATAAGCCGATCCAGGCATAAGCTGACCCCCCAATTCTGAGCCCAAAAAAGAAGCTAAAATTGGTGACCTGGGTATAAGCTGAGGTCCCCTTTTGGCCTTGGCCCCTAACCCCCAACCCACTGCTGCTGGCTTCCTCTGGATTTTCTGACAGCTTCCCTACCCTCAAAATCTCTACTGCTGCTTTTCCCTTGCCCTCCTGCTGTCCGTTCCTCACTCCTGCCCTCCTGCTCTGCCCTTTCCTCACTGCCGTCACCCTTACTGCCCCCCTGCTCTGCCCTTTCCTCAGTTCTCAGTTTCCTGCTGTTGCCCCCTGCTCTGCCCTTTCCTCACTGTTGTCCCCTGCTCACTTCTGTTTGCTGATGTTGCCCCCCCTGCACCACCCTTTCCTCACTGTTGCCCTCCTGCTCCCACCTGTTCTGCCCTTTCCTCACTGCTGCCCTTCCACTCACTTCTCAGTTTCCTGCTGTTGCCCCCTGCTCTGCCCTTTCCTCACTGCTGTCACCCCTGCTGCCCCCCCGCTCTGCCCTTTCCCCACTGCTACCCCTGCTCACTTCTCAGTTTCCTTTTGCCCCCTACTCCCCCCTTTTCTTACTCCTGCCCCCTGCTCCTCCTACTGCCCCTTGCTCTGCCCCTTCCTAACTGCTGCCCCCCACTCTGCCTCTTCCCTCACTGCCACCCCCCTGCTCTGCCCCTTCCCCACTGCTGCCCCGCTGGCTTGTCACTGCCGCCTGCCTGCTCCCTTCTCAGTTCTCCGCTGTTGCTCTCCTGTTCTCCAACACCCTTTCCGCCCTTTCCCCCACACCTCCCCAATCCCTGTCACTGCTTCCCTGGTCTCCTCAAAAACCCTGGGTCCTCCTGCCACTTTCCTCAGACTCCCTGACCCCTTTTCCAAATGCCCAAGCCCTGCTGCCCCTTCCCTGGCCTCCCTGAAGCCCCCCAAACCCTCCTGGCCATCCCATCACTTTCCCCAACTCCCCAACCCCCTCCCCAACCTCTGGTCCCTGCCGCCGCTTCCTTAGCCTCCCTGAATCCCCTCTCAATGTCCAGGCCAACCCCCCCCCCAGACCCCTTTACTTGGCGACTCCAGATGGCGGGGTCCCTTCCTTCCTCCAGCTGCAGCCCTGGCCGACTGCCCAAGATGGCCGCCTGGCAACACTGGGGCTCTGCCCTGCCGCATGGTCAGGGAAAGGGCTGGCTGGGGCTGTCTACCATTTCTCCCAAGTATAAGCCGAGTGCCTGTTTTAAAGCCAATTTTCAGGCACAAAATTCTCGGCTTATACGCAATGAAATATGGTAGGTGGAACGTTAGGAAAAAATTCTTGTCAGGGTGATTAACTACTGAAATAACTTGCCTAGGCAGGTTGTGGAATCTCCGTTACTGATTGTTTTTAAGATCAGGTTAGACAAACACTTTTCAGGGATGGTTTAATAGGGTACTTGATCCTGACATGAGTGCAGGGAATTGGATTTGATGATCTCTCATGTTTCCTTCTGGTTTCTATGATTCTAATTTCCATTGACTTCAGTGGAATTTAGTAGTCTAAATTTTAGGCATTCTGCCCCTAGGTAGTTGTACATATAATTTCCTACAATTTGTATATAAAGCCAGAACAGTCTCCACCCCCACTCCTCTGGGCAACATCAGACCTGATTCAGCACACCTCCCTAGTCATGCCCCTTGACACATTCATTGCATTCCCCCCTCCAGTGTTTTCCCTTCCCCACTATTATACTCACTCATCCCTCCCCCAAGCAGGATACGCATCTGCCTAAAGTCCTGACTTCCTTGTATACAGACATTTCTACTGTTACTGTCTCGCCCCATCGTGCCTATAACCTAACTTGCATGCAGTGCCAGGAGAAAAGGACAAATGTATTACAGATAGTCGTGTTTCAGAAAGGTTGGAGGGTTGAGTTTATGGCAGGATTGGTTAGTGAAATCACAGATAGTATTTCTCTTCCAGAATACTGACAGTTACGAGTTTGAGAGAAGGATATTCTGGCCCTTTGCCAATTGATTCACTCTGTCTCCTAGAAACTGTGAAGTATCAGAGCTGGTAGTGTTTTGCTGACCAGAATATGTGTACTGCATGTCACAAATGAACTCTCCAATTTCCCAGTTCAGATTCTTCCAGTGCTTATTAATAGCTTTCATCTCAGTGTAGCAATTATGCAGATGCTCAGTCAAATCAGAGAAAATTGTCACAGTTCCTGGACATATATCCGAAGGAGTCCAAATCTGCTCTCAAATATTACATAAGATGCACACCAGGAGGCACACCAAATTTCAAAGTAATCCAGTTAATCATTTGAATTTTAGAGCACTTATAGAGCCAAGCTTCAAAGCAAATAAAATAAAGAGAATGGAAACCCCCTAGTCATTTTTCTGCATGGGTACATGCACACTGTAAAAATGTACATTTTCTCACATTTCTTAGAGTGATTCTCCCAGAGATTTGCTAGGTGCTGTGACTACTTTGGCTAAAACTTGAC
Organism: Podocnemis expansa; assembly: GCA_007922195.1. Lineage (NCBI taxonomy): Eukaryota > Metazoa > Chordata > Testudines > Podocnemididae > Podocnemis > Podocnemis expansa. The sequence goes on from ML681994.1 coordinate 40,891,238, forward strand.
CGACTGGGGCATTTTGACCTGCATTACATCAATAATTTGATATCTAGGTTTGCACAAAAACCACTTACCTAGAAATTTATTGAAAAATGGGTATTTTTTTTCCAGGATATATGTCTCTGCTATTACTAATTCAAATGACCCCAAATTCAGCTTAGAAATCCTACTTGGCACTCTCCTGAGACATACTATACTTCAAAGGAATCTGACTAAATGTGGCTTTTAGCTGATGTAGGAAGGTCAACATTTAAACAGATTATGATGCAATATTAACACTGAACCCCTGTACTTAGGGAAAGATTCTGGGTTTCACAGTGCTGCTCAGAGACATAGAGGTGAGTAAGTCCAAAAGGCCAAAAGATTACCATTGAACCTCAGAGTGCAGCAAAGCCCCTTCTAAGCCCATACTCTGTTGGCCATGTGCTCTACTATGACTGCAAGGTAAGAGATGAGAGAAGAATGTCTACATTACAATCCAGTCTAATTCAAACCCACAGTAACAAAGGTGTTTATTGTTTAAACTTTAACTCTACTTTTCTGGCTCTTACTTATTTACTTCCGGAAACATTTGAAATGCATTATTCTTTAAAATAAATGCACATGCAGGAAAGAAGAAATCTAAAATGAAATATCCAATTGTCTCAGCTATTGGTGGTATTTGAGACATATTACATTGGGATGGTAGTAAGCTCTTTTGTAGATATTGTAAAGGCCTCAGTGAAGATACAAGAACACTCTCCAGGCCACATAATGGTCCTATGTGTAGTTGCTAGGAAAGATTAAAAATGATTTCAAATATCTCACATGACAAACTGAAATGACTGTGAAGAAATATACAGTCTCTCATTTTTTTTTGGCGGACTAGGGTACATAATTAATTAAGGTACTGAAGTACTTAGTCATGCCATGTAGTAGTATAACTTGATGTTGGGATGAGTCAGTTTGCCATTATCAATGGATAGTGTCAACATTTCACTTTCACTGCCCCCCCAACCATTGGAATTAAATTTTTATAAATGGATAAAGTGCACATTAAACTTAATTTCTTAAAGGTGGGGATTAACATAGCACAGACTATTGTTTAGAAGGCTAACATTCCCTTTCCTAGCAGTGAAATAGGAGACATGTTAGTAGATGATCAATTCTCTTTTTGAGATAATATATATTTTTTAAGATTGTACAACTGGAAAATTTCTCCATATATTTTCATCCTACAAAATATATTTTTTATTGGTTTTCTTTCAGTGGAGGGTTGGATAGGGATTTCTTTTTCTCCTTATTTAAGTGTACATTTTCTGTTTCATTCAGAAGGACTTTGCAACCTCAAATTTGACACATTAATCATTTCTAAAATTGTTTATGGTATGGTATATTTTTATACAAAATTATATTTGGGGTATAACAACATGTCCTTTTTGTGAACTTTATATGACCTGTTATTGGTAGGTTTTGTGTCTATACAGGCCTGAGCTTAGCCACTGGTGAAGTAAGCAATTGCCTATGCAGGCTGCTGGGCTGAAGCCACCTGCCTTCAATCAAGTCAATCTAATATATTCTTTAACTTGGAGGCTGGCCTAGTGGATTGGGAGAAATTAGCAGAAATGATATACCTTGATTATAAGACTAGCAACGTAGTCTCGCATGACATCCCAAGAAGAAAACTAGGACAGTGTAATCTAGATGAAATGACTTGAAGATGGGTGCAAAACTGGTTAAAAGACTGTTCTCAAAATGTAGTTATCAATAGTTCACTATGAAATGGGTGGGTTGGATGGCATATCTAATGGAAATCAACAGGGGTCTGTCCTGGGTCTGATACTCATCAATATTTTCATTAATGACTTTGATAATGGATTGGAGAGTACAGTTAAAATATATGTAAGGCAGGATTAGAAGCTGTGCCTAACAGCCTCTGGGGGGCACAACTAATCTGCATGGGTTTAGTATTTGCATGAGCACAAAGAATAGATTAGCATAATCAAACTATGGGTGCAGGGCAATATGGGTACTGGTATTTGGGGTTGATTTGATCACAAATCTGTCAATATCTGTAATTCTACTGAAAAGAAAAATGATATTCTGTCTTTGCTGATATGCTACTTTCTGATCCAAACCTGTTTCGGTTAGTTAAAGGGTAAAAGCCACCTTAGCTAAAAAGAGACTTGTGAGAAGAGCTTCTGCCTGTTCAGCCTGGAAAAGTTGAGATGGGTGGAGTTTGTATAACTCCTTCTGGAGCAATGCTTGAGGCATTTTGCCTCACCTCATGGCCCCACTGTCAAATGATAGATCTGGATGGGCTCCTTGAGACCTGTCTTTGTTATTTTAATTGAAGTAGCTATTTGCAGCTACTTGAGGTTTAAGAGCTGAAATCACTAGAGAGAGGAAGCCCCCCTCTCTGAGCTGAAATCATTGAAGAGGAGCAGCAGATGGAGTGACCAGTGGATGGTGAGAATGGCTAGCAGTGAGCTGGGCGGTGTGAGTGACTGGTGGACAGAGCCAGTGGACAGCAGGCGGAGCTAGCAGACAGTGAGAGTGGCCAGTGGTAAGCTGGTGGACAGTGGGCGGAGCCAAAGGGACAGCACTAGTGGATGGAGTGAGTGACCAGTGGTTGGTGCTGGTTGACAGCTGGCATGAAAGATGCTCCCTACATACCCTAGGGTTTGTTGGGGAACCTGTTTACCACTGATTCTCCAGATCAGTGCTGGGTTTGCTATTGAGTTCACATGTGCTGTTGTGCTGTGTGGGATCATGTTGGGAACCTGTATTGCACTGATCCTCCAGATCCGTGCTGATTTTTGTTGTTGGGCCTTTTACATTTGGTTTTTAATACTATTAAAAGTTCTGTATACTACACTCTGACTTGTGCTTGCAAGCGGAGAAGCCTTACCCTTTTGGGGCACCCAGGGAGTAGTGCATGATTTCCCAGGAATCTGGGTGGGGGCTCAAGCTGGGTGGTGCTGTAACATTATTGGAAAACCCCTAGTTATAGAATCCAGCCCTTGTTCTGCCATTAGCACTAAGATGGGAGGAATTGGAAACACCTTGGTGGACAGAATTAAAATTCAAAATGACCTTTATAAATTTTAAAATTGGTTGGAAATCAACAAGGTTAACTTTAATAAAGATAAGTGCAAAGTACTACACTCGGAAAGGAAGAGAAATCAAATTTGCAACTTGCACAACTACAAAATGTGAAATATCTGGCTAGGTGCTTTTAGAGTGGGTTTTTCTCAGAGCTCTGTTATTAAGGAGTGGCTCTCTGGGAAATTGCTTTGAAAGCTGACAGGAGCTGTCATTGTTGACCCATCTGATAATCATCACATTCCCTCAAATTTGGCCTGTCACAATGAAGTGATTTCAAACCAAACCTGTATGAGCACTGCTGTGACTGAGTACTTTTCCCACCTCTTCTTCCATAACCACTGAACTGTTAGAAGTCTTGATGCACTATTCCACACCATAAAATCTGTTGAGCCCCTGAGTGAGAAGCTCTGTTCTAGGGAGTTGGAGGGGGCAGCACACTGAGGTTTTGCGTAGGGTGGCAACTGTCTCTTATACCACATGGTCTGTCTAGGTCCAGAGGAGTGGTGTCCCCCAATTTCCATAATGCACAAAGCCCCAAAATTCTTCAATCTTTTCTCTGTCCTATATCTTTTGTATGTTGTTCAACACAATAGCATTTAAAAGAAATGGGATAATAAATAAAATTATTAGGAGACAGTTTAAGGCTGGTTGATAAATAACTGGGAAACATATTCCATTTTTAGGGACTTAAGAAAAATTGTTAAAAACAAGTGAATTGACACTGTAGATGCTGATGTTGGATTTTGTGTTGTGGAATACACTTTAAAGCTGCAGTGATAGGCTTTTGATAAATAATAGCTAAGTAGAACACAGAAGAATCTATAGAAAGCGCTAAATAAGCACATTAAAATTTAAATTCCACCAATTCTGATCTATAATCATGAATATTAGAGGCATATGGAAAAGCGGTAAAGTTTATATATTTCTCTACTACATAAGCAGTAAAGCTAACCCAGTTATTCAGAGGCTGTTTTACATACAAAAAATCTATTAATTGAAGTTGATTTTCTGTCAGAAGTTTCCTGATATGAGGTTAGATTTTTTTTCATATTTCTTTGTGGCCATCTAAGATTGCACAAAGTAAGGAAGCATAATAAGCAAATTACAGGCCCAAGAGAAAAAAGTGTGTGTTAGCTATGCCTGTCCTGAATCTGTATAGTGTATATTGTCATTTGGAGGAAGCCAATATGAAAATTCTATAAATAGCGCAATATTTGTAAAAGCAATATGGCAAATTATATTTATCTAGCTCCTGTGTGATTTTGCATCTTAAATCTTTTTGTTGTTTTATAAGCAAATTGACTTTCTAGTCTCCATAGCTATGGAAATAAGATTTCCAAATGTAAACTGGTATGGCTTCAGTTCTGACTGAGTATAATTGAATTTACCTGGGCTCCATGTTACATTAGTGTGATGCTTCTGCATGGCCCCCTAATGGGTGCCTTAAAATGAAAAAGAAAAAGCACATTGCATATTTTTTTTACTATAGCAATAGATCTTCATATTAAATTTTTAAAAAGCTTGTTATCCAAAGTGTGTAATTATAAACAGGTGTTCAAAAACAACAGCAACAAGAACTCCAAGCTTAATCCTGTGCTTTAATCTTTCAAAACACTTAATGATTCCCCAAAGTTTTATTTCCATGTTTAAGTGGCAAAGGAGAAGCTGATAAAAGGCTTGCTACAATGCACATGAAAGTTAAAAGTACTTAGAAGTTCTTCATTAAAGGGAGTATGTTTAGTCACATCCTTCAGAATATCATTCATTCTCAAATATTTAAACAGGCATAAAAAAGGCCTTAAGTGAATCTCTGACCAATTCACTGCTGACGTGGTTCTTTCTAATGCATATTTGGTCAATATATTAACGGACAAAAGAAAGCAGGCTGCAAACTAAAGCAATAACTTTAAATTAAAAACTCTGACTAAAAAAGAAATGAGTTTCTCTTCATTGAAATCCTGTTGAAAGTCACAATAGTGATTTTTCTTTTCATTCAATCCATTCAATGTCCAAAATGCCTACAAGGGAATAGCCCAACTACCATACTTCAGCCTTTAGGGGATTGCTGGGTGCCCCTTCCTCCAAAAATCTTGGCATGGATGGATGAGCCCATTGAAACTTCTCATGAGTGGAGAAGAGGGTCAAACTACATCCTATGAATCCTATAGTGGGGGAGCCTGGGCTGTAACAGCAGGGATAAAAGAGAGACTAGTCAGAACTATGGGGAGGGGTATATCAAATCAGTATCTTAAGTGTTTTTTATGCTACTGTAAGAAGTATGGGGAATATGTAGGAGAGACTCAAAATGCCAGTAGCTAAACACAACTATGACATAGTTGGCATCACAGAGACTTGGTGGGATAATACACATGACTGGAAAATTAACATAGCAGAATATAGCTTGCCTAGAAAAGATAGGCAGAGGAAAAAGGGAGGTGCCGTTGCCATATATATTAAAAATTTGTATTCCTGGACTGAGATGGAAATGGAAATAGGAGACAGACATGTTGAAAGTCTCTGGGTAAAAATAAAAGGAGTTAAAAACAAGAGTGATATCATGGTAGGGGTCTACTACAGATCATCTACCCAGGAAGTGGAGGTGGATGAGCGTTTTTTTCAACAATTAACAAAATCATTCAAAGCACAGGACTTAGTGGTGATGGGGGACTTCGACTACCCAGACATCTGTTGGGAAAGGCACAGATTATCCAAAAAGTTCTTGGAATGTATTGGAGACATTTTTTATTTCAAAAGGTAGAGAAAGCTATTAGGGGAGAGGCCATTCTGGACTTGATTCTGACAAACAGAGAGGAACTGTTTGGAAATTTGAAAGTGGAAGGAAACTTAGGTGAAAGTGGTCATAAAATGGTAGAATTCATGATTCTAAAGGAATGGTAGGGGAGAGGCCACCAAAATAAAGACTATGGATTTCAAAAAGGCAGATTTTAGTACACTCAGGGAGTTGGTAGGTAGGATCCCATGAGAAGCATGTGTGAGAGGAAAAAACACTGAAGACAGTTGGCAGGTTTTCAAAGAGACAGTATTAAGGGCACAAGAAGAAAATATTCCAATATATAGGAAGGATAGGAAGTATGGCAAGAGCTTATCATGGCTTAAACAGGCGATTTTCATTCATTTAAAAATAGAGTCCTACAAAAATGGAAATTAGGACAAATCACAAAGGACGACTATAAACAAATAATACAGTTGTGAAGGGGAACAATCCAAAAATGCCAAGGCACAAACTAGAGATCAAATTAGCTGAAGGCATAACAAGAGGGAGACCAAGAGCAGCATAGGACCATCATCCAACAAAGAGGGGAAAACAATAACAGAAAATGTGGAAATGGCAGAGGAACTAAATGATTTCTTCATTTTGGTGTTTACTGTGAAGGTTGGTGGTGAATGGATGCCTGACGGAGGGGAGGGCAGTAATAAAGGTATAAGATCAGAAGCTAAAATAGGGAAAGAACAAGTTAAAAATTCCCTAGACAACTTAAATGTCTTCAAGTCACCAGGCCCTGATGATATGCATCCTGGAATTCTTACTAAATAGCTTACTCAGGAGATTTCTGAGCCATTGGCTATTATCTTTGAAAAATGATGGAAAACTGGAGAGGTCCTAGAGGACTGGAAAATGGCAAATATAGTGTCCACCCATAAAAATGGAAATAAGGACAATCTAGGAAATAACAATTTTCAAGTACCAAAGAGTTCGAACTTGCAAAGCCTAGGGTAGACCTGGTCCAAATTAGTCTGGGCTAAGCTTATTTAGTCCAGACTAATTGACCAGTGTAGACATAGCTGACCAGTTTCTGATTCTGTGAATTCTCCCTGTTCCTACCAGAGCTCCAGTTCAACAATTTTCCACTCTCCAGAGTACTACATGTATCCTTTCCTTCCCTTCCCTTCCCCTCCCCTGTTACATCAAAAGCATCCCCTCACTCTACTCTAGGTCTCCCTTGCCTGTGCTGTAATCCTCTGGCAACCTGCATTCAAACCCACCACAAACTCTGGATGCTTCTCAAGAAGGTGGAGCTTACGGCATTGTGCAAAAATAAATTAATGTCCTGACTAGCCTAAAGAGGTCTTTTGAATTGGCAGACACTGAGGCCCCTTTAGTAACCACTAATATAGCAGTTCTCAAACTGTGATACTGTGACCCCCTAAAATTTTGAAGTGAGACCCCACCCTCTAAGTTGCTCACAACCACCTTCCTGACCAATAGTTTGAGAACCCCTGAGCTAAGATATCAAGTAACATGCAATAGCACAAAACCCTAAGATATCTTCTGTTTCTCTTAATAGTGTGCACACTTCCCACCCCCAGACCTCTGGACCTCTCCCATTGGATAAGATACACAGACAGAAATTTTCAAGAAACTATCAAATGCATGGAATAAAAACAGAGAAGCCTTCACTTCTTTTAGACTGACATCTTGTACCCTAGAATCTCAGCTTTCATTAAATATGAAACAAAGTCCCTAGTCTTTGCTTGTGAAGAAACACTTCAGAAGTTGAGCAGAATGTAACCAGTGCAGTGAGTTCTGGCTGAGTTTTCTGAGAACCTGAAATAACAGTAATAATGATGGAAAGGTGAACTGCCTTTTCATCTCAGTGGGTATTATTGTAGGTGCTGAGCATGATGCTGTATTATCAACATTGTTAGCTAACTCAGTGTTCATATACATAGTTATAGTAAGCAGAGGGATAACTGTAATACGAAGATTTGCAAAATCTGCTGTGTATTTTTTGACACTTGGAAGATTACTAGTGCTTCTTCCCTCTGATTTATTCTATATAGATGACTACTGCAGCAGAGCCTGATGGAGTATCCAACCTGTTCCTTCCCTCTGAGAACTGTGGGGACCTAGTCTGTTTGGATGGTGGTTGTGAGGCCAGGTAGTTTCCTTTCTGGCTCTAGAATCTACTATGGAGTTTGCCTTCAGTATAAGATAGACACACAAGTTTTTATATTGTGATGTCTTCATAAGACTGACTCTGGCAATCCATGTTTTTGGCAAGTGCTCCTGGGACCGTAACTTAGTAAAGTTGTGCTCATGGATACATCTGAAATTCACTGAGAAAGAGTACATTTTTGCTTAAGAAGGTTAACCAAGTTACCTAGAAGTCCAATTACTTCCTCTATCATTGACTTCCTGTGTGAGGGAGGGGTGGAGACCTGTGTCATGCTCTCTTGAGACCAAAGGCTTTGAAGGCATGCATTCCCTCTACACATGATTGGGATTTACTAGGAATTCAGATTGCGGTTCAACATCTGTGATTAATGATTTCTCCAGAGGCCACAACAATGTATATTAGTTACCAATTAGCCTTCACAAAACAAAATACACTTATTCTTATGGTGAAAGCACTACCAAGAAAATATATATAAAACAATAAAAGTTTCTATGCACATGCCAAAAGCTTATGAGTGATACCCCATGCCCTATGGAGCCTTAATAGACCAAAGTATTTCCAGCCCTTCAACGAGGATTTGGGGTCAACAAAGGGTCCTATCCATTTGTTTGGTCAGAAAAAAGTTCAGTCATTTTAAATTCAGCACTTAAATCTTAACAGTCTTGTCTTAGTTTGTCTCTGGAAAACGTGGGTTGAACTAGTATATGCAAACTTCCCAGGGGGTTTTACAACCTAAAGGATTCACCTTACTCATTCCTGATAGTTTTGGGTTTCTGGTGGATATCCTTCCTTTTTGTAGTTCCATACAGTTCCTGGCCAGAATGATGCACCAGTTTAATACAGTATGGTTCTTGAAGTGATTGCATGGGGTTGCAATATCTATCAGAAATGGTATCACATTTTGATGTTCAAAGCAGGTGGCATTTAAGACTTCTTTCTCCCCTGCCCTCCAACCTCCAATGTGTACCCTATTTTAAGAGAATACTCTTCCTAGGAAGCAGATATCAGTAAGACTCTTTTTGTGATTAACCTGAAATAATAATGAATGTATGTATATATATATTGAATAAATACCTTTCAGATGAAAACACTTAAATATAAGTCCATTTAGATTTATTTTAAACCACTTCCATGAGTTTTCAGAGATCTCTTACTTTCAAAGACTCTGTAAATGCCAAAATTCAGATAAAGGTAGAAATTGGCATATCCAATGTATATAATAATTTATAAGAATTTCAGTTTGGAAATAGATGTTGTTAACATTATTTGCTAGAATAGATTGGATCTTCACCAACAGCTGAGTGTCTAAAGTTTTAATCATTTTTTTTCATTCCTGAGCAACTGGCATTTTAAGAGCTAAATACTTAGCTGTGTGCTAGAATTAGAGGGCCGAGAGGTCTTGAAAGCGGGAGAAAGGAATTGAAATGAGGAGGTGTGAAAAAGGAGAGAGGACAGGAGGAGGAGGAGGACATTCCAAGTGCTAATGTTCAGATAACTTTGAAAAATGGCAGCTTCATTAATGTCTATTGCAAAGAAGTCTCACTCCATGTATTTTATATGGTCCAGCAGAAAGGGGCTTTCTCTCTGCATTCTTTAGCCATGGCAAGAGAGTTCACTGGGTAACAAAGTGTGTGTATGTGTTGCAACTGGAAGCTATGATTCCCAGCACAGATGGACAAACTTGTGTTAGCTCAGCTCAAACCAGAATGCTAAAAATAGCACTGTTAACATTGTGGCAAGGATGGAGACTCAGGCTATCTGCCCAAGCTCAGCCCCAGAGGATTGGCCTAGCCTGAGCCACTCCTAGGGCTGCCAACTTTCAAATTTCTGAAATTTGGACCCCATGCTCTGCTTCCTCCTCTGAGGCCCCTCTCCCAGCTATACCTCTTGCCCTGAAACTCTGTTCGTGCTCTGTCTCTTCCAGACCCTGCCACCCGCTTGCTCCTCTCCCTCCCTTCCTCCCTCCCTCCCTTCTTTTCATTACTTGCTGCTCTTTCCTTCCTCATCGCTTGATCATCACCACTTCTCACTGCCATATGGGCTCTATCTGCTCCAGAACTGGGACAGCTGCAGTCTGACATGGAGTCTGCTCTCTGCTTGCTCATGAAATGCAGGAAGGAGGTGGACCTGGCTGGAATGGGAACTGTCACAGGTTTATGACTCAGCGCCTCCCTTCCATCCAAGGTCACTGAACTTTTGGTTCCACTCAACACAGCAGACTGGATATTGCCAAGTCCCCTTAAACTGGGCACCTGGCAGCCCTAACCCTCACTCAATGTCAAAATATCTATGCTGCTATTTTTAGAGCACTGAGGTAGTGTGAGTCTATTTACCCCTGCTGGGAATTACACTTCCCAGATGCAGAGTAGACATACCCTGATGAAGTCTAGGAGACAGGCTGGCTGAGGGTTTAGATGGGGAAGCAGGGTTGAAACTGAGGAACCGACTTAATTTAGTCTGGAGCCAATGAGTTGGTCTGTGTGGAAAGCCAAAGCTGAAGTTATGCCATGGAGTGCATCTGGAAAGAGAAACTAAGGCTGCAGCCAAGGAACAAAGATTGAACTGGCAGAGGCTGGTGCTGGGCAATATATTGAATCAGTGTCTTGGTTGAATTACCAGGCTTGTAGCCATTGACTTTACCTATGCTGGGCCTACATGCATACATCACTTGTATGTATGAATGAATATATAATTTCTTGCATACATATCTTCCTTTATATATTTAAGGAATCCTGGTTTTATAGTATTATATTTAAAATTAGTTGATAAGTTATTTAGCATAATTTTTAGATTTGTAGTTGAAAGGAAAAATGCCTGCAGGCTGACTGTAAGAAATTACAAGCAGTCTGTATGAAAGAGCTCTGCAAAAGTATGTAGTTATGTTATTTTGAGGTTTGAAAATATCAGACAGGGTGGGTCTGTTTGTTCAACAATCTCATCTGGGGTTTTCCACTAAAGATATTTTGGATCATAAGTTAGCAGGTGAATAACAGCTTAAACAACAACTCAAGGTAGGACCTTTGGCATTTTGTAAAATACTACAAAACCCACAAAATTCATAAATGGGAAAAGGGGAAAACAATGGAACATTCTGAAGGGCTGTTATATGTTAATCATATGTCAATTGCATGTGCAAACCCCTTAACCAATGCCACAGGTGTACCCTGACAATTTCTGGGGTAACGACCTGTATTTGAGTAATGAAAGATGGCCTAATCTAACCTATTTTTAGAAGTGTGTGAAGATGTAGACCCTGTTGTTAGTGGGGAAAAAAGGATTTAAGGCCCTAGGATTTGAAAAGTAGGAAGCTTCCAGCCCTGAGTCTCCGGCTCAACTCCTTATAAACCCACTTTGCTCTTTCTTAGCTACCTAGTCTTTGTTTGAATAATAAGTTTAAATATATCAGTTAGGGTTGCTAGACTCTGCACTCCTCCTGCTTATTTGAGGCATTGGGCATCCTTCTTCGCACCAAGGGGTAAGTATAGCGATTAAAAGTTTTAACAGGAAACATAATCTATCCAATTATAGCCTCTATAAGATTCCCAAAATGCATTCTGTGTGTATGAGCTAATTATTTATGGTATGTCCATCAACTAACCTTTTTTACAATTCTATGCTTTATGCTTTTGGCAATAAAAAAATTTTATAAAATACCTTGAGAATCTGCGTGACAGCTTCTCCTGGCCATTCTCTGCATGTTCCCAGATCAAATTTAAAAAAAAAACAAAAATTCTGTGATCAGATTTGGGCACGAACCCCAAATTCCCTGGCAAGATTTATTACTAATCGTAATCCTAATCCCCAATCCAAATCATAAAGAATCAGGCTACAAGCTTGAAGACTATCTGAGGGGATGGGAAGTAGATGTGCTGATTAACCAATACTTGTCTTGTTAGCCAGGATGGAACCAAGAGTTGAGACTCTGGAGAATGTGTGAGGAGTAATAAAAACTGGGAGTAACTGAAAGGGTATCCCATATGCCCCTCTTTTTTGCTCCTTTTCTTTTATTCCCTTCATCATGTGGGGGCTGATTTTTCTGTCATCTTCCTTTTCCCCTACCTCTCCTATTGGTCTATGGTGCAGGGGGGTTAGAAAATCACATGATGAAACTGGGCCTCAGGACTGTCCTGCTTACCTCTGCTACTCTATGCAGTGGGGTTGATAATGGTCTGGGCTGATTGCTCTCATTTAGCGATAGGTAAAAAAGAGAGGGCTGTGATACAACTTGCTGCTTGGGCATAATAACCATAATGCTCTCCCTCTTTCATTTCCACTCGTCCAATCCTTTATCTAGTTGCTGGACATCAGGTGATCTAGGGTGATTGCTAGTTTTCGAATCTGAAAGGGATTTTTACCACATTGCAAAATGTTGCATGGTGGAAGGATATGCCTCTCTGTCCCATGAAGCTTGTGATTTCTCTCATCTCTAATTTCCTCCCTCAAGTACTGAGGAGGGAAGCCAGTCAGGGATCTTTGGCAGGCCTGATGATGAAAAGGGGACATGCCCTTCATATTCACCTTCAGGTTTATAGCACCTTAGGCCAATGGTTCCAATTGAAGTTCAGACTATAATCAGACTGCTGGCTAGTTTAGAGTGGTTATAGTTATTAAAGTTGTGGTTTCTGCATTTGCCATAGTATAGTATCTAAGAATCTTTCAGTGCCAACTGACAAAGGGTTCACCGCAACTTTTGGGAAGCCTGGCAAATTCACTACACCTAACACATTGTTGTCATGGTATTTATCTATAAAGAATGTTCTGTGAAATCTTACATGAAAGCCAGGATCATCTTGGTGTTTATCATTGTGGAAAATATGTGCTGATTATATCTAAAAAGTTAGATCTGTATACTGAAAATATGTCCTTAGAGTTTGTATTAAGGTATTACTACCCAGTAGCAGTGACAAACTGATTTTGCCAGACAAAGTGGTATATGTGTGTGCCTAAGTTTATATGTATATTAAGCATTGTAAGCTAAACCTAATGGGAGCTACATTTGCATTTCAAATCAACATAAAGATATAAAGGCACTTAGAGCCAGCAGACCAGAAAGGGAACCCAGATGGGGGTGCTGCCATTCTGACTCTGAGGTCAAAACAATGAGTTTAGGGAAATACAAGGAGAACCAAAAACCACACTGGTATCCATTTACTGAGGGAACCCCTGGAAGGCATATAATATATTCATGGAAACCTGGATCCTGTTTTTGACTGAAAACTAGCAGTTCTTTCAAAGACTGAATACTAGGGAGAAAATCTACTTTCTTAAATAAGAAAGGTAACTGTTAATAAGTTTAGATCTAGAATCATGTTTTGTTTTGTTTGATGTGTAACTATTCTCTTTCTAGTATTCTTACTCACCACTCATTTAAATCTTCAAATCTTGATTTTTTGTTAAGACTTTTTCTAATTTTTATTTTAAATACATGTCAGTGCTGCAGTATGGAGTAAAGTGTGGATCTTCAATTGACTCAAACAAGCTGATGAATATACTGTTCTCTGTGTGACACCAAAAATGGAAAGTGGAGATGTCTGTGAGTTACCAGGCACAGGAGCGGAATGCCACAAAACATGCTTTTGAAAGGCCTATGAGGCTGGGAAGCACCTTTTGTTATCTGAAAAGCAAAGTAAGCTTCAGCAGAAAACTGAGGGAGATTGTTTGGGTGGCTTGCAAACTGGTGTTGTCAGGGAGTGACAAGCAGTTGCATACAAGCACGTTTCTCTCTCTCTCTCTCTCACTGAGGCCGGAGGCTAAGGTGACTCAGTCTTGGACACACCAACAAAGTATCACACTATCTCCCATTGTTTCCATATATGCATCAATCATAGCTGCTGACAAAAAGCTCTTCATCCTTAGCAGATAAAGCTTTAATTAGTGTGTAAGTTTTCACCAGACATAACATATATAGTTCCAAAGGTGTAGTCATGTTAGTCTCATTCAGGAAAACAAACAAGAAGTATAGTGGCACTTTTAAAGACTAACAAATCTGTTAGTCTTTAAAAGTGCCACTAGAATCTGTGTTTGTAATACGTACATACACAGGTTTTCATATGAAGCAGCAGGAACCTGGCATCCCATTGAAGAAAAGATTTACATGAAACAAAGAAAATTCCAAACTAAAAAGGGTTCTTACAGCAAATGTTACTAAGTGCAATTACAGAAAAAATGTACCAAAGAAAAAGGTTTATAAAATACTCCCCTGCCTACTCTAAAAACAGCAGAATGGAACAGAAATGGGCAATAGATTGAATTAAGGCAAACCCTGAAACTGAACATGAACCCAAAGAAAGTTTATCTTTGGATATTTGATCTCAGTTTGGGATTGAAATGTATCTGCTAAGTGATAGCGGTGCATAGCCAGTAGACTGTTAAATTAGAATTTATCCCTAAAAAATGGCAGTGAGTAAAATTGTGTGTGTGCATTTGGGGTGGGTGGGATTGTAAAATGGACCTTTGGCATCTTAGAATGAATATTTATTATTGAAGTTGCCTTCCATGGAGAAGAAAACCCATAAGAATAGAATTGCAATGAGTTTGTTTTATTGAATAGCACACACCGCTAAATTAATTTTGTATAAACTGGATTTACTACAATATAGTAGATGCATTAATAACTTTCTATAACTTTATTGATACCAATAAATACCTATACTAGAATACAGGAACAAAATATGGTGGAGTGATTTAGAGAAAACAGAAACAAACTGTGTAATGAAATTGGGAAATGATTTTTGCTTGTATGGTAAATTTTCTTTTCATGCCTCTGGAAGTCTTGTATTAGTCACAGATGTTGTAACATAACCAAGAGAAAACTGGCTCTTAGACGACTAATTGTTACACATTTGGGTTTTGAACTTTGCTTCCACTGTATTAAGTTTTGCAGATATCTGTTAATTACAATTCAATTTTACTTTTTTATAAATATATCTTAAGTATTTGTCTCATTCAGTGCATGGGAAGAAGCTTATAAATAAGCACCAAATGAGATCTACTATGCAATAAGGGAGACTAAAAATGAGAAGCAAAATCTACTATGAATTAGCCTTATATTGAGTAAATGGAGACAATATTGCATCTTTTAAACCTCTTATTTGAGTTGGAAGAGATACTGCTATTTCATCCAGTGACAGATAATGATTGACACTGCATCAAGAAAATTACTCTCAATAGAAATATAAATCCCCAAAGAATGAACAATTCCTCTACAAAAATGAACAGTTTCAAATTTTAAAATATACTGTGATTGAAAACCTATGATCTCTGTTCGTATTTTGTATGCAAGACCCCCACTATGAGAACAAAATATATTTGTGTGTTACCTTGGTGAACACAAAAATGGGCTTTCATCCATTTTAACACAAAATAAATTGAAGTATTTGGAAGGAGTGCCAAGAACCAAAAGCTGATCTAGCACTCTGGTCACTGTGAGATATTAAGGGCAGCAGACACTCTAAGAGGGATGGAAGGGAGGTATATAAGCTGCAGAATGTTAAGAGCTTGTGTCCCTAGTGGCTAGCTGTAGTTACTGCAGGGCAATCAGAAGCACCTGGGATCAATTAAGGCCTAGCAAGGTGCCTGGTAAAAGCGGCCCCGCCCCAAACAGAGGTTGCACAAGCTGGACAAAGAGCAGGAGGTCAGTGCTGTGCTGTAGAATTTCCAGAAGGCATTAGAGAAAAGACAGGGGATAGACAACCAGAGGTGAAGCCAGAGAGCTGGAGAAGGAACCCACCAGAAAGGGAGACTGGGTGAAAAACCTAAACAAGGTGAAAAGGAGAGGGAAAACAGCCCAGGAGAAAGGATTGGGACTTGGTCAGCAGCACATAGCTGCATCACTTAGGGCCCCTGAGCTGGGACCCAGAGGAGAGGGCATGCCTGGGTCCCAGCCACCCCCCCACACACACACCTGGAGTGACACCTGTGGAACCCCTATGAGCAGAAACAAAGAAGAAGAGGATCCCTGTGACCCACTAGCCATCTAGAGTGCGAGACCCACCGCCACAAAGGTACTGTTGTTTTGTCACATCACCAAAGCACCTATTAATTGCCCCCAGCATGACATGGTGGGATCTAATTCAAAGATTAGAATGGGCTGAGCAAGGACTAATTCACAAATTGGTTCAGTAAGACAGGAAGTATCAGAAGGCAAGGAAGGCACTGCAGAAGGATTAACAGGCAGGCTAACAAAGACAGATCCATAAAGGATATCATGTAGCGTTATCTCTTCCAATGTTCCCTCTAAGCTGCGCACGTGCGCCCACGCGCAGCAGAAATCAATCAGTGGCGCAGCAATCACTGCCAGCAGTGCACCACCGCCGGCAGCCACGGAGCCTAGCCAGCTGGAAGACACAGTCTTCCTGCTGGCAGGCAGCTGCGTCAGCCTACAGCAGTTTGAAATTTCCCGCCCTCAGCATGCTGGGGGCTGCAGCAGCCTGTGGCCAGGGAGCGGCTCCAGAGGCCAGGCAAGGAGGAAGGGGGCCTTTCGGGGGATCGGAGTGTGGAGCGGGACAAAGGGGGGTTGGATGGGAAGGTGCCGGGAGTCAGCGAAGTGTGTGGAGAAGCAGCTCGAGCTGGGGATGGCCAGAGAAACTGGCAGATCAGTGGGGAAGGCTCTTGGCTAGGGGTTGTTTAAACTACCCCTGCTGCAGGGTTAGAATGTAATTGCTGGCCTTGGAGCCCTTCAACACAGGTGCCCCCCCCCGCATGGGAGAACCCACCGATAAATCCCCCAGACACACAAAGCCACCCCCAGACACAGACAGACAGACAGACAGACACACACACACACACACACACCCCAAGCCAACCCCCAGACACATAGAGACACACACACACACAATCCCAGGCAGAGAGAGAGAGACAGACAGACAGACAGACACACACACACACAACCAATCCCAGACAGACATACACACAGAGCCATTGATGCAAGCACTAAGCGATGTCAGCATAGCAACTTGTCTTGCACCCAGTATGTAGTATAATGAACAAGGAGTTCTGTGGCACTTAAAAGACTAACAATTATATTTATTGCATGAGCTTTTGTGGGAGAAAAATCCCACTTCATCAGACTTGCATCCTAAGTTCCTCCATCTTCAAAGCATCAGATGAACTGAATTTTCTCCCTCAAAAGCTTATGCAATAAATATAATTTTTAGTCTTTAAGTGCCACACACAGAGCCAACCCGAGACAGACAGACAGACAGACACACACAGAGCCATTGATGCAGGCACTAAGCGATGTCAGCATAGCAACTCAGCTTACACCCAGCAACTTGGCTTGCACCCAGTATGTCATAAAATGATCAAGGAGCCCTGTGGCACTTAAAAGTCTAACAACTACATTTATTGCATGAGCTTTTGTGGGAGAAAAATCCCACTTCATCAGACTTGCATCCTAAGTTCCTCCATCTTCAAAGCATCAGATGAACTGAATTTTCTCCCACAAAGGCTCATGCAATAAATATAATTGTTAGTCTTTAAGTGCCACAGGATCCTTCTTTGCTTTACTGAACTAGACTAACACAGCTGCCCCTTTGGATCTTGAAAGGATAGGATTCCACCTAACCAAGTTTTTTAAACTTCTTCATTCCTGAAACAGATGAACACCATAGTATGAATACACAGAATATGTTGCACTCAAGTTCATGTGAATGCATCTTCGTTTCTTTCATGATAGATTTAGTGTTATGTGTAAACATTCTGGTTCACAACTTCAGAAAGTGCAACAATGTTCTCTATGTAGGGTTGTAAGCAGAATCCATTGCAATAAAGTAGCAGCAACATAGCAGAAAAACATATCTGGAAATTCTGTTCTTTGTCTATTTTTCTCTTGTTATTCACAACATTGTATAATTGTACCCCTCCTTTTTCACTAGTCCATTATGGGCTTTGTCAGAAAAAGAAGGAAAACTACTTGCTCCAGTAAATGGCAGCCTGAATTTCCAAACTCTGCTAAAATGGTCATATGGGCAACAAAATTAATAACTGTACAGTAGAGACAGGGATATCAATAAGTTCTCTGTTGATAAAAGGCTCTACAATTTCAGGAAGGGTTAAATCATAGGATCAGGAAGAATTCTTAAATAAGAAGTATGTTTAATTGAGGATTACTGTCTGGTTCTGACTTAACCTGCGTGCTAGATTTTATTTGGCTAATATCTGACATTGTGCAGGGGTTTCAAACTCAAATCACCATGATGGCCAGGCTGCATGAGGACCAGTACACTAGCCTGAGGGCTGCACCACTGAAACCTTTTCATGTAGCAATATTGCAAATACTGGTAAAAATGGTGTCATTGGGGGCCACAGAAAATAGCTTTAGAGGCTGCCTGTGGCCAGTGGGCTGTGAGTTTGAGACCTCTGACATAGTGTGACAAGAACTCAAGCACTAAATCTGCCTCTCAGGCTTCCAGTGAATTTGGAGGGTAGAAAAGAAAGATATTTCTAATCTAATTCTATTTTCTTTCTTTTTGCTAATTTACAGTCAGTGTTTCCTCGAAGCTGATGATACAGCTGAGCAAGCTGTTGGATGCACTGGGGGAGCTGGCAGGCAGTAGGGAAGGGGGCCCAGTGAGAGTCGCGGAGCCAACAGGGAACTTGCTCAGCTGCTTCCAGAACTTTCTCAGCTGCATTATCGACTTAGAGGAAACATCGATCTCTTCTATCTTCTCAGCAGAGAACAGAGAAGAAACTGAAACTGTAAATGATTACAGTTTATGGTCAGTAAAATGGCAGGAAAAGCAAATGTAAATAAACTGCATGGGGTTGGACTTTAACAATGGAAAGTTTCTGAGTCTATATAGACTGGAAGCAGAAGGCCATAGGATATAGCCCTACCACAGGTACTGGTAACAATCAAATCACAGGAAATGTGTCCATATACCAGGTGGGGGTTGTCTGGCAACATCAGTGTCACTTTCCTTCAGGACACACCACCTCTCCATGTCTAGAATGCTATTTATCTCAAATATAACTGCTTGATCTATGTACTCAGCTCTCTTGTGACCACTGGGTATCTGCTCATCATACATTAGTACTTGACCAGACAGAACTTCCAAAAAAAAGTACCACTATAACTTCTATACCATGTTCAGAAATTATGGTGCCATTAACATTATAATGTCCCTCACCATCTTCCTATTTTCTTTATTTAATAAAAAGACCAGAAGGTGAATGCCAAAACTTATTCATCAAGCCACATTTTAGTAAACAGGCTCAATACATTAATGAAAAGTCATCGACTGGACTGCACAAACTGATGTAGCGCAAATCATTGGAGGCTGGACTGTTTAGCCTGAGAATATCATCAAATAGCTAAAAAAAAAAAAAAAAAAAAAAAAAAAAAATTCCAGAAATGAAGTTCCAGTGACAAAGATGTGTCCAAAATGCTTTTATCCATAAGTATGGAAAGCACCAGTACCCTCATATTCATTCTGCTGTGAGCATTGTCTTCATTGAGTAAAACATGTTACATAATCATTGTTGGATTTAGGCCTGGTCTACAGTACAAACTGAGGTTGATGGAAGCTGCCTTACGTCAACCTAATAATGTATACAGGTCACTTCTTTTGACATACTCACCTATTATATCAGCTTAATTATTATCCCTCCATGAAAGAATAGTGCTTAGTTCAGTGTTGATGGGTTGACAGGCAATGTAGATGCAACATTATTGAAGTCAACAGAATTGCCTCCAAGAGGTGTCACACAATGCTCCACTTCAACTGCTCTGATTTGATTTGATTTGATTTGATGATTTTTTTTTTTTTTTAAAGTCAGATACGCAGGAAATACCCTGGGAACTTTTTAATTCCCTCTGCCCATTTGAATTGCTATTTTGAAGTGCCATTTCCTGTTGCCAGCTGATAATGGCAACTCAATGATCCAGACACATTCTACTCAGGAGTACATAGGAGGTTGGATCTTATTGGTCTGTGGACAGAAGAGTCCATGCAGGCACAGTTTTGAACCAACTGAGAAACTTTAGCATGTATGAGAAGATTGTATGGAGCATGGAGGACAAGGACAGCACCCAAGACACACAGCAGTGCCATGTGAAAAAATCAAAACTTCAGCACATGTGCCAGAAAGCAAGGGAGATGAACATTTGTTCTGGTTCTGCACTGCAAAACTCCCACTTCTACAATGAACTGCATACAGTTCTTGATAACTCCACCATTACCGCCAGAAGCAACACAGATACCTCACAGGAGATGGAGTTTTGGGATGTCTTAGGCAGCAACAAGGAGGTTTTGAACAAATAATAAAAGGAGGAGGAGAATGGGAGACTGGTGAGCAGGGGATCCATTCTTCCAAGAGCCAGGAGCTATTTCAAACTCTGGAGCAGTCTATCGAGGCATAGGATGACATTGTGGGAGACTAGGAGTGGGGAAAGCAAAGCACCTTTGGTGAGTAGGTTATTCCAATCAAACCATAAGGAGTTACATGCATTTATATTTTATGTCTTAGATGAAGAAAATGTTAGGTGCAATGGGTATCTGATTCTCAGTGGCCACTCCAGCTATGCAGAGGATTCCCCCCGGGAAAATAGTTTGTGCACAGGAATGGCTCACAAATTTTCCATGGGATCTCTAGGAAACTTTTATGGAGTTACACTGCAATCCATTGCAGAAGATTTCTGTGGAGGGCTACCTTCTTTCTTTCATCATAATAGAACACTTTCCCATGCCACTCCAGTATTACTTTTGCCAGCATCACTGTGGTACATAGGATAATGGCATAAGGACCAGATCTGTACACATATCTACTCCTTTGCTGCCTTCGTTATGTTCAGGAGACTGATACCACATAGGACCACCTAGGGAGAGGTGGTGGTCATTTCCATTACAAGTGCTTATACTACAAACAACAGAGCATAATGAATTCCCAGTCCCTCAACCATGGTTTCTGTAGCATGCTGGTGGTTTGGGTGTCAGGGAGCATCAATGACCTAAGAATCTGCAAGACTGGAGCGATTGCTACCATCAGTGTTACAGGAAGAGATAAGGATTCCTTTGCTCTCCTGCCACTGCAAATTTCCTCCTCTCCCATTGGAGTCATCTCATACAAAGACCATACGTGAGGAGGATCAGTGTTTGGTCTTCAGTCTTTGTGCACCATCCTCGCTGCTTCAGTCTTTGTGCACCATCCATGCTACCTGACCGCCTGTGCTGCTGCTGTGCATTGCCCACAAATTGCAGCACAGGGTTCATCACCTGTGCCTCTGGGCCATGCTCACCAGAGATGGAATAGCAAACAGTTGATTGATAGCTAGGGATACTGATTATCTTCTGGCTTGTGTAATCCATGTGCCTAATTAAAGGAGAGATATCTTGAGTCTGGGTATGTTGCTGGGTGGATTTGGCTGCCTAGGTCCAGAAGCTTCTGAAAATTAAGTGGGTGGTTGCACTGAGCATACTCCACAATGATTTTGTTTTTGTTGGGTTTTTTTGTTTTGTTTTGTTTTGTATCTTTGTTTACCTCTGCTGTGGTCAGATGCTGTGAGAGCAGCAGCCACAGATTTGCAAATAATGAGAAGAGCCCATGTACTCAGTGACAGGGAGAAGCTGACCCAGAAGTGGAGAGCAAGATGTTCTCTCCCTGCTGTGGAACCTTTTGCAACAGAGTTTTCTAACAGGCATTATGTGACTGATTGCTAGTTAACCAGTAAATTGACTGGATGGTGCTGATTCCAGAAGAGAGAGAAAAACCTGCATGAATTTCTACCTAAGATCCCTGCAACCAAAGAAGAGGATTGCTGCTTCTTGTAACTCAAGCCTCTGGATGTGAATGGAGACTGTTACTGAGATTTGGGTGAACACCATCTAAACTTTAGGACTCTTGGGTTTCTTTCCCATATGTTCAATGAGAAAATGAACACACCTGGAACAGCAGACATGGAAAGAAGGATTGGGGATGATTTCGTTCTCTGAAAAACTAGACGTGGACATATAGACCAGAAGAGAGTATCATGAGGAAATGAGCATGGCACACAAAATAAAGCATCAGGTTGAGCTTCAGAAAAAACAGCTTGACATGGGACTCTCCCTGGAGAAAGTCCTGCAAACATGGGTATATTTCCTCTCTCTCTTTCCTCCAAATGTTCTAGGAGGCAGGGGGAAGGGGAGTAGGGAAGTGCTGTATCCCTTCCATTCAACACAAGGAAAGGATATTAAGACAAAAAGGCAGTCATTTGCTGACCGTTGGTGGACAAGACTACTGTGCCTTTCCTGGCAAGCTGATTTAGTTTCTCCCCTCAGTTTTATCAAACCATTTGTCCAAGGTTAAATTATTCTCCTGGTCTTACAGTTTCTTTAGATTTGTGGAATATAAGTCAACATTTAGAGAATGAAATACTCTTTATTATTCCATGGAGGGGAATTGGGGGGAAGAAGAAGACCTGGGAAACTGATATAACAGGGGATGGTATGGAAAGACAAAGGGCAGATAAGCAACACATTTTGCTGAGAGTTATTACTGAGTCTCCCAAAGGTGCGGTGTTCCCCTTTGTGCTCTTCTCAGTGTCCTGATATCTGCTGCTCATAATTAGCAGATAGTCTCTCTACTTCCAGTTAACATTACCTGCTCATCTACTGCAATAATGCACAAAACCATGGGCAGATAACCAACTTGTGTATTTAGGGTAGGCATGGTTCTGAGTGCAACTATCGGATAATACAAAGGGCGCTTACAGAAATTTTAGGAGAGTCACATTGGTCTTGTATCACTTAAGCTGCTTAAGCTTTATTGAATTAACTATTGACAAAAGATGGATTTTGCATAATAGGAATAATAAAATTTATCAACAAACTAACTTTTCAGTTTCCAAATAAACTTTTAAACCTGGTAATTTCTTTTTACCATGGTAAAATTTTAGCCATGGAAATATTTTACATGGATACTCTGGGGTTACTGCTGTTCCTTGAAATTTTATTCATCTGTTTGGAATATGATACATATTACAGGTTTCCTAAAATGTTTTCACCTCAGAGCTTTGAAATAAACATCAAGAACATTTAACTGAAATTGATTTGTTACTTGTAGTGTTAGTTAGATGGTACTTGTTTCTCTTCCTGAACTTTTTTGAACTTTGTTTGTAAAATAATTGTTTGGAGATGCAATTCTGCATCAAAGTGAATTGATGGGTGCATATTTGTAGAAACTTACTGCCTAAGAGTGCATGGAACTTGCCACAAGAACATTAATTGAAACAATGTAAAAAATGCTCCCATCCTGACTCCTCCTCCTGTGAATAACTTCAACAGAAATATAAAGATTCCTGAGGAAGAGTTTTCATAATTTCTAAAGTAAATATAGTCTATTTATATACTCTTTTGCTCACCTATTTTGTGCAGCTCTTCTCTGTTTCATTTTCTCTCTAAAGACTCATTTCAGATATAAAATAACATCAGAAAAACATTTTTTTAAAGCATTGGGCGAAAAATCAGCATGTAAATCAGATGGACAAATGCCATTTTGGAACTATATATTTAAATGTATACGTCTGTCATCACATCTTATGACACTGCATGATTTATTTAAAACAAAATATAGGAAGTGTAGCTGAATGACTAGAGCATGAGCAGACTGTTGGTAATATCTGCCTGATGACTAAAGTTTGCAAATGGAGATGCAACTGCAGTGTAAAGAGTGATTTCTCTTTCCTGCCTTGTGAGCTAGTGTCAGGTTATTTTCTGGCCTTTCTTTCAAGTACAGGGATGTGGAAAGGGCAGTGTGTGCGATGTGCTCAGGGAAATTGAGGAAGTGGCACTCAGTACCTCAACACCTTGAAAAAGAGAGTGCCGCAGAAGGGAGAAAAATACTTTGGCTTGCCTCTACCTCTGATGGTAATATGAGTCCTGAAGCTTGCTAGAGTAGGGAGAGAAGGAAGCTGAAGGGTGGATGATGTTTAACTGTGCTGTTTTGATTCACAGACTCATGGAGTGGGACCCTGGAAAGGTCATAAGAGAGAAGGTGGTATCATCAAAAGGCACCCATGACTCACTTTCTACTAAGAAATCAACACAGCTCCCAAAATTTTGCATGAGAGAGGTGCTGGAGTTTAAAGCTCACCCTTGCTACTTGGAATCTTCCAGTTGTCTAACTTAGTCTGTTTGAATAGGGAGAGACTCAATAAGAATAATTTATGAAGCCCTCTGGGTAAACTATACTTGTTCCAGTATGTTTCTAGGCATGTTTTCATGGCCCTTGTGGCAAGCAGTCCCCACAGTCACAGAAGAGCTGAGACAGAGATGGTAGCTGGGCAGATTTGGAATATGAAATGATGTTCTATTTAAAACTATGTATATCAAGATGAAAAAAGTAATTTTCTTCCTGAGAGGGGGGTGTGTGTGTTTTCTGTGAGGTCTGTGTGTATTTATAACATAACAGAAATCGGGGAGGGGAGATTATTATTTTGTTATTAAAATCTTGTCTGCTGAGAGAAGGAATTCCTACTTTGATGTGTTGCAATGGCTATAACATTGAATAAACAAGGTAAAGCAGGGAAAGGATGGAAAATAAGTACAATTTTTATTGGCAGCAACAATCTTCCTACTGCTCAAACCTCACAAAATCCTTTGGAATTATGAGGCAGAGTTAAATGCAGCAGTAGAAGCAACAAATGAGATATCATCAAATCCAAGCAATTTTGTTAACACTTCGTGTAGTTGATTGTGCATCTTCCCAATAAACAAGTCCTACCAGCAGTAGCAACACTACAGAGAACCAATACAGAGATCTTGCTGTTGCTTATTTAAGGGGTGAAGTTTGTTTACTTTTATTGTTATGAGTTGGTCTTTCATCTCTAAAGTATGGTTTACAAGTACAGTTACTAGATACCATGTTTGAAAGGGGCAACTGTGTTAGTCTTTTTCAGTAAAACAAACAAGGAGCCCTGCGGCACTTAAAGATTAACAAATTGATTTATTGCATGAGCTTTCATGGGAGAAAATCCCAGTTTGTCACAGGCTTTGAAAATGGGGGAACTTACAGAATGGGAGGTATTTATGTATGCATTTCATCCCATTCTGTAAGTTCCCTCATCTTCAAAGCCTCTGACAAAGTGGGATTTACTCCCATGGAAGCTCATGCAATAAATCGATTTGTTAATCTTTAAGTGCCACAGGACTCCTTGCTTGTGGTACTAGATACTGTAACTGTTTACAGTGCTAGTATCTGTATCTAGTCTCTCTCATTCTTAAGTGTCTAGTCCAGCTCTGTTTTGTTCATATAATATTACACCACATTAACAGTTCCGTAGAAATAAACAGGTGAACAACTGTTACTTCTTGAGTCCAGACCAAAGTAAATGTGTTTCGTAGGGGCTGTACAGCTAGTACCTGAGTCAATGTGAGCTACCAGTTTGTGGCCAACTTTTTTTCTGTTCCCTTATTAAAAATAACCCACCACTTGCTACTGTTAGAATATTGTCTGGATTTTCCCAGCTCCTTTCTCCTGAGGCAAAGCCATGTTGTTTTCAATTTGGTCATATGTCAGTGTTCATCTGTTTATCTGCCGTAGACCAATATTTTGTAATCCTGCTGATTGCAGGTGTATGGGCATGTGTTTTACCTCCCCCTGTTTTGTGGTTCATTCTCCTAAAATACATTTTGTTTCCATTTACGGTGAAGTTTATCCAATTACTGGTAGCTATTAAGTCCTGTGATGGGGTTACAAGCTAAATGAGTGTTTGCAGACCAGCTGTACCACAGAAAGCCTGTACACTGCTGTGAGAGGGAGAGATTTCTAAGCTTGACTAGATAGCATGAAGCACAGCAGTGTGACCAGTGATAGAAGAAGGACATGGGATCTAGTGGTGGTAATACACAGTGCAAGAGGTTTTGCTGGCAATGTTTTGGCCTATATGCTGAAATTATGGCTGTAGGGGGAATGGAGGCTTCCCTGCACCTTGGGATAGATTTTTTTTTCTTAACTTCCTCAAATCCAGCATGCACTTCTCCCTCAGAAATTCTAAGTATTTGAACTTTCTGTGAGTGAAGCAGATCTTACCCTTAAAAGACAAGCAATATTGCCTTCCTTTCTTTTAAGATATACTTCTGAGAACCCACAAATAAAACATTCAAAGCCAGTCACAAAAAAATCAGCAGTATTCTGGGGGCACATTAAATTCCTTCCTTCTTTTACTTTATGGATGTATTTAGCAGTACCACATTAGCAATTTAAATCCAGTACTGTGATACAGTAGCAAAAATTTGAGGGGAAAGAATAGCACTAGCAATTGATCTGTGTACATTGGCAAATGAGGACAGAAGCAGGAGTGGATTTTAAGTAGCAGGCCTAAAATTTATTAAACTTTATTCAGAAGGGAGGTTCTGCCTGCCTACCCATCATCCATGCTTGTACATTGTAGACATTTTAAGGAGTTCCAGTGTCAGTGTTACATGGCTCCTACCTTTAATCATAACTTGGGAGAGATTTCTCTGGCTTACTCCAGTACTCAGCCTACTCATCTGAATTTTATTCCTCCTCCCCCCTGTGAAGGGAATGGAGGAATTAAAAGGGGGGCCTTAGACCAGGAACACAAGATCTGCCCTCTATCCCATAGGCTGTGTTCACACAGCACTCTTATTTTGAAACAACAGAGGTTCTTTCGAAATAAGAAATACCCTGTTCACACGACGCACAGTTGTTTTGAAACAACTTAAACCCCATGTGGGGACGAAACAATGTTGTTTCGAAATGATTGTTTCGAAACAATGCCGTCTGAACATGTTGTTTCGAAACAACAGTGACTTGTTTCAAAATAAATGTTGCCCGAAACTGCTAGTTCGCTTTGAGCTTTTTTCCTTAATTCGAATGAACAAACTGTTAATTCGAATTAAGTTATTTTGAAATAAGGTATTATTTTGATACAAGTTGTTTCAACACAACTTGTATCGAAATAATGTCTGTGTGTGAACACAGCCATAGGTACTAGAGCCATCAGCAAAATCCCAGATCTTTTATTTCTGAGAATTGGTTCACTTAGTCTTTTAACCATATTGAAAATCAACCACAAAATCCAATGAATTAGTCTTGTTACAAAGTACCATTACTAAGACCTTCTCTTATTTAACTCAACAGTACCTGCAAGATACTGCAAGGCTGGAGTTTAAAAAAATAAAACACCAGGCTTCTGTCAGTTTGGTCCTGCTGCCAAGAAATCATCCTTTCTGATCACCAAAACAACCAGTCAGACCCACAGACTCTGCAAAACACAGTTCTGATGTTGCAGTTGGGGCGAGGGGGCAGAGAAGGAAGAGATGCCCCTGGACCTTGAGTAAGCTTTAAGGTAAAAAAGGGGAAAGTGAAGGGGCCAGTTAGCTCTCCTTTCTGCTGGCCAATTAGTGGATGGAGTCCCCTGAGGAGGCAGGGCCAGCTCTGCATTCACCACCACCACCACCATAGGGTCCAAGTCCTGGACTACTTCCTCAGCCTGCAGGCCCGTATTCTTCCCCTTTGTTTTCTCCCATCTCTTTCTTTTGGGACTGTCCCTATTATTGCTGGTCCAGAAAGGATCCCTACCCATTGAGATGGATAAGTAGCATTTTTTGGGCAAAGAGCTAACTTTCAAAGAAGCAAATTCCAGGTGCTACTTGCAGCTATGTTCTTGTCACTGGTTTGCCTGATGCAGGGCTATGCACTATATATCTATACCTTAATGTAGCCACGTCTGTGCCAGGGTGAAACTTTATTTAATTTTTAATACTACCCTTCATTTTTTTCTGTCTTTTTGTTATGCATCAGTAACTGCTTTTCTTTTATATCATAACAAATATATAGTGCAAAATGCAAAGTCATTTTTTTTCTTTTAGTAAAAGGGCAGGACACCTACATGCTGGTATCATAAAAGCACAATTACATATCATTTAGCTAGGCATGTATTAACTGGAAGTAATTGTTTCCATCAAAAATATTATCTTTGGAACTGTTAACTCCTGTTACTGATTGTGTCTTATTATAAACCTCTGCAGTGAATTTGGGTGACCATGATACACTACAGAAGCATAAATGAAGGATCTCTGCAAATCCCACTAGCCTCATATTAGCCTTGGAGGAATCCAATTTAAACTTGTTCATTTCAAGGAGAAAAAAAAATCCAGTAACTTTTATACAAGTGTTAGATAGCATGCTCTAAATTAAGCCAAAAGACTACTGCAGTTTCCAAATGCTACAAGTTCAATCCCCATGTCTAATTCCTGCTTTGATTAACCCTTGTGCAAAATGTCATTTATACTTTCTACTCCTCGTTGGGTACAGAGGGCCCCCAACATTGCAGAACCACTAGAGATCTGCTGTACATGCGTGCAAAGAAGGATGCTAGAAGCATGAACTTGGGTTCTACAGCCTCGTGTACAAGTCAGTGTAGTCTTTAAAGGAATCCTGAAGTGGCCTCTGGAGCTGCCTGACCAAGACTAATGCAAAGCAAGGTTGGTAGGGAATTTTTGCCAATATATGTGATTTTTTCCCCCCTCTCTCCTTACGCAAGGAAATGGCAAGAATCTCCATGGGTGGGTCTATACTGCAAAGTAAGCTTAGGGTTAGTGGGACCCACATCAGTTGACATTTGTGGTAAAAAACCCTGGGCTTGGGCATCTCCACAGTTTCTTAACCCAGCATTGACACTCTTCTAACCAGGATTCAAACCTTGGGCTCTGCAACCCACATTTCAGTGCACAGTTCTGAATCAAACCAGCATTTCCCAAATCCCTAGCAACCTCCTGAAATGTAGTGGTTCTAGTCCCTTGAGCATGATGCGCAGCAAGACAGCTTTACTGCCCACTCTGCACATTATAGGAAGTTTGAATAGCCTGACCAGCCTGTCAAGGAGTCCTTTTGGTCTGTACACTACCAGATGCTGCTCAGTACAATTGACACAACTGATGTAGACAGCACATCTGGCAAAGGATGAAATGCATAGACAGATAAGATCTCCTCAACAAGCAGACCTTTGGATGACAAGCAGTGGGGCCAAAAGACAACTCCCCCCCCCACCATGGAAAAAAGCTACATTTCTGGAACATGGTGAGCAGCTTGTCCCAATCCTCCACAGTAAATATGCACACATGAGGCAACTTTTGTTGGTCCAGAAACAGGTTTCTATAAATGCCTGGAAGCTTGCTACCCCAGGCTGGTATAGGTCTGCTGCCACCCAGTTTGATGTGGGAAAGTTGGCTGTGTGCAAGGAAGTTTCTGAGGTAATCAGGCATGTGGTTTATCCAAAGGTAATGGGCATTACACATATTCCAGAGATAATCACTGGATTTGAGAGAATGGGATTTCCAGAGTGTGCCAGAACCATTGCTGGGACTCATGCCCACAGTTTGCCTTTTTTAAGAATCGTGTCAATACCTACACTGCAGAAGGTATGACTCCATTGTTATACAGGGCCTTCATGGATCATTAGAGGCCAATTTATGAATGACAACATGGGTTGCATTGGAACAGTTCATGATGTTAGAGTTTTTTGTGATTAGGGGAGTCTACATTCATGGACAGGCTGGGACACTATTCCTAGAAAACAACTATCATAAACAGAGTTTCAGTCCCCGCTGTTGTTCTGGTGGACCTCACATGCTCTCTCTTGCATTGATTTAGAAACTGTACCCTTATTTCAGAGGCCCTGGCAAATGATGTTTTAATTACACTCTCAGCAGCTGGTTGTTGAATGTGCTGTTGGCTGAGTAAAACTGTGCTGGCACTGTCTACAGACCTGCTTGGATTCCAGTCCGCATTACTGTGGTTTTCTGTTCTCTTCACAATCTTTGTGAAGCAATGAAGCATTTCTCCCTGAATGGACTTATGATAATGATCCAGGCAACAGAAGTCAGAGATGCTTTGCATTCTCACACTGAAGACTTGCATAGCCCAAATGGAAGAAGGGGAATCATGCCTATAAGATGTGCTTGTTGGGGAAAGGGACAAATTAATTTTGAAGAGTTGGAGTTGAGAGCTTGGGACAGGCACAGGATTGATTGTTATGCATTGTGCTTAAGGATGACATGATGAATAATGATTGGGGGGGCATCAAAGAATCTCAGCATGGGTTTATAGAAGGAATTTATTGCCATGTTAATTACAGTACCTAAGTAAATAGGGGACCAGTGTTTGTTTAGTAATGCTATAATTGCTCTTAATCATATATTCAGCTTTATTACCTTAAATCATGATTGTATAACATGATACAGTAAGAGCAGTAAACTTTCTGGCTAACATGCTTCTGTCACAGAAGAGAGGGCAGAAATGGAAGCATCCATAGGTGAAGGCTTCAAGAAGTAAGGCTGTGAGGGGGTTAGATAGCAACCTCTCATGGGACCTGAACGCATGGGCCTCCCCAACATGGAATTATCCAGTTTACTTCTGGAGTACGAGTATGTTGTGGGAGAATCAGATTGTGATGTGTGTGAGGCAGCAGGGACCAGTGCTTTTCCAGCCTTCATGGAGATGAGCTTCTCAGACAATTTTCATTCTTAAGCAGTGCCATCCTCCTTTAGCCACCATTCCCATTCCAGGAACTGCTTTTCAAGAGCCTGCTCCTTCACTGAAACCCTGTTCTGTAGCTCTGCAGCAAACCTCAGCCTTTCCTCTTCCCTCATAGGTGGCCATTGTTCCAGTTTTGCATCCTTTGGCTTCTCCTGCCATGGATGGGTATAAACTGTTCAAGAAGGACAGGCAGGGAAGAAGAGGGGAAGGAGTAGTGCTATATGTAAGAGAGCTGTATGACTGCTTGGAGTTGAACTTTGAAAGTGGAAACAAGCTGGTTGAAAGTCTGTGGGTTAAGTTTAGAGGGGAGAGCAACAAGCAGGATGTCATAATGACTGACTGCAATAGACTACCAGACCAGAAAAAGGAGGTGGATGAGGCATTTTTATGGACAACTAGCAGAAGTTTCCAGATCACAGGCCTGGTTCTCATGGGGGATTTCAATTATCTTGACATCTGCTGGGAGGGCAACGCAGCAGTGCATAGGCAATCCAGGAAGGGT
This sequence comes from Podocnemis expansa, assembly GCA_007922195.1. Taxonomy (NCBI): domain Eukaryota; kingdom Metazoa; phylum Chordata; order Testudines; family Podocnemididae; genus Podocnemis; species Podocnemis expansa. Next base: position 40,922,222 of record ML681994.1, read on the forward strand.
TTGGAGACAGTTGAAGAAAACTTTCTGGTACAAAAGCTGGAGGAACCAACCAGGGGCCTTGCACCTCTTGACCTGCTGCTCAGAAACAGAGAAGAATTGATTGGGAAAGTTAAAGTGAATGGCAACCAGGGCAGCAGTGACCGCAAGATGGTAGAGCTCAGAATCCTCATCAAATGAAGAAAGGAAAGAAGCAGAACGCAAGCCCTGGACTTCAGAAAAGCTGATTTTGCTTACCCCGGGAACTGATGGGAAGGATTCCCTGGGAGGCTGATCTGAAGGAGAAAGGCATCCAAGACAGCTGGCTGTATTTTAAAGAAACCCTGCTAAGAGCACAGGAAAATACCATGCCGATGAGCAAAAAGAACAGCAAATGTGGAAGGTGCCCAGCATGGCTTAGCAGAGAACTCCGCAGTGAGCTGAAACATAAAAGACAAGCTTACAAGGAGTGGAAGCTTGGACAGATGGCTGGGGAGGCATAAAAGGACATTGCTTGGGCCTGCAGGAATAAAATCAGAAAAGCCAAAGGGCAATTGGAGTTGAAATAACAAGGGATGTGAAGGATAGCAGGAAGGGGTTCAACTAGTATGTCAGCAACAAGAAGAGGATCAGGAATGGTGTAGGTCCCTTACTGAATGGGGCAGGGATCCTTGCGGTGGATGATGCGGAAAAGGCAGAAGTACTCAATGCTTTTTTTACTTCAGTCTTCACAGGCAGAGTCAGCTCCCAGGCTACTACACTGGGTAATGAAGAATGGAGAGAAGGAAAGCGGTCCATGGTGATGGAAGGCAGGGGCATCGCTGGGGTGGAGAGGGACCCGGGGCATGGGCCCAGCCTCTGCCCCCAGCTGGAAGGCCACACCCCCAGCCAGAAGACCACACCCCCTGGCCAGGGATAGGGCCAGGGGGAGGCCGCGCCACCACCGGCAGCTAGGATGCGGCCCGGCCCGGCCTGGCCCGGCCCGGCCAGAAGCAGCCACTGGAGGCCAGGGTCGTGTATGCAGCCCTGGATTCCCGGCCAGGGACGGGGCTGCCGGTGGCCAGGCCCCCGATCCCCAGCGGGGGACAGAGCCGCCACGGGTGGCCGGCTGGGCCCTGGATCCCCGGCCAGGGATGGGGTCGCTGCAGCCGTAGGTGGCCAGCCAGGCCCTGGATCCCCAGCCTGGGGATCCAGGGCCTGGCCACCGGTGGCTGTGGCAGCCCCGTCCCCAGCCGGGGATCTCGGGCCTGGCCACCCATGGCCACTTCTGGCCCGGCCCCGCTGCGGCCTAGCTACCTGCAGCGGCACCGCCTCCCCCTGCCCCTATCCCTGGCCAGGGGTGGGGCCTGCTGGGCAGCTAGCCAGGCCCCGGATCCCCAGCTGGGGACGGGGCCGCCGTGGCTGCGTCCGGCTTTGGATCGGGCCCCAGATCCCTGGCCCGATCAGGCCGGGGATCCGGGGCACTGGCATTGGGACTCGGGGCACGTGCACTGGCATCCCCAACACCAGCAACGCCACTGATGGAAGGTCAGGTTAGGGAGTACTTAAGGAAGTTAGATGTACACAGGTCTATGGGGTTGGATGAACTGCATCCGAGGGTGCTGAGGGAGTTGGCCGATGATTTAGCAGTACCGCTGGCCATTATCTTTGAAAACTCATGGTGAACAGGGGAGGTGCCAGAGGACTGTTAAAAAAACAAAACAAAAAAAAAAAAAAACAAATATATTGCCTATCTTCAAGAAAAGGAAAAAGGAGGATCCAGGGAATTACAGACCTGTCAGCCTCACCTCAATCCCTGGAAAAAGCATGGAGCAGGTTCTCAAAAAAACACTTGGAGGAAAATAGAGTGATCAGGAACAGTCAGTGTGGGTTCACCAAGGGCAAATCATGCCTGACCAACCTCATTGCCTTCTGTGATGAGATGACTGGATTTGTGAATGCAGGAATGGCTGTTGAAGTGATATACCTCAACTTTAGCAAGGCTTTTGATATGGTTTCCCATAGGATTCTTGTCAGCAAGTTAAATATGGGTTGGATGAGTGGACCGTGAAGTGGATAGAAACCTGGCTAGATTAATGGGCTCAGAGGCTAGGAATTAATGGCTCAATGTTGAGTTGAGTGGAGTGCCCAAGGGGTTGGTCCTGGGGCCTGTTCTGTTCAACATCTTCATTAACAATCTTGATGATGGGATAGATTGCACGCTCAGTAAGTTCGCAGATGACACCAAGCTGGGGGGAACAGTAGACACATTGGAGGGCAAGGACAGGATTCAGGGAGACTTAGACAAATTGGAGCAGTGGGTCAAAAGAAATCTCATGAGGTTCAACAAGGACAAAGTCCTGCACTTAGGATGGAAAAACCCCATGCACTGGTACAGGCTGGGGACTGATCAGCTGAGCAGCAGTGCTGTAGAAAAGGACCCCGAGTTTATGGTGGATGGGAAGCTGGATATGAGTCAACAGAATGCTATTGTAGCCAAAAAGGGTAATGGCATTTTGAGCTGTATTAGTGGGAGCGTTGCCAGCAGATTGAGGGATGTGATTCTTTCCCTCTATTTGGCACTGGTGCAGCCACATCTGGAATACTGTGTCCAGTTTTGGGCTCCTCACTACGAAAAGGATGTGGACAAATTAAAAAGAGTACAGTAAAGGGGAATGAAAATAATTAGGGGGCTGGGGCACATGACTTATGAGGAGAGACTGAAAGAACTAGGCGTATTTAGCCTGCAGAAGAGAAGACTGAGGGGGGTTTGATAGCAACCTTCAACTAGTCAAAGGGATGCTCCAGAGAGTAGGGAGCTAGGCTGCCCTCTGTATTAGCATAGGATGGAATTAGGAGCAATGGTTTCAAGTTGAAGCTGGGGAAGTTGAGGTCTGATATTAAGAAAAACTTTCTCACTAGGAGAGTGGTGAAGCATTGGAATGGGTTGCCTAGGGAGGTGATGGAATCTCCATCTTTGGAGATATTTAAGGTCCTGTTAGACAATACCCTGGCTGGGATGATTTAGTGAGAGTGGTCCTGCTCTTAGCAGGGGGTTGGACTAGATGACCTCATGAGGTCCCCTTCCAACCTTATGATTCTATACTACCTGACTTGTTGGTCTTCCCTCTGAGAAACATCAACCATACTTATAGCAGATACAATGATATGTTTCAAAGCATTTTTTGTTTTATCAAAATTGCATAACTACGTATGAAGTGGGGAGGGAGCTAATGCCCTTGTCACAAAAATTTTTTCTATCATTTCTGCTTTTCACATTTTAGAGGACATAACTGTTCTTATGGTTCACTATTGGCAGAAGGAGATGTTATTCCAAGCTGCTAGTAAGAAACATGCAGTGTGTGCAACTCAAGTGTTCAAATGTGTAGTGGTAGAACAGGAAATCTTTGAGTAGAGTGGACTAGTCCGCTACTAAGTTATCACTGGAAAATATGCCTTTCCCTGAGATGTAAAAATCTAAAGCTGTTGATTCAGGAAGTTTGCAATTATTAGCAACCAGGTTTGGGTCAGAATCCATGAGGGAATTAACTGAATTCTGTCAGTTCACAAAAGGCGTACTGTTAGGGCAGCACGGAAATACTAAGAACTCCAGAGTCTTCCTTTTCCCCTCCCCAAACACATTTCTAGACACAAACTGACACATGCATGAGATAAATGATGATCTCCCCCTGCAGACTGCATGGGTTGCGGCTGATACACTGAAATGGAGTAGAACACAGTTGTCCAAACACACATTGAGTTTACTGTTTTCAGGTGACTCCATGATCCACTAAGTGATTACAGAACAGTAAAGTTCAAGCTATCATTACTTAAAAGGAAAACAGTTGTGACTTTACAGAGAAAATACTCTTTACATCAGTTTTTTACTGTTTGGAGTTGAATTCCACATGGTGGTTGACAGAAGGGGGAGACCAAGAGCTGGGATACAAGCCACCATTAGTATATGCACACTAGTAGCTGGAGCATCTAATAACTTTGATGTTGGTTCTTAAAGTGGAACTAATCATTGTAGTACTAAACTTTAAACTGGAGCCAGACACTTACTAGACCAGGGAAAGTTTCTTTTTCCCCTCCCTTAGGTTTTCTACAGTTCCTTACACAGGGATCAAACAGTGCTTCTGAGTATGGACCTGGAATTTGCTATTGATTTTGTTCCACAGGAGGCTCAGGATTGCTTTCAGAAACTGAGTTACTTCATGATGCTCACTTGGAACATGTTTCTGTGTCTCATTAATTCCCATGCTGGATTTAAGGGCCAGCAAGGCACCATCCTGGTTTATCAGCTTTTCAAGTACCATGTTGGGCTCTGTGCTGGGCACAATGCCCTGCACCTGGTTGAACTTCTCATAAATCGCCTCAGGATGTTGGTGAGCTGCTTGACATTCAGTTTAGGTCCCTGGTATTCTGTCCATTCTTCAGTGGCTTGATGTGCTCTCTGCACTTGGCATGGGTTGAAAAATTTGCAAAGTTGCCAGGCTTTTAACTATCTGCTGATATTTATGCTGATTCCTGGTACTTTTGCTAAAGTCCACAGTTTTACTGGCCAGCGATTCACCAAAAGTTTGCTGTGCTTCTGTGACAGAACACTTTGCAATAGACTTGCTCTGTTGACTCTTTATTGCAAACCCTGGAGACTCTCCAATGCCATATTTGCAGCTCAGTGATAAGTAGACAATGGGTTAATGCTGATACACTGAGTTGCTACTGTGTGCCAAAGGGGGTGTCTTTAATTTTCAGTGGAGATTGTTGGGATAAAGAGCACAAAGGAATTTGGTCCATAGGATTATGGGATTCTTCTGGCAAACACCCAGGTCATGAGTCAAGCAGTAGTTTATCTACACTGCACAGGAATATTGCTTGAATCTTTCCCTGCTTTGACTCAGACCCTGCAGTCCCAAAGGGTCCAGGTACCCTATGTCTGAGTCCTGGGTTATGGCAATTTCTTTGTATATAGAAATGGGATTAGGCTTGTGCCTGAGTTTGAGCTTGGGTTCATATTGCAATGTAGGCATACCCTGTGACTGCTTCATTCCTAGGGTGGAGTGGTAGGCATGGATTTTACTTGCTACAGCTACAGACCCGATGAAGGGTCTTTCTTCTATGGCATTTCCTAGTACCCAAATAAGTTACTTGTGCTTGGTTCTTGGATATAGTTTGGACTATTAAGGGGGGCATAGTAGTTAACTTTTTTAATTAGTTGTGGCTTTTTCATATCTGTTACTGTTACAAAACAAAATCTTGGCTACCAGTGTTCAAAATTAGTGGGTTATATGTAGTTATATACTTTGGCCTACTTTGAAAAATCTAAATCAAATTTAAACATTTTTTATTCAAAGTCAAATAACTAAAACTCAGTGCCTCTTTACTTATTGACAAACTGTAAATTAATTTGTGTATTTCCATGACACCATAAACTTTTAAACGGAGCAAGAAAAATGTTTTCTGATTTTTCATATATTTATAATATTTCAAAGCAAAATAATAATGCTGAACTTGGCTAGTAGTTTCCCTTCAGACAAACAGATTTATAAGTACTTTGCTATAAAATACAAATCTACTCCATGCAGGATGCCACAAAACTAATCACTTTCTTCATACTTTTTGGCTCCAATTCAGAAAAGAACTCAGGCATGTGTTTTGCTGAATCCATGACTTGACTGTGGACTCTTTTCTATGCAACACTGCACCTACAACCTTCACTGACCATGACCAATCCTATATGTCATTTCTCTCTTCTTGAAGTTCCTTTTTAAAACATATTCTTCCATAAGGCCTTTTCCATTTTAATCAGTCACTCCAGGAATTTCTTGCAAATGACACATGTACATGTCTCATAAATAATCAAGTAAAAAATAGGACATTTGACAGGATCCTTGAAATAGCTATTTATTTATTTTTGGATTATTGGTTTGTGAAATTTTCAGCATTATAGCCTAGTCCTGTTTCAGGATGGAAACATTCTTGAAATGTTGAAAACTAGGCCAGGAAAACAGTTTTCTGCCCATCTCCACTTAGCACATTACTGGTGCTTAATAAGAATATCTTTATATCTGCATATCTATATAGTTTATTAATGAAATAGTTTGGTATAAATAATTTTCTTAGTGACTCCAAGTTTTCAGTTATTTTTTTTTAAATGCCACTTGACTTCTATTAATTAATTTGTGTTTCATCTAGAACAACATTATTTTATCTGATCTGGGAGGGTCATAAAACAATAGATATTTGATAAAATTAATGTAATGATGATTGACTAAGGTTAAACTTGCCAGTTGTGTATGGTGGAGAGCTGCACCCATGCAGAGCTCCAGTGAACTCAAGAATTCACTGGCACTCAGCAGTTAGAGTTTTGTAACCAATATCTGTGGTACTGATGAAATAATTGTATAGTAGTATTAAGTTCTAGTCATTTCTGTACAAAGGATGATTTCTCCATACCCCAGCTATTCATCTGTCTCCTTCCTTGTAACGGAACAGAGTATTGGTCTGATAATGGAGCTTTGTTACCAGGTCTCTGAAATCTTTTTTCTCCAATTTATTTTGTATCACAGGTAACCATTTGATGACTCTTATTAACAATCTCAGAACTGTTGAAGGATTAGCCTAATGAATTTTCACTGCATGTTTCATCACTGTAGTAGTCTCCTGATATTATTCATGGATTATTTATAAATAGAGATCAAAGAATCTTCTTTCATGATCTTATAAATTGAAAGAAGCCCATTTAATGGGATCACACAGTAGCTATTGTCCCTGTGAATTTTATGCTTCAAGTTCCAGATGGGATATATGAATAATATGAGGATTTTGGATTCTGATCAGTATTATCATGGATAAAAGGAGGACGTTGCTTAGCATTGAAGCTTGCTGGTCCTTAGCACTAAGAAACTCCTTGATATTGAAACACCTAAGCTATGAATAGGTTTGAAAAATGTAAAGCCTGTTGTTGTTAGAGAAGTTAGAACATGCCAGTAAAGTTTTCACATCTGTGACTTGTGGAGCATTTGGAAACATGTCACAGTATAAAAGGATTAAAATAAAGAGCTGTTTACAGTTTCATTTGAAAGCAGGGGATTTGAGATGAGAATGGCTAATTAGTGACAGGAGGAATCTTCCGATTTCATTTATGATATTGTTTAATAAACAGTAGCTAATATTTAAGCCAAAATATGGAAAATAAGGGAATTATAATAATTGATTCAAATTTGAGTTAGGCTGAACAGAAGATTGACTAATGCAGTGAATTTCAAAAGAATTGTATTTAACTCTTTTTTAAAACAATACCTTCAGTTATATATTTTTGCCAAACCATTTTTTGGATACTGAGGAATCTGAAGTTGTTCATGGTTATTGGCTATCTATCTATCTATCTATCTATCTATCTATCTATCTATCTATCTATCATCATGGCTGATGAAGTTCAGCTGAGTGAAATGTTAATATTTTAAAATAAGATTTATGTATTTAATCAGATGGAATCAAAGTAATATAAATGACCCGAATCTACATCCAATAAAAGCACTTGTCTTACCACTGATGTCTAAATAAAGCAGGATCAGTTCTTAAATAAGTTCATTTTAGAAAAATACAAAACACTAGTTGTACATCTATCTTCTTATTTATCACACAACTATGGCCGCCTCACTATTGTCTACAAGGACTGCAGTCTTTATTGCAGTTATCAGACAGAAGTTCTCAGAGGTCAGGCAGTTCTGTTGTTCCCATTTTATAGACTGATAATAGAGACATAGAGAGATGAAGGGCTGGATGGATAAAGAACTTTGGCTTTGGGATTCTGAGCATCACATGATCTGACAGTTAGGCAAATAGTCTATAGGTGAGATGTCAGATGTCTATTCAGATTCTTTTTCCTGCAAAGGCTGAGGTAGGTGGAACTTGAACCAGCATTTCCAGTGTCCCAGTGTCCAGACTAACTGCTGGACTAAAAACTGTGAGGCAAGTACCTCTCCCTCCTCTCCCCGCAGTAGTGCTTTTTGACCTTTGGGATGATAGGGAGGAGGCAAGCTTTTCAGATCACAATTTAGATATACAGTAGAAACAATTTACCCAAGTTTCTGCTCCCTAGGGACATGAAGATACTGTGAGATCCCCACCACAGCAGGGAGGCAGTGACTGGTGCAGACATCCCTACTGGGGATGGGGCTAAGAATAATTCACAGGGAAAGGTGCTGTTAAAGCACCTGCCAAGGCTGGATTGGGTCTGGGATGTCCTGAGATCACTTCAAAGTCACTGTTCGGTTCTGTCAGCATGAATCTATCAGTATGAGATGAGGGATCCCTGTGGTGGGACCTGCCTGAATGGAGGTGCTATGAGGATCTGAGGTAGAATGACAGAACTTGCATGGTTCTGCTGCTGCCTGGGTGAAGTTAAGGGAGGAGAAACAACATGGTGACATGGGTGGAGATGCTGGGTTATGTGACTCAGCTGACTGCAGGGCCATTCCAATTCAAAGGCATTTGCATAGGGGCTTGGATGCTACTTGGGTAGGCTGTGGTCAAACTCCTGCTTTAAGTGCAAAAACCTGGGGGAGGACATTCTCTCAAATCTCCAAATTGATACACGTGCCACGTCTTCCTTCCATCCACTATTTGTATGAATTTACCTGAGCAGTCTGTTCCAGCAGGTGTGCTCAGAGGCTGCCTATCAGTTTGGGACCTGTAGGCCAAGTAAGCAGCCAGTTGCCCACTTTCCCCTAGTTTGTGAATTGTTCTCAGGCTTAGCTTGGAGAGAGATGTCAAGGTGCCTACAGAGAGGCAACAGAGCACATGCTCTGAGGCAGAAACATAAACCTCTGCAGACCAAGGGAACTTTTACTGGAAATGTTTAGGTGGTAGGTTAATGTAGGCACTTGCAACATTCAGTGGGAGTTTAGGGAGTTAAGACCCAGGAGAAAAAAAAGGCCATTCTGGATCAGACCAATGGTCCACGTAGCCCAGTATCCTGTCTTCTGATAGTAGCCAATGTCTGGTGCTTCAGAAGGAATGAACAGAACACTAAGTATCACCTGGTCCTTCCCATCACTCATTCCCAGCTTCTGGAAGACAGCAATCCCTGCTCATCCTAGCTAACAGTCATTGTTTTGAGTTTCGTGCATCACAGTACTCCTGAAATTGGTACTTTGGTGACTAAATCAGGGATGCCAACCATCTAACACCTTTCATGCAGCCACACCTACATGAATTATCCAACAGCATGACAGAAGTCATTTGAGTCCCATCCCACTCCAGGACCATCCTGTTGTTCTGCTTTGCCTTAGTCACCCTGAAATGCAGATAACCTGCAATTTCCTTACTGTTCAACAAGGAAAATCTGTCCACCTACCCAAATTCCTACCAATTTACATTTGACAAAAGTGTGTCTCATACTAATACAAGTGATGGTTGCTATTGTCCTATTTAATTAAATGTCTAATTACCATCATTTTTTTAAAGGTATTCAGATGAAAAATAAATGAAGTGCTTTCATTAAGGAAATAAAATTTGCTGGAAATAAGTGTGAAGATTTTTTTATTTTTATTTTTTTTATCAGCAAGAGATGATTTTGCCAAGGATAATAAATACAGAATTTCAAGAGAGCAGTTATGCTCTTGGGTTATCTTGTAGTCTGATGTAGCTTTATACATGACTGCTTTTTTTAGTAGTGGGTTAGTAGGGACACTACAACAGTGGCAGTGATCCCATCATTGTGAAGGCAGGAGGGGTTGTCAACGGGTAAATGCCATAAAAGGGTCAAGTGAATGCTATCCCTGTGCTGGTCCTAGAATATCAGTATTGAGAGGGAACCAAAATCTTTCTGCCTCCCTATCCCTCACAAGTCTTTTCGGTGTTCATTTTTGCTATCAGTTCTGTGATGGCACTTATTCCCTCTTTTTTATCAAAGGAAGCTGAAAATATAGGTGAATTAATGCTGTTCTGTGAGCCACCTTCTTCCTCCTCATGTTGTGCACTCCCATAAAGGAGCCAGGCAGTGGTCCCAAAAGTCTTTTAAAATAACTCAGCGTGAAATCATGGTGTTCTGTAACAATAAGAGCTATGAATCAGTGCTATTGAAGTAGGCCCCAGACAGGAAACTAGCGGTCTTTTTTGACCAGTACCCTTGTATGTATGCCACATCAGCATGTGCATGTTCCTGTGCACTCATGATCTCAGATATTTGTCAGCAGTGTCCATTTGTCCATGCCTACTCCCTCGACACCCTTGCGCTCCAGTACAAAGGTATATAGGGAGTAGCTGGACCTGCTGTCACTTCAGTTTCTTCTCAGCTGCCTGTGGCTCATGACAGAGTGTTGAAACATCCATTAATCTAACATACAGCTTGCCTCCCTGGCTTAATATTTTCTTTCTGTTTTGTTGTTGTCTTTATTTTTGTTTGTAGAAAATTGTGCTTTTTGCAGGGAGGGAGAGTTCACCATTACCTTGTCTTTTGTCCAGTTTTGGACTTTGGTTCTCTCAGGCCTTGATCTGCTGCCATGAGTGTGGGTGATGTCCAGAACCCCAAGCATCAAACCCTGACAGACATGCTTATTCTTTCCTATACAACAATGAATATCCAGTCTGTCTGTACTGCCTGAGGGGGTCTTGTGTTGTCTCCAAATGTTCAGTTCAAAAGCAGATTTTAGAAACTAAGTGAAGACAACTCCTGTTGATGGAGCTCTCCTGGAGACCTATGAGGTCTGAGTTACCCCTTGAAACTTACATCTTCAAAGGGTCCAGGAGACCAGCTGTGTTGTGATGATAAATAAAGGTACTGGGGGTTCTTCAAAAACTTTTAAGATACTCAGAGTCTTTTGTCCAAAATGGAAAAAGAGAAAGGAATTCATGCCTCTCAGCTGATATCTCAGGAGACCTTGTGCTCATTATGCATTCTGGAGAGACTCCCATCCCCTTAAGTACCAAGACCTCTGGTAACACATAAGATTACCATGTCATGTACTGAAATGTCATCTGGTAAACCTCCTAGACTTTGTGTCTCCAAATCACAAGGACTTCAGAGGCATGGTGAAATTGTTGGCGCTCCTTTCAGTAGTAGCCAAACATGTAGGAAGCACTGATGACATTTGGATACCCTCTCCAGCTCCGTTTGATGTACTGACACTCAAAATTCCCTACCCAGAGTCCCTGATGAATTCCACTCTTCTATCCACTGAGGATCCTTGAATCTTGGAAAAGACTGAATCGTTGTTGCTGATTGCTTGCCCATTAAGGATGGTCTACTGACCCCAGCACATTGTGTGACAAACTTCAGCATTGCAATGGGCTGACAAATAGTATTACATTGCACCAAAAGATTCAGAACACTTTTTTTTCTCCAATACTTCACCCAACTCCCCAGCTGTAAAGGCAGTTACAATAGGAACAGGCGATATTGGAGGGGAAAAGAAAAACCCAAAAAACCCCACAACTCTGAATTTTCTTTGATTTAAGAGCTATTCCTTGGATTGCTATAATTCAGATTAACCAGTTACCAAGTTCTGATACTGAAATAAGATTTTACAAACTCTTCAAAGTTTTAAATCTTTATTGAACACCTGCTATAGGACCAGAGGAAACAATTTCAAATGATCATAACAGAAGGCCAAAAAATTGCCAAGGACAATCTCCAGGTCTCGGCCAATGATGTTAATAATACATCTGCATAGTCCGTTATTAGAGTAATAGTCATGTACTGATCTTCTCGGATGCAGTCTTCCCTAGGATATATGAAGTGCTTTCCATCCTTATGGGGGATATCTTTCCCTTTTCCAGCCTTTCTTGGGGGTCACTACCTTGGCAAAATGTATGTTGGAAGTGATTTATATAAATTATTCCATCCGCTTTACCTCCTCTTTTCCACCTCTGATGCTGCCTCATTGCTCTTCTGTGACTCCTCTCACAGGAGTGTTTTGAAGCAGGAAGTACAATTCTTCCCATCACTGGAAGCTATTGAACCTGTTGTACCAATGTTGTTAAAAAGGGTTCTGTTCTATTCCTGATACTTCCTGGTCCCAAACTGAAATGAGAATTGGAGATCAGACCTGGACCTTGGGACACTGAATATTCCATGCACTCTTTGTTTCAGAATGACAATTTTAGCAGTGATAATTTCCTTTGTGGACCTGGAAAATTGATTTGCACAGACATTTCCTACATTTTGTGGTGGGTAGAGACCTCTAACAATATTGCATCCTACACTGTGTCCTTTTCACTGCCACAAAGATCTCTACCAAAATTATCTTGCCAAATAGAAATAATGGTATTTCCCTCCTTGGATAATTGGCTTCTGAAAGGTTGCTCATTTCTCAAGAGCAACCAGCAAAGCCCTATCTCTGGTCCATTTATTGTGCTTCCAATTCAATGTGGAAAATTTGCTCTCACACCCTGCAAAAGGAGGGCTGGGTGGCCCAGTGGTTACAACACTTGGCTTCCAATCCCTTGCTTCCCTAGTCGAGGTTCCTCAGTCTTTAAGTCAGTGCTGTATGAGGATCCCACTCCATGTGGTCCCAGCCCAGGCATCAGGCATTTTAACATTAAACAAGAGTGGGAGCTGAATAAGGTGTATTCCAAGAGATATGTTCTAGTTAGGATCATCCACAGATAGATCTTTTTGCAGCATCATCCAATGAAATGCAGATAATCCTGTGCAAGAAGAGAGCATTGTCACAAATCAAAGGCAAAGACCCCAGTCATTCATTGCTACTGTTATATGCTTATACACAGACTCCCTTCCTGGTGAAGATCCTGAAAAAATGGAAGTAATCAAATAAAAAATAGTTGTAATCCTAGTCTTACTATTGTGTCTGAGACAGGCATGATTCCCAGAGCTGGTTCACCTATTTCTGTGACTGCCTTTCCATCTTCCACTGATAGTGAATCTTTTCATCCAGGAATCAAGATCCATTGCTTGCTCCTTCCCACCAACCTCAGTGTTTCACCTCAAAGTGTGGCTATTAATGATTGCTCTCTGGTACAGAAGTAAATTGTTTCCCAGCAGTACAATTGGTGCTGCTTCAGAGCAGAAAATCTAGAAAAGGAAGTCTTACCTGCAAAAATGAGAGTGCTTCCTGACTTGGTGCAGTTACAAATCTGTATCACTTCTTGAGCCTCCTCTAACTCACATTCTCAATTGCCTGCTCTATTTAAAAAACAAAACAAAACCAAACCAAAAAAACCCAAAACAAACCCCACACCACATCATTATTGCCACATTTCATTAAGGTTACCTTACTGCCATTAAAGGTTTCCTAGTCTTCACCCATCTGACCACTATGAGATTTATTTTAGATCTGTGTAGCCTTTTTCTTCCTATTTAAGTGACCATCTCCATTGTGATTCGTCAACTTATTATTCAGTGTACTAAGGAAACCTGCAGGTGAACCTATGAGGAATTGTTCTTTCCTGAATCTGTCCCTCAAGACTAGGCTTGTCCAACCTGCGGCCCAGGGCCCAGACTCCGACCCACCAAGGGCTTTCATCTGGCCTGTGGAGTGCTGCTACAAGAGTCGGAGAGCTGGGGCTGGCCAGGGCCAGTGGCGTCGCTGGCGTTGGGCACGTGCCCCGGGACCCAATGCCAGTGCCCCGGATCTCCGGCCCAATCGGGCCGGGAATCCGGGGGCAGATCCCCGGTGGGCCGTGGCCACGGCGGCCGTGTCTACGGCCAGGGATCCAGGGCGTAGCTGGCAGCCCAGCAGGCCCTGCCCCCTGGCCAGGGATAGGGCCAGGGGGAGGCTGCGCCACCACCGGCAGCTAGGCCGCGGTGCGGCGCGGCACGGCACGGCCAGAAGTGGCCGCAGCAGGCCGGGCCCACGGCCGCAGCCCCAGATCCCAGTCTGGGGACGGGCCGCTGCGGCTGCAGCTGCAGCCACGGGCGGCCACCCTGGATCCCCAGCCGGGGATGGGGTCGCTGCGGCTACTGGCAGCCGCAGCAGCCCAGTCCCTGGCCGGGAATCCGGGGCCCGGCTGGCTGCCCGCAGTGGCCCCGTCCCTGGCCGGGAATCCGGGGCTGCGGCCACGGGCCCGGCCTCCAGCGGCCGCTTTGGGCCAAGCTGGGCCGGGCTGCGCTGCACCGTGCCGCAACGCGGCCTAGCTGCCGGCGGTGGTGCGGCCTCCCCATGGCCCTATCTCAGGCCAGGGGGCATGGCCTCCCCTCTGGCGGCAAGGGCTGGGCCTGTGCCCCTGGTCCCTCCCTGCCCCAGCGACGCCCCTGGCCAGGGCCCTTGTCAAGTTCCTGCCCTGCACACAACACATCTACAGAGGGACATGTCATGGCCAGAGAACTGTTTGGGGGCTGGATTCAGTCCCTTTCGAGTGAGCAGGATGGAAGTGACAAGGGACTGCTCTGAGCAATTTAAAATCTTGAGCTGGACATCCCCCCCACCCCCAGTTCTCCACTCCTCCCACACCACTAACCCCAGCATCTCTGTCCTTCCCCTGACCTTAGTGGCAAAAACTCTTCTGTAGAGATTGCTACCCATCAATGTTTGTGGTACAGAGATGCCCAGTGCCAAAACCTTTGACCCCTGCAGAACTGTGAGGGTTTCTGTCCTGTCTCTGACTGACTGTGTTCTCCTCTCCCTTTCTCCAACACTGCTTTCCTTTCCCTGAGCATTGCTTGGCAGGGAGTGAGAAGAGCAGAGTTGGTGGGGTCCCTGTCAGGAAGTAGCTGAATCCTGCCATCCAGCTGCTCTGCTCCTCCTACCTCACTCTTTTTTCCCCTTTCCTTCTCTGCCATGCTCCCCTGTCCTGCCTTGCTCCCCACACTCTGCCTTGCCCCCTCACACAGGCACACCTGCCTCCCTTGTCTTCTGTACACAGTGCAAGCAAAAGCAATGCCAAATATCACACTAATTATGTTCTTAACGTTTATTATTAAGATAAATTTTTATGTCTTATCTATCAAAATTTTTCTCACTGCCTCCCCCCCCCCAGACTAAGGAAGTAATTGCAATGTGGCCACTTACCTAAAAAGGTTGGATACCCCCGATCAAGACCTAATTCTTCATAGCTATCACCATGTCCAAAAACATGGAGAATCATTGAGCCTTGATGGCTAAATCAGTGTACATGTTGTTCTAGCACAAAAAAGTGATACAATATCCACATCTTCACTTTCTATCAAAAATGTCTTTAGAATTCCACATTTCCAGTGTTTTATCCGAGCCTCATTGTTCAAGAGAAGAAATGAGCCTGTGTATATTTGATGCTGGAAAAATCTTCACTCTTTCCATAGACAGAACTATGCCATTTAGGACTTCACCTAGCTTTTTATTCAGTTTCAGAACTAATGAAAAGACCTATGCTTTCCATCCCAAAACTGTCTACATGGGTTGCAGGATGCATTGCAACCTGTTATGAAGATTCAGGGATTTCCCCATTCTGAGAGTGACTGTGCATTTCTCCAGGGAACTGGGCTAGAAGAGCACTCATGTTCCCTTCAAGTCCAGTGTTTATATGATCTGCTCAACTGGCACAAGTATGATCTGTAGAATTTTAAAAGTATATTTCAAAAGCCATACATTTAATATATTTGTTGTGCTCCTTTTCTCAGTAAGAGTCCAAAAATACCAAACATCTTGAGGAAAAAAAAAATAGAGGAGGCTCTAGGATTGAGGTATAGGTTAGTCCAAACTGGGAATACCTGCTGGATTTTTC
The DNA here is from genome assembly GCA_007922195.1 of Podocnemis expansa. Taxonomy (NCBI): domain Eukaryota; kingdom Metazoa; phylum Chordata; order Testudines; family Podocnemididae; genus Podocnemis; species Podocnemis expansa. Next base: position 40,937,846 of record ML681994.1, read on the forward strand.
TTGAGCATGCTTTCTCTGATGTGTTAATTACTACAACCATTATTGCTAGCTTTGGAAAGTATCTACTAAGGTGGGATGGATCTAAACCAGCTGTGGCCAAACTCTGGCTTGGGAGCCACATGTGGCTCTTGAATGAAAAAATGTGGCTTGCAGAAGAACATCAGCAAATCAATTTAGTAGGTAAAAGTATATGGCTATATGTGTCAGTGCGGTTCTTGAGTTCCATAAGTTTGGCCACCCCTGATAAACAGAGAGGCTGGTGGACTGCTTTTGCTACTATGTTCAGAGAAGACAGGCACCATTCTGTCTCTAACTCTTCTGTTGAAACTATTTAGGTCATCAGACAATGCCTTCCAGGCATCAGCTGCAACAGTAGTAGATCTTTGTCCAGCAATAGAAAATATGTTTGGATCAATCAGAGATCAATCACTGAAAAAGTAATGGAAGAGACAAGGACTTGAGTCTAGCAGTTGACTATTGAAGGCACTTATTTTTACTTTTTAAGTGATGAAGACAAGAAATGTTTGTTAAGCCAGCTGAAAAACTACGAAAACTTTATTCTTGCAAATCTATAACAGCCACCTTTGGATTCTTGTGGATGCTATACCTCCTCTCCAAAGCATGCCTGTCCTATAAAAGACCAACAACTGAGTTGTGTGAGGCACAACCAATAGTAGAGCTGCCACAATTAGGACAAAATAGAAAATTTGAACAGAGAGTGGAATGTCAAACAACAAATGAATAAACATATGACTTAAATATCTTTTCTATCATCACTAGTCAATGTTCCCTCTAATTTTTCGTAGGCTGTGTGCAGAAAAAATGTCTTTTGTGCAAATTTTTGGAACTGGTGTGCAAATTTGTGCAGCCTCCAGTGACTGTGGTTCAACTTGTGAGCCCAATGAAGCAAGTGTGTAGCATGCAACTAATATATTAATTTTATTTTGATATGGTGATAGACATGATATGATAAATTACAAAACCTTATCTGAAACATGCTACTTGAAACAGCTTTTTTAAAGTAGCATAAAAATATTTGCACTATTGAATTTTTTTTGTGAACACTTTATTTTGGTGTGTGCACAGGGTTCACAACCTGTGTGTGTGGCACACGTGTACAGCTTAGAGGGAACATAGCTAGTGGTTTAAGCTGATCTTCAGGCTTTTTTTCCTGGGAGGAAAGAAGTAGGAATTCACTCTTCCTATTCCCAGTCACAACAGCTACTGCAGAACATTCATTTTTGTCATTAAATAGACATTTCTGTTCTGAAAAAAATTCTGCCTGGTCATGTGAATGAAGTAATGAACATATCAGATGAGGAACTGGAAGTACTGGACATAAGAGAACCCACCAAAGGTGAATGAACTGCATTCAAGAAGTTTATAACGTAACTGTGTAGAGTCCCAACAAGAAATAAAGACAGAGGTAGATATTGTGTTTAATAGAAGGCTTAAGCAGCCAATTTTAATTTGTGGGATAATTTTGAAACATGAGTTAAAGCTAATAAAATGATCTTGAATTTTTTTTTTTAGTTTTTTGCTATGATTCCATACAGCTCACATTCAGAGTTATGATCTCATACCTCAGCCTTCACCCCTCCACACCTATAAATGTGAACACCTCTCAGTTTCAATTTTTGGGGAAAACATTGTGATGCTGATCTCTGGACTATATGTCTTAATCTGTCTCCTAGGCATCTTCATGCATAACTGAGATATTGTTCATGATTCTACCTCATGGAGCTCCCATTGGGAGACTACTTGAAGAAAGAGGAAAATTACTTAACCTTGGACAAAAAAAAGCAAGGAGTCTTGTGGCACTTAAAGACTAACAGATTTATTTATTGCATGAGCTTTTGTGGGAGAATACCCCACTTTGTCAGATGCTTTGAAGAGAGAGAACTTACAGAATGGGATGAAAATAAATACAGGGGAGTGTAAGGCATGGGATCAGGTCATACTGCAACAGCAAATCAGACCATTTGTAAGGATTCAAACTTTAGGAAGCAGTATACAGAGGGAGGGTGAAGTCAAATTACCTGTTATAATGTGAAAAGAATCCATAGTCACGATTCAACCCTGCTTTCACACAATTTAATTTGCATATTAATTCAATTTTGGCTGTTGCTCTTTGAAGTTTTGATGTCCCATTGATTTTCTTGATGACCATCATTAACAAGTCATCAATGGAGTGATTAGGAAGTTGGAAGTGCTCAGCAACTGTGTGTGTGTGAGAGAGAGAGATTTCTGATATGCCTTCTGCGTAGGGTCTGTCCGGGTTTTGTGTGTGTGAGAGAGAGAGAGATTTCTGATATGCCTTCTGCGTAGGGTCTGTCCGGTTTGTCCAATGTATAAGGTGTGGGGGCATTTCCAGCACATGATGTCATAAATCACATTAGTGGATGAGCAGGTGAAGGATACAAGCTAGATATAACCACATTTACTCTGATTCCTCAGACAGAGACAGACATCTTGAAGATCTCTGTCAAGCTTTCTTAAAACTATAGTACCCAGCTGGAGAAGTAAAGAAACAGATTGACAGGGCCAGACGGGTACCGTGCAGTCGACTACTACAGAAAAGGCCCAGAAAAGAAGACAATAGAACACCACTGGTCACCACATACAACCCCCAAGTCAGACCTCTACAACAGATCTTTAAGGACCTCCAGCCTATTTTAAAAGATGACCCCTCAATCTTTCTAGCCTTGGGAGACAGACCTCTTCTCACCTACAGACAACCACCGAACCTTAAACAGATACTCACCAGCAACTACAGAACTAACAACAGAAACATTAAAGCAGGCACATATCCCTGCAACAAACCAAACTGCCAACTCTGTCCACTTATGTGTACAAAAGACACCATCACAGGACGTAATCGAGCCAGCTACTCCATCAAAGAGTCCGTCACCTGCTCATCCACTAATGTGATTTATGCCATCATGTGCTGGAAATGCCCCCTCGCCTTGTGTGTGTGTGTGTGTATATATATATATATATATATACACACACACACACACTTACTTACTTGCTGAGCACTTTCATCTTCCTAATCAGTCCCTTGATGACTTATGTAGGCACTCTGTACTTTAGGGGCCTCTGAAATCAAGTAGGAGGTTAACATTTAAGCAGTTTCTATGTGCTGTAAGTTTTCCACTGAGGGACTACAACTCCCATGATCCCTTGGAAGAGACAGACAGACAGACAGACCCTGGCTGCCCTCTAAGAAGCAGAGGGGAACAAAGGGATCTCTGAGAAGAGAGGGGGAGACATGCCTTGATCTGGAAGCTACTGTGACTGCTCCTGGGGTTCCTGAGACTGCTGGAGGCTCACTCAAGCAGGGAGTTTCAGAGGTTGGTGGCTTACTCAGCCCAAAGGCAGGGTCTGAGCCTAGAGCTGGCTGAGCTAGATCTGCAGTGAGGGTGTGAGTGTCTGTCTCCCTCGTCCAATCTGGAGCAGAGCTTGTAAAGCCAGGGAGTCTGCTGAGATACTGACTGGGCCTGAGGGGAGGCAGTGTGGCAGTCCCTTTGAGCCAGGGCCAGGAGGACAGACCATTGATTGGGCTCACTATGGATCTGCAGCGTGGTTCTGAGCGGATACACTGGACCATCAGCGTGCTGCCTTGTCTCCTTCATTGACCCTCCAAGCGTGCCCACGCAAGCATGTAGTTGGGGTTCTGAACTCTGGGAAGTGTGCCCTCTGAGTTGGAAAAAGGACAGTGAACATGCCAATTAGATAAGTTTCCTGTAAACTGTATTCTGTGTCTGCTCACTGATTTATTTACTTGCCTCTATGTATTTAAATTAGTAGTAATATTCGATTCCATCGTGTTATGATAAGTTTCTGTGTTAAGGAAAGGTTTGTTACATGCAATTGAGCAGTATGAATGTCTGTGTGTGTGTGTATATCTATTTATCTATCTATTTATAATATAAAAGACCCATCCCACAGGTTATTCTTAGCCACATGGATTTAGTCCTGGAGGCTCCCAGGGCACGCCACTTAGCGTGTACCGGAACCAGCCAGGTGGAGGCACTGCCAAGCTTAATTTCCTGTAAAGCAAAGGGACAGCAGCAGAAGAGTGGATAGAGGATTCCCACAATCCCAACATCACCACTGGGAAACTCAGGATCTCTTTGTCATCAAACTTAAGCGCCTGTGCATACGTGAGTGTTGCCTGCTCCCAAGTAACCCAGGGAGAAAAGGGAGAGGGGTACACTTGTTAACGATGGTCGTCAAAAAAAAAATCGATGGGACACCAAGACTTCAAAGAGCAACAGCCAAAATCAAATTAATATGCAAATTAAATTGTGTGAAAGCAAGGTTGAATCGTGACTATGGATTCTTTTCACATTATAACAGGTAATTTGACATCACCCTCCCTCTGTATGCTGTTTCCTAAAGTTTGAATCCTTACAAATGGTCTGATTTGCTGTTGCAGTATGACCTGATCCCATGCCTTACACTCCCCAGCATTTATTTTCATCCAGTTCTGTAGGTTCTCCCTCTTCAAAGCATCTAACGAAGTGGGATAGTCTCCCACAAAAGCTCATGAGATAGATAAATCTGTTAGTCTTTAAGTGCCACAAGACTCCTTGCTTTTTTTTTTTTTTGCTTTACAAGACTAACACAGCTGCCCCTTTGGAACTTAACCTTGGACAGTAACTAGAGTTCTTTGATATATATCCCCCATAGGTATTCCATTTTTCACTCTTCAGCCTTCTTGGTTTCCATTGAACTTAGTGGTTGCAAAGGGATTAGAGTGGTGTTAGGTCTTCCCCTTTTCTATATCTCCTTGTACTGGAACTCCAGAACGCCTGGGGTGTGGCACTGCTGACAGAAATATCCAATGTGCACAGACATCCACATATTCTGATGTGGAGCATTCACAGGAACCCATATGTGGAAGAACTCTGGTTACACTGAAGATAAGTAAAATCTCTCTCATCTCAACAAGCATTCTGAAGATAAAACGACTACCTGGCTCATCTCAATGAGATAACTATCTCTTTAATACATCTCATTGTTAAGAAGCCTTTTTTGCTTGTGTAGACTGAACCTTGGTGACAGTGGAATTTACTATTTATTTTTCCAGTATACAATGTTGTTTCTGTGAAGCCTCTCTACAAATGGGTCTAACAAATCCTTTCTTAAAAAAGCATCCTCCCTCTCCCAACACCCCCAACTACAAAATGAGTATTAATGCAAGACTAAAGCATCTAGAAGCTGAAGAAAATGCCTTTTTATAAAGCAGAGTTGTACATCAGACACTTTGAAGTGTGATTTTCTCCCACAAAAGCTCATGCAATAAATAAATTTGTTAGTCTTTAAGTGCCACAGGACTCCTTGTTTATTTTGCTGTACTATACTAACACAGATGCCCCTTTGGAATTTAGCAACATGCAAGGCAGGGAAAAAGGCCTTTCTGTTAGTAACAATGTATATACAGAACTACCAAAATGTGCTTTAAAAGACTGCTGAAGTGTGGAAAATACATGTATATAATGGCAGTTTCTGCCAGATCTGGCCATTACCAACCTTTCTGGGCTTAGTTCAGCAAAACAATTTTATCTAATGCATTCATTGTTCTATCACTGAGCTGGAGATACTCATGGAGATACTCTTTCACCATTACATAAGTAAGTCATGTGTATGATTTTACGTCACTCTGGGTGTTTCTCATAGCACAAGAACTAAGGGTCACTAAATGAAATTAATAGGCAGCAGATTTAAAATGAGCAAAACGGTATTTTTCACACAGTGTACAGCTAACCTGTGTAATTCTATGCCAGTTGATATTATGAAGGCCAACACTACAACACGGTGCAAAAGAGAAGTAGATAAGCTAGTGGAGGATAGGTCCATCAGCAGTTATTAGCCAGATAGGCAGGGATTGCTGTTAGCGAGAAGCTGGGAACGGGTAACAAGATGGATCACTTGTATTCTTACCTTCTGGAGCACTTCTCATTGGCCTCTATTGGAAGACAGGATGCTGTGCTAGACGGATCATTGTTCTGACCCAGTATGCATTCTTATGTTTTTATCTTGTCATCCAAATAATTTCTTTGCTCTGTGGCACATGTATATAACGGTTAAAGTTAAAAAAAAAAAAAAAAAAAAAGGGAAAGTGAAGGTGGTCATCAGCTTTTAAAACAGAGATTATCCTTCCCGTATCTGGCACCGAAATGACCCTGATTACGAGAGTATGTAAGCACCACACAATCTTTAATGTATTTCACTTCAGAGCACCCCATAGGGGAGGGAAGCACTAATCATCTTTTTATTATTAGTTTGGTTTGTGTTTTTGCTTTTATTGAAACACCATCTTTTTCTATTATTTTATTCTCCTTCCACTGAGAATTGTGTTTTCATAATGGGAAGGTGTGCCCTCAAAGGTTGTTTTATTTTAAAATTACATTTTTTTAAAATGTCATATTGTAGCATTAGTGCTGGCTTCAGGGTGTTTTTACTGATCCATTAGTAAACACCTCAGGAGGTGGTTGGTTTTATTTATTTATTTATTTATTTATTTATTTATTTATAATAGCACTCAACCTTTACTCTTGTGCTTCACAGTGTACCCAAGGCACATATTAATGGAACAATAAAAGACACCCTGGTGTGTCTTAATGCCGTATTAGAAATGTTAAATTTATGTGAGATGAGGCCAAAAGCAGGGTAAATAAAAAATGTCTGAGGGTTTGGGTGCATGTAGTTTAATCTATCCAGTTATATTTAAATCTAAATGTATTCTCTACTTCTGAACATCCAGAAAGTTTTGGATTTGAAGATGTCTCCCAGTCCCTCCCCCTTTTGTTCTGAAGGTGGAAGAGACATGAAAGGATAGAAATACAGGATTAATACTTTTTTTTTTTAGTTTGATTTTGGCAATATATGCAGGTGTTCTACAGAAGAATGTTCTGAACATGGGAAGATATTAGTAGCATAGATGGGGCTCATTTTATCCATACGTTGCAGCAGTAATTACCACAGCCACTGTGTTTTTGAGCTATTCTACTGTCATCCTGTAAGGAACTTTCAGTTCCCACAAATCTGTATGTTATACTTCCCCATTATGAACTCTCTTGACCTCATTTTCTAAGCTCCACCATTTTCCTTCCTGTTTTCATGCAGATAATGTAATGTCTGCTGGCTAGTCTTAATCATTTATTTAGATCCAGAGAGGTAGCTGTGATAGTCTAGTACAGTAAAACAAACAAACAAGGAGTCCTGTGGCACTTAAAGACTAACACATTTATTTTTTGCATGAGATTTCATAGTAGAAAATCCCACTCTGTCAGGTGCTTTGAAGATCATGCCGTTGCGGTGTGACCTGATCCCATGTCTTACACTCCCTTGCATTTATTTTCATCCAATTCTGTAAGTTCCCTTATTTTCAAGGTGTCTGAAGTGGGATTTTCTTCCATGAAAGCTCATGTGATAAATAAATGTTAGTCTTTACATGCCACAGGACTCCTTGCTTCTTTTGCTGAACTAGACTAACCCTGCTATCCCTTAGGAACTTGGCAAAATAGAAGGAGGTTAAGAGTATTGGTTAACGTTGCACAAAATGCCAGTGGTGAAACTAGGGCTTGAACCATTCCCTGAGTCACATATGTCAGAATCTTCAATTACTACACCGTCTTTCCCTCTGTATAGTTGCCTTGCTATACAAAAGGAAATCTACTGAATGTTCATGTGGTCAGGAACATTCCCTGTGAAACACACAGCTGTAGTGACAATTTTATTTGATTTTAAGATTGTTTGTTTGTTTTTGTTTTCTATTTACAACTTAATGCAAGGTTTCTTTGTTAGGGGATCTCTTATTTATTTAGTTATTTATTTTTGTTACAATTATTGAGCAGCCAAAAAATCCTTTTATTGTGCTGGACAGCTGAGGAGTCACAGCCTCTCTGGAGATTAGGCATTCTATAAGTAGGTGTGTGTTATGTAAAGCAGGGGGACTTGTGTTTGTCTTCAACAGGGCTGCTCTAGTATGCAATAGGGGCAATGGCACTGGGTCTAAGAAAATCAGAATTCAGTTTCTAACTCTACCATGATATCCTATGTAACCGTGGACAGAAGCTCCTAAAAAAGGGAAGTGTGGAGCAGATGGTACAGACAACCAACCAAGTGATTTTTTCTGAAGCTGTGTTAAGAGTAGAGACTATGGTTCTTTGTCTTTCAGTCACTACTTCACATGAATCAAATTGAATCTCTGAATGACTGAGCTTCACTCATCGCTAATTTTAACTCTTCATCTCTCGGTTTCACCAGCTGTTGTTAGCTTCCTATCCCTACAAACAGTCATGGTTAGTTAACAGGACCTGGAAGGTAAAAGGGAGGGATCCACTTAGTAACATGACTTTGTTCTTCATTTTATTACCAAACAATACAACTACATATGTTGTTCTTCATGGCATTTCTTTGATAGATGCTACCTTAGTGACATGGAAATGACCAACAGCAAAGGGGGCAAAATACCCCATATTCAGGTTTGATTAATATATCAAAAGGACCTATCAAAGTGAGCAAGTCTATTAAATTATCATATTTTTCTCCTCTAAAGTATTTTCTTTAATTCTTCTCTTAATGAGCTAAGAAATGGGAACAATTCATTATATTATTCTAGAAATATCACAAACAAGAAGTATTTATTTTAAATTATTCTGTATTAGTCCTTTTTGGTTACATCTGGATTATTTATATTTGTAAGATTGCCTTCTGTATAATTCTGATTAAAAAGAACTACAAATACCTTTGTTAAGAAAATCACTGGGGAAGCAAACAGTAATTTATTCTTCAAACCTCAACTAACCATAAACCTGAATGTATAACTGATATAGAATTAACTGAATATGTTTAGTACCACTGATACAGTGGGAGAAATTTCAGGTATAGAATGGAGTTATCATTCAGGCTGCTAAGCCTGCAGTTCTCTTAAAGATGAGTTTTTTTAAATTGTGACTGAGACAATATCAGTCCTTCCATTTTTTAGGAGAAGCCCATCTGTGGTTATACACCAGGGACAAGGTGTAAACTATTCTGAAGTCAGTGGAGAAACTTGGTGTAACAAGGTGGAATTCCCACTTAAGGATCACCAACTTAGGGCTAGTCAGTCCTGTATTTTAATCAGAGGCAGCTGAGGAAAGCACAAACACTTTCTGTAAAGACTTAGACTCTCAGTAAGGTAGGGGGAGCAGGAGCAGCCGGGAGTTTTTGGGGATGGAGGCAGTGTGAACCAGCTGGAGAGGCAGAGGCCTCAAGGGAGAAACCCCTGAGAGGCAGTTCTCATCTAAAAGCTTTGTGCAGAGCCAGGCATGGGAGCAAAGAGGTTGCAGAAATGGTGCCCGAGTAAGGGGCCTAATTTATGTTTAGCAAGAATGTCATAGGAATGTTCTGGAAGGTCTGTGTAGAAGAGGGAAGCCTAAGGAAGATTGTTTATGATTTCTAGTTCATTGGATGTTTTCAGGTTTTGATTCTGAGGACTTTATCTTTAGGCTCAAAAAGCTTATGTTTGTCTTAGTAAATGAACTTAAACAGCTGAACTGAACTGAACTGAGGAAATTTTAAAAGTCCTTATTCAAGTGTCCAAAAAGAGAAGACTGAAGTAGAGCACTGCAATGCTGAGTCTTGTCACCCAGGGTCTCTGTGAGATGAGGTGTCTCATAACAAATGGGATTAGAACTGATGTGTGCAAATTCAGCACCACACCGTAGATGAGGGGTTTTTAAAAATGTATATATATTAAGTCTTTCCATCTAGAATTTCAGTAAGTTAAGTCCATTTATTCATGTGACATCACAGCAGAATTTTTGGAAGCCTTCTTGCTCCATTGCTAACTTCGCACACTCAGCAGCTGACTTCTCAGCAAACTGTCATACACTATCAATCTTCTCCCTGGTCTTCTGCTACTACTATAAACTACTAATGTTCCTTCTGTAGAAACATTCTCAAGATTATTCCCATCCTTCTGTCTGTTGTGACCAAAGTACATAAGTTTATTCATGTTGATTTAGAGAGAAAAGTCTACTTTTACTCCTATATTTCCACTATGTGTTCATCTTCCTTTGTCATCTTATTCTTCACCAACACCACATCTCACAAACTTCAGTAGTCTTCTTGTCAGCATTAGTTTCCCAGCATTCATGTCTATAAATCACCATGGGAACGGTAAAGCTTTTCACCGGTTGAACCTTTATACATTTTGAGATGTCCTTTGTACATACTGTGCTTTTTATCTAAAATTTACATAATAATTAATCCAGCATTTCCCCAGAAGCTGGATGTTCTCTCATAGGAAATGTGAAAGACAAGCTAAGAGAAGCCTCTCACCTGTTTGCAGGAGCCTCAGCTTTTCATTAGATAAACAAAAGTAAGCTTCTAGAACCTAGGGTTGTGGAAAATAATCTTGAAAATACAACCTAACTGTAAATGAAACAACAATGTCTACAGAGACTCTTAACTGTTTAGTTCTCAGGCATTAACTGTCCCATTTATTGCAAAATGCTGCTCACCTGTATCAACAGGTGAGAGAACTTGATTGGGTGTTGATTCACCAGCATTTCCCATCTCCCACAATTTAGCCAAGTACAGAGATCATGTTGAGACTCTTTTGGCTTTATTCCTGCAGCCCATTCTACTCACCTGAATTTAGAATGGGAACCCACCCTGACAGATACTGAGAGTCTAACTAATTCCCTGTTTAGGGGGTCAGAAAGGAATTTTTCCCCACTGACCATTTGGTAGAGAACTGGGGAAGTTTTGCTTTCCACGTGGCACCTTTCAACCTACAGTGGGTGAAGTACAAATCCTCTTGGTATGGCACTAAGATATTGGGACTGGGACAAGGTTGTTTATCCTTCGTACCTTCTGTCCAGTTTTCAGTGCAGCTAAAAGAATAAAATGGAAAGTCTAAGGGGTGTTTTGTGTGTGATGGAGTTCATGTGATAAGGTGAGAACTTGTGACTATGGTGGGCCTAGGTCAGACCTTGTGGTCCTCAGCAGCCAAGGTCCCTATCCCACTTCTCCAGCGTGTGTGTGTGTGTGTGTGTGTGTGTGTGTGTGTGTGTGTGTGTGTTAGGACTTAGAGCTGAGTCCTGAGGGGTGGGCTAAACTGAGTTTATTCTACATGGGTAATTCTGTAAGGAGCCCTGAAACCTCTATCCTAGAACCAATTAAATGCCCATTATAGGAGACCATGGATGGTGGGTTGGTAGTGCTCCTCCCTTCTGTTGAAGTTTAAGAAATGTTGTAACCTGCCACATTATTGTATGAATATGTCCATCCCTATTTTACCACTGTATCTACCTCAAGAATGATGACTCAGGTGTCAGTGCTGATGCTTTAAATATCAACAAACTATTTTCTTTCTCAAAGTATGTGCAAAAGAGGAAGTGCTATGTTATGAAGATCTATCTCAGGGGTGGCCAAACTTATGGAACTCAAGAGACATACAGGTTGATTATTACAACTTCGAGAACCGCACTGAGACATATAGCCATATACTTTTACCTACTCCAAAATTACTCAGTTTAAAATTCATTGCACACTTTAATTTTATCATAAAATAAGGACAAATATTGACCCTACTAATGTCAGATTCTAACAATTACTTAAGGTTACCATCAAAATTAGGCCTAGACAGTAAAACTTGCCTGCAGTCTTCTACGTTGAGCAGCGGCTTACTGGCAAGTTTTTTAAAATCCCAACCATACCACACTTCTCCCTGCCATCCCCGACCATGCTGCACTTCTTCCCACCGTCCCAACCCTCTCCTGAACTCCTAGGCTGGGGCTGCTTTCCTAAATTGATTTGCTGACTTTCTTCTGGAAGCCACAATTTTTCATTCAAGAGCCACATGTGGCTCCTGAGCCTCAGTTTGGCCATGCCTGCTCTATACAGTCTTTAGTGCCTCCTGATTTTAGGCCTTAAATAACACATGAAATGGTTAAAGAAGATACGATTGATTGTTTTCCTGACTAGGGACTCAGTTTTCAAATATTTGGGAAATGTTAAGTTTACCCATTTGGAAATGGCTAGTTTTTATTTGGAGAAATTAACTTCTGAACATTTAGTGTAGCTTCAGATGTTGACACTTACTCTAGGTCTCTTCCTAACTTTAAATAATGAAAATAGAGTGTTAAATAGTTTTATCATATCTTTTTAAACTGCTAAAATAATTATGGTTTTGTTTGTTGAGAGGTAAATGGGAAGTTTTTGACACAATGTTTTATCATCGAAAAAGTTGATTGAAACTGAAAAATTTTGCAAAATGTATTGATTTCGACAAGTATTTCAGTGAGAAGATCTCTTGTGTCTACAATGAAATTTCTGCTCAAAAGCGGGTGGGAAGAGAGGAAGAAAGACTACCCAAGAGTAGCCAATAGTAAAGGCACTCACAAGGATTGTGGAGAGACTAAGAGAATGACTGACTGTATAGCTTGGCAGTCAATGTACTTCTCTGGGATATGGGAGACCCAGCCTCAGGTCCGTGGTCTGAATTAGGCACTAAAATAACAGCTTTAAACCTCAAAAGCTCTTGTGAAATGTAATTTTGTTTTTAGGCAAGTCCTAGTGTTTTGGTGTTAGCAGTTGGACTGACTTCTTGTTCTCTGATGAACTTTGTAGTTCCTTTAAAATGTGGAATTAAGGTTAATGAGCTACCATGGGGTAGACAGTTATTGATGTATCTTCATCTGGATTTCTATTGCAGCAGCCACCATGGAAACTGAAAAAAATGTGCTTGCATCACGAATTTCAATCACTTGGAGACTTGAATAGCTTTTTCTGACCAAGTAACTCCCTTTTGATTAATGAACTAAATCAACTCTTTTAGTTTTATCTTTGCTTGTCAGTAAAATAATTTATCGCTGAAAGTTGCCAGTTGCTCCTCCGTACATTGTGATGATTTTGACACACTAAAATCATACTCTGTTGACCACTCAGATTCAGTTTTCATGATAGATATCAGTAATACCTCAAGATGAAATAGTCTTTTCACTTTGAAATGATTTCATTCACGGCTTCAGTTGCTTGTCAAGTTTATCTTCTACAACACAAACTGGGGATGGTGACAGATTCTCTTGTAGTTTTTATTTTCAATATTATTTTCACTATGATCTTGATGATGGATTCTTTCTTCTCCAGTACCACTGAGGTAAACTATGCCATGTCAGTATTCAATTCCTATTCAACTGTAGTCACGTGGTGTTAAAGCTGGCAGATAGAGCAATATCTGATCCGTAAATGTTAGTGCACTTTCTCTCAGAATAGATTTTGTCTTCACTTTCAAGATTTCATCAGCTTGCAGCCAGAACATGTTGCCAGCATTGGAATGGTTGTTTTGAAGTGGCATCCTGGACTTCATTTCATTACTCTCTATAGGGATTGATCAGCCACTGAAAAGCAGGAAGAAAAAGGTCATCCTGATTTTAATAGTTTTCTGGCTGCCTGTTTTTATTTTCTCCAGATGCCTATATATAATGTATCCTGATAGAAATGTGTGTAGAAAAGAATCTTTCTGAACTCCGAGGAAACAAGGTATGGCCAAGGCATATATAAAAAGATTACTTACCTTGAAATTGGCTGCAAGGATAATTGTGTAGCAAGACCAAAAAAAATGTTGAGTGCATGTTATTTTTATGCACCCATTCCTGTTAGTTCTAACAAAATCAGGTAGTCTTTGGAGCTGTGTGGGACAAAAATTGCATTGTCAGTGATTCAAAGTCATCTTTTACTACAGAAGTAACACTACCAGTTGAGAGAAATAGTTACTTTTTAAAAGAATATGAAACGTTTATTTTCAGTGTCTAGCATCATAGTTATTGTTCTTTACCAACCATTGTTACAGCATGATGTGAGATTACTGATCTATTGCCCTGTACTTAGGTTAAAAAAGAACAGTGATACCAAGATGTGCTAGTTCTTCATAAATTGACACAATATTGGTGACCACTCTATTACTTACTGTGATGACTAAACAATGGGATTGTTGTATATAGTGACTACAGATTAGGTGCTCGTGTTCTCATATCTTCATGGTTTGCTAATTGTGGCTCATTCTAAGGAAATTTGAAAGAGACATTTGACATAACATGCAAATTGTTTGTCCATACGTCTATAGATAAACTGGGATAAATCCAGTCCTTCCTACCTGAGATAAACACAATGTGAAGAAGATTATCCTGTACCCTGTTACAACTAGGTGAAGCACATTTGCTTGTTTCTTTCAATTTTAGTCATTTTTAGATATTATCTTACAAAACACCACCAAAAAAAGACTTTTTAAAAGGAAAGCAGAGATTCCATTTCAGCCCAAAGTTCAATTCACTTAACAAAGTATTCACATGACTTCCTACAATACCCTCTAGCTCATAAGTGCCAAATTTCATCTGGGTTTATATGTGATGAGTGTTTTATGCAGCTCTAATCTGAAATTAATCTTTAATAGTTAATGTTAAAATGAAAATAAGTCATGGAATGTAATGATTCATTTGCACAAATACCAAATTAATCATAATGATTTAATGTTGTCACTCCAAATACTTAACTACTAAGAGAAGTTTTTCAAGTATTACAAAATACTACTGATCCAATTACAAATTGGTAAACCTATGTATTGTATAGGTATCACCTTTAATCTGCACCACATACTGTGCTGTAGTGTAACAATGAAAATTTCATTGTGGATAATGGGATTCTGGATAATTCTATGGGCTGTGGTGCAAGATATTTTTCTGATCCCATTCCTTGAAAAGTTTTGCAGTCACTTTTACTAAAAGGTGGATTATGTTTCCTTCATTTGTTACTCATTGTAATTTAAATCATGATTCATTCTTCAATATTCATTCAGTTTTATCCAGTAGTTCTATAAGAAGTGAATTTTAAGTTGCCATTAATCATTTTACATTTATTATTTTACTAATAGTTATGCTACCAGCATTGAAGTGTAATGTTGTAAGTGCTGTCAGTTATGCCTTTTTTATTAAATAGTTCATTTGGCGGTCTGGTAATCTCACTCCTATACAAATAGGAAATTCTTCCCTGCTGCATAATGTTTTAAAAGGGAAATATAGCTTATGTAATTTTTATAGTTTCACATTTAGTTTTAAAATGTTACAAAGTGACTTGTACATAATGAGTGCCTAAAGCTCACCTATTTTAATGTACTTGGTTTCAAGAAACATTTCCACAGAAGCCATCCAGTCAACACATATAATAATAGTTGTTTAACATTGTGTAAGCTGTACTGGTTCCAAATTATTATTGTTAGTAACAAAATTTAAAAGATTATTTCCCCCATACACATTTTTGTACTATGATGGAGAACACAACTGTTTTCTTTTGCTGAACATACTGTAAGTGCACATTCATGAGATGCTGAGTAGATTGTACTGGAGACAGAAAGTGCCTGATTTTACTCTCATCTGAAAAATCATGAGTCAAAAGAGTCAAGCCAATGGTACATAGTTAGCCCCAAGCACTTTGTACAACAGGGCAAGACCTTATCTGTTTCCCTGACAGCCTGCCTTACCACCTTCTGAAGAGTTAACAAATTTGACAATATGAATGAGTCTGCCTGCACATTCAAGCATCGGTCTTCCTGCCATAACGGCTATCAGGGTTGTCAGTTCAGGATGGATATGTACAGTGGTTTGGTAACAAACATGAGTAAAATTTTTAAAAGTGCCAAAATCACTTAAACTCAATGGGACTGAGCTTTCTAGCTTATTTAGATATTTAATCTTTGTGAAGCATTGGCACGGGATAAATCAGTGGGGATGCAGCCCTCTGATGAATAGTTGATGCAAGCAGGCAAACAAAAGTGTTTGAGTAGATAAGTCTTGAGTGGATAACCTTAGATATCCAGCGGCCAGCTATCTGTCTTCAGGGGAATTCAAGAAATGCCCATGTGTTCAAGTATACACTGAACTTAGAGTTCTTCCTTCTTTTATACCCAATTTATAACTTTAGCAGCAGCTGAGTTAATTGGGCAGTTTTTCCATCATTTAAACAGCTTTACAGCTGCTTTAGCTATTTTAGCTATTGCCAGACTTCCTATCTTACAAAATTGCATGCTTTTGGGGAGGGGAGAGGGATATAAAACCTTGTTCAGGGGGCATAAGGTCATGTTTACTCGTCAAGGTCATTCACTTCTTGGTCTGTTTGTTGGGTTAAGGTTTCAAAAAAGCCTCCTTGTAACTGCTTTCAGAAATAAGAGTAGCAATTGGTTTTCCAGGTGCTGGCAGTGGTTTGAGCAAACCATCTCTGGGCTATCAAAAATCTGTTCCTATAATATGGAAACGAGGTAAGCTTTTCCCAGGCAAGGGCTTATGCCATGTCAGGGTTCACTATCTGAAAAAGCCACTATTTCCTGTCAGATGTCACTTTTTGTAGACCAGTGAGTTATCCATTCCCTCACTTCTGAAGAAATTGGGTGCATAGAGGAAAAACAAAAACTATCTCGTATGACAATATACATCCGTGAAAGCCTTTCTGTTGGAACCTGAAGAGTTTCAGCCTGTAACAGTGAGAAATCTGTGCTGCTGATGCCACAGCATTACCACTGGAGGCCAATGTTCCCTCCAAGCTGATGGTGCGGCTGAGCAAATTACAGATGCAGCTGAGCAAGTTATGGATACAGGTAAGCACGTTCCCTGCCAGTTCCCCAACCCCCACCAGGCCCCTTCCCTGCTACCCGCCCTCTCGAGTGCATCCATAACTTGCTCAGCTGCATCCAGAACATGGGTCACTTGCTGGTGGATTTTGTGTACCCTGAAATGTTTAAATCATGATTTGAAGATTTCAGTAACAGACACATAAGTTAGGAGACTAATACAGGAGTGGGTAACTAAAGTTCTTTGGCCTGCATTATGCAGGAGATCAGATTAGATGATCATATTGGTCCTTTCTGACTGTAAACTTTATAAGTCTATGAAACCATCTGTTACACCAAGGCCAAGTGCTGAAATAGGGGCTGCTCCTAGTCTCAGAGACTTTAAGGTGAGAAGGAACTATTATGATCACTAGTCCAGGGGTCTCAAACTCAAATCACCATGAGGGCTGCATGAGGACTAGTATGTTAGCCGGTGGGCCGTACCACTGAAACCTTTTCATACGACAGTACTGCAAATATCAGTAAAAATAGCATCATTGAGGGCTGCAGGAAACAACTTTAGGGGTCGTATGCAGGCCGTGGGCTGTGTGTTTGAGACCACTGATCTAGTCCGACCTCTGTAAGACAAAGCCCTAACTATTAAGACAGTTTCTATAAAGCAGGACATCCTACACCTCATAGACGCAGGTTCCAAAGGGGCAGCCATGTTAGTCTAGTAAAGCAAAAAAAGCAAGGAGTCTTGTGGCACTTAAAGACTAACAGATTTGTTTATCGCATGAGCTGCAGTGCCACAAGACTCCTTACTGTTATCAATTATACACACAGAGGTTATTTCTACAGCCAAAAGGGCAAAGAAGCCAGCCTGTGAAACTATAGCATATGAAAATTGTTTCATGACCCGTACACTCCATATCACCCCAAGTTATGTGCTTGCCAGAAACTTTAAACTTTCATTTAAAACAAAATACTTTCTAGTGCTTTCTGTGAACATACAGCTATGCCAGTGTAAATCTTTTGTGCAAAAGCCTTCAGCCTTGCTGAAAAAGGTCTCCTGTTAAATAGGAGCAGCATAACTGTGAACTCCTGGAACTATAGTGTGCTTCGTAAGTTAAGAAGATTCTTTAACAGCAATCTGTATCTTTAAGGCTGCCAGGAAGGAGCTGCATGGATTTTGATGGGGAGGGAGAGCTAATCCACTGATGTTTTCTGCCAGTAGGAGTCTGTGTTTTAAGGCTGAAAGAAACTGCTCCTCCTGCCATTATCCTAGGAGACCCCCTGGTCCTTGTTCGATGTGTGGGATCTAACGCTTTCTTTGGGTGCACACACCGCCTTTCAATTTTAGCCTTGCTTTGGGAAGCAACCCTTCCCTCTACAGATTCTTAAGCAAGTAACCAAGCACAGCAGCAACTCTGTTTGTAAGTCAAAGAGCCCATCCCCTGACTTCCCTTAAAGCCTCCAGATGCTGTGTCTCCCTTCACCAAACAGTTCCCTGTCACTTACCACAGTGGCTGGATTTTAAAGGAGGTTTTGGAGGGTGCCAAGCCCCATAATAAAGGGAAACAAACACACACAGAGCGGTGAGGGGAAACAAACAATATAGGGGTCGGGAAGGAAGCAGCAGAGGGACAGGAGACAGAAGGAGGGGAGAGGCTGGGCTTAGCTGTCCACCCCAACCCCAAGGCAAAGCCTATAGCCCCCTACCCCCAGTAGTGTGTGCAGGCTCACTGGGATCGAGGTGGGTGTCTGCAGGGGGGAGGATGCAGCCAGAGCTGCAAGGCCAGGCTCACTCCACGTCCCCACGGGGCCAGGCTTCTAGCAGGGCAAGGGGAGAGGAGACGAAGCTGATTCCCTCCTAGGGGCTGCTCAGCTACCGGTGGGGTTGCTTGGGGGTTGGCTCACACCAAGCGGCTGGGGGTGGGGCAAGCTGAGCCTGCCCATCCCTGAACCACCCCCCACCCCAGGCTCCTTTACCTGGCCGAGGGAGCAGAGCGGCCAGAGCACAGGCTGAGGCTGCTCTGAGCATGCTCAGAGTAGCTTCAGGGTAGGAAAGTTTCAGGCTGAGGCCAGGGGAGTTCCCTGCCAGTGGGGTAGACACTACGGCTGCCAGCTCTGCGTGGCTGGCAGCATTTGCTGCGCCGGGGAGTTTGGGGGTCTGTGCCCCCGCGCACTGGCGCAGCTTAGAGGGAACATTTCTGGAGGCTTAGGCTCTCTTCCATGTGAAGGACACTGTGATTCTGAACTTGGCAGGACCGAGTGGCAGCCCTTCATAGCCCATTTATTGTCTGGTACAAGTAGTTGAACCAATAATAAGCCGGGAAGCTGCCTGTGCAACAAGAAGTGCCTGCCCACCTGTGCTCCAACCCTGATTGCAATACACTTTAGATTCTGGTTTCCAAACTTGATTTGTCCTTGGCTGTGCTCATTTGATTGCTGTGTGTAGCGTGTTCCAGAGGAGTAGTCATGTTAGTTTAGTTCGGCAAAATAAACAAGGTGTCCTGTGGCACCAGGGCTGCGCTTAGGGAGGGCAGGGCCCAGGGCCAATCAGCCCGTCCAGCCAAGATATTGCTCAGCCCTGGTGGGGGGCAGGAACATCGATTCAGAGGCCAGCTTCGCTCTCTAGATGTTCTGCCCTAGGGGCAGGGCCGGCTCCACGCTCATGCCCTGCCTTTTGCCTTTGGCATCCTGCCACAGGTAATGGGGTGGGGAGGGAGTCAGTGGCATGGGCCCCACCCTGCTTCACTTAAAGTGGAGCAGCATGTGGCCTGTGAAACCACAGGGCCTGGGATGGTTGTTGCAGGTTACCACCCGCCTGCCCCCAGGTTGTCCTGTGCAGCACTTCTAAGAACTAACAAATTTATGAATTAATTTTTAAGTTTGTTAGTCTTTAAAAGTGTCACAGGACTTCTTATTTGTTTTGTATGTAACCTGGTGTTCGATTCTGATCTGCTGCTAATCTGACCCTGTCTGCTTCTTGACACCTGAACCACAGTCTGCTCTCTGGCATTTCTTGGGCCCTAACCTCCCGCTACCCGACTTGGCCTGTCTCATGCTCTGCCCACAATACCTGACTAAACTCATCCCAGCCCTTACACTCCCTACACCATCCCCATGATATAAAATTTGCATTGTTGGTGTCTGTCCATTATATGTGCCTGGAAACAAAATAGCTGTAGATCCCAACAACTTCAGGTATCAACAAATCTCCTTAAATTGGGTAAACACACAGTCACATATTTGAGCACTGGATCAGGATTGATGCTTTCTTTCTTCCACATAAAATTGATAGGTAGTGGTTGTGGTGGGGAATTTTGAAAGAACATTCTTGTTACTTTTTTCAGGCCTCACACATAACTACATCTGCTTTGGTGTTTAACACCCAACACCGCAACAAGTTGGACATCTAATACTATGTAGGCATTTGGAAAAGCAGGAACTCAATTACATCATGTAATTGAGTTCCCGCTTTTTCAAATACCTACATAGTATTACGTGTCCTCCTCTCTATAAGGAGGTAAGGACCACTATTAGATTCATTCAAAAAAAATCTTGCTGCAGAGATTTCTGTTCTATTAATAATATTTTATACATAGGATACTATAACAATTTCTGTGAAGTTCGTACAAACAGTATCAGAACCCACTGAGAGCAGAATAAATTCACTTTGGAATTTCAAGGGCATGCTATTTGAGATGATATTCTGTTTTCCTCTCCCTCCCTGAAACAAGACACTCCAGCACCTTTTGTAACTTTGAAAACCTGCAACTTTTGCATGTTTCTGATGAGCATATTTAATTACTTCAACAGCTCTCTAACAGAGGACAATGAGAAATTCTATGTAGGCTTGTTTAATCCAGGACTGAGACTGTAAGAAGAAAATGTCAGTTTATAATGGAAAATTAATCACAAATGTAACTATGCTGAAAGGCCAGTCTCCACATGTGAGATTTTCAAGTAACTGCTTCCAAGTGAGGCATATAGGTGGCTAATTTCCATTGATTTTCACTGGGAACTGGACCATGTGCTATCCTTGATAGTCTGATGATGGAACTGCAAACAGAGAGTAACATTGCAATATATCTTTTCTCTATCCCTTTGTGTGTTTCTTTTACAAAGAAACAAATGATAGGATTTTCACTTCCAAACCTCAGAGCTTGCCGCTAAAATTGACTTTTTTACCTTAACAAGAATATCCAAAATCACTTAAAACTATCAAAATAGGGACTCCTGTTCCCCTTGGACTCTCCACAAATAAAAATTTTTAAACAAAGATTTGAGTTTTAAATTTCTTAAAACTTCTTGTATACCAAAAAAAAAAAAATCTTCATTAAACAAAAAGAGAAATTAAGCTACTTGGCAACCAAATTGACATATGTAACTGTACGGAAAAGTGAGGTTGCTCTGAAGTTGTATGGTAGACTCTTTGGTGTGGGGACCTTCTGTTTTTAATCCATTGGCAACCAGAACAATGGAGTCCTGGTCCATAACTATGGCTCCTAGGTGCTATCTTAGTACAAATTATTAACAACAACAATGCTGGATGTGGAACACTGAATCATGTAGAGCTTTCTGAAATTTTGAATCACTTCAGAGCATTCTGAAAAAACTAAGGATAACACTTCATCCACCATATCTTGTACATGAGGCCACAGAACGTGGTCTCTTAATCTGTGGAATGTTGCAGGACCCGTGGGGTGCAGCATGTTCTTTATCTCTGGTGTGACAGTTGCTGTTAGTGCATGCCTGAGCTAAATTATTTCTCCATGTGTGGTGTAAGTGCTGAGGTGGTGGAAAATATGTCTGAAATTGCCACATCGGATTCCTGCTCTGTTGCCTCAATACCTCAGAGTATCCAAGGCCTCTATATTTCCACAGGGTAGTGTTTACATAGGGTCATACCCTACATAGACCCTACAAACTCTACAGAGACCCTAAAAATACTTGTGCACATGCATGCAGCTTAAATCTGGGAACAGTCTTACTGAAGTAAAAGAGGGAAAGGCCCAGTTTACCCTGCCTGAGGTTCTTACACAATACAAACAAAATTACAAATGTTTCCTGGATCAGGCCCTCAATAAGTAATGCAGTGTTAAATATTATGGGTTCTCATTTAGCATATAATACCTCTTCTTTTCTATCTGGGAGCCCTTTATATAAGTATTCATGTGTACAGAATAATCCAAAGGGTGCATATTTCTCTCTCTTCCTTCAGAGTCTTATCAAAATGCCAGTCTATCTTTTAAATAGAACAAACAAGGAGTCCTGTGGCACTTTTAATGACTAACAAACGTATTTATTGCATAAGCTTTCATGGATTTTCTCCCAACAAAGCTCATGCGATAAAAAAATTTTAGTCTTAAAAGTGCCCCAGGACGACTTGTTTCTTTTTGCTGAACTAGACTAACACAGCTATCCCTTTGCAATTTTTAAATGTTACAGTGTGTGGTATTCACCAAAAGAGGTTTTTATATATAGAAAAAAAAATTCCCCTCTCACCCCTATGGGTGGTATGTGTCTTCCTCAACCTCGGGTCCTCTACCAGAGGCCTGGGAGTTTGAGGGTTCTGCGCAGTATCTTAGCTGTTCCTAGCACTGCACTCTTCTGGACAGAGAGCTCTGATGTTGTTCCTGGGATCTGTTGGAGCCACTCTCCCAGCTTAGGAGTCACAGCCCCAAGTGCTCCTACCACCACTGGGACCACTTTGGCCTTTACTTTCCACATCTGCTCTAGTTCCTCTTTCAGGCCCTGGTACTTCTCCAGCTTCTCATACTCCTTCTTCCTGATGTTGCTGTCACTTGGCACTGCTACATCTATCACCACCGCTGTCTTCTGGTCCTTGTCTGTTACCACAATGTCTGGTTGATTGGCCAGTACCTGCCTGTCTGTCTGGATCTGGAAGGCCCACAGAATCTTAGCCCTGTTATTCTCCACGACCTTCTGTGGAATCTCCCATCTGGTCTTGGGAGGGTCTAGCCCATACACTGTGCAGATGTTCCTGTACACAATGCCAGCTACTTGGTTGTGCTGTTCAGTGTATGCTGTTCCTGCCTGCATCTTACATCCTGCCACTATATGTTGGACTGTCTCTGAGGCCTCTCTGCACTGTCTGCACCTTGGGTCCTGTCTAGTGTGGTAGACCCCTGCTTCAATGGATCTGGTGCTCAGTGCCTGTTCTTGTGCTGCTATGATCAGTGCCTCAGTGCTGTCTTTTAGTCCAGCCCTTTCCAGCCACTGGTAGGATTTCCCAAGGTCAGCCACCTCAACTATCTGTCGATGGTACATCCCATGCAGGGTCTTGTCTTGCCATGGCACTTCTTCTGCTTGATCTTCCTCCCGTGTCTGCTGCTGCCTCAGGCATTCTCTCAGCAGTTCATCTTTGCGTGCCACCTTACTGATGTAATCCTGGATGCTCTGGGTTTTGTCCACGACAGTGGCTTTGACACTCACCAAACCCCGCCCGCCGCCTTTCCGGCTGGTGTACAGCCTCTGGGTGTTGGATTTGGGGTGGAAACCTCCGTACATTGTGAGGAGCTTCTGGGTCTTCACATCAGCAGCCTCCATGTCCTCCTTTGGCCAGCTCACTATACCGGCAGGGTATCTGATGACTGGCAGGGCGTACCTGTTGATGGCATGGATCTTGTTCTTCCCATTGAGCTGGCTCTTCAGGACCTGTCTTATCCTTTGGTGGTACTTGGATGTTGCTGTCTTCCTTGCCTCCTCATCGTGGTTCCCATGTGACTGTGGGAGACCAGGGTACTTGTAGCTGGTCTGTATGTCTGCTATGTGGCCTGCTGGTAGTTCCACCCCATCAATCTTGACTACCTTCCCTCTCTTTACTACCATCCAGTCACACTTCTCCAGTCCGAATGACATCCCAATATCCTCACTGAAGATCCGTGTCAGGTGAATTAGCAAGTCAATGTCTCATTCATTCTTAGCATACAGCTTGATGTCATCCACGTAGAGGAGGTGGCTAATGGTAGTTCCACTCTTGAACTTGTATCCGTATCCAGTCCTTCAAGCCAATGCAGAACAGCAGCGGGGACAGTGCATCACCTTGGTATATGCCGCACTTGATGGCCACTCGTGCAAGCTGTCTTGAGTTGACTTCCAGTGTTGTCTTCCACAGTCCCATTGAGTTCTTGAGGAAGGTCCTTAGTGTCCTGTTGACTTTGTATAGCGCCAGACATTCACAGATCCATGTGTGTGGCATTGAGTCGTAGGCTTTCCTGTAGTCAATCCAGGCTGTGCTCAGATTGGTCTGTGTAGACCTTGAGTCTTGGGCGACTGCTCTATCTATGAGCAACTGGTGTTTTGAGCCTCTGGTGTTGTTCCCAATGCCCTTCTGAGCTGTGATCATGTACTGGCCCACGTGGTCCTGTAGCTTGGCGGCTATGATGCCTGATAGGACTTTCCATGTTGTGGGGAGGCAGGTTATTGGCCGGTAGTTGGATGGTGCTGTTCCTTTGTGGGGGTCTTTCATGATCAGCACTGTCCTCCCTTGTGTTAGCCAGTCTGGGTGGGAGCCTGCTGCTAGCAGCTGGTTCATCTGTGCTGCTAGGCGTTCATGCACTGCTGTTAGTTTCTTTAGCCAGTAGGTGTGGATCATGTCCACGCCAGGTGCTGTCCAGCTCTTCATGTTCTTGACCTGCTGTTGGATGTTGGCTATTGTGATGGTGACTGGTTCCTGTTCTGGGAGATTGCTGTGGTCTGTTCTCAGGTCCTGCAGCCACTTTGCACTGGTGTTATGAGTCTTCTCTTTCTCCCAGATGTTCTTCCAGTACTCTTCAGTTTCTGATGTTGGTGGCTCTGCTGTTATTGTGTTGTTGCACTGCAGTTGGGAGTACACCTTGGATGGTTCTTTGGAGAACAGGGCATTTATCTTTTTGGCCTCTGCTTCTCTAGTGTATCTCCTTAGCCTGGTGGCCAGTGCTGTGAGCCTTTGCTTAGCAGTCTCTAGGGCTTCAGATGGAGTCAGGCCCTTGTATTTTCTCAGTAGCTGAGTCTTATACTTAATCTCTACACCCTTCTGTAGTTCCACCAGCCGGCTAACTTCTCTCCGGGTTGCCTTGATCTTATCCTCCAACCTCATTTTCCAGGGAGGGTATGTATTGCTGTTCTTCTTGATTGTGTAGCCAAGCATCTCCAGGATTACAGAGGCTGTAGCATATACCAGTTCATTGGTTTCAGTGATGGTGGTAGTAGGAATTGTCATTAGGGCTCTATTGGCATCTTCTAGCATACTATCTGATGGTACTTCTCCCACGAGCTTTGGTAATCAGTCTCGAGGGTTGACTGTAGCTAGTTTATCCATGATCTTATGCCTGATATCAGCTGCTGTGTTCTGTAATGGAGGGGGTGGCAGTGAAGTTCCAGCTTCAGGTGTTGGCTGCACCTCGAGTTGTTCTTCTGGGGCTTCTTCTTGAGTCTGGGAGGTAATATGCAGTTGGTCTATCTCCAGTTGTGAGAGCAGCTGCCTCTTTACTATGTTGAAGCGTTGGGTAACAAGCTGTTTCTCAGTTAGTGTGGATGTAGGTCTTTTGTCCATCCATATTTCCCTCATACGTTTCATATATCCCCTCTCATTAGGTCTGCTGTTGTAGTAGCATTCCATCAATTCCAGGTTCTCTTGTCTCGTCCATGCATGGTTTGTTCCAGTAGCCCACTTATCGTCAGATTGTCCTGGTTCCCCAACATCTGGCGCGGACCTTGTTAATCCGGGCGACGTCCAAGCCGGCATGACTCTCCTAGTTCGTGTCACTCTCATATTCGAGGTAGGCAAGTGAGGCGTTAGGGGGTCTTTTGCCCAAGGACCCCTACTGGGAAGGTAGACAGGTACCCACCGGGATTTGAACCCCGGTCTCCCGTATCAAAGGGCGTCAGTTTTGCTGATAATAGTGCCAATTTGGACAATACCGTTTTGGTGGGAGAGCATCTTCCACTGGCATAGGTACTACTGTTCACTAGGGATGGTTTAATTATAGAATCATAGAAACTGGAAGGGACCATGACAGGTCATCGAGTCCAGTTCCCTGCACTCATGGCAGGACCAAGTACCCTTATTAAACCATCCCTGTCAGGCGTTTGTCTAACCTGCTCTTAACATCCTCCAATGTAGGAGGTTCCACAACCTGCCGAGGCAGCTTATTCCACGGTCTAATCACTCTGACAGTTAGGAATTTTTTTCCTAATGTCTAGGCTGAATCTTCCTTGCTGTAATTTAAGTCCATTGCTGCTGCTTCTATCATCTGTGTTTAAGGAGAATAATTTTTCTCATTCTTCCTCACAACAACCTTTTAGGTATTTGAAAACTGTTGTTATATCTCCTCTTAGTCTCCCTTCTTCTAGACTAAACAAACCAAGCTCTTTCAATCTTCCCACATAAGTCAAATGTGCCAGGCCTCTAATCATTTTTGTTGCCCTTCTCTGGACTTTCTCCAGTTTCTCCAATCCTTTTTGAAATGAGGCATTCAAGACTGGACACAGTACTCAAGTTGAGGCCTAATCAGTGCAGACTGGATTGGAAGAATAATTTATTGTGTCTTACTCACAAAACTCCTGTTAATATACCCCAGAATGGCATTTGCTTTTTTTGCAACAGTATTACACTGCTGACTCACATTTAGCTTGTGATCCACTAATACACCCAGATCCCTTTCTGTAGTACTCCTTTCTAGGCAGTCATTGCCCATTTTGTATGTGTGCAATGGGTTGTTCGACCCTAAGTGGCATACTTGGAACTTACACTTATTGAATTTCATCCTTCTTATCTTCGTCCATTTCACCAGTTTGTCCAAATCATTTTGAATTGTGATCCCATCCGTCAAAGCACTCACAACCCCTCCCAGCTTGGTATCATCTGCAGGCTTTATGCATTTGCTCTCTATGCCATCATCCAAGTCACTGATAAAAAGATTGAACAAAACCGGACGCAGGACAGATCTCTGTGGCACCCTGCTCCTTATATCCTTCAAGCCTGAATGAGAACCATTGATAAGTACCCTCTGGGAGTGGTTATCCAACCAGTTTTTCAAACATCTTATAGTAGCTGCATCTAATTTGTACCTCCCCAGTGTATTAATAAGAATGTGATGTGAGACCATATCAAATGCCTTACTAAAGTCTAAATATACCACATCTACCACTTCCCCTCTATACGCAATGCTCATTACCACATCATAGAAAGCTATCAAGTTTGTTTGACATGATTTGTTTTTGACAAATCCAAGCTGACTAGCCCTAAGCACCTTAGTCTCTTCTAGATGTTTGCAAATCAACTCCTAAATTATCTGTTCTGTTATTTTTCCCTGTACAGAAGTTAAAATGACATCCCTAGATGCTCTTATTTCCATTGTTGTAGATGGGCACTATATTTGCCCTTTTTCAGTTCTCTGGGACCTCACCCATGTTCCATGATTTTTCACAGATAATAGCTAATGGCTTTGATATTTCTTGAGTCAGCTCCTTGAGCACTCTAGGGTGCATATCATCAAGCCCCAGTGACTTGAAGATGTCTAACCTGTCCAAGTAATTTTTAACTTGCTCTTTCCTTCTTTTGGCTTCTGACCCAATCTCATTCCTATTGCCTCCGTCTACATCAGACATCTGATCTCCACTATTGTTCTCAGTGAAGATCAAAACAAAGAAATCATTTAGTTTCTCTGCCATTTTCACATTTTCATTTATTGTTTTCCCCTTTTATGTCAAAAGGAGAGTTCTTTCCTCTTGTTGTAGAGCAGCAACATGGAGCCCTTACAGCAACACAGCTGCAGGTGTACAGCTGTGTCACTGTAAAGTCTCTAGTGTAGACATAGCCTAAGTCTCATCAGGATTCAATTGAAAAAGGACTAGTTCAAGTTTTACTACATTTATTTTGTGCCGCCTTATTGTGGTCCATAATGAAGGTAGGAGTCTTGTTGTGATGAATCAGTACCATACTGATTATTGAACCAGTAAAAGAAGTTGATTTTTCAGCTGATTATTACAGTTACATCTCGCTGATGCATGCTGCTTCTCAGCAAGACCTTTGCATTGGCAATAGGTGTGTATCACTTTTTCAAACCCTCTACTTGCTGCATCTCAAGGCACAAATGTGATAGATAATAGCTGTCAATGCTGTACAGTGTCAGCTCATTAGCACAGGAGAAAAAGGATATCTTTATCTTTGTTAAAACATGTTAACTAATCACAAACATTGAATAACTGATGATAATTGACTTTTATCAGGAAATACTTAAATGAATGTATAAAAGCATATTTCTGAGATTGGTACTTGTTATACTCTATGAGGAAGTGCATTTTCAGTAATTAGTAATATAACAATCTGTCACATCATCATCTGAGTATTTTTAGATAATGTGAGGCATATCTCCTAATTTATTTTAACTGGTAAAAATGTTCTTGATGATTCTTAAATTATTTGCCACCTTGGTTTAAATTTTACCTCTCCTACATTTAGCTTCTACGAGAAGCAACTTCCACTAATCTGACTTTATGGAGATCTTAGGCTGAATTTTGAAGGTGTTTTTGACAACTTCTAGGTTTTGTACTTCTCATAAATCCTTTTAACCAACTTTCTTTTCTAAGTTCAAAATTATACTCTAATTCATTTTTTGAATGACTGCTGTTCCTTTTGCAACATTCAGTTCATCAAGCCTACTGACATCTCCCAATATACCTGGTGAGTACCATAGTGATAAAACAAAAAGTTAGGAGGGAGGTACCAAAACACCAAAAGCTGTTTGCAGCTGAAGGGCTCCTCATTCCAGCCCAGGTTTAGGCAACAGTCTCTAATACTGGCAAAACAAACAGGGAGTCCCATGGCACTTTTAAAGATTAACAGATTTATTTATCTCATAAGCTTTTGTAGGAGAAGATCCCATCTCATCAGATGCTTGAAGACTTGAAGTATTGGCAGGATCTTGGTATTCAACACTTGCCTTGGCCTTTTCCATTGGCTAGGTTAGGTGAGCAGCTTCCTAGCCTGTTTGGTTCTGGTAATTCTATTTTGAGATTTCTGTCTCACTCCACTTATTTTATAGGACATCTAAACACCAAATTCAGTCTGTGTAACTCCTAGTGATTTTGTAGGCAACTAAAAGCTAGACATAGCATCACCACACATAAGTAATTTGTGAATCTAGTGCCTTGAATGTTGACAAGTTTCAAAGGGGTAGCCATGTTAGTCTAGTTCAGCAAAACCAACAAGGAGTGCAATAGGACTCCTTGTTTTTTTTGTGAATCTAGTCCCACCTGTTTTTCTTTTGTTTTGCAAGTGTTTTGTGTGGAACAGGTACAACTAAATTGAAGGAAGACAGGGAATGGGTGATGGTTACTTCATGAACACCTCCTTCTTAGGTAGAATTTCCTTTGAAGCAGCAGCCTCCCTCTGTTCTCCATCTCATAGACTCAGATCATAAGGGGCCAATATGATGCATCCCTAGGACTGCATTAGCTTTTGGACACATTACATTCATTGGTGGTTCATAGTCATCCTATGATCAACCAGGTCTGTCTTCTCCTCCATCACTTCCAGCTGATGGTTCTTCAGCTAATAAAAAAATGTCTTGTTGTTAGTCTCACATTTTCATAGTTTTTTTAAGAACTCTCCAGTCCACAATTGGTAATTCAAACAATCTCTTACAGCATCTTTTGTATTTAGTGTATTTAGTCTCCTGGGCGCACATTTGCCTTCCAGGACCCAATCCTAGTTCATTTTTTCAATCTTTCGGTTGTCCAAAATAACAGAAAGTCTTTGAAATAGAACAAAACACTCACAGTCTTTATCCTACTTTCAACCAAGCCCCTTCTCTCTCGGGCTCTGTCTGCTTGTTAGTACTTCCTGCCTGGAGTTTGTCCTTCTCCACAGTCTTTTTCAGCTGGTGTCTTCCCACTGCTGATTCAAGGCACTGGAGGCATTTTCTTATTACTCTTGTTTGGATCATAGTAGTGTTTATATGCATGGCTACATTTCCTGCTCCTTTTGTGTTAGAATCACCTGGCTCATTTTGTCATGAGTATTTTTTTTTTTTTTTTTTTTTTGCTGTAAACTCTCAGCCCTATAGGGCAAAATGTTACAGGTTGTAATATAAGGTGGCATGGATTAGTATTCACATCACACTCGTTACCAATGCCCAACTGAGTTAGGGAAGTTAATGAGCCAATCAAAACCAAATTTAGTGATGAATACAGTTCTTGTGCAACCTGGGAGTGGTGCACATATACTAAGAAGATTTAAGAATTTATGATAGGAAATATTGTTGTGATGTGAGAGGCTAAGGGGAATATTTTTGTCATTATATTAAACTGTGGGGTTACTCTGCTTTGGTGCTGGGGGTTTGGGGGGGTCTTTGGACTACTCAAATACTGTTCTCAATTTTTTTCATATAGTGCTCCAGAATATCAATATGGAAACATCATACATATAAATAAGAGTTCACTTATAGTAGTGTGGAAAGTACCTTGGAAGGTTTTTGCTTGAAGAGAAGAGCGAGGGACTGGACAATCTGTTGCTTGTTCTCTTGTTTAGACAAAGCTATTTTTTTTCTTAATCCATAGCTAAGGAACTAAACAAGCAAATTCTTAAGTACTCCTTGCAGGAAACATTCCCTGCAATGTGTTCTGAGTATATTATCGTAGTGTGTTTAGTGCTATCCTACAGTACAGGGTGCATTGTGTAAACATCTTTTGGGGTATATTTTCTTCTGAATTATTTTTAGTATCTATCACCAGGTACACTCAGTTATCAAAAGAGACTGTTTGTGCTTCAGAAGCACTCTTTTGAGATGCAGGAATAAAGTATCTTTGGCGGGGATGATTTAGTAGTACCCAAAGAATGGATAAAGTGCATCAGAAGAAGGATAAATCACCCCAAATTTGTTTGGTGGTAGAGTTTTAATTCTGTGGTATAAAAATGCATGAAGTACTTAAAAACTATGTTTTTTATAGTGTCTGGAACACACTTTTAGCAGTGTTTCAGTGGACATTCTAAAATTATTGTATTAATGTTTATTTCCATACATCCTCTTTTAAGTGTCACATAACAGAAGAAAATAAAAAATCTGCAGATGCAGTTTGGATTCTAACAGTATCACTAATGTAGGATGATAATGTGGAACAGTGAATGTCTGAAACAGCATCCAGTGGCAATTGAAAGATCATGATTACTTACAAAGCTAACAAATGTGTGTATATGTACACACACGCACACATACACACACTCTGTTCCTCTGCTCAGTGTTTATCATTAACTTAATTATTGCTCTCAGCATGGGCTATGTGCATCATAATCAAACCTCAGTAATTTCACAATATTTAGTCCTTAAGGCTGTGTTCACACAGCACTCTTATTTCAAAAGAACAGAGGTTGTTTCGAAATAAGAAATACCCTGTTCACACGACGCACGGTTGTTTCGAAACAAAGGCACCCATTGTTTCGAAACAACTTAAACCCCATGTGCGGATGAAACAATGTTGTTTCGAAACGATTGTTTTGAAACAATGCCGTCCGAACATGTTGTTTCGAAACAGTGACTTGTTTTGAAATAACTGTTGCCTGAAACTGCTATTTCACTTTGAGCTTTTTTCCTTAATTCGAATTAACAAACTGTTAATTCGAATTAAGTTATTTCAAAATAAGGCATTATTTCGATAGAAGTTGTTTCGACACAACTTGTATCGAAATAATGCCTGTGTGTGAACACAGCCTAATATGAAACAACTTCTATACCAATCATTTAGTTCTATGGTCACAAAAAAGGTAAAATGAGGTAAAAGAAAGATGGGGAAACATGATTGCATGAAGACAGTCAATATATTCTGATCATCTTTTAGACATCTCTTTACCCATTATTCTCAATTTCTCTCTCTAAGCAATCAAATAGTAGGTCTTGGAAATATAATTACACTTGGAAGAATTAAGTTTTTATTGGTAAATGTTAGTAAAGTTGATTTCATTATACACAGTCAAATGAATTGCAGAAGTAAAATTCCATCAACAATAGTAGAAACTTACTATAGAAAAAGTAAGAAAATGCTGTTTGAGAGCTTATTAGAGTTAGATTACAGGACATAACTCTGTGTATTTTGTTATATGATGTTGACCATTTGTGTTTTAATGGCTGTAAAATTTTAACTTTTGAAATCTCTGTCTTTGAATAAT
This sequence comes from Podocnemis expansa, assembly GCA_007922195.1. NCBI lineage: Eukaryota > Metazoa > Chordata > Testudines > Podocnemididae > Podocnemis > Podocnemis expansa. Next base: position 40,969,621 of record ML681994.1, read on the forward strand.
TGCCTGACATGCTTTGAATAATTGTCTGACCCCCCCCCCAATAATTTCTCACAACTGTAAAAATTTAAATTCATAAAAAGAATAATTTTCAAGCCCATAATTTTGCAGGACTCTGAAAATATAAGTAAGTACAAGTATAAAAAATTCACAATGAAACATTCAACATTATGAGTAGAAATTACACAGAAATGAATTCTGCCAAATGTAAATGTTTGTTAAGCTAATTTTAGTAATGTTGTACGTAGTCGGTAACGTATGGAAGGATGATAGATTGATGTCAAAGAGTAAAACATAAAATATGCTTCCTGGAGAATGTCTTTAATGCCATTGATACATACAAAACAGGTGAATGTTATTTTTTTTCCTGTATTTTAATTTATGGCTTTAAAAGTCTACCTTATGTTCTAACCATATACATTTTAGTCGTTGTTATTTTATAGTACCTAAAAACCTAATACATGTTTGTCAGACATAGAAGACAACTTCTTACACCAAAGAATTACAGTCAAAGCTAGGGTTTCCAGATACCAAAGCATGGAAGGGACGACTGGGAGGTATGAAAAGGTGGACATTGGAGGACATGTGGAGAAAATGTAGTATTAATATAATGTTCTTCTGTTTTTAGGGGGCCCTGGAATGCTTCCCCCTAAAATTAGGGTGTTCCGGGGCATGCCAGCATACTTTAACTCCTGTAAGTGAAAAGCCAGACAAAATCATGCATTTTTAAAATGCCTGTGGGATGGAGGATGTGAAGGTACAAAGGAGGACATATCCTCCTTTTGCCTGACATCTGGTAACCCTAGTCAAAGAAGACAGCTTATATATGAGTAGGTTACAGATAACAGTGTAGGGATTGAATGCAAGGTTTAACTATGTCAAACTGTTTCAAGAAATGGAAAGCTCCTCTTTTACCCATTCTGTCATAAAACATGTAGGTACATTATTGTTGTGTGTTAAAAAAAAAAAGTGCTATATCTATGTAAAATATTGATGTTTGTCCCTAGGAATGATAGTGGGAGTTACTGTTTTATAATAGTCTTCTGTACTATGTGTCTCTATCCTAATAAAGACAGGCTAAATTTAAAACGGCACATTTCTATACAAAGACTCATCAGTGCTATTTTATTCTTTTAGTTGTTTTTGACTGAATATATATGTCAATGAAAACTAAGAGTCTAACAGCACCAGAAGCTAAAATCCTTCCTTTGTCTGTTTTTGTTTAGCAGAGTATCACACTGAACTTTCCAATTAGACACCAATCGTAATGTTGATTGCCATTGGAAGGAGTGAAAGGTAATTCAACTTTGCCTTTTTTGTCAATGTTTATTATACAAAATCATAGCTGTCCAGTTGTTAGAATATGTGTTACCTAAGCAAAGACCGTGTCTCTTATTTTTAACATCAGTGGCATTGTGTGCCTCCCAAGGAGTGAAAGGGCAACGCATTGTCTGTTAAGTCTGACTCATTTAATCATCCATCATATCCTAATGATTCAACCCTTGGCAAAATACAAACTTGGATCAGGAGAATACAATGTGCCTGTTTGAAATATTTCACATTGTGATGAAAAAATAGTAACATTTTCTGCCACAGGTACTGTATCTTTGTTTAAAAAATCCGTTAATTATATTTGGCTGTAGAGAGTCTGAAAAAGTTCTACATATTCCATAAAATTCAAATTCTATCACAAAATCTGCAGCAGCTACTGAAATAAAATTGTAGAAATTCTGACTTTCATTTCATTGTCTGGCTTTCAGTATACTTTCTAATATTTGGCAGCTTTTCCCCACGTACCAGCCTCATTTTATAGCCCTGCTGTTATGTTCTTGAACTTTGTCATGGCTACGATCCTAGGGCATCAGAACTGTCATATATAAAAGTGGGAAGAGAGAAAGAGTCTATGGAAGTTGCAGAAGGCAAAAAGCTTGGTAACGAGCTGATGAATTTCCTAACAGCAGATAGTTTTCACTTTGCCTTCATTGCTGTCACATTTCCTTAAATAATAGGGAGACTTTCTCACTAATGGGCAATGGAAGCTGTTTGCCTGATGAGAACTTGCAGAGGCAGCCTGCCATGTGCCTTTATCTTTTAAACTGAGGTGAAACAAGCTTGCCTGACTGCAGATAAGCGGCTTAGAAGCAGTCCTATTCAGATGTACCTGTCACTAATTTATCTGGATTTTTTTTTTTGTATTCATATATACTGTTCTATGTGCAGTGGAGCATTAAATTGCTTTCCACTGGGAGCAGGTCACATTCAGGGGTCGACAGAACCGTGTTACTGGATGGAGCACGCTTGATTCATAGAGGCTGTTTCTAAAAATTCAGTGTAGCAGATTCACTATGTAATTAGAGATTTTACATTAGTTTTTTTACTAGAAAAACTGATAACATTTTAATTTAATGCAGCTAACCATTAAGAACCTTTTCAGCTGCACTGCATTTATGTATGTTTTATAAAGTGCAATAAGTGGCTGCTGAATATTATGTCTGGATTGGCAAAGAAAATTAATCACATTGTTTCCTTTAGTGACACCCATTGTTGTGATAATTGTGTAGTAAAGACAGATTACACTTCTTGTCAAATGGTAGCAAAATTCCCATTTAAATTTCTTCAATTTTGATAAATATTTTTCATGCATCTTTTTATCTAAGTCAGACAAAAGAAATAGGTACTTTTTAAAATACCAGATTGGAGAACACCCTAAAATCTCCCTGAATCTCTCTTGCTGCATTTTAAGAGATGTTTATTTCAGAAAGTCAGTTTGAGTATTCTACACAGTTTGCAAGAAGACAGTTTAAACTCATAACATGTCTGTGTTTGGAATATATAAATGATGTATTTATTCTTGGAGTAATCGTACTATATATCCAACACAATCTTTCACTGTTGGGTATTGCTAAGTGGGGAAGGTGAAGTCTCAAGCTTTTGTCTTGTTGCATTTCAATTTGTAAACTATGCAAAATTAGGAAAATAAAAGACAAAGTGGTCGGTAAATGAAAGCAATAAGTGATGTTTCTGCATGTTGGGAGTTTAGTGGTGTGAATCTTTGTTGGAAAAGAAATATGTAATAAGATGCTTGTGTTTTATTGAGAATAAGAAATAACGGGATGCAGGGGAAAGCAAGTTTATTAATTTGTTACACTATCACAGGAAAAGATTAATGTAAACTAAAAGGAATTAACAGTGGATTGACTGAAAATCATTTTTAGTTCTTTTTTAATTTGGCAGAAATATTTTTGCCAATTTCCAAAGGGGTAGCTGTGTTAGTCTAGTCCAGCAAAAAAAACCCCAAAGAGTCGTGTGGGACTTAAAGACTGACAGATTTATTTTTCGCATGAGCTTTCATGGGAGATAATCCCACTTCGTCAGATGCTTCGAAAATGGGTGAACTTACAGAATGGAATGAAAATAAATGCAAGGGGGTGTAAAACATAGGATCAGATCGTACAATAACAACAAATCAGAGCAGTTGTTAGCAAACCCTGGGAAGGCTGAAGTCAAATTACCTTTTGTAATGGGAAAAGAACCCATAGTCTCGATTAAGTCCTGCTTTCACAGAATTTGGCTTGCATATTAATTCGAGTTCAGCTGTTTCTCTTTGAAGTCTTGATGTCCCAGCCACATCCCTGATGACCGTCGTTAACAAATCATTCATCGAGTGATTAGAAAGATGGAAGTGCTCAGCAACTGGTTTCTTTGTTCTGTGATTTCTGATATCAACTCTGTGCTCATTCATCCTTTTATGCAGCAGTCGTCCTGTTTGTCCAATATATAAGGTGTTGGGGAATTTCTGGCACATGATGGCATAGATCACATTAGTAGGTGAGCAGGTAAATGAGCCTTTGATGGAGTAGCAGGCTTGATTAGGACCTATGGTGGTATCTGTTGTGCAGATATGTGGGCAGACTTGGCAGCATGGTTTGTTGCACGGGTGAAATATTTTTGACATCCAATATAAAGCAGTTGTCTTTTTTTATGGTATTAATGAATCAAAGAGTCAAAAGAAAACCTGTCCAATCAGTCATGCAGAATTCATGGTATTTAAATGATTCATCACACACACTAATCTGTAAATTAAACAATGACCTTCATCTTTGTAAGACTGTCTCATAAATTGTGGTGCCAAATACAGTATGTACGTTTCACAATATTTAATTGGACAGATAACACTTCTTAAAATATATAAATTCCTCCAAATTACATTCTCTTTAGTTAGAACCTAAGTGGTTTAACAAATGCACAGAAAATAAAACCAAAGAAACTTTAAGAGAGTTTTCCTTTGAAGAAGGTAAAATATCCAGTGTGAAATCCACTTGAGTTTGCAATGTAAATTTCCTCTCCCCCACATCTGTTTGGATTCACTTGGTAGCTAACAATGAATCTGTATCTTGTGCCTATGAAATAAGTATTTCAAAGTTGAAAGTCAAACTAATAAGTCATCTAAGTCAGATGGTACTTTTCTGTTATTGTGGTGACATAAATTAGAATCAAGTTTCTGATGGACATACAAGTTTAAAGTGAATTAGAAGTCATAAATATTCTTGAAAACTGATTTTAAATTAAATTTTTGTGAACATTCCTGTCCCAGAAAACTGATTTACTTGAAAATTTGTGAAAAGCAAATTCATTTAAAAATTGACTTATTCATGCAATAGGAGTTTTAAACCTCTTTTTCTTCAAAACAAAACAAAACATGAAGAGCAATTTAAATAAAAGTAAAAGCAACAAAATTGGCAATATCTGACCCCCCCCCCTTTCTTAATTTGCAGGTTTGGTTTGGTTTTTTAAGAAGAAGGAACTATTGGTTTAAAGCTCCTTATTGAATGTGCTACAAACCTCCAATTTTCTCTCATGTAATTAAATCTTTAAAAACACTTTCAGTGTTCTTCTTTTTTGTATGTTTGTGTTTTTTCTTGGATTCCAGTGCCTGAAAATGGAAATGTGTATGTATCTTGTATGCTGTAAAGCCTTCACAGTAATCCATAATGTTCTTGGTTACTCATTGCCATTCTCCTATGTTTTATCTTCAGTTAAAAGTGAACAGATGGAATAGACAGCCAATTAAAGTAGTATAGATATAGAATATTTTAAAGGTCAAGGAATATCAGTGCTATACTGTAATAGAATATAATTATTCATTATCAGTTTGATATTTTAATCTTTTGGCAAATAATTTAATAAGCTCTGGAAAAGAAATCTACTGTGATAGCAAGAAAGACATGAGTAAATGGAATTCACTTATGAAACTTAATTTGCAAATTCAGAGCTAACTTCTTCTCTCTAGGTAGACAGAAATGTAGCTGCAGTCATGGTTATGAACCTACATTTTCCTTTCATATTCCTACATATTGAGGAGACTTATTCACCAGCATCAGCTTTAAGACCTTTAGTTCTTTTAACCAATTTTTTCATGTGAAGTCGTGTTGGATGTAGAGGAATGAGAATGTTTTGCAATTTGGGCAAGCTTTGTCCTTTCTTCTCCAATAATGATCTTGTGAAAGGAACATGTCTTTGTGAACATACAATTTTATTCTTGTAATTTCCCTTTAGCAGCATTTACAATACAAGCTTTACAACAATTTATAGCTTGCCCATGATTCAGAAGCATATTTATCCACTGATTTAAACAGCTGGAATTGTAAACACCCTGTTCTGCATCTTTTTACAATGACTCTGTAATAATCAGCCCTTCATTGTGGTGAAAATGTTAAACATATTCCTTGGTCACATCATTCAGAACAACCCCTTATTTTCTTTGTTCCCTCCAAATCTGGCCAAAAATCAGCTTTTCCTGAACAAAACCAAACCTCTTTTCAGCATTTGTGCCTGTGAAAGCAGCCTTGATCAAATGAGTAGTGTGGTGCTGTTTTCCTGATTAAGCAGATAGAAACAGTCTTTTCAAGTGTGAACTTATCCCCCTGTTTATCTCCAGGGATATATAAACTCTGAAGACTAATGGCAGGAATGGCCAATATTTATGACTGTAATAGGCATTGCTAATCTTCGTAGAAGAAACACATGACTATTCTGGAACTGTGGCCAGTGTTTGGGATTGAGCAGTTTACCTCCATTTTGAATTTTCCTGTATATCTCCTGTTCCCACTTCCTATTTTTTACCTTTGTATTTCTTCACACTTGAGATATGAAAATGGCAGGTCTGTTTATTTGTTTAATGTTTTAATAAGGTACCCTTCTGTTTGCATTTTTTCATAGTTTTGGTATTGCACCTCACTGTCCAAATACTTCTCTGTGTTTTTGTATGTGTACTTTTATTGTAAATCTCAAGACTTCAGCTATGTGACTCACCTTTATTTAAATCTCTCTCTCTCTCGCTCTCTTTATATATATAGATATAGTTATGGGTTAGAAGTGATGTTGCTATCCTCATAAAGAATAGGGTACTTTAATAAGTGTTAAAAGAAAAGAAGGATCAGGCCCCCTCGAGAGCAGAACAGATAGATGGTTTGTTTAATCAGATTACTTCTTCTCCCTTATATCCAACCTAGCGGGGATCAGCCAAACCCCATTTGGACCCATCTAAGCCCAGAATACAGAGTTCACAAGATATGTATACCTTTTTAACATGCTAATACAATGTGTATGTAATGCAAAAGATGCATGCATATTACAGCAAGTTACATCATGCCTAAATCCCTACATAGTTTCACTATTCTTAATATGCAGATTACATGATTAGATTATACTTAGTAGATGGCATATAATTAGCCTGCCTATGATAGTTGTTTATGAGGTATTTGGTTACCAAATACAGTACTGATGAATGAAATGTTCAAGGGTTCTTTTGCCCTCTCTGATACTTGTCTAAGTTATCTCATTTACTGGAGGAAAACCCTTTCTTATTAATTGCTTTCTGGTAGAGCCATCAGAGTACAGTACCCTCACCTAACAGTGAACTTTTTTCACTTTTCTTTAACTGCACTTTGGTGCTTTCTAGCAAAGTGGCCAGTTTACACTTTAAGTGTCTCAGCTTGCAATATGTTTGATTTCTAAATCTAGTGGCCAGTAGTCAGTTAATATAATAATATAAATTCCCTGCAGTAAGGAAGGAATAACACCATAATGTTCAACACCTTAATTCATTACAATCAGAGAAAAAGCTAACTCACTGATGCTGTAATATTGGTTCTTCTCCAGCTAGCTACTTCATCTGTGGAATCAGTAAATACATGGTGCAGGTGCCATATTAATGAGATAAAGGCTTAAGTGATCTGCTGGATCAGAGTCTTGTTTCTCTGCACTTTACAGGTTTGAGCCTTAAAAGCTTAAAACTATGTCACATTAATAATCATATTTATATAAATGTAAGAAACTCAGAACTGCATTCTCGGCTCTTCTTTTCCTTTGTGATACAGTGCAGACACGATGTTGGCTGACTGGTGGAGGATTATTTCAGCATGGAAAAAAATATAGGCATGTTGCTTCTGTAATGACATAAACACCAATCCTGTGGACAGGACTAATTGAGGCAGAGGGGGAATGGGAAGAGTGGTTGTGGGTTGGAGTGCCCAGTTACTGGAATGGCCCCTTTGGCTCTGACAAACCAGGGATTGCTTAGAACAGTGGTTTTCAAACTTTGTTTCTCAGGACATAGTTGAAGAAAAATCATTTATGCCTGCCACCCATCAATTACATCTTTGAGTAATGCATTCTAGTCTTTTGGTGGCAGCAGCAGGGGGTGCTGTGACCCAGTACTGGGTCCCGACCCTAAGTTTGAAAACCACTGGCTTACAGCAGCCTATCCAGACTTCTCTAGCTGATGCCAAGAATGGAATTAGTCCCTGGTTGGCCCCAGGCTTATGGGGAAGGTGATTTAAAGCCATTTCTTCCCTCCCTTAGTTCGCAGGTTCAAGATCTGTGTGTGTGTTGTTCATTCTGCACTCAGTTAAATGTCAGATGTTTAAAACATGGGACAGTCATTTCATACGTTGAGATGATTTCTAACGCAACCTCTAAAAAATGGCTCTGCAGAATTGTGCATGTATCTCATGCCATTTATGCTTTTCTGTTAAGTCATTACAAATACAGTGATCAAAGCTGGATGTGTAAATGACAGTTTGTGATTGTGAAAGCAGGCTTTTCAGGTGCAGGTTTATATAGACCGTGTTTGAAAATTTGCCCTTCTGCTTGACTAAAAGTTGGGTATTCAGCCTGTTAGAACAGCTTATTTAAGCATTTTGTTCATGAGCTGCCTGAATCTGTTAGTCTACATGGGAGTCCAGCCTGAGTTTAAAACTGTGGAAAATGGTTTTGTAGGCATTATTATTAACTAATAGATATTTTTAATGCAAAGACTATAGTGCAACACTTAAAACCAACTGCCTAACTATACCTATTGGAAACAGGTTACTGAAAATATACTACAGCAAATAGATTCTGGCTATTAATTAGCAACCTACAGCTCTAAAAACAAGATGTAACCCAAGAAGGCTACAGAGTATGTTAGGGTTACAAATAAACAATCAGCAAATGTCACAAATCAGTCCATCTTCTAGATGGCAGTGGTCCAGCAGTTACCTTTAAAATGCAGTTATCTAGTGACAGTAACCATGTAACTGCATCTAAACTAAAATAGTTATGCTCTATTCTGAAACTAAAGTGAATTATTTTAGAAATTTTCAAAGTAAAAAAAAATCCAGAATCATGGTGTACCATAATAATAGATTAACACTGGGGACTGGTAAAACAGGGTGACTTCTCTGTGCAGTAGAGTTGCTTTAAGTGAGAGTAAAGACTTTCTTGTGTTTTTTATTTAAACAAAAAGGAGGACTCTCAGACAGATGAATGAGTCTATTAACTTCCAGAAATGCATACTTTGGACCAGAAGATGATCACATACTATTTGAAGCACAACAAGAGCAAACAGCAGCTGAATAGAAAGATTATGAACCTGCTTCACATTTCAACAAAACAGATTAAAACAAAATGAGGCGGAAAATTTCTGAGAGAATGCAGTTTTAAGTAAGAGCACAGTTTTGCTTTTGTTATCAGGAGAAAATTACTAGGAAGGAGGATGGAAGACGAAAGATATTTTGATGCAAGTAACAGTTTCCTTTACCTCCAACCCTGGGCAGTCATGGCTGTTCAGATAAATTAAATACCATGATGACTACATTGGAATATCAAATTAAAATATGTAATTGGAAGCTTCTGATGGAGCTCCCGTGAGTAGACTTGTTGTCTGAGTACCCTGAAAATCAGGATAGTTAACGCTTTTGAAAATTGACTCTATAATCAGGAAGTGGTTGTTACTCAAGTTTGGTATGCAAATATTTTTATTTTTCCGAAAGACATAGAATGGTGCATAGGAAATGCCACAGTTGTGGCTCTCATTTTCCAAGCTTCACAGGATGTAATCCATTGCAGAATCAGGTCTTAGCACATTCTCTGCACTAACCTAATGCATAAGTAAATCAAAGAGCTCAGAAGGAAATAACATTTTTAATCTGAGTAATGAAAAGTCACTAAAAGGCTATTTTCTCTATAAATTCTATGGTAGATAAAGCAATTTTACACAGATGTTCTGTGAAAAATAATTGACTAAGTTCTATATATAGCAAATAATGTTCACATTATGTCTGTTCATTTTTAGGTGAGTGTAAAGGCATTTGGTACATCTTTCATCATTTTGTGTATAGTAATTAATGCTCAGTAAGAAAAATAAGAAACAGAATTCTTCTATGTGGTATACTGTGCTGAGAATATCTGACAATATTTATGCACTGTGCATCACATACATGGCAATCTCTTTCAAAAGTTACTGTCATTGACTAAAATGACATTTTTTCTGATTGTTTGCTGTAATCTACTTACTGAATTTCTATCCTTTTATATTTCTGCCACAATAAAGTCAACATATTTACTTTTATAAGTCAGCACTAAAGAGTGCGGTCTTAGGAATGGATTTAGGAATGAAGGGGCACTGCCTGATTTTTTTAAGAGCATATTTTGTTTTCGTAGTTCATTGTTCAGTTTTATAACACTACCATTAGTTGCTCCAAATATTTTTAAGTGTCTTCAGCTGGTTCTCTGATGCCATCCACTCCCCATAAATCATTTCAGAAGATTATATAATGCCTCTTTAAACCACCTACAATTCTTTGACTGGTCTGAGGGATGACATCTTGCAACTGAACAGATTGATAGCACAAAAATGTATGGCCCTGTTATGTAAAAGAAAGCAAGTTTGGTGGACTTTTGTTATATATGTTCACTTGACAGAGACTAAATTGCTGGAACATTTAATATATAATTCTTTTGTAGTATAACATCATTTATCATTTCAAGATGAAATTGAAGAATCCCTTTTTTTTTTTTCTTTTGGTTGCTTGATGTTTAGTCAGTGGTCCCATTGTGGACTAAAGGTGAAATCTAGAGTCTATTTCTGACACACCAGAACAATCAAGACTAATGAACAGCTGCTTGTCTTGTACCATGCAACCTTGGGTATCCTACCATGCCTTGCTGAATTGGCTCCCATATGGACTACTTATACATAAACTTTCAGCATGCATTCCACACTTGGGTAACATTTTGGGTCCCAACAGCTTTGGTTATACTTCAGCATGACCTCAACACAAATGTATGCCAGCTCGCTCCTGGACAATACAAGTTATAGTAAACCTGTTATTTCATTAATAGAAATCATGTAGGCATACACCCTGTAACCCCAAATATAGTTTCTCATAAACTTCAATTTAAATACACTGGATTAGATAAAACAACAAAACAAGTTTATTAACTACAAAGACAGAGATTTTAATTGTGTCCAGGAAATGAGGTGTAAAATTCAGAAATGTTTACAGGGAAAATAAAGATAAGACATTTATTAATGCATAACTGAAACTATATTAAATTCAAACAAAGCTTGTGACAGTATGCTTTCAGCAGTCTTACTAACCAAATTCTGTAATTTAGGCCCCCTCCCCTAAATTTCAACGATTGTTTCCTTTTTCTCTGCAGGTTCAGTGAGTGAAATAAGAAGGGAGAGAGGAAGGTCCTCTTTTTTATAGTTTCAGTCCCCCACTTGAAAAATATTTTCAATTGGGTACTAAGAGACAAAGAATCTGTGTGGAAGGCTGTACACTGCTGGACTTTTCTCACCTGTTGGCTCTGTCGTTGTTTCCCTTCCTGATTAATGAATTATTTATTGTTTAACTTCAAATTAAGCAGAGCCCACATTCTTTTGTTTAGAGCCAACCTGTTTGCTAACCTAATTTTGGACAGGGCCATTGGGTTTGGAATGTGTATAAATAATATCATATAGGAAAATCTTAGACTTTACATATAATGTGGCAATATAAATTTTATCAGGGTAATATTGAACAGCAAATTAGAGTTCTCAAATGATACCTTACAAAGAATAATTTGTACAAAGAGCATTATGCTAATAGGGGGATGACACAGGAATGTATTTTGTCACATCACTGAGAATTTTGCCATTGACTTAAAAGGTGTATAGATTTTATCTCAGATGTTGAGCTTGGCATTCAGGACCGAGAAAAGCTTTACTGATCCTGTGCATTCAAGACTAGTACAAACTGAAAAAGCTGTTTTACCTGCTGTAAGAGCAGAGCATACCTATATCTTTTCCCATTTGGTAAGCCAGATAAAGTTTATCTTTGTTTAAAGGTTGTAGATGACTGCATACTGTAGAGATATTAGCTGAGAAGATCACTATATAATGTTTTCTCTCTTCAACTGTAAGCACAATAGATATCCTACTCTGCATTAAGCTGTCATGACATTTATAGGATTTTACTTCATATATCTGTGATGCTTCAACATGGCAATTACTTCAAAAGCACCCCTTTTGTGAGTGAAATAAATTTTACTACCATTTCAAACCATTTTCACATTTATTAACACCAAGCCCTAAATCAGAAAACATTTATGCAGAAAAGAATTCTGCATCTTATAGTGAGGGTTAGCTTGATGATGTTGCACAAGCCTCAGAGATATAGTGAGGTCGACCTAAGTTTTAGATAAAGACAAACTCCTCCCACACTCCAAATGTAACCATTGCTCAAATAAACTTAAAGGTGAACTTCAAGGAGAAAATACTGTTTCTTTTGCACTAGATTCATGTCCCTTTCCCTTTCTTTCTTCCTATGCTCCCTAAAAATCATCTTTGTAAGCAAATATTTTAAAGTATCAAGCATCCGTAATCAGGTGTGTCTTCCTAGTTTATGCTAGAGGATGAAAGACTGGGAAATTTTGAATCAGAGAATTTCAATTATCTGACCTGAAGTATGGGGATATTACAATTTTCACAACATGACCTTTTGTCCCAGTAGTTTGTTAGGAGATTCAAATAGATAGCAGGCAGGCAGACTCTTCCTCCATGTACTTGAACTCCCTTCCCTCGCTTCCCTTCATAAGATTGGATTGCCTCTTAAAAGGAAAGCTACGTAGAGATATTCAGTTACCATTACAAAAAAATATTCTATACTTGGTTGGCACAAGGCCTAAAGACTTTCAGATCTTTCAGTTAAGGGAACGGTATTAAAATTCAACTCAAAATATGTTAGCATGAATGTGGAGAGAGATAGGGAGTGAAATTTAAATTTAATCATCAGAAAAATCTTTCATATTTGACAGTGGAGGGATTACCTTCATATTGTTTTGCCACTTTAGCCACATTAACATCTGCCTTCCCACTGTCACATGTTCTTGAAGCCTCTGGATGAAATCTTAGCTACATTGAACTCATTGGACATTTTCCTATTTAATTCACTGGGGCCAGGATTTAACCCTCCATCTTTATTCCACAAATAAATTCATTAGTTCCATCATATTCTGAACTATTTCTTTATAGAAGAGTAACTGAGAATATTATTAAAGAAGAACTTGTGTGTATTTTCCAGCAATGGCAGATAAGGGGCTGCAAGATCCCTGGGCCTCCCACACCAGTGGGTGCCCACCCTGGTCCCACCCCCACCACCAGCCTCTGGCCCTGGCACAGGTGGGCCAGCACTGCAAGTGGAGGGGGGGGAGGCTGGGACTGAAGGCCAGCTGCAGCCTGACTGCTGCGTGTGTTGCGGGTTCTGGCATGGCCTGAAGATCATGCTAGAGGTCACATACTGCACACACCAGTCGAACCCATCACCTCTGGGCCAACCAGTCTGCTCCCAGGGGTGGAGCGAAGAGGTCATGGCCTGGTTGGTCCACCTCTAGCCTTGTGGGAGGTGGGGCTGACAGGCGTGTGCAGTACATGTCCTCCAGCTTGCACCAGAACCAGAACTATATGTAGCAGTTGGCCAGGCCCTGGGAGCTGCCGGCCAGGCTGTGGATGATCCACCACCTTTCCTATCCTGGGGGGTGGGGAGGATTGGCTGGTCCAGGGGTGGGGCAGGAGTGTGGAGGTAGCCATGGGGCTTGCCTGGCCCACTTCCTCCCACAGAGTTGACAGGGCAGAGGGGCCCTCACATCATGGTGGGCCCCTGGGCATGGGCACACTTGGCTCATGCTTTAATCCACCCCTGCTCTCCAGGTAATGATAGTCACACTACTCAGAAATATACAAGAGCTACTGAAGAGGAAAAGTAGACTCTTCTTTATAAGTTCAAAAGACATTTCAAGTATTTTGACATGACAGTCTTCCGTACTGATATTTTAAGTCTTTGAAACTGTTCAAATTTCATATCACCCAACCACTAGTAAATAAAGTAGGTGTGTTTGTATGTATAATGTAGTTTAAATATGGACAAATTCTGAACTACTGTTTATTTTTGTGACAGTTCTCCATTCAAAATACATTGGCATCCATTTCAACCTGCAGAAGACTGATTCATTGGCCTATAACAATATGGTACAAATGGCAAATAAAAAAAATCAAAGTTTTAATGTTCTATTTACTGCAAAATTTTTCAAGCAAAATTTTTTGAAGGAGTTTTGCATTTTGTTAAATGTTTACATTGGGAGACTACATATGTAATTCACAAAAATTTCCCAGTAATTATAACATGGATTCAACCCTTAACCTAAAAGAAAATTAGGTACCCTATCGTAGCCAGTTTTATGCCAAGTTGGAATAGTTTGATGACTTAGGGAATGTGGATGTACACAGGTTTTCTGTCAATAGCTACAAGATATTACTGTATATGAGAAGAAGTCTGGAGGGACATCAAGCATTAGAAGTCCAGAAAGCAAAGGCAACCTACTGAGTTCATACCAGTAGTATGGGGAATCATGGAACATGCTGATTCAACTTTCAGCATAGCTATTCTAGATACAATGATATAGATATAGATATTAGAATAGAAACTGTACACTTCTAACTGCTAATATTATTAGTACTTCCTTTGATCTGAGTGGTTAGCCAAAGAATTGAGGTCAAAATAGGCTGTTCTAAATAGAAGGAGAAATTAGTTATAGCTTTCTTTTGGATGCAATTTTGTTCATTGACAAAGACCTGTTTGAATGCAAGAGGAGTCATATAGCAGAAGACAGCTTTTGCTCACAGCACCAAGACCATTCTTTTCAGTCTTTATCTTATCTGATTTCCAAAGGGGCAGCCATGTTAGTCTAGTTCATCAAAATAAACAAGGAGTCCTGTGGCACTTACAGACTAACAAATTCATTTATTGCATGAACTTTCTCCTACGAAAACGCACACGATACATAAATTTGTTAGTCTTTAAGTGCCACAGGACTCCTTGTTTGTTATCATCTTATACAGAAAAACAAACAAAAAAACCCCAAACCTTCTTCCTAGGTTTCTTCAAGAGCCAGACACCATGCTTTTAACTGCTCCCACTGCTTATTTCTCTCTCTCTCCCCCACCCCATTGCATGTTTTTTTGTGGGGGGTATCTGTCCTACCTTCTCCTTCCCCCCCCCACACCTCCCCAAAGCAGAACTTAGCAAAAACTCCTGTGCAGATTCCTACATCTCTAGTCTTACCTCTAGCAGTTTATATGAATACAACTGTGAACCTCAGATCAAGCAAGGAGTCCTGTGGCACATTTAAACACTAGCAAATGTATTTATCCCATGAGTTTTTGTGGGAGAAAATCCCACTTATCAGCCACTTTACAGATGGGGAACTTACAGAATGGGAGCCACAGGATGCCTTGTTTGTTTTGCTAGTCTAATATGGCTACCCCTTGGAACCTGTCAACCTCAAAGCAGCTTCAAGACAACTCGTAATTAGGCCTCAGCAGCTTTTAACGACATCCCCAAACTCAAATTTACTCATTTTCTTGTGAGGCCTTAAAAAGTGACCCCCATAGTTCACCCCCAACAAAAAGCGTTTTTTTTCTTTGACAAATTTAAAATTATACAAGATTGACAGTTTACATATGTACAGTGCTTTTTTTCTCAAGATGTTTTTACATTACCAACCCACAAAGACTTGAGGATTTTATCAGCTTAGATTACCTTTCACTCAGCCTTGAGGACACCTATTTTTTTGTGAAAGATGCTAGTGGAGGCAGATTCAGCCCATTTTTTTCTAATGGAGAATTCACCTCTGTAACAAATTTTCCAGTCTCAACTTCCACAACTAGCTTCACAGTTTCAGGGGCAGACAAGCTCAAATTCTGTCCCTCTGATACTTTCTCAAATGGTCCTTATATTCTGTACACCACTTAATTTCTTTGCAAGAGTACTGTGTAGGGTCCCTCCCAAATTTTACCAGATTGTGTAACCAGATGAGGTTGCTTTCTTTAAAAGTTTCCCCATGTGAAATATATTTTTCTTCCTTTTCATTTCATCAGAAGTTGTGTAGGGTGTTTACATAGTCTAAATGATTTACATGCTTTTGTTCTTCAGGAACTAAAAATAAGATGTTTCCTGGTGTCTGTAGATCATGCCTAAATGTAAGGAGTGGTGAGGTACACTTAAAACTTTCACCGACTGCTATTCTATATGTCATCAAAAGGGATATGCTGAGTCCCTTTGGTTGTTTTCTACAATAGTAGTCAGCAGAAAACCCAAAGTCCTACTGAACCTTTCCACCATCCTATCAGATTGTGGTGGTTCTTTTCTGTGGTTGTGTGAGTTTTGTAAATGCTTAGAACCTCACAAACCTATTGAAACACTTAGAATTCAAAGTTTAGTCCTCAGTTTGTTTGTAACTCATCTGAGACCTCAAATCTGCTGAAAAAGTCATTTCTACGTCCCCTGCCACTGTCACAAAAAAGATGCTTTTGCAAGGTGTTCTCCCAGTTTTATTTGGTTTAATTTATTTCAGTTCAATTTAATTTACTTCGTTTAATTTAATTTAATTCAGTTGCATTGCCTCAGGACTTAGTAGGGACATTGGATTTTTCTGTCATTACAACAGGTGATTTGACCTCATCCTCCTCTGTATGCTGTTCCCCAGTGTATGTATGTTTATAATTGCTTTGATTAGCTGTTACAGTGTGACCTGTTCCCATGACTTACACTCCCCTGCATTTATTTCTTCCTATTCTGTAAGTTCCCCCATTTTCAAAGCATGTGATAAAATGGGATTTTCTCTCAAAAGCTCATGAAACATGCCACCGGACTCCTTATTTGTTTTTACTAAACTAGACTAACACGATTGCCCCTTTGGAACCTCCCAGTTTTAGGGGGTGCCTTTTTGTGATACAAGCAGCATCACATTTCACAGTTTCAGTTCCCTGTTTTACTATTTGTTATTTGACAGAACCATTCAGCATGCTCAGTCAGAGGAGGCCCAGGCTGGAGTCTCAGCCCAGGCCGGGGCCACTCTGCAGTGCATGGTGGCCAGGTAAGGGGACCCTGGGGCAGGGGTTTGGGGCAGAATTCTCCCCAGGACTTGAAATTAAGGGGGTTGTAGAGGAGTGCAAGGGTGCACTCACTAATTTGGTACAACACTGGTATCAGCTAACAACTCAGGGGGTGTTGGAAAATTCAGGGGGGTGTACGGGGGAGTCATGGAAAGCCCAGGTTGGGGGACAGGCAAGCATGTTGGCAGGGAAAGGGGGAGGGGGGTCAGCCCAGGGCAGTGGGGAAGATAGCATGACATGGCAAGGGGTTGGGGAAAGGTAGGGGGACCAGCAATGAGAAAAGGGCTGGGGGCAGTAGCTGGGATGGGGGTAGATGTGGGGAGCAGTAGCTGTGGTGGGGGCCAGGCTTTTGGGGTTAGTAGCTGGGGTGCATGAGGGGGGCCTGGACCAGTGTGAGGGGCGTCTGCTAATTTAGGAGGGCTCCAGGTCCTACCAAATTATACTTTAAGCCCTGCACCTGTCCTCCAGCAAATTCCCAGCAACCAGGAGAGGAAGAGAGAGAACATCCTACTGCTAGCCTGTGTGTGTGCAATTGTCTACATGGCTGCATGTTCCCCAACCCTCCTCCAAATCTGACTCACACCAGTCCACCCTCCCCCCACTGCTGGCTCCTTTACCCTCCTGCTCCCCACCAGCTGTTCCCTGTCCTCCAGGGTCCCTTCCCTTCCTGGCTGAAGCTGCACAGGCATCCGGACAAGTTGCTCCCTGGCCAGTCTGCTCCCATCTTGAGCATGCATCTGAGCATGCTCAGGGTGGGAGATTTGAAAACTCTCCAACTTAGCTGGAGTGGTCATGCACGGCTACCAGGGCTATTTTTAGGGGCCCAGGAATGCTGGATCCTCAAATTTGTGGGCCCCAGAATGGCGTTACAGGGCATTCCAACTTGTTTTAACCCCTGCCCAGTAATCTTCTTCCATCTTCCTTACTGACATCTACTTTCTCTTCTGGTGAACTGTTGCAAGAAAATATGGCAAATTCCACATCTTTTCAGTCAGTCTTTGACCTTCTTTAACTGATCTTGACCTGCAGGTCCATGTCCAGTTGTGGTCCATTGCCAGTCTATTTTAGAAAACTTTGGTAGTGTCTGGGTATGTCAGAAATACACATCCCCACAGGTCTTCTCTCATGGCAGGTCAACACTGTGGTGTGATTTTGATGGCTGTTGAAGGGAAAATATGCAAAGTACTTAAAACGCCTAGTGTATCTCTCTTCAGCTGCCTACTTACCATGGTGTCTTCAGTGTGCTGAGTCGAAGGGAAGTGCCCTGCTTTTGACTCAGCACCACTCTAGTTGCCAGGGTGATCTTCTGTGATTGACTTCTGGATCACTTGAGTGGGTCTTCACAGACCTGATCAGTTGACTGAGAAGATCAATCTGACCATGGTGAATTTGCCACCATTGGTGAAGACTATGCATCAGTTTAGGTGGTGTTTCTTCTTTTCCTCTGACTTTTAGCTGTCCTGTATAACTCAGATTGCCAGCTAGCACCAAACTGCAAGTCATGGGTTTGTACCAGGTCTGAAAACTTTGTTTTCTGAGGGAGGTTCTGCAGCATCCTCAGAAGTGGGTCATCCAAGCTGATTGTGAGAATTCCCCCTTTCTATCATTCTTCTGAGTTATATGTTTAAGCTATGATGTTAATTCAGTCAAACAAACCTCCAAAGATTTTTTTCATCAAAGACAGTGGGCTTATTGAATCATTTGACCTGAGATAGTACATCATCTCCTCTCCAGGCCTCTGTGGGTTACATATGAGGTAAAAACAAACAAACAAACAAAAAAACTTGTTGTTTTTGATTTTACCCAAGTCCTCTGGCTGGCTCTGCTCCTTTTCCAGGTGGTTGTTTTTCACTGTGATTTATGAATCTTTGATTTCCTGCTGGAGCAGAATTTCAGCATTTTAAATCCTAGCTGAAGCTCATCTCTGTCAGCAAGTTCAAAGCTGGCTAAAGTTTGCATGGTCTCCTCTATTTCCTACAAAAACTTCTGATATACGGCAGCCAAATTGTTGGTCATCTCCTTCATCTGTCTTGTCATTCCAGCCTGAGAATTTTGCAAGTGGGCTTCCCAACCAGTTTGGACCATCAGAGATTATACTTTTGCCTTCATCTGAACTTTCAGTCCATTCTGGAAAATCTCTGGAAGTTGCCTTCTTTCCTTTTACGAAGCCTCCAGGTCTTATTTAAATTATTCTGTAAAGTGTCAAGGTACAGTTTTAAGTCTTTTTTTTTAAGTTCCTTTTGATCCTCTTGATTTCTGCAACCACTGAAATTATTTGTTCCATATTAATTAAACAGGAATACCAATTTGCAGTTTCCCTCCTTGTAAATATCATATAATTTCTCAAGTTTACAACCCATTTTGTCATTCACTGTTCAATCTCTGTTCTGTAGAACAAATAGTCTTAATATTATGTAATTAAAGGCTATCAAACAAATGCACAAGAAAGTATGAGGCAGATAGCATAAAACTGTTTAAATTTGTTTAAAGTTCAGCAAAATTAAAAGCAAATAGAATCAAAACTTTAATGGAAGGTGTTAGGCAAACTTAAGTACAAGTTTCACTATCAGTTTCTTCTGTAATAACCATTTCTATGTGTTTGATGTATGATCTTTAAGGTGGAAGTGATTTATAAGGGTCATCCAAATAAGTTTTGTTATATTAAGAAGTGAAGGTATATACTGAATATTAGGGCAAAAGCGTTAAAAGTGAGGTTGGGGAAAATAAGCAATAGATTCCCATGGTACCCGGTTCTTGAACTCTATCACTTAACCCATTTAAAACTAGATTGATCAAAATACCTGAGAATACACTGTAGGTTAGAATTTTGCACTTGCAGAGGGAATGATATGTTGACATTTAGGTCCCCTGCAACTCTAATATCTGTGAGATGACATGAGTAATGGTTATATTATTCTCCTTATTTAACCCATAGGACAAAGAAATGTCAGGAATATGAGTGCACTTTGAAGTGATTGATACAAAACTTATAACTGTGCAGTACTATGTAGGATTTTGCTTTTGTGTACATATCATGAAAAATCAGCCATTTTTGCAGAACGCCTTTGTCTCAGCATATCTCTTTACTGATTTAGGTAGCT
Source organism: Podocnemis expansa (assembly GCA_007922195.1). Taxonomy (NCBI): domain Eukaryota; kingdom Metazoa; phylum Chordata; order Testudines; family Podocnemididae; genus Podocnemis; species Podocnemis expansa. Next base: position 40,989,478 of record ML681994.1, read on the forward strand.
GGCATTTACTAATTATTTGTGTTATAGTGTCATGTGCATAATTACACTGCAGATATTAATGTAAAGGACAATTTTATCTATTTTGCATACTTTGTAGCTGAACTACTTACGTTAAAGTCAAATGTTTGGTCTTGCTTTTTGTACAAGTGGGGCCGATCAATCACTTTAATTTGTACAGCACCAAGCACAGTAGGACCCCATTCTTCCCACCACAATGCAAATAATAGTGATTATAACACTTAATAACAGCATTAATGTATTTTGTACATATGAGGGGTCCATATGGTGATTGAGTAATGGCTACACAGAAGAATTCAAATTAATCAGGTCTCAGATGGTTCCTTTTATTTGTTTTCAGGGTTAGCTTTTCAAGAAAACAAAAACAAAAGAACCCCTCAAGTTCCTTAGGCTTTTAAATGAATTGGCCAGATTTGTGAGTGTTCAGTAGCTAGCATTTCCCATTGTTTTGACTTATGAAAATCTCATGGCTAAATGAAATGTCTAAAAGTGGCTAAATAGGAAATTAACTTGATTGAAAGTCTGTTCTCCAGTGTAGATGCTGAATACTTTTGAAAACTTATCTACAATGTACTTTTTAAAAAAGTTGATCTCTTCAGTTTAATTTACATATCCAATCCCCATCCCATTTGCCTTTTTAAAGACCATATACAGTGTGACTTAGAAAATTCTTTCCTTTCCTTGCTCAATTGTAGTATATATTCAGCACTCACCTGAATGACCAGATATATCCCATAAATGCTTGTAAATCTTATGTATCACATGATATGAATTTCACCTCACATGGGTGGCAGAAAAAAAATGATGAGGAAAATGCTGTCTGCTTCAAATTATGTGGACTTTCAAGTTGGGACTGTTATAAAGGGAAGAAAATGTTATGAAATGTACTAAATTTCAAAATAAAATAGATTATCAGTTGTTTTGTGAACTGAGTTTCTCAGGTGACTGGAAATCAATTTCAAATATAAACAAAATGAGTCCTTGGAATTTCCCTGCTTCCCCTGTAAATTGCTAAATGGACGTCGGTTTTTCAGAAATGTGTATTTAGTAAATACCTTTCACTTGTGACCACTGCAAATAGTTATCAGACTGAGGTAGCAGATTTTTGTGACTTTTTTTTTAAGCAGGAACATAAGCAAGGAATAATGTCCTATGATGTATACAAGCCCCTCACTATCTATATTTTTAAACTGCAGATAATATCATTCTTGGCTATTTGAGTTATGAAGACCTTGATAGCAGCCTTGGGTATCAAATTTACATGCCCCACCATTTTTTCCCTCAGTATGTGGCCACTTTCACATACTATACAGCTTACAGAGATGATAAAATACAAACCAGGAAGAAAAAGGTTACAGAATGAACTTCAAAGCATAAATGAAACTTCATGTAAGAAATAGAATCTTAAAAATCCATTTGTTCTTGTGTGTTCAACATAAAAAAATTACAGTATTATTAAGAATCATTCACTTCATTTGTATGCAAACACTATACCATGTACTATTTTCAACCCACTCAAATATATAGTTTTTACCATATCTGTCATCATCACTGATATCATTGTATGCTCCTCCAGAGAGTCATTTACAGTACAGACATTGCAAATATCTGGATTACTAAAATTAGCAACAGTGTTTCTGACATGAAACATACTGTTTAACAATGCAAAATGCCAGGAGTAATCCAAACAATACAAGCGTTTGCATTACACTAATGCGAGGATAACATGAATTACTAATACATTTTAATCCCGGCATTTAATTACTTGTTAATGGAGAACATCCTGTAATGTAGGAAAGAAACATTCTTGTTCTCTCTTTCTCTATATAACAATAAAGGACAAACATGGCCTTTTGTCATTCCATTCAGCATGTCAATTCCTTTTGAAATGGAGTAGTAAGCAAATCTGTGGGACAAGGAGGAAGCACTGTTTGGTGATTTAAGTAATACCATAAACTAGAACTCTGTATTTTGCATTTATTTGCATAAAGCATTTGAAAAAAACTATGTATTGCATGACTGCTCATGGTTTGAGAAAATGGCTGAAACTTCATTAGTTAATTAACAAAATTTTGTTAAAACTGGTAATTTTAACTGATAGTATTCCATGTGTTTCTCAGCATCTAATAAATCCAATGTAATTATTCATCAATTGCTCTCCGACTATTTGACAAAAGCTACCTGGAAATACACCTTCCTCACATCCACAGGTAACAATATTTCACCAACCAATTCCTTTCTTTGTGTGGAAAAACTGGAGCCTGGATAAGAAATGCAACAAACTGTGTCTTTGTGTGTCAATCCTGACCACAGATGTCCGCCTAAGTAGTTCCAGTCCTGGTTTCAGGATAAGGATCGATTGAGGGCCTGGGCTAGTGATAAAGAAGTGATGAAAAAAATTAGGGCAATAGAAGAGGGGTTTGAAGTTGCCTCTGATAACGGGGATGGGGCTTGCATTGGCAGTTCCTGCTGGTGAATTGGAGGGTGGGTATTTGTTTTACATAATGAATGGATTGAATTAAAAAAATAGTGAAATTAAAATCATTGGGTATGGTATAGTCAGTCAATATTTCTAGCCAAATAGCAGGAGCACAGATCATTTTCAACAATTTAAAATGTAAGCAAGCATCTGGGTGCAGAAGGAACTGTGCTTTACAAAGCATTTTGAGATATATCAAGATTCAGTGGACCCCTAGATCCTGGAAGGATTCACTAACCATTTTGCTGATGAAAAAAGATGACCCTGAGGAACTAAGCAACTACCATCATGTAACACTTCCCTCGCGTCTCTGCAAGGTGTTCATTTGAATTATTCTTGGTCAAATTCAGAAGGACATCGACCTACAGATGAATCAAGAACAAGCTAGATTCTACTCAGGTTTCTCCACAACTGATTATATTCACAGTATTAGACAGCTCATGGAGAAATGCAACGAATACTGAATTCCACTGTTTATTGCCTTCATTGACTACAAAAAGGCATTTGACTTGGTCGAGTTTAACACAGTACTGAATGCACTGAATGATTGTGGTGTTGACCAAAACCTATATCTCGCTGTTGAAAGCAATGAACAGAGAGTGCATAATGACAATCAAGCTCTTCAAGGACCCTTATAAAATAAAACTGTGCAGAGGAATGCATCAGGGTGACACAGTTTTGTGGAAATTGTTTGCTGTCGCACTGGAAAATGTGTTCAAAAACCTGAACTGGCAGACAGGAATCAAAGTAGATGGAGAGTACCTAGCACATTTGCTGTTTGCTGATGATTGTGTTCTTTTTGCAACAGCGATACAAGAACTGCAAGGAAAAGTGCATCAGTTGCAAAAAGAACTGATGAAAGTTGGCCTGGAGATGAACATATTTGAAACTAAATAGATGTGGAACAAATTCTGTGTGGATGGGCATATAATCCTAAATGGCAAAGAAGGAGAACAAGTCGCTAAATACACATATTTGGGTCATGTACTGAACTCTTCTGGTGCTGTTGATGAGGAGATCTCAAAAAGGAGGCAAGGTGGTTGGTCTGGATTGAATCATCTGAAGACTGTTTTCTTGGATGATGAATTGTTCGTGCCACTAAAGCCATCTTATTTAACTCCACAGCACTGTCCTCACTGACATATGCAGCAGAATGCTGGGCTACTACTCAGGAGCAGGAAGAGAAAGAGGGCTGTAGCTCAAAAAGCAGTGGAGCAAAGGATGTGTAAGCTCTCTTTGCACGACGATGTTTCCAACCAAGAAATTCATCAACAAATGGGAGGTGAAGGGTGTGGCGCAAGCCATGTACGACGACAAAGTACAGTCATTCGACTCCAAGACAACAGATGGACATCGCAGCTGACTCACCTGGATTACTCTTGACTACAAACATCCCATTGGTCGACCAAAAATGAAATGGGCAGATCCGATGTTCAAGATTCTCAGTTAAAAGTGGAAGCGCGTGGCACAAGACAAAAAACATTGGTGTGAGATCGACCTGCGACAGTGGCAAAGCTTTATCAGCAATGTGATGTGTCGAGGACAGGCTAGATATAGGTGATACAGCTGATACTGTATCAGTTTAAACTTGATATTCCATCATGTAGAATATTACTGTAAAATGTTTTATAATATCAATTGATTTAAATGAATAGTATACAAAAGTGAGTGACAGCTACATAGAAGGAAAATGTGTGACTCCTATTTTGTATTCAGTTCTTTCTAACAGATTTTAATGCTGGATTTATCCAAACAGGGATTATATAGTGAATATTTTATATTAAATTAATGAATAGATACTTTCAAAGTTAGAGACTGATATGATGATGCAATTCTAAAATATGTAATACAAGCATTGTTTAAATTTAGATTAATCATTCATGTTTACTACAACAAATCATGCTGTTATTGTACAACAGTTCTGGTTACTTCTGAGATCTAATCATATTTGAATATTTTCCTGATCAGAGTGTAGGACTTCATATCCATGTTAAATATAGACCACTTCCCAGAGTTTATGTATGGGCTTATTCAATCCAAAATCCACCTGAAGGTCAATTAAATACAATAGTTAGCAGATGTTGTATAGTACATATATTGATATCATGATCAGCGTAAAAGCACAGGAGAATTTTATGTCAGTATATGCTAAAATAAATAAATCTCCACTATGATGGTTGCTGATCTAGAACTCAGTTTCTGTGTGTTGATTGTTTATTAAGCACAGCCCATTGCTGTATTGTTTCGGGTTGCCCCCCCCCCATCTGGTTTTCACTGAATCCTTATGGTCCATGGTTCTCACTTGCTTAGAATATAATTCTCTGTTTTGATTTTCCAGGCCATTTCATGATAAGGAGCTGAATAAACAATACTACTGCATAGTTACAGAAATACCAGTGCAGGAAATGGGACTGGATAACATAAAGCTATAGTTTTATAATATAAGTGGTCAATACTATGGGGTGATGTGAACTTTGCTGAACACTAATGTGCTGACTTAGATGTGTTTAAAGCTTCTTCTTTTCCAATATTGGAATCTAGTTTTGTTACTAATCCTATAATCTAGGATCATGGCTATCTCTTTCAAGTTGCATGGTTGTACCTGGGAATTTTAATTGTTTATGCCCCTCAAATATACGGTCCCAGATACTAAAACATTTTTTATTGGATTGGTGTTGAAGGTTTGTTGACTTCCTTTCTGGGAGCAAACACAGAAAGACTGTGTAGTACTGCTCTCCATTGAGGGTTACTGTTCCCCAAGACTGGATAAATATAGGACAACTGTGGCTTTTGAGACCCTTGAGACATCTGCCCCCCCTTGTCATCCTGTTACTTGTTTGTGCAGCATGCAGTTTCCTAGCCTCAGCGGTCTCCTTTGCACAGATCAGGGAGCTCAGAAGAGGTGCAAATGTAACCTCCTAGGGTGTGCTCAAATGCATTCACTTGCCCCTCTCCAGTGCCTAACAGAGAAACCTCTGCAGAAAGCAGCTGGAGAGCCAGGATCCAGTCTGTTCAGGACTCACAGCGAAGACTGCTCAGAGTTCCCATCCCACATTAAACTACTACTCACCATAAACATAACAATGAACTTTATTAACTAACTAAACAGACCTTATCCTAAGAAACTATAATAAATTTAAACAAAACAGTAGGAAACCCAAGAGTCCCAAAGTTCAGGTGGAGTCACTCTTATCTCAGTTGCAGTCTTTTAAGTCTTTGAGGCTTAAATGCAAAACAGAAGCCATCCTCATCATCTCTAGCTGCAGGAATCTTCAGGCAAATGCCATGCAGTCCTTTCTTCCTCTTGTGTAGCCAGCACCACACAATCAGGTCATTGGCCATCCAGCTCTCAGATCTGTTGCAGACAACTCCCTGCAAAACTGTCCAAAGCAGGGAGAAAACATCCGGCAGTCCACTCTCACACAGCTCCTTTCACTCAGTCGCTGAGCCCATTGACTCTGCTGCTCCTCTCAGGCTTCTCCCTGGGCATGTAACTCCAGCATAACAATAAAATTTGTGGAGCATGCTCAATGTGCTCCCACACCCTCTTACCAGAAAGTTCTGGTTACTGGGCTACAAAATCTGCCCAGCAATGTAACCCAGCCATAAGGGATCCCTGAAAGAGATTACTCCTTTTTAGGCACATGGGTTACACAAACATTTCCAAAACATTGCAAATGTCTTAGTGGATGCAAATTAAAAGGGAAAAAAAACACTTTTGGCACTGATATCATCTGTCATACCTAAGCAACTTGGAATGTGTGATCTGAAATCTTTGAGGTGACAAAATGATATATCCCATCAACAGTGGTGTACTAACATCCCCCTTTCCTTCCACATCTTTTCTTCAAGGCTTTCCTCTTAATGTGCTGATATGACATTTGTCTACTCTAAATTGAGTTTCAAACACCATCTCCCTTCCAAGTCCAAGTTTCAGCAATACTTTGGTATAGCAAAGACAACTCTTGAAAACAAGAGCTATATTTTATTTACATGCACAGTAATGCCACAACCTACTTAATCTTCATCTCCTATGCCTAGCTGTACCACGTACACATTGAAGAACAGGGTAGTGTACCATATAGAACTAACTTGCTTGCTTGCATATAAATATGTTTCTGCATAAATATACCATTTATAGGCTATGTCTACACTGCAAAGCTTTTTTGAAAAAGGTTTTTTCAAAAAAAAATTCAAAATGAATTTGAAATAACTATTTCAAAAACCTTTTTTTCCAAAAATAATGATATTTAGAGAGAGGAGTCTAGGAAGACTCTGTCTCAAAATAAAGTGGTGGTTTTCATTTTTTTTGAAAAAGAGAGTCCACACTGGACTCTCATTTGGGGGGGGGGGAAGGGAAGACAATTTAAAATATAGGGAGGCTTTTTTGGAAAAAGCCATTGCCGCATCCAGCAATGGCTTTTTTTTGAAAAAGCTATTTCAAAAAAGCCTTTTTTTCAGCAGGCAACCAGGTTTAGCGCTTTCGAAATAGCACTCTGGTATATCAAAATACCAAGGCACATTTTTTCGAAAAAGCTATTTAGAAAAAAGTGCTTTTTCAAAATAAGCCTGCTTTAGCTTTTTTGAAAAAGCACTCCGGTGTTTCGATATACCAGAGCGCTTTTTTTTCAAAATACTAAAATGGGCTCCCTGGACACAAAAAAGATTTTTTGGGATAAAGCTTCTTATCTCGAAAAACCTTTGCAATGTAGATGTGCCCATAGCGATAAGAGTCATAGATTTAGATTCAAGTATTATAGCTGTAGTACAAGAGACCCTGCAGGCCACATTCTTCATGAGAAGCTGAAGAAGTTAGGATAATTATGTTCAGGACCCTTGGGCCAGAGAAGTAATGAGAAGTTATATATATATATAGTTCTGACCTTATCACCCTAGATATGTCAGGAGGTATCAAAACAGGGAGGGGGCTGCCCAGTTTATCACCTAAATAAACTGCAAAAGTACACCACAAAACCCACAAAAAATAATAAAAATAACAAAAGGGAATATAAATTAACCATCTGGAAAGAAGATGTGCATCAATAATATGCAAATAAGGAGTTCTGTGGTATTGTAAAGCCTACCATATTTATTGGGGAATAAGCTTTTGTGGGGCTAGAACTCATTTAATCATATGCATGAAGTGGGAACTTCCATTTGTCACCTAACCTAACTACTGGAGACATACATTAGAAAGAGTTAATAATCAGAGTTAATAATAGAACATTACTGAAAAACTTTGTTCTTGAAATAGTAGATTTTTTTTGAGTGTGATGTCATTTATGGGGTTCTTATTTCATTTAACAGCTTCTAATGTATTATAGGTTTAATTTTTTTTTTTAAATCCCTGTGTTTTCTCTGAATGAGAGTATTGGTAACTGCTTAAAAGGAACTCCAGTTATGTGGCAGACCTTCTGCCATTACTGATGTCAAAAAATAGATCTTGTTAATTTTAGATGGTAACATTAACTGGTGATGACATCCGGACATCATTATAACTTTGGTTGAAAATGATGAAATGTCATTTTTGAAAGTTATGGAACATAAATGTGCAGTTTAATCTAGGTGGTTATGAGAACATTTGTTATAGAAAATATGCAGCATGCACTGCTTTTTAGAATTTAATCACAAGTGACTTTTCCATAGTAATGTTCATCTCTAGCTTCTTTGATAAAGAACATTATTCACTTCTGAAACAACTCAGCAAAGGTCCCAGCCAAAACAATAAATAAGACAAACAGTATTCCATCATTGCAAGTTTTTGAAGTTCTAGATTAAAAACTATAGCAGAACGTCTGTCTTTTTCCCTAATTTGCATAATCCAATAATTTTCACAAAAGTTCCATTCTTACCCAAATTCTGACTTAACAGTGGAGTGCATTTCCCCCAAATGAAAACTGTTGGTAATTTTTGGCAAGCCTAAAGGTTCAAAAAATAATATTTCTAATTTTGAGCTTAAGGATTTTTTTAATAGGTTTCTTAATAAAAGTGAACTAAAATTCTAAATGTAGGGTTGCTTCAAATCAAAAAGTCTAAATCTTTTGTTTTTCAAATACTGAAATCTTTTTATTCGCTTATTTATTTACTTTACATGAACAATATGGTAGATCTGACCAAATTCATGGCATGCTTCAGTGTCACTGAATCTGTATTTTTTGTTTAAAAAATGGTTTCAACTGAAAAATGTTGCCCAGCTTTAGAGTGAGATTATTAAAATTTCATTTCTTTTTTCAGTGTATCTTTGGTGCCCTAGCTACTGTTACAAAAATATTATAAATAACAAATGATACATATGAAAATGGAAAGCATTGCTTGATTTTTAATTTTAATTTCATTTTAGTTTTTGTTCTTTGTGTTTACTAAAATCACAAACCATCTAGTGTTTTCATTCAGATGAATTAGCAAGGTTCTCATGTAATATAGAATCTCTTACAATAGTCAAAGTAAAACTACATACATCTTGTTTGCATTGTAAATCTCAACGGTATGGAAATACTAAGAAAATGGATGTATAGCTGCAGAACATTAATTATTAATGCTAATGGAATATCCATTCATTAGGTAGACTAAAGATTTATTACCACTCACCTGAAGTTCTACAATACAGTTCTGCTCTTGCTCAAATAAGCAAAAGTTTGTTTTGGTTATGCAAGCTAGCATTTCACAATGATGCCTGCAGGGGTTAAAGTATAATTTGGCAGGCCCTGGAACCCACCTAATTGGGTTGGCTCACCCTCCTGCATGGGTTGGCCCCCCTCCTGCATGTCCAGGCCCTCCTCCCACACCCCAGCTCCTGGCCCCCAAGGGCTAATGTATAATTTGGGAGGCCCTGGAACTCTCCTAAATTGGTGCCCCCCATGCCAGTGTGGGAACCTCCTCACACACCCTGGCTACTGCTCCCACAATGCCTGCCTCCCCCAGCTACTGTCCCCAACACCTGCCCCTGAACACCAGATACTGCCACCAAAACACCTACCCCATCAGACTCCTTTCTCCATTGCTTTTTAGCCCCAATTACCACCCTCTAAGCTCCCTGCCCACCATTCCAGCCATCCTAGCCCCCCAAGCCCTCCCCAGCCAACCATCCTGAGCCCTCCTCCCCATCCTCACATACCCTCCCACCCCCCATGCTTTCCCTGCCATCTTGCCTGAGCGCCCCAGACTCACTCCCAGCCCCCTTATCTTGCCAAAGAGCTAGTCAGGGGGCAGAAGGCATAGCACTGGCTGGCCAGGGGACTGGCAAGAAGGAGCCCAGCCCCGAGGCTTGGGTGGAAACGTGTGTACCACCTGGCCAGGCGGCTCCAGGCAAGGGAGCGGGGTTGGCTGGGTTGGCCCCAGCCTGAAGCCCCTCCCTTCCACTGGCCTAGGGAGGACGTGCTGGAACACTGTGTCCTGGAGAACCCTTCTATTTTTAGGGAGCCCCAGAACACAGTGTTCCAGGGCATTTGCCTATTTTTAATGGGCCTGGAATGCTGGCTCCCTAAAAATAGGGGGCCCTGGAATGGCATTTTGGGACATTCCCCTTTACTTTAACCTCTGGATGTCTGCATTTGTGTGTGAGAAAGATCAGTCATACCTCAAATAATGTTTTTAAAACTACCAACTCATACCAGTGCTTGCTTATTGATTAATTCTTGATGATGTTCACTCAGACCACATGAAAAGAACCATAATTACTAAATTAGCCTCAGTTCAGAAAACTGAACAAGAAATGTGACTTAAAAAAAATACTAAACTTTAAGAATATGTTCATGAGTTCAATGTAATGATGCCTTCTTGAATTTCACAGATTTTTCCCTTCTTATTCTGCAATCCAGTTCTACAGAGCTATCCCTGTATCCATTCTGAACTCTAAGTACAACAAACTTGATGGATTTTTAAATGCTAGGCCTATATTTGTGTAGTATTGCAGTTCTATAAAATGCGTTTTACTGTTTTCACATCAGTAAGACACTGCCAATGTATATCAGTTCTCTTCCACTCTCCGCCCACAAGTCAATAACAGCTAGTGGTTGGTAACATCTGTGTGTTATCCCTTACTTTTTTTTATTTTTTTTTAAGTCCAGTTGCTTTTGTTCCCCTGAAGTCTCTCTCTGTCAAATTTCTGCACAAATGTAGGCTCCTAGCGTAAGGACCCATTCCCAGTTTGCTTTTTTGAATCTCTCTGAGAATACCAGATTATTCTCAATTTATCACAGTTTGCTGGGGTGTCCTCTCCGCACTTGCTCTGAAGGAGTGAAGGCAGGCAGGCCAGAGGGGGTCAATTAGCTTGTCAGGTGGCAAAATAGGGCAATTAAGACTGACAGGAAAAGCCAAAATGAGAAGTTCACCTTTGAAGGAAAATACATGTACCTATATGAGACAGGAAGCTGACAGCAGAGAGTCTGCAGGAAGTCCCTCAGAAGAAGGAAGAATGTTTCAAGGTGGCAGAAACATATTGCCTTCAGTAGCTCCTGGACAGTAGAAAAGTGTGAATCTAGAAGGTTGTGAAAGGGCTCAGGGAAATATAGCCAGGGTGAGTTGTGGAACATACCGTGACTGCTGACTGGAGCATCCCTGAGTCAAAACCTAGAGTAGAGGTCATGCCTGAACTCCCCAACCCTTCACTGAGGAAGTGGCATCAGTGAGACAATGAGTAAAAAGACTGCCTCAGCCTGTTTGTGTGAGAAGATTCTCTTACTCCAGAAGAGGAAACCACAATTGTGACCTAGGTGGAGGACTGAGTCATGAGGAGGCTGCAGCAGCCTTGGGAGCAGGAGAGAAACTGAAGACAGAGAAAGAGGCAAAGGAATGGCATGTAACCACTGGCAGGGGTGTTGATCTGGTGAGTTATTCCCTAGAACAGACATGCCTGCAGTGAATAGAAGAACATCATGTTATATATAGGACATTAAATTTATTCATAATATACTCACAAATACTAAATACTTGTCTTTGCCCAGAAAGGTATTAACATATTTTGCCACAAGTAGTGAAAATATCTGTATATACAGATGAGCTATTTGTTCATACTAATTAATTTCCCATAGTTATTAAAATGGATGAATAACAACAAGAATAATTACACTGTTGCAAAACCTTAATAAGCCTCAGACTATCCAATAGCTTGGAAATGCTGAGATTCTGCATCTCAGACATTTTTTTAAACTGTCTTTCTTGTTATTGATAGAGTATTTGCAGTCAAATTATAATTTTCTGCATCGGAGATATTCAGGTCTCCCTTTTCACTTAGGATAAGTTCCTTGGCAGCCACGAATGCTCTGATGAGCCAAAGTTTATGTCCATTAGTGAAATTAAGGAGATTTATCATAGCCCAAATACCAATATCTTAATGGAAATTTGGAGATCAACTTTTCTGTCTGGTGATCACTTCCAACCAAAATTTAATGTGTATTAGAATAGGCTCGCAAGAGATGAATTAGAGTTTTGTATGGCAGTACTATTGTTTATTAAATGGATAGTCTGGATGGGAGCTATAGATTCTGTCCAATGAGACAAACCTCATAATATTGTGACTTTATAGAACTGAAAAGTAAAGGAAGTTAGTGAATTTTAAAATTTCATATTGTGTGGATACATATTGACTGAAGTATTTCTATGCATGATGTATAACTTACAGAAGATATTTTATACATAACTTTTTTCCCTACTTAAGTCAGGCCATCTTCAGATTGTCATATTTCTCACATCATAGTATCCACATTGATGTAACAAGTTGCTGCTGTGGAATTATTATCCTTATTGGTGGGGCTCACCATTTTCAAACAGCTGATGCCTTCAAGCTCCCTCGTCTGGATTTATTTCTAGGTGTTTGTAACTGTCTTCCATGCTGTGCATTCCACAATGCCCTTCACTAGTGCTTGACTAATCTCAAGCTATTTTTATCACTAGATTCTTTTTATACTTTCACTGCTCTTCAAGCTAGTCAATTTTGTAATATTTAATAAGTGTGTGTATGTTTATAATCTAGTGGACAGAATAGTGACTGCAGTATTTTTAAGGTTAAAAATGCTGTTTCTAACTCTCTATTTAGGTAGCATTTAACTGCATATGAGTAAATAATACTGTGTAGCAGTGGTTCCCAAAGTTTTTGGCTTCAGGGCCACAAATGTCATTTTTAAAAACCAAAAGGGCCATGTGTCTATCAAGTCATTAAAAAAAAAAAAGATGTTTGTATGTAGTACAGAGTTAACCATTAAGGATTACAGGCCTTGACATATTTTAAAAGTAAACACTTATTTAGGGCAAAGCAAATTAAAAATTTTAATTAATTTAAAATTAATAAACCACTAAAACTGTTGAAACATTTAAAAAAAAATTTAAAAAAGTAAAATTTTAAAATCTTAAATTCCAAAAGAATTAAGCTGTTAAAAACAGTTCATTTGGTACTGGGAGCAGACATGGGGAAGGAGAGGGGGTTGCCTGAAGGCTGGGAGGTTTGGGTGCAGCCACTGGGCAGGAGCTGGGCATTTGCAGAAGTTTGGGAGGGCTGGGAGCAGGCACCAAGTGGGAGGCTGGCAACCACAGGCAGGTTCCTTCCTATAGACTGAACCAGGCTGCAGACTTGCAGGAACAGCCAGACTCTCAGTTGTGTGCCAGACCGGGCATGAGGCTTCCAGCTGCAGCCTGACTCCTGGCAGCATATTTGCATTGGGTGGGAAGTGTGGAACTGTGGCTCAGATTCCAAATCCACACCAGAACCAGGCAGGAAGAGTGTGACTGCAGCCTGGTTCCTAGGCAGCAGGAGAGGAGTATGGACCATTGGAAAAATCTCCACAGGACACTTTTGGCCCATGAGCAAGACTTTGGGAACTGCTGCCGTGGAGCATTATGAATGTTCTTTAGAATTTGTATACATTTGCTTTGGTTGTGTCCTAGGCTCCTAAATTTTCTATCAGCAAATATTTGAGTGTCCATACAGTCACTGCTGCAGTCTACTTCCCTGACAGTTCTTTTAATATTTTCTTAAATAAAGGAGAGCTCACACAAAAGTAAATATTAATGGTACTTTAAATTTGAGAAATCAAACATCTAGCAAGGTCTGCCTCTTCATGCTTCTATTTTGTTATTTGAGTACTGTATCGTTATGAATTATTTGCCAAACAATTGAGAATATAGGATAGTATCCCTTTTCAACCCAGATGTCCAGTCAAAATTCAGGGTCCTGGAATGTTCTGGGTAGGGATTGATGATGGTGTCTGGCATTTTCTGATACAATCTTATTTATTTACAGGGAATGTACAAAGTTCTGGTTTTTTGAATGCAAGAGGAGCAGGGTAAAAAGCAAGAGTTTATCTGCTTTGCTTGCTGCCCAATCTTCTTTCAACCTACAACTCAGAAACTTCCTGCAGGCTTCTGACTGGTTTTACAAACCAGGATGTGGGCAGTCAGGCTTAGTAGTCAAAGCAGGATTCATGAGCCAGAGCTAGGGATCAGCTCTAGAGTTAGGGAGCCAATAATCAGGGTCAAGAGGCATTGCACCTCAGGATATCTAGCAGATAGGGAATGACAGCAGAAAACTCAGAAGCTTGCTGAAGAAGAGGAATGGCTAAGCCATCTTCTCTGAGATCCTTTCTGTCTCTTGTACAAAGGAAGATAAGGCAGAAGACTCTGTAGGTGAATTTCTAGACAGCTAAGTTATGGAGGGCTTTCGTTTTGTGGAACATTGCTCCACCTTACAAGGAAAGATGTATAGTTTCAGTGGCCTCCATCTAAATAAAGGGGGAACCAATGCTCTTGGGGAGAGGCTGGCTAGTGAAGACAACAGGGTGTTAAACTAATAGCACAAAGAAAGGATAAAAGGGAAGATATGATCACTCAGCACAAAATTGATATACTAACAACAAATTTAATTAAGGAACTAAAGGAAGAAAGAACATTCTTGCACTGGTTATACACTCAAGCTGGGAGCCTGGATAACAAATGAGAAATTTGAATTGGTCACTTATAAGTTTTATCTAATTGATGTTGACATCTGGTGGGGTGATTTGTAAAACTGGAATGCAGCTATCACCTATTTAAGAAGGATTGAGTGGGAAAAGGAGAGAGTGAGTGGCATTCTGTCAAAACTCGCACTACCTCTTTCAGAGTCACTGATAACTCAAAAGAAAGTGATTTTGAATGCTTATGGATCGATGTCCAAACAGATAAAGCACAAGATGGCATTCTAGTGGGTGTCTGCCATATATCACCAAATTGCAACAGAGAATTGTATGACCACTGCCATATGTACCTATCTATTATGTGAAAATGGAGGCAGGAACTGTGAAATGAAAGGGGACTTTAATTTGAGTGGCATGCCAGAAGTTTCATGCTTCTTGGAATTTCTAATAATAATGCATGATAATTTCTAAACTCAAAAAGAGTTGCAGCCAATATGGAGAATTCTATATTAAACCTAATACAAATGGATAAAAAGGAACTGATTACAGAAATAAAAGTTGATGGTTGCTTTGATACAAGTGATTCAAACGCCTGAAAACAACTGTGACCCATGTCAGTTAGGAGGAATAACTTAATCAGAAAAATATGAATGATAGTTTGGAATCATTTAAGAACACCTAGCTAGGTGCCCCAAAAGCTGCAATCATACAACTGAAGAAGAAGCCTCTGCTGATTAGTAGCTAACTTGGATTAGAGCCTAACAAAAGACAGCTGTAAAAATAAGTAACTAGAAACTATATAAATAAAAGAAAAGAGAAGTTGACAGTAATGAATATAAACCAGGAGTTAGGAATTATAGAAAATTAAAAAGGGGAATCAAGGGACAAAAGATGAAATCTATGACCAGCAGAGTTAAGGACAACAAAGAGTTTTTAAAATATATTAGGAACAAAAAAGAATCATGACAATGATATTGGTGTTTTTATTAGTAGTAATAATGTAGAAAAGAGAGAAGTGTTCAATATTTTTTCTTGGGTGGAAAAACAGATTATGCAGTCTCATAACATTCTTTCCATTCAATTATCTTTAGAGGATATTAAATGGAAGATGCTAAAGTTAGAAATTTTTAAATCAGCAGGTCTAGATAACTCACATCTAAAACTTTTGAAAGAGCTGGCTGAGAAGCTCCTTCGACCATTAATATTGATTTTTAATAAAGTTGTATAGCAGTGGCAAAGTTTCAGAAGACCAAGAGAACACTAATGTTGCCAGTTTTTTAAAAGGATAAAAGCAGATGACCTGAGTAATTATAGGTCTGTCAGTCTGACATTGATGCTGATAATGGTCAAAGCTGATAAGATAATGATGTGGGAATCAATTAATAAATAACTAAGGGAGGATAATGGTATTATTGTAAATCAACAAAGATTTATGGAAAATAGATCCTGTCACACTGACTTGATTTTTTTTTAACGAGATTGGAAATTTGGTTGATAAAGATAAGTGTTGACACAGACTTCTGAAATATGTTAAACTTGGTATCACGCAACATTGTGATTAAAAACTAGAATGATATAGAAATAACATGGGGCAAATTAAATGACTTGAAAGGTAGCTTACTTATAGATCTCAAAATTCAGTTATGAACATGCAGTCATCATTGAACTGGTGTGCTTCCAATGGGATTCTGCAGGGACTGGCCCTTGGCTCTCTGCTATGTAACATCTTTATCAGTGACCTAGAAGAAAACATGAAATCATCACTGAAAGTTTTCAGATGACCCACAATTTGGGGGAGCAGGAAAATAACTTATTCAGAACATTCTGGATCTCTTGATAAACTAGGTGCAAGCCAGCAATATTTGTTTTAATATGGTTCAGTGTAAATGTGTGCATTTGGAAGCAATGAATATACGCCATAAGTACAGGATGGGAGACTCTCTTGGAAAGCAGTGACTGTGAGAAAGATTTAAGAACCAAACTGAATATGAAATCCCAGGGTGATGGTGACAGTGTGGCTCAAAGTATTAATGCAATCATGGGACCCACAAGCAGGAATCTCAGATAGGAGTAGAGAGGTTACCACTGGTTTTGGCATTTTTCTGATCATTCCTGGAATACTCTGTTGACATCTGGTGTCCACAGCTCAATTGGGCTGTTAATAAATTGGAGAGGGTTCAGAAATAGAGAAAAATTAGGATGATGTAAAGATTAGAAAACATGCTTTATAGTGAGAGACTCAAGGAGCTCAGCTGATTTATCTTAAGAAAGAGAAGGCTAAACAGTGACTTGATTAGTTTCTATATACATAGGGAGCCAAAACGAATGGTCTCTACAATCTAACCTAAAAAGTTATAGTAGTATCTGGCAGGTGGAAGTTAAAGACAGACAAATTCAGCCAGGCAATAAGGAGTAAATCTTTACAATGAGATTAATTAACCATTGGAACAATTTACCAGAAGTTGGGATGGCAATTTTTAACAAGTATTTATTTCTCATTTAAAATATCTGTGCTTGGCATTATTTTTGGGGAAATTCTATGACCTGTGTTGTACAGGAGGTCATACTAGATGATCACAAAGATCCCCTTTGGCCTTGCAACCTATGTGCTTGGAGTCAGGAACTTAATCCAAGGGTCAGAGTCAGGAAGTCAGCAGGTAAACAAGGCTGGAGTAGACTGGGGCAGGGTTGAAGTGAGGCTGGAACAGAAGCAATTATAGCTGCAGGCATAACTTGAGTAGCTAAAGATCAGGTGTTGCTGCTCTACTTAAAAGCAGGCTTGCTCACTTCCTCAGCTAATCAGACAGAGGTCAATCAAAGACCTCAGCTGTGCTCATAGGCTGCCCAGAGACTGAGCAGGCACAGCAGTAAATCCTAAATCCTGACACCTGGTCACAGGCTGCTGCTTGGCTTTTTAGGTGCCTCTCCCCTTCTCACATTCTATGTTTTGTATTACCTATCACACTCTCCTAAACCCAGACAAACCCCTCAATCCACACACTTCCAAACTGCTCAGTTAATTCACATAGCCCTTTTCCCTTGCATTATCCCTGGAGATATTGTAATTGAGAGGTGTGTTCACACTCATCAATCTAAATTGGTTTTTAAGTAAATCCATAACAAGGTTTCACCCAACTCATAATAATATAATGGAAACTGTAAATTTAATATTGAAAATGAATACAAATTAGAATGCAGAATAGTTTCAGATTCTTGCACGGACTTGTATTAAATAACATTGGAGATAATGTTTATATTTAAGAAAATTCTGAACATTTATAATAGGTTAAAATGATATGAGTCCAAAGTTGTTTTTAAACAGTGAAGGTATTGAGATAATCTAATAACCACTCTGATGTATAGTGTCACAGCAGTGTTGAATAACATTCATTAGGCAGTGGCTCTTTGGGAGAAACCTGTAACAGTCATTGCTCTTGCAAGGCTCTCACTGAAGTGGCACTAATAATCCATGTCTCCTGAGAATGATGCTGAAAACTAAATGTTGAAACAGGAATCTGGGGCATAGGGTGAGTGTTACTAGAAAAGAACCATTGATCGTTTTTCTTTGAAACAAACAGATTACAAAGGTTGTAGATTTACCATAAAATAGCCTCTGCTCATTTCTTCAGCACATTTAATACTGGTATTAGCTTCCAGATGTGAACTTTCCCTTATTCTGAAATCAAAGTAGAGGTGAGGCAACAATTTGGGTGGCAATGTTAACATTTGCAAAACAGCTGTTTACATGAATGCCACAAACTGAACTGAACTTTGAATGTGGTTTGGAAATATGATTCTGTGCTTCAGGCAGAGTGAAGTGGCAGGAAAGGGCTGTATATGGGAAAGCAGCACCTTGGTATAAACTGTATCTATAGGAAGGCCATCTTCATAATGCTACCTGTCGTCAATTCAGCAAGGAGCAGGGCAAAGGCACTTGTCTGTAGCAAGGAGGACAAAGGCACCTGCTTAATTACCTAGAAACACATTCTACTCAATTACACTTGTGCACACAAAAGGTTTATGTATGTAAGCATTGATGCACTCAACATTGCCTAATTGATTTAGAAGCCTAACTCTTTTTCAAAAGGGATTTAGGCACTTAGTCATCAAAATTTCATCAACAGTCAAGGGGTTTTAGACTCCTGGGTGCCTAAATCCTTTCAAAAAGGAGATTTAGCCTCCTAAATCTGAAAGACATTGTGACAGAGTGCAGGAAGACCTAAATACTTTAAAACATTGGGCTTTAGCTACTCAAGCATCAAGATACTGCTGTGAAAAATGCTTCTCTGTTCCAGATACCAAATCCTCCACTTGCACCAAACCCTGTTTTAATTAAAAAGTGCCTTTTTGAAGCATATGCAGTCAACCATTTATGAAGGGGCTCCGATGCTATGGTGGCAAAGGCCATATATGTATCTAGATGAACAGGTGTAAGAACAGGCTTAAATATTCACTCAAATCTTAACCTCAGTCCAGTTGTCTATCATAGGTTACATGAAAAAAGTTCAGTTAATTTAAAATAAATATTATATATAATTCAAAATATTTCATTTTCCCCTGCTTTTTTATTTTGTTTGTTTTTTGTTTTTAGCTAGAGTGGGAAGTAGAATTAGAAAACACCCCACCATAAACAATTTTGTTCTTATGCTATTTGCATCATGATCAGGGAGTACTAGAAATCTCACAGAAGAATGTGTTATTTCAAGATTTCCTACACTGCTTTACAGAACCAATAGGTTAAGATTAACTTCTACTTTTTTCACCCCTTTCTAGTCTATTATTTCATCAATATGAATCAAGCCTAGAAAAAAAAATAAGTTCAGACTACATACAGAGTGTGTGTGTATGTGTTTGCTCTGCTGTAATCAGGGTGGGAACTGTCCCTGTTTACAGTAAAAACACCTAAATATGTCCATCTGGTATGATGATGTGCCAGGGATATCGTGGCAGGAAGCTGTCACACTAAGACCTGCAGGGAAACTTCACTCACTCCCCTGTACTAGGGTTCAGATAGAAACCACTCACCACCAGGATCTTTAACCAATACTGTCATCCATTGGGGTTTGATGTACATATTTTATACAGCTTCCCTGAAAGAGCTCTCTTTTAGGTTCAGTTTTCTTAACAGACTTTGTCTTAATCCTGGCCTTTCTAGCTCATAGATTACCCTCTGAGATTCAGCAGTTTTACCAATCTTTCTTCCTGGTATGAGAGGATTTCAGGCTTCTCCCTTGGCACATGTGGCCCACAGCTCTCTTTCTACAGCTGTCCTCTGTATCTGAAGCTAACTATGGCTTTCAAATGGCTTTTCCTTCAGCAGGCCCCTTTGCACATTAGTCTCTTTACTCTCTGGACCAGGACAACTCAGTAAACAGCAACATGAATTGACTGCTGTCTCTGTTCTGAAGGAAGAGGCCAAATACATGCACACAGCTGGATTAACCTATCAGTTGGCCCTAGACAAATGAAAAGTAGGAGCCCAGAAATGTGTAATATGAGTAATAACAAACAGCTGTACACCAAGATCCTGTGGCCAGGCTGGCCATGCTTTGGATCCAAAAGGACTGACTGCTCATCCTGCTGCTGCTCAGAGTGCAGCTCACCACAATGCCGGGGCAGCCTTGTCAAATTTGAGTTGTATTGCGACCTAGTGTGCCCCGTCACCATGCCACTCAGATGAGTGAAGTTCTTTGTTTGCATCCAAATCCTCATGCCCTTAAGAAACAAAACCAAACCTATCGCCATATTTTACCTTCTCTCCCTCTCTGCCCCCCATTTATGAATTTGTACCATAAGCATATGCTAGTCTGCTTATGCATCACTACAGCCTATTATACACAGCCCTCTTTTCCTGATCTGATTCTGGTTTGCTGGGAGACATAGGGACTTCCCCTGTTGTCTTGTAGACTTTACAAGGCTTCTCATCCTGGGCTATTAAAAGAATATAAGCATAGGTTTTCCCCACACCTGGACTATTTCTTGGGAGCTGTTTCCTCTATCCCCCATATCTGCCTTTGTAACTTGCGTGGACTCTTGGATACCAAACCTTAAAAAGGCCACATCACCGGACAGCAGTGAAATGATCCCTAGGATCATATATTCTTAAGGGGTCACACCACCCCTTCTGCTATCCAGAATTTCCTGTGCATTAAAGATTAGATTATTTCTTAAGCGGGCTGCTCAGTAAGGGATGTTGTGTTAACTCAACCCAAGAAGTAACCCTAGTAAGGTGGTGGTCTCATTTTGTTACCACATTTCTTAAGGACATGGGGGAAAGTACTGCTGGCATACAGCAGCAAATTTTAACATTTATCTTTTTATCTAGTGTATCTGACAACCTTCACTCATTCCTTTTGTTTTGTCCTTCCTTTCTTCTTTGCAGGAAGTTGCTGTGAGAGTTGAGAAACAGTATCTGGTTACACAGGTGCCCATACCCAAAGTCCAGGCATACTGGACAAAGGTAGAAGGTTGTACAGTTCATAACAATGTAACCCTAAGTATTATGGTTTCATGGACTCAAGTATTTTGATTTCATGGTACCAAATCAGTCCAGAGTTTATATATGGTTTGTAACTATACTCTAGCACTTTGATGCACTAATGTATTTAATCTCAAATTTCTAATCATTGTCTACTTTATCTAGTCACTTCTAATTAATGTAATACTTTATCTAATCACTCCTAATCAAGAAAGTATCTAGAACTACTTCACTAACTTTAGCCATCAGTAATGCAAAACAAGTGACAAACTCCAATATTGAGAGACTACTGCCATTTATTTACAGTTTTAATTTGCAGTTTCTGATTTTTAGTGGAGGAGAAAAGTTGCCATTAACTCATGAGTCATTTACAATTCATTTTTCAGTTTTTCTGTGCACTGATTCAAAACTATAATATAGACAATAGAACTTACTTCAATGTTACAATTTCCTATAAAGCACTCAAGCTTCTTTTTCAATTCTGCTAAACTGGTGTTGTGTGTTTATATTTAAAACAACTTATACTTTTATTGTTAAAGGGTCAGCATATTACCACTTCAGCAACATTCTTAATTTAATAAATGGTTTCCAAATATGACTTTAGTCTGCATGTGTACAATCACTATCATTCAAAGATATCTCCTAGAGATGAGATTTTTGTTAACTAGTTTGCTAATATAGATTGTTTCTGCAGTTGGTATTCTGTGAGTAAACAATCTGTGTTGTCACAGAGCTCAATGCAGGTGCAGCAGCAGGCTGCTCATGTTTTGTCTGTTGCGGGTTCTGAATCATTTTTTTTTATTTCAGAAATTAGGTATTGTATTGTTTTCTAATATATTTATTTAATGTTTTGCCTAACGTAATAGATGCTCATCCCAATCATCACCTCTAAATATGCAAGCTTTTGACTTCTTTCAGTGGAGTTTATATAGAAACACTTAGGAAATGTGTAAATACTGCTGCTGTTCCTCATCCACTTCATTTTAGGCCAATTACTACTTCTACTGAAGTCAGTAGGAATTCTGCCATTAATATTGGTAGGAAGAAGATAGAGCATTTTGAAAAAAATGCCTCTGATTCCATTATAGAGCCAAGGAGTATTCCTCTCTTTCTTGTGCTGTTTCATTTTCTTTTGGAGAAAAAGAAATTCTCTATATCTGTGTCTATATATGGTTAATATTTTAAAAGGCTTCTTTACTGTTTTAAGTGCTTTAAATTCCAATACTGTTAGTTTACTTTTCTGTCTGGTTCACACCCTTCATATTTTCTTATTAGGATTGAGTCGAAATGGCTTCTGTTGAATTTCCTGAGCCCCAAGGGAAGGGTCCACTAAGAGAACCAGAAGTAATGTTATGCATCTGTATCCTTGAGACAAAACCCCTGCTATCCCAGCTCAAACTCAAAACAAGTAACTTGAAAAAATGCATTGAAATTTTCATTGGCATGCATTATGCAAGAAGAACTCCTTTGCAACTTTTGCAGTTTCACTGAAACCATTTCTAAGGAAATTTGGCATTTTGAAGTACCTGAAATATATGAAAAAGGAGTTACTTTTGTCCAGTTATAACTCAAATATTTGTACATTCCTTTCTGTTGAGCATAAAACATTTCAAGTAACTGTGCATATTGAACATTATCTGTTTATTACAGTGAATGTACAGTGAGATTTGGAAATCTTATCACTAATTTAAATCCATGTCAATGTAAACCTTTAGAGTGTGTTTTGAAAAAGCTATTGCAGTCTCTTGAAATGGTTTGATACAGAGATACTGTATACCATTATTTAAGTGTTAGCATTTGGATTGTATGTTGCACAAGGTCTGTTCTATCAATATCTATACTAGTGAGAGAGTTTTCCCAGTATAGGGGGATCAAGTTTCAATTTCATAGTCATTTTCAAAGAGTACAACACAATGGATTAGGCTGGATTCTAGTTTCAGATTCGTTCAAATAACTTTTCATCATGCAGTTGGAAAAATCATCTTCCAGTACTATATTAGGGTTATTTTTTATATAAAATACCAAGTGATATGGACTTGTATGTATCTGGAATTTCAATTGGCCTCTTCTGCTATTATTATCAGGTGTTAGAGCAGATGGAGGGTTAGAGATGGCCCGATTCTCAAACTGGGATGGGGGGACAACAACCTAAAAATAGTCCAAATTATTCTCACCATTTGCTGTTTTACTTTAGTTTTCATATTAGTCTGAATCTTACTGTTCACTCTTGAACATATTATCATTCTTCTCTTCTCTAGGGAGAGTTTAGATCCAACAAGAAATTCTGAACTAAATATCTAATCTCTAGAAGCTCTGGTGAAAAGGGAAAAATCCTATTTTAATGAAAACGAGAACCAGCAATTGATATCTGGGGTGTTTGGTCCACCAGTATTTTACATATGGAACACATTTAAAAATATAACCAAACATATAACTAAAGAGATTCCTAAATGACAATGAAGATTTTTATGTCTTTACGTTGCTTCATTGACATCCTGTCTAAATCCCTTACACTTACTAATGGATTTTCTCTTCACAGAGTCCGCTTGAGGTAGAATAGTCCTATTACCATTTTACAGATAGGGTGTTGATGGAAAATGGGAGCTTAAGTTACTTGTCCAAAGTCACTTGCCAATGTTATTGGCAGGGGTGTTGCTGGCGCCTGGCACAGGGGGCATGTGCCCTGAGTCCCAGAACCAGTGCCCTGAATGTCTGGCGTGATCCCATGCCTCTCCCAGTCCTAGCCCTGGCTGTGTATCTGGAGCTGGGCTGCCCGTGGCGGCACCTGCTTCTCCTGGCCGGGTATCAGGGGCTGGGCCACCTGCGGCAGCCACTGTCTTGCCCAGCCCTGCCTGGGGATCAGGGGCTGGGCTGGCAGTGGCAGGAGCCCAGGGCCCCATCTCCAAATTGGGGCCAGGTGGGGGGCGGGGCCTGGAAACAGGCCTTGGCCCCAGGTCTTTTCCCCAGGGCAATGATGTTCCTGTTTATTGGATTTCAGGATGTGAACTCACTGGAGGTTTTTCATGAAGGAAAGAGTTCAGTAGACTATAGAAACTGAGGGGATTTTTAATGTAATAAAAAGAGGTACAATCCATCCTCGATTTTTCGGTCCTTGATTTATCAGACTTCGGAAGATTTGGACCATCACAAAAATCATACAGTAAATATTGGAAAAAAAAAGTATTTTTAAGCATAATAATTTTTTTGGAGAAAATAACTTCATTAATGCATAAAATAATGTTTTAAACAATTTTGATACAGCACTGTGTCTCAAAAAGAAACATCCAACCTTCTCCATTGGTAGTTTCCTGAATGCGGTGAGGCAGCAGCTAGTTCCCTTGTCACGTGCGTTTGGATCACATGGTATAGGCGAGAGTGCGCAAGACGGCATACAGTTCTTTTTGCGTACACAGTAATTCAGTGGTTTTGCAACTTAATACAGTAATGGCCCCAAAAGTGGAAAAGAGTGTGGATAAAGGTGGTAGTAAGCCAAAGAGAGTGCATTTGCCTATTAGTCAAAAGCTTGACTTGCTAGAAAAACTAAACAGAGGGGTTTCGGTAGTGCAAGTGTGTGCAGAGTATGGTGTTAAGAAACAGACAGTTTCTGACATTAAAAAGAGCAAAGAAAAGCTATTAGAATACAAATCAAATTATGCAGATGATGTTTTTGTCTGGTGGTTCTTTAAGAAAGCATTTGAAATTGGCTACTGACGAAAAACTAAACGAAGCGGTATGGAAATGGTTCATGCAAATGCACACACAAGGCATTGCCGTTTGAATGCCAGAGATAAAGGAAGCTGCCCTTAGGCTGTCCAAGAAGATGAATCCTGAAACTTCATTCCAAGCCAGTGATGGCTGGGCATGGCATTTTTGTAGGAGGCATGGCATTTCTTCAAAACATGTTGCTGGAGAGGCTATGTCTGCTGATCATGATGCTGTTGAGCCATTCAGGAAATTTTTGAATGACCTCATAGCTACGGAAGGATTGTCATTGGCTCAGGTTTATAATGCCGATGAAACTGGTTTGTTTTGGTGTGCTCTTCCTGAAACAACTTTGGCAATGAAGACAGAAAAGGCCGCACCTGGTAGAAAGAAGGCAAAACAACAGCTATCAGCATTGTTGTGTGCGAATGCTACCGGAATGCATCGGCTCAAAAGTGTTATTGTTGGCACAGCCCATAATCCACGGGCACTAAAGGACATTATGCATGAGCTTCTCATCCACTATGATAACTCAGTGAATGCATGGTTCACAAGGGAGATATTTTCAAAGTGGTTCCATGCACATTTCATGCCACAGGTTCGTCGGTACCAGATGGAGGTGCTAACACTGCAGAAAGAAGATGTGAAGGCAGTATTATTGTTGGATAATGCCCCCTGTCATCCTGATGTTTCAAAACTTGTTAGCAAGTGCAGGAAAATTAAAGTTGTTTATTTGCCAGCAAACACAACATCGTTGATTTAACCTATGGATCAGGGAATCATCGTAGCCACCAAACGACTTTATCGATGACACTTCTTGGCTGAAGTTATGGTTGTCTTGGATGAAGAGCAAATGGAAGAGGGCGAAGAAACCTGTGGCCAGAAAACGCTTCAAAACTTGAGACGTTATAATATTAAGTTGGCTATATTCAGCTGGGCAGCAGCGTGGAAGCAAGTGAAGCAATCAACTGTCAAAAACTGTTGGAAGAAATTGCTCTATAATGTTGAGGTTGAATTTGATTTTGTTGGATTGAGACTTCAGACTTCCACAGAAATTTCCTTCATGCTGGTGAAAAAGAAACAACTGAGAAAGCTGTTACAGAATGGTTGGAGATGGACGAAACCGACCAAGGGTATCATACAATGACAGAGGAGGAGATAGCAATGGCTGTCATGGCTGAAGGTGAGACACAGGATGATGGTGGTGACGAAGATGAATCAGTGATTTTCAAGCCAAAACTGTCTGCATTGAGAGAGGCTTGCGATATGCTCATTGATTTCATCGATTACACTGATGATCTTGAAATAAAAAGCCACTACCTGCACATGAGAAATTTAAGGAACCTCATTGTTAAATGCCAGTATGTACTAAAGAGCTAACAAACAACTCTTGACACATTCTTTGCAAGGGCTGATCAGTCCTCACCTCCTAGCACGTTCAGCCTTTCAGGCACTCCCCACCTTCCTCGGATGGAAGTATTCAATTCCAACTCAGAGCAAAAACACTCTTGAGTCACCATTATACAGTACAATGCGGGAAAATTTAAACAAGTCAAGTTTTTTTTTCTGGCAATGTGTTATTTACTGTATTCTATTTACAAATACTGTACTGTATTTGCTTTACTTCTTTGAACTGCACTGTATGTATGTGTGGTATGTACTGTATGTTTCAATTACTGTACAGTACTGACTTTATCTCATTTTATTAGGCACATTACATGTTCATTACACATTATATTATGTTATAAAAGTGTTACTGTTATACATTGTGCAGCATACAGTGCCATAGTAATAAATACTATTATGCTTTCAATTTTCCGGACTTTTGCCAAATTCGGATACCTCCTCCCCCCACATAGTCCGGAAATTCGAGGATGGACTGTACTTGTTACAATTAGCTTTCAGTTGATGATATCCATTCCAAGAAATGGAATGTTTAGGCTGAATGTGTAGAAAACAAATTCCTTGCATGAGTACAGTTTGATTATGGAACATCTCAGAAGAGAAATGATGAAGTCTTGTTGCTTGGTGCATTTGAAACTAGACTAGACAGAACACTAATAAAGACTGAGTATGGAACAAACCTCCAATGGCAGGAAAATAGATCAGATTACCTGACAGCATTTTCCATCTCTATATTTTATTATTCTGCCCTTAATTTTGCCTTCTATTTCCTCCACAGATATCTTAAATATTAATTCTTCCTTCCTTCAAGTCATTGTGTGGTGGCTTGTTAAACATCTGGGTAAAAATGAGAAATTTGACCTTGGATTTGTAGCCATGAATTCAACAGGGCAGGTCTATCTGATTAAAACTTACTTCTGAGATCATATTATATTTTTACAGTGTGGAGCCTGCCTTTTCAACAAAACTCATTTTTCCTGCAGTAATTAAAAAAAAGAAAAAAACCCTTAAAGTTCTCAAAATGGAAGATCATCTGTTATAAATGCTAGTTGGCACCCAGAGGGAGGACTTCAGATGCTAGTAATGTCTCAATCAACAGAGAAGTACCTTTGATGTTGTTCATTTAAAGCAGTGAGCAGAACATTAATTATGCTGACTCCTATTTCTGATGTGAGGTTTGTAATTCTTAACCCCTAAAATTTAGAAATAAGGGCTGAAACGTTCAATTTTAGGCACATAAAGTTAGCTGCTTGCACCCATATTTAAGCACTTAAATACAAGTTGCTTGATATTTAAAGGGGATGGTCAGTTAAGTCAATGGGAGTGAGTGGTACAAAGAGCCTCTGAAAAAGAATTTATGTCTAACTTTGGGCATTTGGTGAAACAAATTTTGGCCAAGGTTTCTTGAACTGCATAATAATAGGAACTTATTTTTTAATGTTAGTTTAAATCAGTGTTCAATTTCATGGCACATAATTGGGGAATCGAAATTTGCTCAGAAGATTTATCTTTTTTCAGAAAAATAGTTGTGTATTAAGGTAAAAACAAATTTCTGTGGTTATATTAGAGGTGTACTGTCACAGCACAGCATATCTGTGCACTGCTATGCTATGATATATACCAGCCGTGACCAAACTGTGGCTCAGGAGCCATATGTGGCTCTTGAATGAAAAGGTGTGGCTCGTGGAAGAATTTAAGCACATCAGTTTGGGAAAGCAGCCCCAGTCTAGGAGTTTTAAATCTCTTGCCCTGAGCATGATCTGAGCATGCTCAGGGGGAACACTAGCCTGTGCCTAGCCACCAAAGCAGCCAGGTAAGGGGGCCCTGAGGAGGATGGGGGTCAGCCTGGGGGAGTCAGCATGAGGGCCTGTGGATTTGGGATGGGGTCAGGACAGTGGGGATCAGCGTGGCGTGGTCAGGATTATCTTCAGTTTTTGGCACAACTTACTGCTGTGAAGCATTGTATTCCACAATGAAATCTGTAAAATCGAAACATCATCCGGTACATACAAATCAGCACCTGGGAGAGCTTTTAAGTACTGTGTTAACAAGTTACTGCCCAGATTTTAAAAAACTCACCACTAGCCTGCAGCCTTCTACATTAAGTGTACAATGAATTTTAAACTTAGTAATTTTGGAGTAGGTAAAAGTGTATGGCTGTATATCTCAGTGTGGCTCTTGAAGGTTTAATAATCAACTTGTGTGGCTCTTGACTTCCATAAGTTTGGCCATGCCTGATCTATATGTTTTTTCTGTTCACTTATGCACTGTGATTGTGTGATGTTATGCCAGTTAGGCCATGCAAGGTTTCTTTATAAATGTACGTAACCTATACTACGGGATTAATATGGTATCATATTTTCTGCAGCAACATGTGTGTACACAAAGGTGAAGCATGTTACATAGCACAGACCTTCAGGGCTGTCTGTATGACAGAGGCTGGAGAGTTATATGACAAACGGAATGCAAATGCTGTCCCTGGCTCACATAGAAGTAAAGAGAATCATATGGCAGCCCAGAAAAGGGAAGAGTTGAACAGGCTTGGAAACAGAGAGACACACTGAACATTGGGACTTTTTGCCTGGAAAACTCCCTCTTGAAACATCTGCATTAAGAATTGGTCCCTGCCTTGACAGAGGCAAGGAATGGCTATAAACAATCATAGCCAAACTTGAGGGGTGAGATGGGCATATTTGTAACAAAGCTATTAGCTTAGTATGCAAGTTTGATTTTTTCTCTTGGTAACTTCTGACTCATTTATATTACAATTCTGCATTGATTTGCTACATATATACTTAATCATACTCTGATCAATAAACTAATATTTGTTTTATCTAAAGCTATGTGGACTTTAGAGGGTGTGAATGCAGACTGCTGGGCATGATCCATTTCCATGTTAAATGAATGGACTTGAGTCTATGGTGATTGGGGGAGAGCCCCAATCCCTGTAAGAGAGAGACTCTGATGGTGGTATCCAGGGCGGGGGGTGCTAGCTGGAGGGATTACATTCATTGCCTTTGTGACTGGAGGGAGTACGTTCATTGCCTGGGACTGGCTATAGGCAGGAAGCTAGAGTGGACTAACTCAGGAATGTATGGTCACTCAGCTAGGTGGGGTAAGTTGGTGTTCAGGAGTAGAGACTTGAATGTCACAGTGGAACACCAAACAGGATCTTGGGAGCAGCCTGTCACATGTACAAATGTATCTGATATAAAGCTGTGTTCACTTTAGAGGCCTGTTTTGTGGATAGTATTTTCAACATATTTGCAAGGAGTTACTACACAATCTTCATTTGTTGGTTTGCAAACTGTATATTAGTTTAAGAAAGTACTTAATATCATACCTTGTTCTATTGGACCAGACTGAGCAATAACACTATTTTTAAAAGTAAAGGAAAATATTCCATGTGGAATACGTAAAATAATTTTATTCTGGCAGGTACTAATGGGATTGTCATATTTAATACATGGTAAGTATTTGTCTGGCTTCTCTTGTCATTTGTGAGTCTTCAGGTGAATGACTATGTCTAACTCTGGATGCCACACTTTAAGAATGATGTGGAAATATGGGAGACAGCTTATAGGACAGCAATAAAAATGATGATAAGGTTCTGAAGTCGTGACTTATGAGAAAAGGCTAAATAAACTGGACACATTATTTCATCAAGAAAAGATTGAGATTTCAGGAACCTGACAATGGTCTTCAAATATGTTAAGAGCTCTTTTTAAAGAGATGGTGAGAAATTGTTCTCCTCATCCACTGAAGAAACGGTAAGAAGTAAGTTGCTTAATCTGCCACAAGTATGATTGAGGTTGTGTATTAGGAAAAAATATTCTTGCTATAAGGATAGTGAAGCCTTGAAATAGGCTTCCAAGAAAGCTGTGGAATCCTTTTCTTCAGAAGTTTATAAGAACAGGTTAGATAACCACCTGGCAGGGATGGTCTAGGTAAACATGCTCATGTCTCACCACAGGGAGCTGTACTTTTCCAGCCCTGTGTTTCTATGATTCTGTGCTAATAGTAAAAGATAGTGAGATTCTAAACTAACTTATTTATTTATTGGAACTTGGCTAAAATTTTGTCACTATTATGAGAACTGATGAAATAATCAGCACAGTCTTCACTGAAACAGAATCTTGTAATATGTGGTGGCTGGTCCTATGGTCCAATGGAATCACCAATGGGGAGATAAGGTATATGGAATGACCAGTTAACTTTTATAACATTATTTTGGGAAACAGCACTGTAGAGGCAGCAAAGTAAGCCTTGCTAGACTTTTATTACTGTTGTCATTGAAAGAAAGTTCACTGTGGCATTCCCCAGTGATGCTTCCATTTTTCTCAGGAAATGTCAATATTTTCCATAAGGTACCACGTCAAGTTTCTCCACTATTTTTTATAAAAACGGGGGAAGATAGTTATGATGCAAGGGCTTGGAGGTGAGTGATGGTGAATTTACTGTGCTATAGGTAGGATTACAAGGATCCCGCATATGACAGAGAGAGAAAAATCAACCTTTTTGACTTTCTGATCAGTTGTCTGCATCCAGAACTGCCTTAAATGAAGATCTGAGAACAAACTCATTAGACTACACTCTGCTGACCCAAATCTGTTAACTCAAAGGCAGCAGCAGACTTTTAAATTTCTCTATGTGGTCGAAGTCGAGTTGCTACACAGGCTTGAAAGTCGTACTATGAAAGTGTGTCTTACATAAATTTGATTTTAAATTGAGAGGGCAGAAGGTGGGGCATTTGAGAAGTGACTTGTGACCTTTGCTGCTGCTTTCTTTACTGATCCAAAGAATAATAGCACTTGCAAAAAATCATAATTTCAAGACTTTTATCTTCATGCAGATTATGTATCCCTTTTCTTAAATTTCTTTTATACAATATTTTCAGTTCCAATACCAAACACAAGGAGGAACTGCAGGTGAATCAAGGAAAAAGTGCTCTGTGATGTTGCAGTTTTTAAACTTCTGATAAATATAGCACAAAGGCCAGACTGAGCAGCCCTCCACCACAGAGCCCCCTCCTGCTTGATATCCTCCCACCAGCTGGGCTCCTCCACATGGACTGGCCTCTACCCCTGTTGTTGGGGGGCCCTGGGTTGCTGCCACCCCACCCTCACTTTTGTCAGGCTGCCAAAGAGGTGGGGGATCCAGCTGGCATGTGGCATGGGGGCCCCAAATACAGCTCCCCAGGGCCATAGGCCCAGGAAGGCTGTGCCAGAGCAGTGGCAGCCTTTCTGTGAGCCAGCTAGTCCCACCCTGCCCCTGGCAGGAGGAAGAGCGGTTGCCCCACCCTATCTCACTCCCAGGGTCAGGACGGCCAGTCCAGTGGATGTGGTGGACCGGAGCTCAGAGCCTGACCTCTGGCTCCAGGGCCCATCTCTCATGCCTGCAGGGTAGGAGAGATCTCTGGGCTCCTGCCCTACTGGTGCTGAGCTGGGGGTGGAGGTTAAAAGTTAAAGCCTAGGGTCCTGTTTTTGGCCAAGGCCGAGGGCTTAGGCCCCTAAAGATCCTCTGGTAATCTGGCCCTGATGGCACAATAATTTATCCTGGAAGTTTCCAAAGGTTTTTCAAACAAGATTTAGAGTTACAAATAAGCAGTTTAACAACTCACATTCCTTTTTGTCTTTATAGTTCATAAAAGTCAAGTAGATTTAACATTTACTAGATCTAACCTTCACATGTATTAATGTTTTGTTATGGCTCAGCATTTCAAATCTAAATTTTATTGATTTCAAAATTAAATTAGGGATAACCAAATAATGATTTGAGCTCTTTAATGCAAACTCAAGCCTGCTGTAAAGCTTAAAGATTCTGTATTAGCAAGAATTTTCAAACCTCAGTGGTGAGCTTCCCTTTTACCGAGCTCTTTATCTCTGTCCATTTTTTCTTTATAGCAATTATCAACTTTAAAAACAAAGATCACCTAACTATAAGAAGATCCCCAGTTAAGTACGAAAAAGCAAGATGTCTTGCAGCACTTAAAGACAAACAGGTTTATTTATTGCATGATCTTTCGTGGGAGAAAATCCCACAAAAGCTCATGCAATAAATACATCTGTTAGTCTTTAAGTGCCACAAGACTCCTTGCTTTTTTGCTTTAGTAGACTAACACAGCTGCCAGTTTGGAACCAGATAAGTATGGTTTGTCTGCCTGATTTGTTGTGTGTCTCTAATGGATGAGAAAAGGTGCTTCCACTCAAGTTATGAATATGTTTCAGGCTTGGTTTGTGGGAAATTGCTCAGGAGAGCTAATTTCTACAAGTCCCAAGCTATCTTGATTTAAAGTGGTTTCTGGTTCAAGGTGAATATTTTACACAGTCTTATTTCTCTGTTCCGTCAATTTTCAGCTGTCTTTTTAAAACAATGAATTCCCACCTCTGGACATGAGTGGCAAGACTCAGATAAAACTAAAATTTTGTGCCTTGTTTGCTCTCTTTTCTCTTGATCCCTTCTCTTGTTTAGCACCTTTTAAACATTTTTCTTTTACTGAATAGAAGATAGGATGACTTGCATGATAACTGATGTACTGATGTATATTTTGATTGGGATATACTTGTCTTCAGAGAACATTCTGTTTTTCCACTGCATGAACTAGATCATTAATCAGTTGGCAAACTGGATTAGTTTTCCTGGGACACTCTTATTATATGTAACTTTATGGCATTTGGGCTTGCAATCATTTGGCAAATCCCATGTGGTCAGAGCTCTGGAAATTATATTTGATCAATTCTAGTTTTGGCTGCAGTTTGAATACGCCTTTGTAAAGCGTTCTCCATGACTGTTTGCCACAGTCTAGGTTTTTGGCCTTCTCCATATGACATACACGGCATGTTTTATTCATTTATTTTTATTCACCTGTTTGATTCAGATATTCAGATATATCTGGCAATAGCAGTAATATTAATCTTAAATCTAGCCTTGGGAGTAAGCTGGTATAATTTTCAATGAAAATGTGTTAAACTTTATTCCGGTGCTCGATTGAATTTCTCAAGAGCAGTATGTATTATGGAAATGCTTTCAGGGTTTTTCGCATTGTCTCATCTAAATCACAGATCTCTGATTTCTAAGGGTGGGTGGAGAGGCAAAAAATATTGTGCATAGCATGATGGCACCATGCAATACAGAACTTGACTTCTTGCTCACCCTGTCTCTTCCTCTTCAGCATTGTTTTAAGTTTATTGCAAGTATGGTTTCCTCCTTATAATATAATAAACTTAAACCCATTCCTCCTTTTTTATTAATGAAAGAGTTATTTAGAATTGATGAGAGTGACAGATGGCTTGTTTCCCAGCCCCATTATTAGGAAATCCTTTGAAAAATTGGTGGCCAATTGTATAATCATTGATAAGAATTCAACACAGAGTGGCTACATAGCATGGGTTATGACCTGTTAAACAGCCTTAACAGCAGGATTTAGCACTGAGAGCAAAATGTTAAACATGTCAAAGCAGAGTTGAATTTCCATGAAATGCTGATATATTCCCTAAGCATTCATCCAATGAATCTGGGTCTGGGGAAGCAAATGTATACCAAAACAATAAATGGCATGCATATGAGAGAACAACAGGAAACATTGGTGCTTTTGATTCAGTTCTAAAATTTCCAGGGAATTTATACTGTGGTTAAGACATATAGCAGGAATATTTCAGGAAATTAAATTGCCTATGAAATCTTCTGGCTCACTATCATCTTAAATCCTCTAAAATGAGACACCACATATCCATATTCGTCCTCATCCATCTTTGAGCTTTAGGACCAACCTCTAAGCATAGATATAAGAACTCACTAAATATAAGCACAAATTGTTGTTCTGTGATTTTTTTTTGATTTTGCTATGATTTCCTGCACACTTAGTGAAATAATTCTGTAATTACTTAATGTCTTTTCCAGCAGCAACCTGTGAAAAGGGCTCATGGAATTTATGGATGCCATCACTATTAACTCAGATCGTTGCAGCTGTCAATTCAGTCAGCGTTGTCTTCACTTGGTACAACAGAGATGGTAGTCTAAAAGATATATAGTATATGATCTATATGATAGAGCAGCTTTTCTGGTGTCTGAGTTAGGTGATAGGGTGTGATTCCTGAATAAAATGTTTATCGAGTTCCCAAGACACCTATAGTCAGAGTGATTCAATTTGCATTCTTGTTGTGTTCTGTACAGTCATTTCCCCAGTGCTATCAACAAAGTGTCAGTAGTGACAGCTTTACAAGCCATGAGCTCTGGCAGAAAAGTGCAGTTATTTAGCTTCATCACTGTGTGCATTTAAGAAGAGTGTAGTAAATCAAGCATTTCCAAATGCCCTGTGTTCATGTGGAGGGATCCAGAGAGAACCTTGCTACCTTTATAGTCTCAGTTTCCCTCTTCCTCTCATATTTAAAATCTGTCCATTTAGCTTCTAGAGGAAAAATGATAGTAAACCTTTCAATTTTTGACATACTATTTTAAAATAGCAACCTGTTTTAACTGTGAGATTGGGAACACAATCATATAAGTTGCTTTCTTTTTGTTTGCAGCTGTTTAGCTGAATTGGCTGATGTTAAGAACATTTGATGACTACATTGTTAGTTATTTTATAGTTTAAAACTGTTTTAAATATCTCTAATAAAGGAAAAGCTAAACTGACAAGGCACAAAACCCATAGACTTCAGTACCACAGTTCCTGGTACACAAGCCATTCATTGTTGCAAGTTTTAATAGAAGGAAACTTTTGTTGAACTTATAATGTAGCTCATACAAATTGCTCAATGTTCAGTTAATTATTTGATTTATGCACACAAACTGTGAGTAATGGTTCACAACAATGCTACAGTACCAGAGTGCAATGGTTTGATTTTCAGTGTTAAGAATATGACCCACACTGCAAGCCAAAAGTACTCAGAGTAAGCAATGGGCATATACATTCACACATTGAAATATGATTACCAGGGATGTGATAAGGATTCTGTCTTCATTTTGATAGTTTCAGGAAGCACTTTTCCAACTTTCATATGCCTATATTTGTTTACCTGAGTAGCAGCTAAGTGGTTATATTCTCCAAATGAAATCCAAGAGAAGTCACAGGCTAAGATTTTCAAACATGACTAATTTTTATCAGGTATTTCAGGTTTTAGGTCCAGCCTGAGATGTTTTTAAAGGGCCTGATTTTCAGAAAGTGTAAGCACCAATCCTCAAATAATCAGGTGCCATTAAGGTTTCTCAAATTAGTTTCCCAAAAACAGGGAATCAGA
Organism: Podocnemis expansa; assembly: GCA_007922195.1. NCBI lineage: Eukaryota > Metazoa > Chordata > Testudines > Podocnemididae > Podocnemis > Podocnemis expansa. The sequence goes on from ML681994.1 coordinate 41,024,680, forward strand.
ATTACCAGTTGCTTCTGAAAATGTTGGCCATGGTCAGGAAAGCTTCTTTCTCAACATAAATTCATTTAGGTTGCTGGGCAGTGTTTGCAACAGGAAAACAAAAGTTGATTGTAACTACAGCTTGGATAGTAAACTCCCCAACTTTAGGGGTTCAGCTGAGCCAATAATCACTGTGGGCTGCCAACCTTCCTTTTAGCAGTCACTCTTATCAGTCACTTTTTGTGAGTGCAAGGGGAAGAAAATAAAAAAAATGGATTTAGCTGTTTATTCCTTAAATAGGCATTTTTCCTACACTAAGTCATGACAACTTGAGATTTGTATGCTAATGAGAATTTATTGTATTTATGAAAGAATAAAAATGAGACTATATTAGCTAGGCAGTAGGATGACATAAGTTTAAATGGATGATCATTCTAGCAGCTTGATGGATGAATAAATATTAATTTAGACTAATTGTGTCTTCATTTGAATGGAAGATGTGAATTCATAACTGTTCACTCCCCCCATATTTAATGTTCATGTGATAGTGACCTATCCGACTTGGAAGAAGATGCAATTAAGATGAAGAATTTTTACTATAACACAAGGTTATTTCCCAACACTTGAAGACTTGAATGTGAATAAAATGGACAGTTCAGGACCATACACATTACCTGAAGTTTCAGGGGTTTATGAAATTAACTGTTGGACATGGTTTTCCATAGATTCTCAGATTTTTTTTTTAAGGCAACAAGGAACCATTACAACCAATATGACCTCCTCCAAACCAAAACTATAGTATCCCTGTACTATTACCAGTATCTGTTGCATCAGGTCTGTAACTTTTTGTTGCTTTTACAGTTGATTGTCCGAAGCCCATATTTAAACTTCTGCACATTCTTAAAGTGTTATGCAAAAGAGTATTTCCTCTTCAGTTAAATAGTTAAAAGCAAAAAATCAAATTACTGAAGAATGTTTCCTTCAACAGTAACTCTACGTGAACATTCAGAGTAATTACAGATGGTAGATATGTTTACATATTCAGAGTTTGCTTGAACCACTTCTGCTGTCTCTGATGTATTTCATCATTTGTCTGCATCACTTATGATGAAGTTTACATCTCAAAATTTAAAACTCAATTTAGAACAGCGTTAGGTTCTGAAAACTCCTTGGCTATGTCTACATTGCCCTGTAATTTAAAAAAAAAACAAAAAAAAGTTCAGGATAAGTATTTCAAAATAGTTATCTCAAAAAACCTTTTTTTTTTCCCCCTCCAAAAATGCTATTTTGGAGCAACAGTTAGGGGACTGCTCATTGTCCCAAAATACCATGGCTTTTTTTATTTTTGAAAAAGAAAGTCTACACCAGACTTTCTTTTTTGAAAAAAAGCAATGCAATGGAAGATATAGGGAGGCTTTTTTGCCGTGTCTGGGGATGGCTTTTTTTGAAAAAGCTACCTCGAAAAAGGCTTTTTTTATGAAATATAATGAAGTTTAATGATCCTGGAAAAAAAACACTCTGATATTTTGAAAAAGCTAAACCTGCCAGCTTTTTTGAAATAAAAAGCCTTTTTTGAGGTAGCTTTTTCGAAAAAAAGCCATCCCCGGACACAGCAAAGGCTCCCCTCCCGTCCCCCCCCAAAAAAGCCCCCCTATCTCTTCCATAGCCTTGCTTTTTTTTTTTTTTTTTTTTTTGAAAAAGAAAGTCCGGTTTATGACATGGCATGTGTCACTTATACTTCTGTGTGTAACAGACCTTTGATTATAATATGAGATGAGGAGATCTATGTTTTCTACCACCTCAAGCATGAAGGAAGGCAAGAGATTGCGTGTGTGCACCCAGGTTACAGTATTTCTATGCACAATTGTATAGGTTAAATCCTACATACCCTACAGGCTATAAAAATTTTATTTCAAATGATATTGTCTTTAGTTTGGTGGAATATGAAAGGGCTCTAATGCTTTACTGATGCAGTGTACATTGAGGTGTTGTCCTGTGAGTAAATGTAAGGGTCTATAAAATACTGTGAAGTGATTCTTAAATTGCATATGCGTTGTTCTCGAGAAGTCAGTTAAATGTGTGAGGGCACACCAGGATCTGCAGCTCCCTGAATCTTACAAGGCTTAGACCCAGTATGAAAATTTGCATAGAGAGATTGCTGTTAAGAGTAAACAGAAGGGTGCATGGGACATTTTTCTTCCTTTTGTCCTTTAGTGTCAGTGTTAAGGAATCCTGTGGGTGAGAATGAATGGGTTATAAAAGGAAATGAACCTGTCCCTTTCAGCAATAGTGGGGTTGGCAGAACAAAGCTATATGTGTTAAGAAGATGTATTTGGGTATTGCTGAAAGAGGACAGAGTTAAGGTTGTATGGTCAACTTTGACTGTGCATTTCCAGGTTTTCAAAAGATTGAGTTATACTCAACTAAGCATTCTACAGGGGGACAGCATAGCGCTAAGTCAACTCTGCATTAACCTAGTTGCTTGACATATAATTTCCTAGTTTTTTGAACAAGAGAAAATGTTGTAGGTAGGATTTAGAAGTCATTTAGGCAACTGCATATCTCCTGTCCTGCAGTTTGCAGACTAAGCCACATGAGTCTATACTCAGCAATCCCCATGTCATGATATACTCTTTGCTTTCCTATAAACTTCTGCAACATCATGATCCAGGAATCACCCAGATTTCACATTATGACAGCCTTAGAGGGCACATTTATTTTTTTCCACCAGCAGTTTAGGTAATTCCGTTGTTACCTCCAAATCCCTGCACTCTCTCTCTTTGGAAACACCATATTAACCTCCTCTATGATGAGAATGTAGCCACTTATCTCTCCTTCCACAGTGGCTAGTGAGTACAGATTTTTGTCTAACAACTGCCTACCATCTTGTTGGTTGCCCAACTCCTTCACAGCTGAAACACCTCTTTCCATATCTCCCTTTTCCCTCCATTCCTTTCCTCTCTGCAAAGTCCTCCCTTCCTGAGTTTGGTTAGATCTGCTGTTCTATTGTGTTCAGTCTCCCCATAAAATGAAAGAAAGTTATAGGAGACAACTTATGGCAAGCAACACGAGTGAAGCCTTCATTGCATATCTGCAAAATAGTTTTGGCTAGAAAGTCAGATACCTGCAGAGGGGCAAGACGACCCCCCCCCCGTGTGCTAACTCATATGAGGAAGCAGGGAGAGGAGTTCACACCCCCTAAGGAGGCAAAAGCTCTGCAAAATTGGGCACACACAAGGGAGAGGAGAATGTGGTGCCCACACCCCTGTTCTTCTCCAGTCATCCTGTCTCTCAACTTCATGTCTCCTACTCACTGTTGCATACCTCCCTCCCCTGAGCCCCAACCTTTCCCTTCCCCTCATTACATTCTAACCACCTCTCCCAATATTTTCCAACTCTTCCACTCCCTAATACTTCTCCTCTTCCAGGAAGCATTCACATGTCTATTCCCTCTCACCCCAAAATGCTTCAATTATATTTTCCCCAAACAAAAATTGTCACCCATGGCTTAACATGCAGCATTCTCAATTTTGTCTTAGATGAGGTGTTTGTAGTTAACTTTACCATTAAAATGACTAAGGATGAGTGAGTTCACAGCCAACAAGAGTGTTATAATTCATCCAGTCAAACCAGTCTCAGGGTAATAGTGTAAGACAGAAGAAAAACCAAACCCAGACAAACAAACAAAACCCCTCAAAACCCTCTTTTTGAGGAGATTTGTAACTGGGAAGCCCTTGGTCAAATAACCCTAAAGGTGGATCAGTATTGCTACTCCTCTTGTTCCCTTCCCTGTGAGCCACAGCAGATTTCAAACTTATCCAATTAACTATTTGGATTTAAGAGCACTTTATAAGCTACAAAGCATATAAAATGGTGGGAATGGTAACTCGCTAAACATTTTTTTGGATTGACACATGTATAGTGTAAAAATGTACGTTTTCATAAATACTGTTCTCCATTTGTGTCCCTCATAGATTTGATGAGTTCCAGACACTACCTTTGATAAAACTCAGCAAACAGAGATCATAAGGCTTTTTTATTTAAATTAAAGGCTTTTTAAAATAATTTATATCTCCATAATCCCACTACCAAGTGACTTGAAAATTGGATCACTATCCCTGCCCATCCTCCTGAGGCATAACAAATGTCAAAGAAATCTGACCAAGTAGATCATTTGTAGAAGATTTAAGAAGACCAGCCTTTAAACAGATGCTATGGTACATTCTTAACTATATAGGTGCTCCAATAGCACTATAATATAGGCTAACATAAACTGCAGTTTTTGGCCATTGAGTGCCCTTCCGCAGATCTAGTTGTGCTGTCCCTGGTAAGTGTTCACCACATCACTGTGAGGTATTCTGCTGTTAAATCCCTTGGTTTATTGAGCTCCCAGAGTCTGAAAAGAGTGCTAGCCCATGTTTAAACTAACTGCAGCAAATGCTATTGTCAAATCAGTCTGTCCAGGTTGTTTTAGTGGTCAGTTAAGACCTGCTAAGTCGATCTGGAAATTGACTCAGTAAAGCCAGCCACTTGCGTGATGTAGCACTGTGTAGATTCTGCAGCAGGGGACCCATCAAACTGGTGGTGGTATTGGGGAATTGCTCAAGTAGTCCACTGCCTGGTAATCAGTTCTTGGTCTCTCATCATGACTGGGACCTCCACCCTCTGGCTGATTCTTCTCCAAGTCCACTCTTTCCATGGTTTACTCCAGTCCTGCCTGTCCCACTCTGTATCAGTAGCAGCTAAATATGTCTATTCACTGCTCACTTGTGGTCAGTTGCAGGACCTCAGTCCCCTCTACAGTTTGGATCTATGGAAATGCTTTTTCCATCAGTATAGTACAGTGAAGATGCCACACTGAAGGGGAGTTAGGAAGCTGAGAGGAGTTATGCAAGCTACTCTGTGTAGCTTGTGTAATTCCTGTCAACTGCTGCCAAATTTTACCACCAGTGTGGACCTGGCCCTAATCACTGACATTGTGTAGGGGCCACATGTATGATGGTGCTCCTTTATCTAGTACTGCTTCATGAGATCTGCAATCTCGTGGCCCCCTGACCAGCCCCCAGAACCAGCACTGATGCCTCAGAATTACCAATATGTTAAACACTTACTCACCAAGAACTCTGCTCAAAGGTGTGAGTGTTTACCACCGTAAGGGTCCAAGTGAAAAAGCGCATGCAATAAAGAAATTTGTTGGTCTTTAAAGGTGCCACAAGATTCCTTGGTTGTTTTTCAGAACTCAGTCTCTATGTGATTGTTTGAGGGATTTGAACTTGGTTCTTCCTGAAACAGAAAGGCTGAAGGGGAGAAAGCAATAAGGGACAATGTGAACTATGAAATTGTGGTGTAAGTCCAGCTGTCACTTTTGTAGTTGTGTGAAGGGGTAGAATGTCATGATTATCTTTAGCTGCTCTGTCTGATCCTCCCTGGCTTTGATCATGTGCTCATGACCTGCAAGAACTTGGTCATGGTTTGCCCTTCCTTCCTGTTGATCCTTTTCTGATTTTTTAAACAAAGATTGTCTCCATGCACTTTTTTGTCTTTATGTCACCTGAGAGGATTGAAGAAGTTCTTGGAACATCTTCTCTTTGGTTCTCTGAAGTTGCTTCCTTGCAGCAGGAGGTGTAGGGAGTTTTGGTGTGAAGATCACATCTGAAGAAGCAGAATAAACAGGGAATATAACAGATACTAGTGTAGTGTGGTGTATTGTGCTGTAACACTGTAGATGCATTATTGTCAAACAGACATCCTTCACACTGTCCCCTGGGAAGAGCATAGTTCTGTGATCAGCATAAGCATGATGAGTTTTGCCAAGGAATGGGAGGTGGACCATCACAATAGGGAAGAGGTTCTGGGCGAGTGGTTGTTTGGGGCATAAATGCAGGTACATAAGTACAAAAGTAGAAATTGTGCCACCATTTTCCAAAGGCATGTAAGTTGATCTCTCACTCCTGAGACTAAATAGGTATGGTAAGACACATCTCTTCTATGTGTGCAGCTTCAGATTGGTCCCTATGCTGCTTGCCTGTGTGCCACTTTGGTCCCTGCATGAATGATTATTGATTGGTGCAGGAACGTATCCTACAAGGAGGAAGAAATAAAACTACTCTGCCTTGGAATCTGAGACGGGATTGGCAAACACCTCAAGAAAAGGTTCCTAGAGATCTCTCTGGAGGACATCTGTGAAACCTCAGTGTGCATTAACATTCTTCCCAGTTGCACTGACTAGTCTGTGCAAGGGAATGGGAAGGATGTGGGAACAGAGTTACTCTTGTGCATTTCTATCCCTTGAACTATCTCTATCATTTAGCAAAGAAAAAAAATCATGCCTCTTATAAGCAAGCAGCATCAGTTCTGAAAAACACTTAAAAGGGCTCTCCTCTCTTCTACCAGTCAGAGGTGAAGGGCTGGGACTGGCTGGAACCCTCCATGGTTGCAATGAGATGATTCCCTACTTCACCAAATGACCCAGTCACTGGCTGTGATTCCTCATTCAACTCCACTTCCTCATCAATGATTTTTTCATCTGGGATGAGTCCTGTGTCTGCTGCAACTGGACACATGGATGTATCCATGGATGTCATAGGGTTGGAACTGTGATCGCCACTGAGAATGATTTCTGAATCTTTACCAAAGTGGTAGGTGTTTGGCTCTGCACTAGAATGACAGTTTGCTTCCCTGGCTTTTTGGTAGGCTTGCTGTAGCTCCTTGATTTTTCAGTCTGCACTTGCAGCATGTTCAATTCATAACCTTACTACATCGTGGCACAAGGAATCTAGTCATAGGTAGCAGAGTTGGGACTACATGGATGACTCCCCAAATTCCAGTGAGCTCTAGAAGCACCAGTTAGTTCCAAGTGGGAGAGTGTTTGATGTGTGGAGGTGCCATGGTCAGACAGGAAGAAGAAATAGGAGTTTTCTATACCAGCCAGGCAGGAAATGGAATTGCAAAAATGAACAGGATTTTAAAGGGGGATTGGTAGGTGGCCTTAAGGCAGTGGAGTTCCAAGTGACAAAGTGGTCAGGATGGACATTGTGGGGTATTTTCAGGGGCCATTTGCCTTGACATAACCAACCATGGTGTCTGCACTGACACTTTTATTGATTTAAGTTGTGTGGAAAAAAAAAACTCTACACCTCTTGTCAAGCTGGCTTTCTTTTGTTGAAACAGCGCAGTTTTGTCAGCGGGGGGTGGGGTGGGGTGAGGTGATTGCAGTGTGTACATTAGCACTGTTTCATTGAAAAAAGCTGACTTTGGTTGACAAAAATGTGGATCAGGCCTTAGTCTTTGCTTGTCATTTTCTGAAAGGCCAAGGTAGTTAATTAGTGGTAGCAAAAACAATTCCTCTCACACAAACTTAATTATATTTTCTTAAAATCAAATTTGATCTATTTTTTTTTCTCCAGAGTAAATCAGAGAAAAAGAAGGAAACGGTTCGCTTTCCACACTCCATAGTTCTGTCTTGGTAGAAGTAAGAGTAGAAGCAGAAAAATGTCTACTGGTACTAAACACAACATAAAGATGGATGGGAGAAAAATCTCTTAATGAACTGTGGAATGGAAATGTATGGTCAGAAGATGCCTCATTTGCTGAAAATATTTACTGTAAGAGTTGCTTTTTCTACTGCACTACTGCTCCTTTTCTCTGTTATATTTTGTGTTTGGATATGGATCTCTGATTCAGCTGGGAGAGTGCTGGCAGATACATCCATCAATTTTACTTCTTTCCTTGGTTGTATGGTATCATCCAAGACTAGTTCAATTCCTGTTAGGTTCACATAGGTTTCCTAATATTCTCTGTCATGAGTTCAGTTCATTTTAGATTCAACTTACCCTAGATGTAAAAGAACCTGGGAAGAATAAAAGCACAGTGACATTAGAAAAGATTTTAGCTTAAGGTTGAGGGAAAGAGCCATCCCTTAGCACTTTTTTTTTTTTTTAATTTTCTGGATCTATTTATGTTGAAGCATCAGTCTAAAATAGCATATAGTATCTGCACTGATGATGGTAAGAGTAGTGAGATTTTATATTGCTTTTAAGCATAGTAACTACCCACTTGGACCACAATCTCCAATATAGAACCTTGTCAAATGCATATATTGCAATTCTAGCACCTCTTCTTCTTCCGTATGTTGTAAAAGTGAAAATAACTATTAAAGGTTACTTGTCATTAATATCTCTGGCTGAGCTAAAAATATGCTGGTAATGTATCCCACCTTTGGTATTACCAAAAATCCATTCTTTCATTCCCTACATATTTTTCCCCTTTTTAATTCCTATCTATGTAGATTTTGGAAAGAAACTTTGTATTATTAATAGAAATTTTGTGAATATCTGAAAAAATCTTTATTGTTACTAGTAAGTCCACATATATCCTTTTAATTTAATTCTGATTATTTTTTTTAAAAGATACCAATATCTTTTTCTCCAGATGGCTTATATTGCATAATAAACCTTATTCATTTGCTCATGGTGCCCTTCTGATACATATACAGGAAGCACACTGATATTATGCAGCCCCTTTTCAGATTTAATTGAGATTAATTTCAGTCACAGTCACTCCTATTATTCATGTATTTCTAACATCTTTATTATTTTTCTCATAATTCTAACTTCTCTATTTCATGTATCCAGTATAGGATTCAGCAAAACTCTGCAATATTTCATATTGCCTCAAATGTTGCATTCTTCAAGTAAAAGAAAAATTGTCAGTTTTATCAGTTGCTTTTAGTACTTAGGGAGTACATAATTATTTAAAATCTAGAAAGATTACCTCAGCTTCATTCTAATACTGCACAGTTTTAACCTTAATTATCATACTTGGCTAATTTCTTAAGACTGATCCTCAAATAGTTGCTGCCTATGGAAGATGAAAAATTCTGCCATACCATTAGGAACAGTCTCCAACCTTCATACTGTTTGCACAGTAATCCATATTCATATCATAGTAATTCCTCTTATGATCTTTCTTCAGGCATCTCTCATTTGCAAGATGAGACTTGATTTATGTTTGTGTAAAAGACATGAAGTTCTTTTGAAACAACCAAGAATCCTCAGTTGCCTACAATTCTAATTACTGTGTAAACTATTGTTTGCAATGCTAGTTATAATTTTTTCTCAGTAGATTTTATCACAATTCAACTGTATAATTGATGTGGAAATCAATTTGGGATTACCTGTCCAGATATATTGTTCACTTGAAGAACAAATACTATGTTTATGCCTTGCTTTGACTTCCACGGTCTTTGCAATGTTAAGGGCCCTGTAGAAGTTGTTGTAGCTGTAAAGAAAAAACTTGGTTTTAAAAAAAATTACTTGTTGCTGTGTCAGATTAATCAGTAGGAGAAAAAGAGGCTATGGAAGATGCACCGGGAGGGTGAGCAGGGCATGAGCTGTTAAAGCTATGTTGCTGTTGCATGAAATTCTTGCTGGGGTTTGGAGGTTGTGAAACCAATCCTGGAAACTACACCCTCACCCCTAACATCTGTCTGCCTGCTATAACCTTCGGTGTTCATGGCTGACAGTTGAATAGTGGTGGAAACAAATTCTAATATTATGTATTATATTTATTATGGTAGTGTCAGGTGACCCATTCTTCTAGATACTGTACAAGCAGAATGAGACAATCTTTTCCCTGTAAACATGTAATTTTTCATCTCCTTCTCTTTGATGTGCCTCACTATAATGAGTATTAATTATTTTTTGTTGGTAGCATCCACAATCTGCTAGACAATTTCAAGCACAAAATGTGACATTCTCCCAGAAAAGCTTATAAGAACAAAAACATAAAATCTTGTTCCAAAGGGGCAACTGTGTTAGTCTTGTAAAGCAAAAAAAACCAAGGAGTATTGTGGCACTTAAAGACTATCAGATTTATTTATCGCATGAGCTTTCATGGGAGAATGTCCCATTTCATCAGACACTTTGAAGAGGGAGAACTTACAGAATAGGATGAAAATAAATGGAAGGGGGTGTAACACATGGAATCAGGTCATACTGCAACAGCAAATCAAAACATTTATAAGGATTCAAACTCTAGGAAACAGCACACAGAGGGACGGTGAAGTCAAATTACTTGTTATAATGTGAAAAGAAATACAGGGCTATGTTTGTTTTCTGGAACAGAAGCTAAAATACAATAGTAGAGTATTTTGTAGAGAGGTAGCAAAAAGTGTCTCACAAGTTAGATTTTTCACTACGAGAGTAATATTTTGAGTTCTGGAGCTTTTTTATTTTGATGAATGCAGTGGAGAAAAATAAATAGCTGGATATTGAAGAATAGACTGAACTTTGATAAAAATTCAGGGGTCAAAAAATTAATTGTACACCTTGTATTATTACCCCATAAGCAAAATGGTACTAAATTTAATTTAACTGTATCCAGAAATTACTTTCAATTTAATCTGTTTTATAGTATACTTAGGGATTGCTGCCCTAATTTAGATCCTATTTCAAATTGTGTAAATCAGGGGTAGCTATGAGGAGGCCTGTGTAGCATTGAGAAAAAAACAGAATTTGTCCCACAGTCTACAGATGATCTACAATACCCATCTAAAAGCACCTAACATAAACTGATCAGTTTTCTTTTTAGCATGCAACAATATTCTTTTTTTTTTTTTTTAACTTTTTAAAAAAAATACTAAACTTGTACACCTGAGCTATTTATCACAGACTGTACTGGGCTGGGATTCTGCCAGATACCCAAGGGAATGGGGCAAGGCTTGCTCAGTAATCTGTTAGGAATGGCATTCACATTGACATCCAACAAATAAGCCATTATTTGCAACTTCGGTCCTGTGCAAACAATTTGTGGATTCTAGTCACCAAGGTATTTCAGCTCAAGTTTAACTTGAAGTACATGAGTACTAGTATTGTGATCAACTGTACTACTGGTTCTTAAAGTTAAGCGTAGTTTAAGTACCATACTGACTATAGGCCTATATGTTCAAGACCATTTTCAGTCCATAAATATTTATGTGCATAAATATCTATGGATGAAGTATGTTAATGCTCTAATTGAATAAACTCCCTAAGACACCAAACAACACTTAAAAATAATACAATATATACCTCATCACTTTACAAAAAATAATTTTGAGAACTATATTGACTAGTTATGGTAATTAATTTTAATTCATATGTTTATTTTATATGCTGAAGATATACATATGTTAATATTGATATTAATACCTTAGTGTTCATAAAGCTGACTTGTATTTCAGTGTTCAGATTACAAGGAGATTGAACACAGGGACATTTTGAATTGAATACAGGGACATGCTCCATACTGGGCCCAATGGTGGCAAAATCTTACTTTCACTTTAGTTTCTGTTATCAGCTATTCTGGGCCATGGTGGGAACAGGCACTAGAGCTGAAAGACAGGATCCTCTCTCTCCTATGCTCTCACTGAACCCCTGCCCCCATCCCCAGTTGGTATCCATGAAACGTGGAGGAGAAAAGCTTTCCGCTTTGAAAGCAAAGTGTACAAAAGCCAGGTCCAGTGAAAGTGAAAGGAGTAGATTGAAACAAGACATCTAGTAAGACTAACTGGAGAGGGAAGTAGGAGGAGAGAGAGACTGGAACTGGTTGAGCAAGAAGACGGGTGTTGGAGATGCTGAAACTGGTTGGGCAAAAAGACTGTGACATGGAGTCAGTGGAGGAAATGGGCACAATGGACTGAGACAGTTGATGGTGGTAGGGACACTGAGATTGGCCAAGGAACTGGGAGAAGTAGGGAGACTAGGAATAGGAATGGGGGGGAAGGAGATAGGAGAAACAGATCTGAGGAGAGTTAGGGTACTGGGGATAAATTGGATGCACAAGTAAACTTGGATAAGGAGATAGGAAAGGGGAAGATTGGCATAAGGGAGCTGGGTAGGAGGTATTGGAGGATATAGAATAGATAAGGAATCCAAGGAGAGAGGGTAGAGCTGAATGCTGAAGAGGAAGAGATGGGATGGAGTCTGGGATGCAGGACTCTCGTGGGGAAAAATAGTAGTTGATCAGGTAAATAAATACTGTAGCATCATTCATATGCATTAGGGGGTCCGTATTAAGGTTATATGGGCAACTTTAATTCTGGCATTTCCTAACTTTTCTGTGCTTGCCTTGCAACTTCAAGAATTTCTTTTAATATTGTGTGTGTAATTACAATCTAGATTACAAAGAAGAATTAAGAACATTATGACTCAGGTCTAAATGGAAAATAAGGTCAGTCTTCTTGAATGAAAACACATTCTGTGAAACAATTAGAGGGCCCTTAAGTCTGAGAATGCAGATTTCAAATCTACTCAAAAAGCTAAAGGTGACTTGGGATGTTTCAACAAAGTAATGAATATTACTATGAGCAAGAATTCAAGAACTTCTTAGCTGAATAGATTAAAAATAGGAGATCCTGGTTGTTCAAGGTTGTGAGCTTCATGATTTCTTTTTTTAAGCTTTGTGTATTTGAATATCATACTGAAATCATTTATGAACCTTTTTTCTACCACAGGTTAAATCAATATTGTTTTCCAGAGACAATGAGTTATATAATCAGAGTTTGTACCATGCTAACAATCAGATAACAAATTAGATGATAAAAAGATAACAATTAAAGATGCCTGTTGCAGGCTGACTAAGTCCTTGAGAAAAAGTAGACATAGACTTTCTGTGACTGAATTCATGCACCATAGTGATTAGGAAAAAGGGTAGCATATAGTACAGGGACGCATCTGATGAAGTGGGATTTTCTCCCAGGAAAACTCATACACACATAAATTTGTTAGTCTTTAAGTGCCACGGGACTCCTTGCTTGTTTTGCCAGAAGATAAGACAAGCCATTTTTTTTTAAAATTCCTTCAATGATGAAACAAACAAGGAATCCTGTGGCACTTAAAGACTAACAAATTTATATGTTGTATGAGCTTTCCTGGGAGAAAATCCCACTTCGTCAGATGCTTAGAAGATGAAGTGGGATTTTCTCCCAAGAAGCCTCATGCAATAAATAAATTTGTTAGTCCTTAAGTACCACAGGATTCCTTGTTTGTTTTGCTGAACTAGACTAACATGGCTGCCCCTTTGGAACTCTTCAATAACGAAGTGCTTTGAGAGCTGCAATGAGTGTGCCCCATGGTACAGGGCTGGGAGCAGGCCAGGGCACCTGCCACAGGGTCCCCTGGCAAGTATGGGGGAGTCTGGAACCTGGTACAGGCAGGGATTAAAATAAGGGGGAATGCACTGGAATGCTGTTCTGGGGCCCACAAATTTTAGGGGCCAGTGTTCCAGGGCCCCTAAAACTGAAGCACAAGACAGAATGCTGCATTCCATTGCCTTCCTCCCTGCCCTGGCTGCTGGCAGTGGCAGCTTTTGGGGTAGGCAAAGCAGGCAGCTGCCTAGGGCCCCAAGCAATAAGGGGCCGTGTCTTCAATTTGGTGGATAGAAATGAAAATATAGAAAAATATAGAAATTGTTCCCATCTAGCAGAGCTAGTAGGGCTGGAAGCCTAAGCACTTTTCACTCTTGGCTCATCAAGGCAAGCTATCTTTAGGCTCTGTGCTTCATCTGAAATGCAGATTTCACCATTCTCTGCCCATCATCTTCACATTGACATGCTAAAAAAGCAGAAGCAAGCAATAGACAGCACAATAGCAGGAACTTTTCCAGTGGCCTCAGCTTTCAGTTCCTCAGTGTGGCCATTTATTCTGCCATTTTTTAATTTTGTGAAATACTTCCTTTTCCTTTTCTTTTTTTTACTTGTTCTTTTGCCTTTTCCTTTGACTTTGTGACAAATTTTACTTAGGCTTTGTTTAGCTCAGGTTACCACGTAGGGCCATATAGGCTGCTAGTAAGTGCTTCCCTTAGGCAATCATTACACCTATGTGTCATGTCTGTGCTATATGTCTTTCTTTTGGTAAGTAATTTTTTAGCTTCTTCTGTACTTACTATTTAATAATTTTGAGGGAGCCAGAGTCTTATAAACTTGAGTACTTCACAGAATTTCATTTCATTTGTTTGTCATTTACAGCTACACACTAGAAACCTTCTTTTCACTTATTTTTATTATATTTATTTTTATTAAATGTCTAATGCACATAAACCCAAGCCTATATGACAAATTTGTAAGATTTGACTGCCAAAATTTTAAATGTCATATTTTAGTTATTTTTGACCCATCATTAATGTTACCACTTTTTATTTATTAATTAATGCTCATACTTTTTAAAAAAAATTAAAGTGTTCACTTTAACTTTGTAGTTCATCATTAGCTCATTTATGTTAAATGAAAGATGATCAACGTACAAGCTTCATGATGGGAAGATCTTTAAAAATATCATACCCAGGAATAATTTACGAGTTCTAGAGGGATAGTCATGTTAGTTTGATAGGAACGGCGCTATCATTTATGGCGCCCCCCCCCTGCAGCGCAGCAGACACCAGTGTAGATGAGTGACATCACAGGGGAACACAAAGGTGCGGTCCCCATTTTGGCACCCCTCAAATGCCATCGCCCCCCTGCAACCCTTACCTGGCTTACTGGGTTGTGCTGGCCCTGTAGTTTGGTTCAGCAAAACCAAACAAGGAGTCCTGGGGGGTGGTATGAGGCAGTTAGGGGTGCAGGGCAGAGGCGGCTTTTGGGGTGGGCAAAGTGGGCGCCTGCCTAGGGCCCCTGAGCAGCAAGGGTCCCTTTTGCCTGACCCAGAAATGGTGTCTGCCTCCTGCCCTGCAGATCACATGGCAGGGGGCCAGGGCCAGGGCCAATTGGGCTGCAGGATCCCTGGTGCTGCGGGGAAGGGCATGAGGCAGAGTGGGCTATCCCAGAGGCAGGGCTCCCGCTTTGCCCTCGGGGCAGGGTGGGTCAGCCCAGATGCCTTGGTCTGTGTCCCTGCCCTGCCTCTTGCCTTTGGCAGTGTGTGGGGGTTGGGGCCTCCAGCAGGGCATTGGGGCCATTTTTGGGGCCCCTGGCAGGGCATTGGGGCCATGAAGTGAGTCAGCCACAGGGAGAAAGAGACGTGGGAAGGTGGTTGAGGCCCCTGGTGAGGTGCTGGGACTGCAGGGGGAACTGGAATTCTAGGGCCACAGGGATTTTGGGGCCTCTGGCAGGCAGAGAAGGCTGGCCCCTGGGAGCAAGAGCCATGTGGGGCAGGTGAGGTGTTATGCCTGCGGGGGCTGTGGAGGTTGGGCTGGGGGTCAGCAGTGGGGAGCCAGGGCCACAGGAGAGGTGCATAGAGGGGGGTCAGGGACAGTGGGGGAAGGGAGCTGGGGCTGCCGATTGGGGAGCTGGGACCCTTGGGGGGACTGGTGGTGTTGAGCTGGGGCCATGGAGGGGGGTTGTAGGAACCTATAGGGGGCCCCCAATTCTCTAAGGCCACCTCTGGTGCAGGGGGGAGTGGGGCCACAGGGAAAGTAGCAGCATGGGGGCTGATAGTGGGCCCTTTAGGGGGCCCCACAATGGGCCTTCGCCTAGGGCCCCCAATTGCCTAAGGCCGCCTTTGGCTGCCAGAACATGGGCAGGGCAGGCAGCGCTATCAAGAGATTGGAGCCTGCCCTCCTCAGAAAAGCAAAGTGCTGGCTCCTGTCTGGGGCTTGCCACTGGAGAAGCAGCTCCAGCTGAGGAGAATGCAGCAGCGTCTTCCCTGCTGCTGCTGCTGCTGCAGTAAGGAGGGTGACGTGGGGTCAGGCAGTTGGGCAGGTGCATTGCTGGCAGTGGGAACACAGGGCACGAGCCCCTGTATCTCCCCAGCAGTGCCCTGAATCTCTGTAGCCCTGGCAGCAGCACAGGCTCACAGAGCCTGCCTGCCTGGAGCAATGAGAACTGCCCACCTCTCAGAGGCATCACTGCCCTGGGGAGGGACCCGGGGCACAGGCCCAGGCCCCACCCCCAGGCTGGGGACAGGGCAGGAAGCCGCCGTGCCACTGCAGATGGCTAGGCCCCGCATCCCTGGCTGGGGACGGGGCCAGAAGCGGCCATGGGCTTCTGGGTCCCGCATCCCTGGCCGGGGCTGGGGCCAGGGCCAGGGCCGCCACCACCATGGGTGGCCAGGCCCTGGATCCCCCACTGCAGGTGGCTGGGCCCCAGATCCCCAGCTGGGGATGGGGTCACCACTGCTGTGGGCAGCCGGGCCCCGGATTCCTGGCCGGGGATGGGGTCACCGCTGATGGGCCCTGGATCTCTGGCCCACCTGGGAGAGGAGTGGCCCCGCCAGATCCAGGGCACTGGTCCTGGGATTCGGGGCACATGCCCCTCCCTCTTAAAGCCTGTAGTCAGGGAGGGAGGGGAGGGAAATTTAACTCTCTCCTCTCCTCCAAATCAGGCAGCATGCACAGCGCTGGTGGCAGCTCTGGGGCCCATGTGGACCCCACAAGACAAAGAGGGGTGGATAGCCTGGTGGGCCTGAGAGCTGGGCAGGGCCAGGCCATGCGACTCCTGGAGGTGGCCATTGAGTGTGCCACAGGGACCCAGGACTCTAAGTGAAAGCAAGGGATGGGAGCTGGGGTGTGGCCAAAGGTCGGAATGGGGACAGAGCTGGGCTAGGGGCCAGAATGGGTCACAGGAAGGAGGACCTGGGACTGAGCTACAGAGGAGCTGTGGCGAGGGGACAGGAGTAAGAGCCAGGACCAGGCTGTGGAGGGAGGGCAGGAGTGGCCTGCAGAGCCCTGAACAGGGGTGCGGAGAGGGAGACAGGCATAGGGGTTGTGCCCCAAATCTTTTTTTCTAATGGAGCAACAGTCCCTGGAAGGAGGTCAGGGAAATGCAGGGTGGGTGGCTGGGGAAGGGTCCCAGGGGATTGGGAAGCCAGCAGGCAGGTGGGCAGGTCAGGGAGAGACATGGTGGTCCGGTTCTCTGAGCCCAGTCCTCTGAATTTATGCCAGGAACAAGTACCATCCAGGGGGTCACAGGGGCAGTGTGTGAAGCCAGGATGGGTAGGGGGTGGAGGGGACAGTGTATGAGACCAGGATTGGGGCAAGGGGGAGTGTGAGAGACCAGGATCACAGGTGGCAGAGGCAGAGTGTGAGGCTGGGTTCAAGGTCCGGGTGGAGGGGGAAGCATGTGAGGCCAGGATCCGGGCTAGTATAGTTATGGAGCAGTAATTGATTCATATGGTACTGAGAAGGGGTTGCAAGTGCTTACCTGGGCTGAGGCCCATGCATGAAGGGGACCCGGTCAATACATGAGAAGGGTTCTGGGCCCTGTCAAATATAATTTAACCTTTCAGTACAGGCCACCTGTGGTGTCCTCCGCTGGCAGGGAGGCCTGGATGCTAGAGCTACAAGGAGGCAGCCAAAATGTCACATGTGGCTTTGCTGCCACAGGATGTGACCCCTGACTTAGTAGACATTTAAGGAGAGAGAGGAGTTGGGATTGTGTGTCTGAGAGAACTAGAAGAACCTTGAGTGACAGACGTGTCAGCTGTTTTAAGCCACCAGAGAGCCCCATGGGTTGGAGGCTGAGAAAGGCAAAATGTGAAAAGTGGAAGCTGGATTGGCCTGAGGCAGTAAAGCATAAGGATTAGAGGTAGTGAAGTGGAAGAGACAGTGGATATTCCTTGGGAATCTGGAGGTTACAAAGGCTAGGGGGCCAGATACAGAGAGGCTGGGGCCAGGAGGAAGTCAAAGGAAGATGCAGTAAAGCCTAAGAAGAGATGCAGCCTGCAGGGTCAGAGTTGTATGTGTTTAGAGTAGCGTGAAGGGACTTGAGGTGAGGACATTGAGTAATTTAGGTAATGTGAGTCATCTTGAAAGTTTATTGTGCTATGGTTCAGTGCACTGAAATGCCATAAAGTGGGGAAAGGTTTGTAGCTGTCACACAGCAACTAGTGGGCTGCAGGCTCCTTGTGCCTTTTCTACACCACTTTACTCAGCAAAGAGGAAAAAAATTATAATCAGATTTGTGTTAGTCACTAGTTCAGTTCTCATCATAAACAGTCAATATAACAGAAAATGTAATGGTGTAGCAAGGACATGCTGAGATGATTTTAAATGCAGATTACCACTAGGGCACTTAGTCTTCTATTCAACACAAGAATCTACAGAATTTTGTTTTCCTTCTCCAGAAGGACAGAAAATGTTTTGATTATTGAATGCACATGAATCTGTTGAATGCACATGAATGTTGTTGATCTTATCCTCTAAGATGAAGTACCAAGGATCAGGAAAGAGTTTGGGTCTTTCAAAATGTGAATAGTAGGTACTTTCTTGTAAAACTGATCAGACAATCAAGACTTTGGCTATTTCTCACAAGCTATAGGATTTTTTTTTATTGGAGGAGTTGAAATTCTTATTGTAAAGGACAGGGACATATGCCTAACAATTACAGCTGGAGTAGAGTAGTAGGTGGGCAGAGGCTGGAGGAATTTCTAGAGCCAGGTTCAATAAAAGAGTCAGCAACCAACGATCAAAGATAGTACCTGGCTGGAATCAGGAGGTCAGAGTCAGATGAGGGCTGGAGATCAAAAACAAAGGTGAGTTCAAAAGTCACAGGAAGCCAGCAGTCTATGTGGTTGCCCAGGCAATTTCTTGGAGAACTTTACAGGATTTAATAATGTACTTGGCCAATCAGAAAGCTGCAAGGTACTGCTACTCTAGGTCCTTTCAGTGCTCTATGTAGAACCTATTTTCCATAGTGCTCCTTGATATAGTTCTGCATGGTATCACCATGGAATATATGCCACCCCAGGCTCTACAGACATGGGTTCTAATCCACAGATTTTTACAGTTGTTTGTGCTGCTTTGACTAGTGCCAGCAACTACTTTCTTAATGTCCTTGATTCTATTCTGTGTAGTAATAGTAGGACAGATGAACCGTTCAAGTCTTCCTCATTTACAGGCATCTTTAGGGAAAGACGTACCCAAAACCAACACAGAGCAAACAAATTTTGTTAACTGATTGCAAAGGCAGTCTCAGTATTTTGAATTAGGCCTCTGTGTCAGATATTGAGGACAGCTACATCTTTGCCCCTGTCTGTGGTTGGCTAAAGACCTGAGATGAGCTCGTATACAATCATGACCGTCTGGACAGGAACGCTCATTCCTGTCCTTCCTGACCAGGGTTTAGACTTGCAGCAGCCTTGCACTTCATAGTGTTTATCCAAGCTGGATTACTGAGAGAGCAGCACCTGTGCTTTTCCTTCTCTGCAAAAACTATGAACTGGTGGTTCAACTAGTGTGCTAGTGGTTACAAGTAAACAGCTCTTTATGGAGAATGAACATACATGCATGTGCATGCATGCGCCGATCTTCCCAGTGGAATCTGTATGCATGCAGGCACATGCCTTTCTGTCTGTTGGGTAAGCTTCCTTCCAACCTCTCAACAGCATTTCTCCCTCTCCCCGTTAGACAAAATTAGGTGTCTGTTTTTTAGTTGAAAAAGTGAGCTCTTCTGTCAGTTCAAACTCAGCTTTTATTTCCCTAAAGCTTTATTCTTAGGCCTCCTGAAAAAAAGTTAAAATCACTCACTCAATTTTTCCCTAGGGATGAAGCTTCAAAGGTTGGGTATCTGCATAAACATCCTTGGGACTCTCCATTAATCACCCCCGAGTGATTCCAGATTCTAGAGGGATCCCATGCAAAAAGCCAGCAATGCTCAAATACATATAACACATTGATACAAAAGCCTGTGAATTTCCTGTGGGCTCATTGTCTTCCCCATATCTGGATAATAGTTTTTGGAGACTTCGTGCTTTCAAATACTACTTCACATGCACAAATAACATTTATAAATTTGAAATAATTGTCCCTGCAGATGCATTCTGTCATTCTATGAAAGGGCTTTTTTCACTGATTTCTCTCAGTCCTGATCTCAAGACCGTATTCTTAGAATATTGGTGATGGTCAGCAAGATGTTTCTTGGAGGTTCACTGACATTTAACTAAATCACTTTTATAAATGGGTTTAAAGAGCTGTATGATAGTGACATTTCTACCAGCTGTGGACAAACAGCTTGGCATAGGGAGAAGCATGTATGACCTCACAGGAAAAGTCCCAAGAGAGTAGGAGAGGCTTGTGGGAGGATGTCGAGGGCATAGGAGAGGGCAGGGTCTATGTAATAATGTTGAGCTGTAGAACAATTAAATGTATTTTCCCAGTTTTTTAATTCAGAAGCTGAATTTCATCTTTTGGATCTCAACATCTTTGTAATTTAAGGATGTTTGGATCTAGAGTTCTGTTTCAGGTCCATTTCATTTTTTTAAAGTAACATAAAAGCTCTAAATAGCCATCTCTCTTCTTTCTTCCCAAATCTATAGAGATGCAATAAAATAAATAGTACTGTGCAAAAACAAACATGATCTTCAATGTGGTACATGACATATTCTGATTTGTATAATGTGTCCTGATGTCTAAGCATGGGACAGAAAGAGATGGTCAGACTAAATGCAGTGGTGGATCAGAATGGACAGATGCCCTTACCAACACAACATATAGTAAATATTACAGAAAAAAATGGTTCAGCTGTTGATTAGTATCACGTGTGTTAGGGGAAACTGATTAAACAGAGCAACAACTTTTCAGGTCAAGATGTGTCTCGAAGCATAGGTGCCCCTTCTCTGTGGAAAGGAGAGAGGACAAGAATAGTAGGAGTATTAACATATACCAACTCCCCCAACTTCATTCAAGGCAGACTGAATGCTAAGCATTCCTTGTCAAAATAGCAGAAATATTAAGTGGAAGAAACAGATGTATATGAAAACATTTAGCAATGGTAGTAGCAATGCAACACTGAAGGAACAGATAGATCCCACAGTTGGTTCCTTACCACAATTTTCTCAATATTTTACTTTTCTGTTTTTTAGCAGGGACAGGGGAATCCTCCTTTTGCTCCTTGATAGAAGAATGATATACTTGTTCTTTTGATAAGCATTTCCTTTATTCTCTAAGCACCTTGCTCTACAGCAGTATCCTGAAAAGATTTTTTTTCCTGAACTGTAGATGGTTTTTCTCCTCTTTGGTTCTTGAATTGCAGTTTTAGAACTTTCATAGCTATTTTCTTTGAAAATTCATGTACTCATGCCATCCAATCACTTTCCTCTTCTTTTCAAAAAATTAAAGCTGTTTATATGACCTACCTTTCTGGAATGTAAAAGTAAAATTTAATTTGCAAATTCAACAATGCAGTTTGATTTCATTATCTTTCTAACAATACTCAGTGGACAACAGGAACAGAATAGCTCACAAATGACCACTTGTTTTCAACCCTGCAAGGCCCAAGTGGGTAGAAATAGAAAAAAGTTAGTGAAAAAGCTTTCAGCCATCCCTAATGTAGTTAGACAGATGTAGAGATTGAAGATTACAGTAGGTTCCTCAGTGTGGTTAGTGGCTGTCATGAAAGACTTGTGAAAAAAAGGAAGAAACTGCTTCAGAAAATGTGTGGCAATTTAGTTCAAGCTCTGATAATATGGTAGCAATTGAGTAGATTCCCTTTCCCAGGCTATAATCCATTAAGTTAGAAAAAACCTTGTTGAGACCAAGGGTGGCTCATGGATAGAAGAAGCAAAGACATTTAATTGCCTTAAAGAACTTTGCTTTTGATCATCAACTAGATGGCAAACTACATTCTACAATAATTCTTAAGACTGATTTTTGAAAAGTCTTAGGAATCGAGACATTTTCTAGTCTACCCTCTTTGCCTGTGAGGCACTTCAAACCTGAGCCACTTCAAAGAACAGTGAATCTAATCATTCATTAGAGTGCAAACTCTTCTGAGCCAGTACCAGAAAAGACAGATCTTCTAATGATGTATTATCCCCCCCCCCCCCCGCCCCAGGGCAGAAGTTAGACTTGCTATTAGATTAAATATATGTGAAGGTGTTTGAGGAATTATTTGGTGGTATGAATTGTTGTTCCTGAAGCTTATGGCAATCTTCCATCCACACTCAGAATAAGGTCTGTTCTAGGTCTGTTCTCAGTGCAAAATGAGAATATAATATTTCAATGTTAGTTCATATCATGGTTCACTCAAATCCCTGCACTTAGATGTTCCTACGCTAGCAATTTAAATTTATTTCTAAAGCTCTCACAGAAAACACAGCTTTTTTAATATTCCAAAAGCATCCTCTCTACTTTAACTTTTTGTAAATATGGTGGGGTTTTTTTATCCTGATGAGTTTAGTGTCCTTTTATTATGTACAGTTCAGGAGCTGCGGTTTCCTTTCTCATTTAAATTGATTAAAGCAGAGAACTGTGGGACAGCATGATGCCGCTCTGTCATACTATATTGATCCCAAAGAGCTATGAAGTTGTATATAATGGACATTTAGAAAGTGCAAACAACACGCAGTCAGTGTTCCAATTCAAGTAATCATGATGTGTTTTAAAAGGTTTTGAAAGCTTGGTGGATAATACTTCAGATAAAGAGATGGATTAATGACAACCGACTGAATGTTTCATTGTGAATATAAGAAAGAAACCATAGCTATTAATTGCTACTTTGCTTCAGATAAATAAACGAATAAATTAAAAAAAAAAGTGGGGAAGGGGGGGGAAGCAAACCAATATTTCTAAATAGCAGGGTTTGAGAGGCTGTTTAAGCCAAACAGAAATCCTTCACAACTGGCTATCTGACCCTAGTAAAGGCAATAAATGGAAGTCAAAATTACAGCAGGGAAAAGGTAAAAGAGAAGTTAGATGTGCTAAAGTGGATTTTGAAGCACAAATAGCTAAAGCTGGGTGGGGGGTCTTTAAATATAACAGAAGTAGGAAACTTGGGGGGTTGGAATGGGTTTGCTTTAAAGTGAGTAAATGAGATAAAGACATGGCTGCTCACCAAAATGATTTCTTTGTCTCCTTTTCATCTTGGAGGATTTTGGGGAGATACCTCCTCTGTTTGGTAATAAAAGTGAAATGCTTTCAAAGACTGAGATGTGTAAGAAGGAGCATGGAACAAACTGATCATTTAAAGAAAGTTTTTCCGCACCTCAGATGGTATACTTCCTAGAGTCTTGAAGAGCACAAGTATGAAGTGTATAAAAAATATACAATTTCTCATTATAAACACTGTTCTTTCAGAGAATTCAAGGGTAGCAGCTGTAGTAACTAAAACAAGACTCTGGGGTGATCTGGAGGATTACAGTTTAGTAAGTCTTAGAGCTGTACCTGGCAAAGTGGTTGATATGTGGTGGTGGTGGTGATGATGATGATTTTTAAAAAACCTCCAAAACACCTGGAACACCATGTTAGAGCCTAACCAGCACTGTTATTGCAAAGAAAAATAAGTCTCTGTGATTTCTTAAAATTCCTTGAAGGGGTCAATGTTGTGAATAAAAGAGAACAGAATAACAAATGTATTTAGACATTTAGGCCTTTGACAGGAGACTTCAAAAGCAGCTATGAGGTGAGAGGGAAAGTAGAGTTTCATGATCTTGCAGTCTCCATCCTCAGCTGATTAGCACAAGGAGGCATAGCATAGTAAAAAGCAAAACGTGTTAATTACTGTCAGAGGGTAGAGGCAGCTCCCTTCTAGCTGCTGGTACTGCTGAATTGATCTAACTTCTATATTTACCCAAAGCCAGGAAGGAGACCCTCAACTTTCAGACAGCAGAGTCCTCCTACTTTGGAGAAGCCATACCCTGAGGGGCATGAGATCCCGCTGGTATTTGATTAAATGATCAGTTTTCAGCATAGCAAAGTAATTGTCTCAAGGTTCTGTACTAGGTATCATGTTTAAAATAATTGTCTTAAAATGGGTGGGGAGAGGAATGAGAGGTAAGATAGCAAAATCTTCAGATGACAAAGTTCTTTAGATTAGTCAGGAACAATAAGGACTGGAAGAAATGTTAGAAACACCTAATGAAGGTGATTGGGCAATATGATTGCAAATAAAATACAATCTTGATAAAAATATTTTTAACACCTTACAGGGTCATAAACTATCAACCCAAAAAAGAGAGAGAAATATCAGCTTAGACAGTTGAATGAGAACCTCGGTTCCGTGTGCAGCTATGGTCAGAAAAGTAAAACAAACAAACAAACAAAAACCCAAGGAGTCCTGTGGCACTTAAAGACTAACAGATTTATTTTTCAAATGAGCTTTCGTGGGAGCAAATCCCACTTCGCAGAGTTCCCTCATCTCAAAGCATCTGACAAAGTGGGATTTTCTCCCATGAAAGCTCGTTCAAAAAATAAATCTGTTAGTCTTTAAGTGCCACAGGACTCCTTGTTTGTTTTTTCCTGGACTAGACTAACGTGGCTGCCCCTTTGGAACCAGAAAAGTAAACAAATTGTTAAGATTCATATGGAATGAAACAATATTTTTAGTAGTGGACTCTATCTCATTTTTATAGAAATCAGTGGTGCAACTTCAACTTGTAATACTGTTTTCAGGACTGGTCCCTCTGTCTCAAAAAGGAGGTAACAGAAATAAAGGGGTTCAAAATGGGGTGACAGGAATGACTAAAGCCAAAGGAGGGGAAAATTATATAAAGAGATGGAAAGGATTAGAATTGTTTACCTCAGGGAAGACAAATAAGAGAAGCCTATGTATGAAAAAATGAATGGTAAAGAAAGTTATTATGAACATCTAGTCTCTATCTCATAACACAATAGAAGTATTAAAGATGGGGCATTTACAGTAGCTCGGAGTAAATACTTTCTCACACACTGTTTTGATTAAATTGTGGAACTCGTCATCACAGGAAGTTGGTGAGACCACTGTCATTAAAAGATTCAGAAAGAGACTGAACATCTATAGGCATACAAAAAACTACCAGTGTGTTCATAATTAATAGTAAAATAAATTAGAAGGAATATTAAACCTTATGATTCATCAGTGAGGTGCATTTCCAGATGTTGGAGATCAGGTTGAGACTTAATGTGCCCAGTAGATTCCTCCACAGTTGCCTAGTGCAGGATGTTAGATTTTTCTCTGAAGCATCTGGTGTTGGCTACTGTTGGGAGACAAGGTACTGGCTTAGACAGACCTCTGATACAGTCTGGCAATTCCTATGTCCCTAAGTATTACAAAATAACAACTCATCAAAATATAAAAGTTAATAGAAAAACAGCATAGTTCTATTAATTAAGAAAGCTATTGCAGAGTTCAAGAGTTAAACTAATGTGCTATACAGTCTGTAAAGCAGAACTAGATTCCTGTATGTTCTTTCCTATATTCTTGTGGTTTACAAGGTCTAGGGTGCCAGATTTTCTAATCAAATTGCTTTTTTTTGAATTTTATTAAATTGCATTTCATTTGTAAATCAGGATGCTGACTTGACTCAACTCTGTTCTTTTGCCCTCTCCAATCTTGCATCCCCCCCCCCCCCGGCAAACAAACAAGCTATAAGAAGCTTTCAGTGATAATGCATCTGTATTTCTCCTCTGATGAGGGAGGGGCTCAGTTAAGAGAAATCAAACAGCAGAAGAGAGAGCATCTTTCACAACATAAAACTGTAGAATGAACACCACTTAATGATTGAGACCATGCAAGAATCATAAGGCTGATATTGTGCACACAGTCATTAGAGGAAGAAAGTATGTTTCTCTTTTAGCCATCTGGCATTACATTTTCACTTGGAGTTTCCTGACTTCCATGTCACAAAGGACACCACCACCTTGTATGAAATATCACATGACCACATCATGGTAGCTGGGAGGATAACACTGGGTACCACCATAATACATTTTTAGTAGAAGAGAGTGCATTTTAGTATGAAGCATCTGAGAGTTCCTAATCAACAACAAAGGACTGCAGGTGGGAACATTAGAAAGAAAACAAAGAACACACAAGAAGGGGAAATGTCATTTCCACACTGAATTCTGTGTAAATATGAGCCAAAGCGTACAAATCAGTAAAAAATCAGCAGAAATGGAGCTTGACACATGACTCGTATGTCAGTGATCCTGCTCTGTGGTCTGAGTTGGAGCATATGAATATTAATCAGGTGTCAGAACCAAAGTCAGAGGTCAGTCATTAGAGCTGGTAGTAAGTATTGAGTTACCTGGAATGAGGCCAGAACAGCACCAAATCTGGGAACAAGCAAGCACAGGAATTATTACAGCCATGGACAGAGCAGCCACTGAACTGTTTTTGAGCAGCCACTGAACTGTTGCGGCTGCAGAGCTTAAAAACTGGTCTCCTTACGCCTCCAACCAATCAATCAGGCAGTGTAGATAATCAGGCAGCCAACTAAATCTATGGGCCAGCCATAACCATCATGTTGACTGGAGGCTGACTTTGCTGCAGGCCCTGGTCCCTAACAGATGAGCTCAAAGGGGAGAAAAAGTGACCAAATGCAGAAAATTTATTCAGCAAACTGAAATTCAGGCTTGAAGTTGAAAGGTTGACTATGTCATGGAACACAACTGAGAGCCAATCTCAGGTCAGACTATCTGAAAATAGAGCAGACACCCCAAGGTAGTGGTGTATTCAATTAGATTTCACCAAACCAGTAACAAGCGTACACTTCTGAATTACTACATTTACTATTGAGCCACAGACTGTCTTCCTTAGTCTTCCCAGCCCCTATTTCACCACCCAGGCTGATTGGACTTTATGATGAAAGATTTTTAAAACAAAAATCACCACACATTAGGTTCCAGAACCAAACGCCTAGTCACTTATCCCCAGGTCGAGATCTCATGAACGACAATGCTGAAGCCCTTTTCTTTAGTGAACTAAACTAAAGATTTATTAGCTAACAAAAAGAAATGTACTATTGAGAGGTTGAAGTAGGTAAATCACATTACATTTGACTCAGAGTTTATAGGCCAAATGATAGCAAGAACATTGTAATCTACTAGTTTTCCATAAGTCTTGCAGGACCTATGAAAAGTGCTTTGAGGACCTCTGTCCAATTGCTTAGGAGCCTCCCTCTCTGATTCCAAGCAGGTCAGAGATGAAGGATCATTCCCAGGCAGCACTTTTATAGATGTCTTTCCCAGAAAACAGCCAGGAAAACTGTAGCACTCACAGCATGGGCTCTTCCTTTGATGAAGAGTGTGTTTCGGGTCTTTGACCTCAGGTCATCATATCTAGGACCGCTGGTTTTGAATTAATTTATGAATTCCTGTGCATACACAAGTGTTTCAGTTACAGTGATATACCTATGCAATTCCCACCATTGCATTCTTAGAAGATAAGAACAATACAAGAAACATTAGTTTCCAAGAATTCAACAGGTAGAATAAATTATCATATTGATACTAACACAAATCTTATCTACGGTTAATAAAGCAATATATATAATGCAAATCAACAAGCTACAGTAATCTGAAACAGTATTACTAATACTTCTTTGAAGTAGTCTAACAGAGAAGTGAAATGGTTTGATCTTATTATAATTCATCTTGGCATTTTTTTTTCTTTTAACTCCCAACAGAATAAGAGAGTGGGCTTATGTCTATTAGCCCATTTAACAATTCTGTGATACCCACATAGAAGTGAATTGGTACCCCTAACCCTTCTTTGAGGTCATGGCCTGAACTAGCTAGATGTCTGCACCACAGTTCAATACATCACAAGCGGTACATTGTAGCTTTTCCACTTCTTTCTCGAAAGGCAAAGTTTATTAAATGTTTTTCTAAGAAGCAAAGTCTGCATATTATCTGTCTTTTGTTCTACTTAATCTCTTGACACTGTAATTAATGCTCAAGCAGAAGAGTAAAATGAAATGTTAAATATTTGAGTAAACTCATCTGAAGTTGTCTCACAAGAAATGACAAAATGTGGTCTCATATAATAACACCATAAGTCTGCTTAAACGTCTGCATAATATGACTTCTCAGAATATTTTCTGTACCCATGGTATATGGAATATAAAGAAAACTTACTGGTTGTACATCAAAAGCTGGATGATGGTGTATAACCACCCGTCCCCATGAAATCCAGAGATGCACCATGATATCAGAAGCTCTTGGAGGCATTCAGCTGGGGGCATGATTCTGGAAGAGCTGAGAAATGGCACCAGGTGTGGATCTGCCCCAAAGACTTTAACAATGGTAACAGTTGTTGTGTTGGCTTAGACAAGGTGTTTCAACTCCACCTCCTTTCTCTCAGTTAGATTGACTGAGTGCGTAGAAGGTTGGGACCATGACCTCAACCCTCCATGGGTTCTTGGAGAGTTGTCTTTTGTGTCTGTGCTGAGTACAGGGAATGCTATTGGGCTTTGCACCATATGGGAACTGGAAATGTGAAGAGTATCATTTCATCCTCTTTCCCCCATCCCCTCACATATCCCTCATGTACCATAAGAAACCAGACATATCATCATCCTAAAAGCTTGAAAGTGGTGATCTTTTGGGGAAGCAAAGCATGATTATCAAAAGAGAAAAAGGAATCTCTGCTTCACATGGTTAGATGGTGATCTTTAGACAGAATGTAAGTTTGTATTTGCTGTACTCTCTATATCTGAAGATAACATTAATAATACTGTGGTGCTTTTATCTAGCTGATACCTAGGAGGGACATCTTTGTGTGTATGTGTGTGCGCGCACGCACGCGCGCACAATCATTTCACAGTCACACTAAGTCATAAGTGATATCTGATATGAACAAACTCAATTTCCATTCAGGAATTCCACGAGAACTATATAATTTTATGTAGGATTATGTCTGAACTCATGCATAAAACATCAGATATATATAGATGGAGTAGCTGATGAATTAGATTTCTTCTATCCATTTATTACTGTTACGGTAGTTATCTCATCTGGTCAGGTTTTTGCTGTATATGGTATAACTGA
This sequence comes from Podocnemis expansa, assembly GCA_007922195.1. Lineage (NCBI taxonomy): Eukaryota > Metazoa > Chordata > Testudines > Podocnemididae > Podocnemis > Podocnemis expansa. The sequence goes on from ML681994.1 coordinate 41,053,309, forward strand.
TTTGACATATAGATATAATTGCTTTCTTTATCAAAATAACTAAATTGCAAAGTTTTCAAGCATGCTATTTTGTCTTTCTATTCCTTCTATATTTGTCACATCAGGTAACTAAAACAAAAATATATATTCACTTCCCTTTTTTAGATGTATCATTACTTTGCAGGTTTGTTTAAGGTATTGGATTAATTGCTATACATGACGGCAATGAAATCCCAGAGGTTAAATTCATTTTTAGTGGGTCATATTTATGTGGTTATTCTGCCTTTTTTATATATAAATTTCCCCTCTCACCTCTATGGGTGGTGTGTCTTCCTCAACCTTGGGTCCTCTACCAGAGGCCTGGGAGTTTCAGGGTTCTGCATGGTATCTTGGCTGTTCCTAGCACTGCACTCTTCTGGACAGAGAGCTCTGATGATGTTCCTGGGATCTGTTGGAGCCACTCTCCCAGCTTAGGAGTCACAGCCCCGAGTGCTCCTACCACCACTGGGACCACTTTGGCCTTCACTTTCCACATCCTCTCTAGTTCCTCTTTCAGGCCCTGGTACTTCTCCAGCTTCTCATACTCCTTCTTCCTGATCTTGCTGTCACTTGGCACTGCCACATCTATCACCACCGCTGTCTTCTGATCCTTGTCTATTACCACGATGTCTGGTTGATTGACCAATACCTGCCTGTCCGTCTGGATCTGGAAGTCCCACAGAATCTTAGCCCTGTTATTCTCCACGACCTTCTGTGGAATCTCCCATCTGGTCTTGGGAGGGTCTAGCCCATACACTGTGCAGATGTTCCTGTACGCAATGCCAGCTACTTGGTTGTGCCATTCAGTGTATGCTGTTCCTGCCTGCATCTTACATCCTGTTGCTATGTGTTCGACTGTCTCTGAGGCCTCTCTGCACAGTCTGCATCTTGGGTCCTGTCTAGTGTGGTAGACCCCCTGCTTCAATGGATCTGGTGCTCAGTGCCTGTTCTTGTGCTGCTATGATCAGTGCCTCAGTGCTGTCTTTTAGTCCAGCCCTTTCCAGCCACTGGTAGGATTTCCCAAGGTCAGCCACCTCAACTATCTGTCGATGGTACATCCCATGCAGGGTCTTGTCTTGCCATGGCACTTCTTCTGCTTGATCTTCCTCCCACATCTGCTGCTTTCTCAGGCATTCTCTCAGCAGCTCATCTTTGGGTGCCATCTTACTGATGTACTCCTGGATGCTCTGGGTTTCATCCAGGACAATGGCTTTGACACTCACCAAACCCCGCCCGCCGCCTTTCCGGCTGGTGTACAATCTCTGGGTGTTGGATTTGGTGTGGAAACCTCCGTACATTGTGAGGAGCTTCTGGGTCTTCACATTGGCAGCCTCCATGTCCTCCTTTTGCCAGCTCACTATACCGGCAGGGTATCTGATGACTGGCAGGGCCTACCTGTTGATGGCATGGATCTTGTTCTTCCCATTGAGCTGGCTCTTCAGGACCTGTCTTATCCTTTGGTGGTACTTGGATGTTGCTGTCTTCCTTGCCTCCTCATCGTGGTTCCCATGTGACTGTGGGAGACCAGGGTACTTGTAGCTGGTCTGTATGTCTGCTATGTGGCCTGCTGGTAGTTCCACCCCATCAATCTTGACTACCTTCCCTCTCTTTACTACCATCCAGTCACACTTCTCCAGTCCGAATGACATCCCAATATCCTGACTGTAGATCCGTGTCAGGTGAATTAGCAAGTCAATGTCTCATTCATTCTTAGCATACAGCTTGATGTCATCCACGTAGAGGAGGTGGCTAATGGTAGTTCCACTCTTGAACTTGTATCCGTATCCAGTCCTTCAAGCCAATGCAGAACAGCAGCGGGGACAGTGCATCACCTTGGTATATGCCGCACTTGATGGCCACTCGTGCAAGCTGTCTTGAGTTGACTTCCAGTGTTGTCTTCCACAGTCCCATTGAGTTCTTGAGGAAGGTCCTTAGTGTCCTGTTGACTTTGTATAGCGCCAGACATTCAGAGATCCATGTGTGCGGCATTGAGTCGTAGGCTTTCCTGCAGTCAATCCAGACTGTGCTCAGATTGGTCTGTTTAGACCTTGAGTCTTGGGCAACTGCTCTATCTATGAGCAACTGGTGTTTTGAGCCTCTGGTGTTGTTCCCAATGCCCTTCTGAGCTGTGCTCACGTACTGGCCCATGTGGTCCTGTAGCTTGCCCGCTATGATGCCTGATACAACTTTCCATGTTGTGGGGAGGCAGGTTATTGGCCGGTAGTTGGACGGTGCTGTTCCCTTGTGGGGGTCTTTCATGATCAGCACTGTCCTTCCTTATGTTAGCCAGTCTGGGTGGGAGCCTGCTGCTAGCAGCTGGTTCATCTGTGTTGCTAGGCATTCATGCACTGCTGTTAGTTTCTTTAGCCAGTAGGTGTGGATCATGTCCGGGCCAGGTGCTGTCCAGCTCTTCATGTTCTTGACCCCTCTGTTGGATGTCTGCTACTGTGATGGTGACTGGTTCCTGTTCTGGGAGATTGCTGTGGTCTCTTCTCAGGTCCTGCAGCCACTTTGCACTGGTGTTATGCGTCTTCTCTTTCTCCCAGATGTTCTTCCAGTACTGTTCAGTTTCTGCTGTTGGTGGCTCTGCTGTTATTGTGCTGTTGCACTGCAGTTGGGAGTACACCTTGGATGGTTCTTTGGAGAACAGGGCATTTATCTTTTTGGCCTCTGCTGCTCTAGTGTATCTCCTTAGCCTGGTAGCCAGTGCTGTGAGCCTTTGTTTAGCAGTCTCTAGGGCTTCAGATGGAGTCAGACCCTTGTATTTTTTTCAGTAGCCAAGTCTTATCCTTAATCTCTACACCCTTCTGTAGTTCTACCAGCTGACTAACTTCTCTCCGGATTGCCTCTATCTTATCCTCCAACCTCATTTTCCGGGGGGGTATGTACTGCTGTTCTTCTTGATCATGTAGCCAAGCATCTCCAGGATTACAGAGGCTGTAGAGTATACCAGTTCATTGGTTTGAGTTATGGTGGTATTTGGAATTGTCGTTAGGGCTCTATTAGCATCTTCTAGCATGCTATCTGATGGTACTTCTCCAACGAGCCTTGGTAATCACTCTTGAGTGTTGACTGTAGCTAGTTTATCCATGATCTTATGGCTCATATCAGCTGCTGTGCTCTGTAATGGAGGGGTTGGCAGTGAAGTTCCAGCTTCAGGTGTTGGCTGCACATCTAGTTGTTCTTCTGGGTCTTCTTCTTGAGTCCGGGATGTAATGTGGAGTTGGTCTATCTCAAGTTGAGAGCGGCTGCCTCTTTACTATGTTGAAGCGTTGGGTAACTAGCTGTTTCTCAGTTAGTGTGGATGTAGGTCTTTTGTCCATCCGTAGTTCCCTCATACGTTTCATATATCCTCTCTCATTAGGTCTGCTGTTGTAGTAGCATTCCATCAGTTCCAGGTTCTCTTGTCTCATCCATGTATGGTTTGTTCCAGTAGCCCACTTATCATCAGATTGTCCTGGTTCCCCAGCATCTGGTGCGGACCTTGTTAGTCCAGGCGACGTCCGAGTTGGCATGACTTTCCTAGTTCGTGTCACTCTCATATTTGAGGTAGGCAAGTTAGGGGGTCTTTTGTCCAAGGACCCCTACTGGAAAGGTAGGTAGGTACCAACCAGGATTTGAATCCCGGTCTCCCATATCAAAAGGTGGCGCTCTTAACCGCTGTGGCGCTCTTAACCACTACACTATGACATGAAATAAAAACTCATAACTATCCTGTGTCCTTACTTGCTTGAGGGATATCCCAGAAGGCTATGAAGCTGCAGTTCACTGGCACACACACAGTGTCTGTCTCCTTGTCCCTCACAGTCACTCTTCCTTACCCCAGTAAGCTGAAGCCGGAGAAGGTATGTGGGTGGGGGAGGCTGCTGCAAACCAGTTCATATGCTCTGCATGGCCAGGCTAGAACATAAGTAGGGGCTGCTGTGCAGTAATTTTTTCCTTTACTAGGCAGTCTAACCCTACGGAACTGGGCTATGGGCTGACGCTGACCCCTTTACCATCCAAAACACCTTCTTCCTCCTGCATGGACTCATCCAAGAAGAGGAAGGTAGTGTATGAGGTGTGATCTCGACTCATAGAAGATTAGGGTTGGAAGGGACCTGAAGCAGTTAATTAGTACAACTCCTTTCTCAAAACAGTGCAAAACAGTAGCCTACAAGAGGGCCTGACCTAGGTCCTTTGTGTGAGGTCCCCTTGTTTCTGCATATAAGTAGCTAAAAATCAATGACAGTTTTAGAATGTTTTAGCAAACAAATGCGTCAGAGAAAAACAAGTACTCAGAAAGTCACCCAGACTTACCTTCAACTTCAGAAATAGGCCTATTTTTAAAAAATATCAATGGGGCACTTTACTGCTATTCTCTCTGAACTCTTTACCTTAGCTAATGACAGAGAAGATTGTATTGTAGAAGAATCAGAAGTGCAACATTCAGCATCACATTCAGCATCAAATGAAGAGCAGGTGGAAGGAAAATGATTGGGTCATGTGGTATCATGAAAAAATGGAAGAAAACACAGTTAATTACAAGATAAGTACAGAGAGTAAGACTTTGCCAGAACTAAGTAATGTCGCAGAAATTGTACCTGATGGCTCAAAAGAAAATACAGGAATGAATGAAGAAACTTCAAAAGAGAGTGGTTTGGATTATATCCACGAGTTAAATATAGCAAAACAATGTATGTAGCTCCCTGTTTCATGGCAGATTTGTTTCAATATGCACTACTGGAAAAAGGTAGTGGGAAAAGATGCAGGATTCAGACATCAGGAAAATAGTCATAATCACAACAGCTGTCAAGTGGTATGAGTTTCTTCAAAGATATTTAATGAAAAGGTGATGGTTTTTCAGCTGAATCACAAAGTACTGATGCATATTTTGCTTTCATTGAAAGAAAATCGTGTATATTGAAAGAGTGGCAGATGTCCTGTGAATCACTGCAATCCAGGGGATTCCTCAAAGACTGAAAAAAGTAATGACAGGTGCAGTCTCTGGAAGGTCCTGACTCTAATAGCCAGAAACAATGATGTGGAAAGAATATACACCCATTTGTCAACACAAAATGAAATATTTCTTATGATGTCAGAAATGGTACTTGAATGTGTAAGACAAGACATGAAAGTAGCTACAGTTGTTGATGAAGCTAAAGACATTAGCAAAGTAGAACAAGTGTCAGTTGTGTTGAGATATAGTTTGCATGTTGTTATATATGAAGGGCTCCCTGGTTTCTGTCCTGCTGAGACACTTCATGTAAAATCTCTTTCAGTATGTGAAGAACATGGTGTCATGATGTGCCATTGATATACATTGACTTGTTATGCATGGAAAATTTAATGATGTTCCATACTCTTTTATGAGAAGAACTGCCTCAAGTATTGTATGTTGACTGATTTCAGCCTCTGACTTAATTTAGCTATTGTTGGTGTATGTAAAGGAAACAAACCTGAACTAATTTTTTTTTTCACTATCAAGGAGAAATTGTACACTCTTCTGTCTGGCTCAGTTATACGTGCTAAATTCTTAGGTTGGGGTGGGCAAATTATTGCCCATGAGAGCCTTTCATCCAGCCCACCAACTGGGCCTAGCAGAAACATGGAGACTGCTTCCCCCTCCTTGCCTCGTCCTTCTCACCACATGCAATGGTGATGCCATGGCTGACCCAGACTGTGATGCATGGCTTCTATACACTGCCTCTCTCCCCCTGCATGGACTCAGTGGTGGCATGCTGGCCAGAGCACAGCCATGTTCCCTCTCCCACCGCGTGGGCTAAGTGATGGCATCCTGGCCAGACGGCAGCAACTGCCCGCTCCAGTGCCCAGCACTGCCCTGGTCAGACTGCAGTGGCCCTTCTTCTCTCCCAGCTTTGCTCCTCCCCCACCGATTTCCAACTGCCTAGACCCCAGTGTGTCCCTCAGGCCAAAAACTTTGCCTGTACCTGTCATAGGTAGAGCCCTGCAGATCCACAGGTATCCACATCCATGAACGGATGGATGTGGCTATCCACAGACCCATCGTTGCAGATTGGAGCTTGGATGCCGATTCTGTTTTTATCTGCCAAGAGAGCAATAGCTGCAGCTGCTGCTGCTGGCATCGCAGCCTAGCATATTGGTTTGTTCCATCCACAGCTTTGCCTCCTCTGTCTCTAAGAGCCCAACTGCAGTGGCCAGGCCCCACACTCCATCAGGGAGCTGATGATGGGCAGCTAAGCCTCAGCCATTCCCCACTGTCAGTCATTCAGTCAGATAAATGGGAACTGCCACTGAACAGCCCAGGCAAAAACTAGGTAAAAGTTGTTCAGATCAGGGCTAGGGGAGACTCCGAACTGCACTGGGATTTGCTAGCAGTGTAGAGTCAGATCTGCAGCTATTTGGGGGTCTATCCAGGAAGCAGTGGAGGTCAGTTATTAGGGGGAGCATCTGCTGCTCTCTAATGGTATGTCTACACTGAAGGCTGTTAAGTCAACTTAAAGTTGACCTTGTTTAGTTGACTTAGAAAGTCCACACTGAAAACTCCTGTCAACTGCCCATGTTCACACTGGCAGATCCTAGGTCAACCCTTCCTGGTGGCCAGGAACTCTGGGAGGAGGCTTGGAGGCCAATTAGGTCAATTTAAGGGCTATTCCCCATTTACGCTGGCTTAAGTCAATTTAAGAAAGTCAACATAAGCATTAAGTTGACCTTAAGAGGTGGTGTTATTAAGTCAACTAAAGGAAGCACTTAAGTTGACTTAATAAATGGTCAGGTTGGCTGTGGGGGTCTGTAGGTCGACTTAACCTTCCTTAAGTCAACGTAAGGCTCCAGTGTAGATGCATCCTAACAGTCCAAGAGCTGACACAAGCAGCTGCCCCAGAAGTCAGGGCGGTTGCACCAGAATCCCTATGATTGTGTATAAAATTTAGGTTTAAATGAAAACAGCAGTGTGGACACATTTATTAAGTCCCTGCTTTCTTAGTTATGCTATAGTACACAGGCAGGCACACACCCAGACAAGTGATCCACTCCTATCCTCAGAGCAAGAGCAGATGCAAGGAAGGGGTGATGACAATGTGAATACACATAAAAACTGAAATGAGAAGCTATTGTGGATTGGATACATACTGACACTGATATGGATTGAATCTGGATCGAGATTTGTATATCAATGCAGGGCTCTAGTCATAGATATTTAAAAGAAGGCAAAACCCAAAAATAAAGTCTTGAAATTGAAGAAGCTCTGACACACTTGGTATGCGTGTTATGTTTCTGCTTATAATCAGGAGCATAGCTATGGTTGGGCCTGGATGGACATGTGCCGACCTAGTTGGCTAGCAGACCCAGCCAGCCCTTCCCACTGCAGTGCTCAGCAGCAGTGCAAACTTCACTGCCGCAACCACAGACCAGTCAGCAGTGGCTGGTCACGAGTGCTGGTGCTGTCGGTGGATGAACGGCAATGTGCTGGTCTCCATCTGTGCAGCTTCAGCCGCATGAAGGTGCTGCAGCTTTATGCAGTGGAGACCTGGGTGCCTCCCCCTGCTCTTCTCCACCTGATGCTCCAATTGCTAGGGAACTGGAGTGTCGTCAGGAAGCTTTTGGTCACATGACTCAAAACAGGACTGACTAGGCCCACCATGCAGAGTCAGGAACTTGGCCAGAAAATGGTGGCTGGCTGCACCCATGCTTGTAATGCTGTGAAAAAGACACATTCGTCCATTCTTGAGACATGCACTGTACTGTCTAAAGATATGTAAAGTGCTGAGAGGCCAGTGGATGCACAAGGTCTTAGTTCGATATTAGGTTGGGTTTTTTTGTACTTTTTTTGTATATTCACAACAATTCTTTAGTTTCTCAATTTATATCTGATTGTTTGCAAGCAGTTGTGTGACTTGTTTATGACATACTTATTGGTATACACTATAATCAATGAATTTCTGAAGATGAAAATGTAATGAAATATAGAGTGAATTTTCATGAAATATAGGCTATGTCTACAGTACAAAAAAAAAAAAGTAAGGAGTCATGTGGCACTTAAAGACTAACATTCATTTTTTCCATGAGCTTTCGTGGGAGAAAATCCCATTTTGTCAGATGCTTAATCTGTTAGTCTTTATGTGCCACATGACTCCTTGTTTTTCTTTTACTTTTTTTTTCTGGACTACACTACCATGGCTGCCCCATTGGAATATGTCTACACTGCCATAGTTATTTCAAAATAACTGTTTTGATTTTAATTCAAAATAATTATTTTGAATTAGTGAGTCTTCACAAGACTCCTAATTCGAAATAAGGTAGGCATTATTATTTCAAGTTAGAGAGTCTACCTTAGACTGTCTAACTCAAATTGGATTCCCTGGCAGGCTGGTTTCCCTGCTGGGAACAGAGAACCCCTGGTGGGCTTCTTTTGCTGCAAGGGACAGGAAACCCCCAGCAGGCTTCTTTCTCTACTGGGGGGGGGGCAGGGAACCCCTGTGGATGGTTCCCCCAGCAGGGACAGGGAACCTCCTGCAGGCTGGTTTCATGACTATGAAATTCACCAGGCTCTGAGCTGCTTGCAGGGAGCCACAAGCAGCTCAGAGCTTGATCTGACTCCTAGGCCATTCATAGCTCACCCAGCCTGAACAGGCATGCCTGGGGGAGAAGCAGCTGCGCTGGGGGTTCCCTGCCCCTGGCAGGGAAAGGAGCCCCCCGGGGTTCCCTGCCTCCAGTGGAGAAAGGAGCCTGCCAGGGGGGTCCCTCCACCCCCGGCAGGGAAACCAGCCTGCTGGGGTTCCCTGCCCATGACAGAGAAAGGGGTATGCTGGGGGTTCCCTGCCCATTATTTCAAAATAAGCCAATTCCATGGCTTGGAATGGCTTATTTTGAAATAAAAATTTTGAAATAAGTTCTATTTCAAAATTAAATCAGGTTTTATTATTTCAAAATGGACAGAAAAGTTATTTCAAAATAAGCCTTCTTATTTCAAAATAACTTTTCAGTGTAGACATACCCATAGAATGAAGTTATCATAGCTTCTGAATGAGACTTGAAACCACCTGAATTTCAAGTGTACACAGCATATGAAAATTGCCCCCACAAACTTCAGAAATTGATTTTGACTGAAGTGGAGTCAAATGAACAAAGAATTCTTTTAGATAAGAAAAACCTGAAGTCTTCTTTTTCTTTTTGTCTTCTTGATAACTGAAGAACTTCAAAGAAGATTTTTTTCCTGAAAATATATCTGTTCTTGTTGGTATCAGTTGCCTTTATGCAAAGTACTTTCTTGACTTTCTAAAATTAAAACCACTCACAGAACAATGTGGATGTAATTTCAGGAATAGCAAGAGTGTAGAGGCTGAGGTAATACTCTTGTCCAACGTACTGAAAGCTATGACAAAAAGAAGTACAAGTATGATATATTGCATCAGTTTGTTGATAAATGTAAATTTGTTTACAGCTAACTGCATAAATTGTGTGTGGTGTGAGTATTCCACTGTCAAGTGCTGCATATGAAAAGAGTTTTCTTATGCTGTCAGTGGATGAAAGATTACTCAAGGAACTGTGTGACAAGTGACCAGTTAAGGGGCTTGGCTGTCACAGCTATTGGAAAAAAAGTTGAATTGTCTGATCTGAATAGAGTTGTTTTCTGCTGCTCAGAACATGGTGTATCCAGCTTTAATGAGATAAATAAATTGTCATCAACCTTATTTATTCTTATTCTATAAAGTATGTACTGTATAGTAAAAATCTTTGTTTTACCAATAATGGCCTTCACCACCTTTTTGTTTTCCCAAATTAATTATTATAGTGTCTCCCTAATTCTCATGCATGCTATTATGGTGTCCATAATTTTCTGCTTATAGGATCAAAGCCAGATTACAGGGAAGTGCTAATTGTATTCTGAATTTGTAGTTGAAACTAAGGAAAATGGTAACTGAAGTTTGTTTTTTGTTGTAATTGTATTATAGATGTTTCCATTTATTATTAGTTTCCTCTTAAAAAGCAAGAAAGCCTTCAATAACATAATTCTTATATAAAAATATTGCTTCAGTTTTCTCATATCTATATCTTACATACTTCCCCTCCTCCATTCTGATGTATCTGCTTCCCTGTGGAGCAATATCAATATAACATCCTCATTGTTTTAGTCACTCCAATAGCACATAGCAACATACAGTTTAGCACTTTGGTATTCACTGATGTTTCAAGGTTGATCATCATTCTTTTTCTGTAGAAAAACATGCCAAAGTGCACTGTAATCACGGACTGGCAAATAAATTTGCAGATAGAACAAGTGCTCATGTTGAAGAGTACCCAGATTAAATACCCTTTTGTGTAATATTCCATGTCACAGGTCACATTTCTGTAAATCATTCTAATAGAAAAGCCAAGTTTATGTAAGCTGAAAGACACAATCAGATGAAAGGTAAGAACTACGTGATTTTTTTTCTGTTGGCATTTGTGAAAACATGTGAATTGCAAGATTGTAGTTTTACACAAAACATTTAAAAAAAATGTTCATGTGTTTTTGTCTTGCAGCAGGGTTTTGTGCCTCTGTATTTTCCATTGCAGTTTTTAGATCTACATTATTTTTTGTTGTTGAAAGAAAAGTTTTAGAAAATTTCTATTCACAAATGCCAGAATATTTCATGGGACATCTTTGATTGAAAAGAAGGATATTCCCAAACTAAAATGTTTCATTTTGGCTTAGTTCAACAATTAACTGTAGTTGCTTAAGCTATCAGAATGATTGCTAGTAGTTTATGGTTTGAGTGCCTTGTGCCATCATTTTGCTCTATGGGCTGGGCTATCTGGCTTTACTATGTGATGTGTCATTTTTATAAGACTGCCATAAAACACAGCAGCAGCTGAGACAGAGGTGTTGTGCATTATGCAAGATATAGTCTGTCCTTATAGGCCAGGTAACAGAGTGCAATATACTCCATCTACAATGTCTTATCCACAATGAAACAGTATAGCAGCTCAGGGACACATTGATGTTGAACTGCACTAAAATGAATCTGTTTGATTTTTGCTAAACAAAACTTTGGCCAAATCTAAATTTTCCAGTGGAAAGTTTTATCATGAAGAATCCACATTTTCCTTTTAATTTTTTAAAGGGGTGAATTTTGAAGGCTTTTTGAATTCATGTATTAGTTTTGACCAATTTGGGGGGGGGCAGTTTCTCGAACGCAGGGTGATAATTCTGTCCCCTCAACAACAGCCAGTCGGGTAGCCTAGAAATATGGGTCGTGGGAATTCTAGGCTCACGTTCCTTTCTCTCTTAGCTTCATTCTAATGCAGAACAAAAGAAATACTGAAATCATAAAACAGATTTTGACTTTTAGATTTTGCTTTCTTTCTATTCAAACAAGTTGGCAGAATAAACACAAATGTGCAAAGTGTTTTGTTATTTTTGAATCTTCAATGTGAAAAGTTTAACCTGAAAAAAATTACTGAGCTCTCTTGCTATGTCATGTAGAAGCTTTTTTAAAATTTTATCTTACCTGTATGAGAATACAAATGAACTAATATGACAGTGCTGCTACACTCTGTGTGTGTGTGTGTGTGTGTGTGTGTGTGTGTGTGTGTGTGTGTGT
>ML681994.1:41064882-41353354 GCA_007922195.1 Podocnemis expansa
GTGTGTGTGTGTGTGTGTGTGTGTGTGTGTGTGTGTGTGTGTGTGTGAGATAAAAACTAGTACAAGATTCCAAATAGCTATACTTAAGATTTACAGTTATATATTTTATTATTTGAGAAATAGTATGTGTCCATGTAATATATATTGTTGAAATGTGTCTATTCACAGGGCCAGAGTTAGTAAATTATGGTTACTTACGCAATGGTGTTTTTTAACTTTTTGAGTGGCTGGTCATGCTACTTTACTATCCTGTTTATTTTTTTTATCCCCCCCCCAATAGAATAGACTAAAATATGACACAATATCACACATGTACCACACATGTATTTTCCACACTGATTAGTTTAAATAATAGAACTGATTCTGTCATATAGCCCAAGCTCTTTGTTAACTGGAATATAAAAAAGTTGTGACCATTGTGTAATTACAAGCAGCATGGTCCCCCCCCCCCCCGTTTGCCTAGGCAGCAACAGTTCTAGAATCCTCGCTGTTGAAGATCATCTCTTTGTTCTAGTATGTGGGAAAGGAGCAGAGGAAGATACAAAATGAAAAGAAAAGAAGTCAATGACTTCTGTAAAGCAGGAGAAAAATCTCAGAGAAAATCTATTTCTCAAGCCCATAGACAATACTTCATCCTGTTACCTTCCTCTTCCCATAAATGAAATGACAAATTTATTTTTTGTTGACTATTCATAATGGAATCTATACAAAAAAACTACTAAGTTAAAGAAAGATAGAAATCCTAGAAATAAAGTACAATTAATACAACAAGAGTTTGTTAGTCTTTAAATGTGCCACCAAGCTCCTTGTTTGTTTTGCTGAACTAGACTAACACGGATACCCTGTTGGAACCTGACCTTTTTAGGACAGTCTTCCAAAGAACTATGCATGAATATGTGTACTTAATTGCATTCCTCTCCTAGAGAATTGTATTATGTCATTTACTATATTTAATAACTCAACCTTTCTTACACTTCAGTAGACATAGCTCATATCTTAATATGTATACTATTAAGAATCTCTGCACATCCATAGTAATTTTTCTTGATCCATATGTAGGTATTCTGTTTTACAACATATTTTTTATAACTTGTGTTATATGTTGATTTCTTGTCATACAGAGATGAAAATGACAAGTAATTCAACTCTTAAGTAGTGAGAGATAAAATGCATTATTTAGGGTTTAGTATTTGGTAAGCATTAATTACACTGTATTTTTATAATAAACTTAGAAGAGACATGCCAAACTTTACTGCTATAAAGAAAAATAATGGAATATAAAAGTTTACCCATAATTGTCAGGTAGCTTGATATCATTCTTTCTCTTTCTCTCAGTATGGTGTGAGGGAAGTTCCATCGGTAGGTTGTTTTTGTTTTGCTGTGTTCTTTATATTTTTTATTCAGTAGATCTGTAAGGCCTGCCATGTAAGCAGGCTTTTTTTTTATTCCCCCTGTGAAAGTTCCCCAACCTCACGAATCCAGGGAGAGCTTTCTTAATGTCACCAGAGAAACATTCAAAAAACAGTAGTAATACTAGTAGTAATAATAATAAATAATAATATTTTTAAAACCTCGAAGGTATGTCTACACTGGAGGCTCTGTTAAGCCAAATTAACAAGGTTGACTCAGAGTATCCACACTGAAAACTCCTATCGACCGCCTGCATCCACACTGGCAGGTGCGAGGTCAACCCTTCCTGGTAACCAGGAACTCTGGGATGAGAGCTGGGGGCCAATTAAGTCAACTGAAGGGCTATTCCCAGGATAAACTGACATAAGTTGACTTAATAAAAGCCCAGTGTGGCTGCAGCAGTCTATAGGTCGACTTAAGCTTCCTTAAATTGACCTAAGGCTCCAGTGTAAACATACCCCTAGTGACTTAAATGTATTTCTACTCTTGATTCACAAAGTCTTTCACTTTCTTTCTCTTCCCTCCTATTTCTCAGACTTGTCTCAAACTCAAACCAAGCAGCTCGATGCTCCAAACAAATAGACATATGGGTAGCTTGCTGGATTTCCTTGTCATCCTGAGCTTAACAGATGAATGTTATTTGGTTGTTAAGTTTATTTCAGGATAACATATATAGAATCATCATATTTCCTAGAAGTTGAATCCCTGCTTTCCTATCCCCTCAAAAAGTTTGTGGGGTGATTCTGTCTGGCTGGCTCATTCATACACACTTTGAGCCTTGAATATTCCTAATGGTATCAAATTCCCACTTCACACTGATCCTAGCTCCTGCTGTCCTTCATTACATCCTTGGAGATCAGCATGCTCCTCTTTAGAATACATTAGTCTTTCATTACTAGTGCCATAAAAGCCCTGAAGTCCTAGAAAAGAAGATTCTTTACTTTTACCTTTCTGTTCCCTCACTATTAATAGATAACTCCCAGCTGCTGTTTCATTTTTCTTCTGTCAAGAAAACTGTAACTACATGATTAAAATGGCATGGAGCGCTAAAACTATTATCAATTATACTAATTAAGGTCAAATAGAATGAAACAGCAGTCTTTGTGGAAAACAATGTAGGCCACGTAAACCACTATTAATTTAAGGTTATCATATGTACATATGGCAGCTTCTGCAGAGCTTATTATTAATTACTTGTAGGCAGTCTCTTATAATCACATCTCCAAGACCTCATCTGTTATTCTGCTTTCTTTCAGGGTGGAGGGGGCAAAAAGAGCATTGATGGAAATCAACATTTTTTGAATGGTGTGCATGGGATAGCAATAATGACCTCTTTTCAGGGGAAAATGCCTCCTTTTTCAGTTGTGCTCAGAGACATTTCCCTAAGAATTTGGAATATTTTGTTTCCTTTTAGCTACACAGACATTAAACAAATCAAAAGACTAGACAGAAGAAAAATAAACGGTGTTTTCTCCCAATCTAAATTCATGTTTGCCTCCACAAAATAAAGCTATAGTCTCATATCACCAGGTGTTACTTGCTGCTGTATACCTGGAGTATTCAGCTGAGAAATAGGGCTGGTGGGAAATGCTATATGTGGAATATTAATACATAAAATATCCTATAATTTTCCAGTTTTTTTAATGGAACAAAAAGTGCGTACAGTTTTTCTTCCTTCATCTTTAGGTGAGTGCAAGAAGAGGAGGTTGAGGGAAGGAGAACCAAAAATGGTAATTTAATAAAGTTTGTGGATGACATCAAGTTGGGAGGTGTTGCCAATACAAAGAAAGATCAGGCTATCATACAGGAAGATCTGGATGACCTTGTAAACTGGAGCAATAGGAATACAATTCAATTTAATAGTGAAAAGTGCAAGATAATTCATTTAGGGACTAATAAGAATTTTTGCTATAAATTGTGAACGTGTCAATTGGAAGTGATGGAGGAGGAGGAGGACCTGGGCAGACTGGTTGAGCACAGATAATTGAGTTGTCAGTGGGATGTGGCTGTGAAAAAAGTTAATGTAGTCCAAGGATGCATCAAACAAGGTATTTCCAATAGAAATAGGGAGGTGTTAATACCATTATACAAGGTGCTGGTGAGACCTCATCTGGAATATTGTGTGCAGTTCTGGTCTCTCACGTTTAAGAAAGATGAATTCAAACTGGAACAGGATCAGAGAAGGACTAATAGTATGATCCATGGAATTGAAAATGTGCCGTATGAGAGGAGACTCAAAGAGGTTGGCTTATTTTGCCCAACTAAGAAGGCTGAGAGGAGCTATGATTGCTCTCTGTAAATACATCACAGGACCAAATACCAGGGGAAAAAGGGTTTATTAAAGTTCAGAGACAATGTGACTATTGGACTCCAGGAGGTGGGTGGGAACAAACCCACCTACCGCTAACACCCCTCCCCCAGCTTAAGGGGAGGTGGCCCTAGGCCCGGGGACAACTAATGAAGAACAGGAATGGGTATGGGGGGTCAAAGGTTCAAAACTAGAGAGTCAGAGAGGGACACCGAGCAGAGAACCCTGGACAGTGCCAGAGGATCTCTGCCTGGAGGCGTGAGCGGACGAGGGACCGGAAATAGGCCCCACAGTCGCAGGCACCTCCCTCAACCAACCTCCTCTCCCTGGTCTTGTAGATGGCCTGTTTTGTGTAGGCCAGGAGGAGGTTGGCAAAGAGGTCACAAATGGATACAAACTAGCCATCAGAAAGTTTAGACTTGAAATTAGATGCAAGTTTCTAACGTCAGAGAAGTAAAGTTCTGAAATCGTCTTCCAAGAGCTCTGTGGGGACAAAGAAACTGCCTGGCATCAAAACTGAGCTTGATAAATTTATGGAGGGAATGGTATGATGGGATAGCATAGTTTGGCATTGGACTGGTCTTTGACTACTTATGGTAGATACACTGATGGCCTGAGATGGGATGTTCGATGGGGTGGGTTCTGAGTTATTACAGATGGCTTTTCTTGGGTGTCTGAGTGTTGCCCACATGCTCATGCTTTAACTGATCTTTATATTTGAGGTTGGGAAGGAATTTAACGCTGGGACAGACTGGCAAAGCCTGTGGGGTTTTATTGCCTTCCTCTGTAGCACAGGGAACTGCTCACTTGCTGGTGGATTCTCTGTACCTTGAAGTCTTTAACCATGATCTGAGAACTTAAATTACTCAACCATAGGGTAGAGGTTTACTACAGAAGTGGGTGGCTAAGGTTCTGTGGCCTGCATTTTGCAGGAAGTCAGATTACATGATCATATGTCTCTTCTGACCTTCGATTCTTAGTGTTTAGAATATAAAGCTAAAATAGTTTAATAATTTTGATGAGGCAGTCAAATTAACTACTCTTATGAGAAAAACCTAAAACATTTGGGTCTTGGCTGCTTTAGCAACTGCCGCTCTCCTCATGTGGCAACATATCTCTATGATCAGAAGGATCCCTCAAGCTAATAGTGCCCATGTTAAACTGGTAAGGCATGAGTGACAATGAGTTTTTCACTGACAGATCCTTGAATCTGAATCTTACTTCCCAGGTTTGTTTCACCAGTGTACAAGTCTGACCATCACAGTAGTTTGCTCTTTCCCAGGCTGCTGAGGAAGGTGTGTGCTGAGGATAAAATATATTTTTGTGGATTCACAGCAAAGTCATTGGTCTATCTGGGTTGTGTACGCAGAGATAATATTGCTGCTAGTATTGATTAAATATAACCTGGGTGTGTATTTTTAGCATATGCATATGTAATATGGGGAATGGGTCATGTCTGATACCAAAATAAATAAAGTGTGCATCTTTAGACGAGGGGGAAAAACCACCAAGTCAGAATCCTATATTTTAAAGTTTTTTATGCATAATTATTTCTGCATAATGAATGGCTTTTAACTACTGCCAAAAGATATTAAATAATGCCTGGAAAAAAGGAAAAGCTTGATTTTTAAGAAAGGGTTGCTTGAGAGAGCTAGCATATACTAGCAGCATCTGTGGCCGATTATAGCAGTCATGATATGCAAAATATTTTGTTTTTATATTATTCAGATTTACATAGGTGTTGTAATTATATACATTGACTATTAATATCTCATTGAAATACTTCCTAAAAATATGTCAGTGTAATGAACAAGCAAGCATTACCAAAATATTTTTCAACAATACAAATGTATAAATATTGCTTCTATAAACTTCCATTTTTGTTATAAAATCTCTTGCACTTCCTTGCAAACAAAACATTCCTCTAGAACAGTGTTCGTCAAAGTTCGGGTCACAGCCCAGTGGGACTCGGTCCCCATCAGGGGAAATGTAGGGGAAGGGGAGGGAGGAAGGTAGCTGCCTCTCTATTATAACATAGTATCAGTCTTTCAGTACAGAGCACTGAGACAAATTAGGAATGTGAGTCGTTAAGGATTAACAATGAGGTGCTAATTGTTGTTCAGACAATCTCCATGCCTCCTCTCCTAGTCAGTGTCTCTTTTGGCTTCTCTCATTCATATGAAAAGGACTGAGGTCACTGGCAAACAACCTTTCTGGTTTTTATCAACAGACCCAATGAAGAAAAGAAAACAAAACTTTGAATACCACCTTATTCCACCATTTTGGGGATCTAGGGATTGCAGTTATTTTTGCAAATTAGGACTTCCTCTTTTTTCAGTGAGTTGAGAATTCCTTTGCATGCAACAAAAATTACAATTTGTAGATTTTAATAAAAACTCTTTCAGGAAAATTTTTGACTGATAATTAAACAGAAGAGAAAAGCAAACTGTTCTACTAGGAGCCTTGGTTAGAAAGTGTGGTATTTTTTTCTACAATTAGAAAATCTAACTAACAGAATAAAATCCAGCTCAGGGATGTATCTGCTGGAAGGAGAAGTTATAAAAAGGTGCCAGTCTGAAGGAGAGTGGATAGCCTGGTTGTGTTGCTGCCTTATGCACGCTGACAGCGACAGGGGTCACCAGACCAAACAGAGAGGGCTAGCACCCCTTCAGTCACAATACTGTGGACAGTTGTGTGTTCATGGAGACTCATGTGGACTCAGGGAGCAGATGAAGAGCAGAGGTGAAAGTGGAACCCAGAGGGGCTGCTTCAGTTCCTGGGCCTTGGCAGGGGAGAAGGGAGCAAGACCTAGAGGGACTTGGACAGGCTCAACAGCAGGAAGGATCTTCCAGACCTTTCTTTCCAGTCTGGCATTGGCTCTCTTCTCCTTCCCCTATCTCAGCACTTCCATCTCATTTCTCCACCCAGTCACCCCTCATTTGCATGGAGCTCCCCCCACACACTCCAGGCTACTACATGCAATTTTAGAAACTTGGCATTCTTTCTGATTTGAGACAGGCGTATGGCATGTGGGATCACCTACATGGAACATGCAGAAGGTGATCTCAAATTAGATGTGTAGACAGAAGCAACAGAAGCCTCAAGAGAAAGGATAAAAGCCATTAGGGATTACCACCCCCACCCTGGCAGTGGCCACTGTTTTTTCAGTGGAGGGTTGCCGCATGCCAGAGGAGTCCTAAGCACGATCCTGAGAGGAAAAAGTTTGACAACCACTGCTCTAGAATATGTTCCAGTTGAGTAAAGACAGTCTTTAACCAATAATAGGATGCTCCTGGGTTGGTGTAAAGGTAACTATGCCATTTCAAGTCAATCCTTCTACATCAGTTTATGCTGAATGAATTTCTGGCCCAGGGTAAATTCAAGATACAATTGTGTAATTATGTCATTGGTTATGCATTATTTGTGGTCTCATTCCACAGCCCATTGAAGTCAATGGGATTCCTTTTGCATTTAGTTCAATGGGCTTTGAATCAGGTCCTTAATATTCTACACTTCCTTTCCTTTCTCTCTTCCCTAAGACTTCCAGCCAACATAGAAGAATTTCACTTCTTTCTAGTACCATTAACCCACCAGATGTGGCTGATTAATCTGTGAAAACATTATCTGATAGCACTTACACAACCATCTGTTACTACCAATGACAAAAACTTTTATAACTTGGTCAGTTACCCTTTTTAGCACACAAGTAGTAGTTGCTTTGTACCTATGCATCACACAAAAAGATGCTTTTCAGAAGGGTATTACAAAACAGCTGATAAATAAGTCAGGAATTTTTCAGCTAAACTAAACTCTTATTATTGTCACAAAATGTTGATTCTGTTAAACCAAAACTATTTGTGGAAATGTATCAGTTTCATCTAAACTCTCATTTGAAAGTTTCCTCTGATCTCGTATGGAATTTCTAGTGAAGGAGTCCTCCTTTCCCCGTGTGAAAGAGACAAGGAGTGTCATTAAAGTAATACATACAATACACTGTAATAAGGGTTAGATATAAACATTAATTATTTTAAGTGATTGGTTCCTATGAGAGTCACTGTTGTAAAACTTGATTCATACCAAGAAGTGATGGAACTAAATTTCAGTACACAATTCCCTCAACTAAATAAAGATAAAGAAGATTGATTTATGGAAACTGTTAATTGTATTCTAAGGATGCGTGTATCATCTCAAAATAGAAACAAAAAATGTATCTGAAGATTACTGCTTTAAGTTCAGGGAAAGTCAAAGTGGTTAGACTGGATATTTTCAGAAAAAAATGACTATGAAAGAGTCAACTTCTATTATTTTTTTCTCAAGAAATGATAAAATGAAATATATAGCTCATTAATTGATAAAAAGGAAGTGGAATTAGTAATTTATTTAATTTATCAATTTTTAATAAAAGGTAAGCAGAAAGCAATATGATAGCAGTAATTGAGACCGAAACAAGGTTTCTATGTAACACAGAATATATTAATTTAAATGAAGATTAGAAGGGAAATATTAAAGGGTTCATATATTTGGAGGGGGGAAAGAGTAAATTATGGACTTGATCCAGCCGAGAGTTCTGCATGAGAAACACTTACGCCTCCGTAGAGTCCATATAAAGACATATGGAGTCTATGAATGCGGGGTTCCATCTGAATAGAGGTCCCTTCTGTGTGTTTCACTATTACTTTTGACGTACAGGGCCAGAATCTATAATCATTACAAGATGGTAAAGTGGTACTGGAAATAGTCTTCCTAAAAGATGGAAAACCCTAAAGTGCAGTATATCTTAAAGTGTTCATTGTCCCTACAGAGTATACTGGAATACATGAAAACTTTATTTAAATAAAAAAAACACTTCTTAACAATTATTAATGGACATGTAGAATGTCATAAGGAAAGGAAAAAAATAGAGGTAACAGTAAGAACAAAGCATGAAAGATTATATTGAAAACACAACTGAACAGAATCAAATACTGATAGGTAGAATGTAGTGTTGTAACATTAGGAGATAAGATGGGGGGAGAACACTTAGATGGTTTGTTTTTATTTTATTTTATTAAATGGGTAGAGGGGGCGAGAGAATACTATGGGGAAATTGCCTGCTACCTATGGGAAAGCTTGTGGAAAAACACTTATGGGAAGAAAATATCTAAGATTACTCTGGTAGACTTTTCCCCAGATTTTTCTGTTGAAGAGGCTGGGTTTGACCTTGATTTTAAGTGAGTAAACAGATCTACCCACAAACTCTGGATTGCCTAAGAGCAACCAACAAGTATTAACATTTTGCAGCTTTGCTCTTGGTTTCTAGGTCATTGAGAATATGCATGCATCATTTGTTATACCACTTCATCAAACATGTTCCTGAACCTTCACATAGTTATTCTAAAATTATGGGATATAGGGTACTAGGGTGCACTGCCAGTTGCTTGCCACTTCTATGCATGTGGGACCTGATCCAAAATCCTACTAAAGTCAATAGGACTCTTTCTCCTCATATCTGAAAATAAGAGAGAAAATTCCCCATTCCCATCACTGAGAATATAGACAAAATCGTTGCAATCACAGATAGTAAAAGAAATTTCAGTCTGATTCATGAATTAAATTTTCAGTCTTACCACTTTTTAGACTTCATAATATTTGTTGTGGATAAATTAGTCATATACAAATATTTTTATATGCTCATGTGCATACAACTTATAACATCTTGGTCCTGTATTTCTTTGTTTTTTATGTGGAGAGAGCATTTTAAAAGAGAGTTTAAGTACAAGTCTAGATGCACAAGAGAATGAGAATTGTTAAATAAGGTAGGAATTTTCCCAACAGAAAAAGTAGTTTCTTCAAAATTTAAATTTTCTATGTGGGAAAATTTAGCTATTTTTATAAATATCTTCTACCAGAAAAATGGAAAAGAAGTGAGTTTATTTTGAGTTGGCTTGGCAAAATCAGAATATTTCATTTTAGTGAACAAACCAGAATATTTCATTGTAATGAACTACCCTGAAATGTTTCATTTCAAATCAGTTAAGACAAAGAAGAAAAACAAGCAAAACCCCCCAAACCTATCCCCACTCATATACCCCAAGCCTTCCACTAAAAGATTTTTTGTAACATCTAGTCTGACGGGAGTTGTAACTTAGGTGCCCATTGTCTCCTATAAGCCACCCTCTTTCGAGGACTTTGTCTTCCACCTGGCATTTACATTTCATTGTAGGAAAAGAGTCCTTTAGGGAGCCCAGCTCACAGTAGACAATGAGCAATGAACTATAACTCCTATAAAAAGGAACTGCAATTTAATTTTAAACCAATTGAAACCTTTTAAGTCAGTTTAGCAAAACACCATAGGAAATCTTGATTTCAGGAATGTCAAAGCATTTCATTCCTAAACTGATATTTTTCAGCATTTCTATTATATTATCCTTTTAACCCATTTTGTGATTAAAGCAAATGTTTTGTTCCACCTTTAGTGTTAAACCTCACCTAGTCTATTTGGCTCTCAAAAGCATAACCATGCATAGCAGATTGGGACTATATTGTTATGTGAAGTAAGAAATTAGACATTGTTTGTGGACAGGCATGTCTGAATTCTCTGTTTGGAGAACAACACAAACTAAAATCTGGTGTGCAAAAAAAGTGTTACTGAGACTGATACATTCAGGATGACAGAATGAGGTATAATGCAGTTTAACTTCCGCTCATTGGGGATGGATCATGAGTGGAAGAAGAATAATATTCAGTGGTGAACTTTCCACTTATAATTCAGGAATGGGCTAAACAAAGGTGATTTCTTTGCAAATAGTTTCCCTGTGTGGTTTTTGAGTTTTGCTCCTGGTGGAGAAAGGTAATGATATTTCCTTTTTAATTGTCATTTTGCAATATTATCATCATAACTTTTAGTTATCATGCCAGAATTAAACCTGCAATGTCTCAAACTAGTTTGGCTAATTAAAAGCCCATATAATCCAAGTTGGAATTTATCCTTTATTGAATAGTTTACCCAAGGTTAATTAATGGCACCAGTGGTGACTTTTGAAAACACGGTACCCTTCACATATCTGAGTTTTAAAAAGATCAGCAAGTGAACGTAACACATAAACTGCCAGACTAACTCAATAAGTGGCTTATACTTCCCAAGGTCAGTCTCTAGATGGTTTTATCATCACTGAGCATGCAACAAATGGTGAAAGATTGTCACTTTGCACAGATTTTTTTTTTTTGGTGTTGTCAGAACCTGTTGAGGTATTATTACTTAAGAACAATAGCAATGTTAAAGGTCCTCATGCAGATGACTGTGAAATCACCCTTTTAATAACTTAGTAAAACATCATGGAATTCTTTGAAAATGATAAAGAAAATAAATCTATGTATAAATTGAATTTAATATGAGACTTTTGCATGTCTGAAAGGTTCATCGGTCATTCAGAACAAAGCTATAAATGGATCACCAGTGGAATAACCTGATTTTGCACCCTGTCATGGTGATTGCAGAAATTGCCACCTCCTCTTATATTATTTCTGTTTCTCCTGATATAAGACTGACATCTTTTTGCTGAATATCTGTGTTTGTGAGGAGCTTTCATTGATAGATATGATTGAGTGAATTCAGGATAGCATTTTAGTTTTGAGGAAAATGAGTCATTCCACCTTTCCTGATGAAATTTGGCCATGCAGCAGAGGTTCTGAAAATAATGAATGAGAGCTGAGTTACAATCTTGCAAGATTCACCTGTGGACACTATGCTTGATGGAAATAAGAGAAAAGCCCTTTGGTACACTGCTGACTGAAACCATTAGTTAGTTCCTTGTAGGGAGGAAAAGTATCCCTTAAACAGACAATGGTTTAATATTCAAAAGACCATTTTCTGATGGACCCACTTATTATTGCTTAATCTCCAGTATCCCAATTTTGGCCAAAATGATTGAAATGTTGTTGGCAATCAATATTTTATTCTTGTTCCACTTACGGTTCAACTTACATATAGATAGTACTGGTCATGAAGCTGGATGATTTACCTTGGCTCTTAACAAACCTTCAATGTACAATTTAATTTTATATTTACTAGTGGAAATTTTCAGCTAGCATTATTAATTAACTGATTTACTTCAAAAATATATTTTTCTATCAAAAGAAGCAAGGAGTTCTGTGGCACTTAAAGACTAACAGATTTATTTAATGTATGAGCTTTCATGAGAGAAAATCACACTTTGTCAGATGCTCAGAAGATGGCAGAACTTACAGAATGGGAGGAGAATAAATGCAGGGGAGTGTATGACATGGGGTCAGGTTGTACTGTGACAGCAACTCAAAGCAGTTGTTAAGATTGAAACACTGGGAAGCAGCACATAGAGGAAGGTGAAGCCAAATCACTTGTTGTAAGGGGAAAAGAATCCATAGTCATGATTTAATTCTCTTTCACACAATTAACTCTGCATATCAGTTCTTGTTCAGCTGTTTGTCTGTGAAGGCTTGATGTCCCGTTGACTTGCTTGAGCACAGGTGTTAACAAATCATTCACAGAGTGATTAGAAAGATGGAAATGCTTAGCAACTGGTTTTTGAATGTTGTGATTTCTGATGTCAGTTTTGTGCCCATTTATTCTTTTGTGCAGGGATTGTCCTGTTTGTCCAATGTATAAGGTGGTGGGAGAATTTCTGGCATTTGATGGCATAAATCACATTAGTGGATGAGCAGGTGAATGAGCCCTTGATGGAGTAGCTGTCTTGATTAGGTCCTGTAATGATGTCTTTTGTGCAGATATGTGGGTAAAGCTGGCAACGTGGTTTGTTGCAAGGATGTGTGCTATTTGTAATGCTTCTGTTGGTAGGTCTGTAGTTGCTAGTGAGTAGCTGTTGAAGGTAAGGGGGCTGTCTGTAGGCAAGGAGAGGTCTGACTCCCAAGGCTTGAGAGAGTGAGAGATCATCTTTTAAAATAGGCTGTAGATCCTTAAATGATCTGTTGTAGCAGTCTGACTTGGGGGTTATATGTGGTGACCAGTGGTGTTCTATAACTCACTGTTCAAGCCAAAACCGAAGACTGTGCCATAGGAGTCAGCAACTAATGGCAAACATGCCAAGAGTGGCACACAAACCCATTTGGAGTGGCACATAACGCCCTCTCTGGTGCTGCTGAAATTTCCACTCCTGCTGCAAAAAGGTGCTCCAGGCAGCTTTTTTCAGCAGCATGCCACTCAAGGCAACTACTTTTCACACCTGGGGACAACTCTCCAACACATTCCAGCCATGGCTGCCACTGACTTTTTCAGATGGCCACCATATATTTTTAGTGGAGGAGGACACTGGCACAAGCTAAGAGTCAGAGAGGAGATGCTGGCATGTCCTTGCCAATTCCTTTTGTACCATATCTCTCATTTGTGACTTTATCCTACTTTTGTGGCTCCTTGGTTGAGGGGTCGTCCTTTACAGCAAACAAGCACCAGAGTATGATAGCACTCAGCCCAACCGCCTTTCCCCAAGAATGTGTCAACAATGATGTGAGATTGATGTGGGGTAGTATATGCCATCTCTACCTCACGCAGAGATTCGTTCATGGCTGCTAAATCCTTAGTTGTATAAAGTGACCAACTTTCCAAATTAGTTCTGTCACATAAAGAAACAGAACTAGTATCTAGCCATTAGTCTGGAACACATGCACTGTTCAGGCTGTCTATGGAATATTTCTTGCTCCATTTAATTTAAAAAAATCCTTTAAATGAAAAATTTTGTTGGATGCTAGTAAAAGGCCAGGGGATTAAAGTTTCAGAGTCACTTTGGAAATATGATTTAGACTCGTAGTGTAATTCTGATATTATTTTTACCCTAATAGCCAGAACATAAGCAAACACAAAATAAACCAATGAATAAAAGACAGTATTTTCAAAAATACTTTTATGATTTAGCATTAGACCTCTGCACATAACTGATTGTTTTTGTTTTTGGTTCAGTGACCAAACAGAAAAAAGAAATGTGTCAATGAAAAAAAAAATTACAAAATCAGTAAAATTAAACTGGAAGAAAGTTTCATGTTGTGTTAGAATTGAATTGAAATGTTCTTTTTATTTTTGTGATATTTACTACTTAAAATTATAACTTAAATAAAATTCTGAATGAAAAATAATTTTGAATTTTTTGGTATAAAGATTAGGAGCTAAACATTTCAACTGTTTCAGAATTTTCTTTTTCAGTTCAGTGAATTTAGCATAAGTTCATGAAATATTTCAGTGGACCCAAAAATACATTTTTGGGGGTCCAGAGTGTTTTGTCCAGAATGATCTGCCAATTTTCTACCTAATGGTGTAATATTAAAGACCCAAATTACAATTAAGAACCAGTTTCACAGTGAGAGTCATAGAATCATAGAAACTGGAAGGGACCATAAGAGGTCATCGAGTCCAGATACCTGCACTCATGGCAGGACCAAGTGCCCTCTTAAACCATCCCTGACAGGTGCTTGTCTAACCTGCTCTGAAAAACTTGCAAAGATGGAGATTTCACAGCCTGCCTAGGCAACTTACTCCAGTTGGGATTTTTTTCCTAATGTCCAACCTAAACCTCCCTTGCTGTGACTTAAGCCCATTGCTTCTTGTCTTGTCATTGGCAGTTAAGGAGAACAATTTTTGTCCCTCCTCATGATAACCTCTTAGGTACTTGAAAACTGTTCTCATGCCCCCTCTGTGTCTTTTTTTTTTTCCCCAGACTGAGCAAACCCAGATCTTTCAATCTTCCCTCTTAAGTCAAGTATTCCAGATCTCTAATCAGTTGTGTTGGTCTTCTCTGGACTTTCTGCAATTTGTCCACACCTTTCTTGAAATGAGGTGCTCAGAACTGGACACAGTACTCCAGTTGAGGCCTAATCAGGGCAGAGTAGACCAGAAAAATTACTTCTCATGTCTTATTTACAATACTACTGATAATACATCCCAGAATGGTGTTTGCTCTTTGTGCAACAGTGTTATACTGTTGACTCATATTTAGCTTGTGGTCCACTATGACACCCAGATCCCATTCCGCAGTACTCCTTCCTAGGCAATTATTGCCCATTTTGTATACGTGCAATGGATTGATTTTTCCTAAATGGAGCACTTGACATTTGTCTTTATTCAATTTCATTCTCTTTACCTCAGTCCTTTTCACCAGTTTGTCCAAACCATTTTGAATTGTGATCCTGTCTTCCAAACCACTTGCAACCGCTCCCAGCATGGTATCATCAGCAAATTTTGTCAGTGAACTCTCTGTGCCATCATTTAAATCACTGATGAAAATATTGAACAGAAATAATCCCTGTGGTACCCCACTCATTATGCGCTTCTAGCATGACCATAAACCATTGATATCTACTCTCTGGGAGTGGTTATCCAACCAGTGTTTCACCCATCCTATAGTAGCTCCATCCAGACTGTTCTTCCATAGGTTGTTAATGAGAAGGTGATGCCAGACCATATCAAAAGCCTTACTGACATCTAGATATGCCACATCTATTGCTTCCCGACTATCCGCAAGACTTGTTACCCCTTCATAGAAAGCTATTGGATTGGTTTGACACCATTTGTTCTTGATAAATCCATGCAGATTATCACTTAGAACCTTATTCTCTTCTAGATGTCTGCTAATGGGGTCATTAATTATTTGCTTCATTATTTTTCCTGGTATGGAGATTAAGCTGACTGGTCTATAATTTCCTGGGTTGGCCATATTTCCCTTTTTGTAGATGGGCACTATATTTGTTCTTTGGGTCAATGGGAGTTAGGTGCTTACTCTCACTGTACCTATGTAAATCTATATTTAAGTCTTATTTTCTAAAGCTGCTTAAGACTGTAAGGCATAGCATGTCAATTAAATTTTCATTTCTTTTGAAAATGCAATGTGGGGTCCTGAGTGCATACTTGCTTTTGAAAAATTACTGAAAATCTAGGTTCAGTGCTGCTAAAACATAAATTGTTAACTGCAACATAGTATTTGTGCCAATATAGCAAATCACCTACTCAGACACTGTTATTTTATGTGACATTTTCTCTTATTGCAATTAGAATCTCATACATACACTGTCTGTTGAAGAACATATGTAATCCCAGTGAAATGACATCCTTTTAAATGACTTTAAAAAGAACAGAACCCTTACTTTCTTGTTTTGCAGTATAGTCAAATATAGGATAGCAAGTCTACGCACATTTATAGGAAAGCTAGCCAAGTGTGATAATACTGAATATTTGACAAGTCGTCTTTCTCAAAAAAAAAAAAAAAGTGGCTTTGAGTCCTTTACTCCACTGTGAAATTGAAACACTTCATAATTACCTAAACTCAAATTGATCTCCCTGAAATAGGTCTATGATTTGTATGTCCTCTTTTGGACTTCAGTGAGTTTGTGAGCCATAAATTAATATTCATTCATTCATTCATTTAATTAGTCAAACATTTAACCCTGACAAAGATTTTTTTCTTGGAAATGAATATGTCTTACATTTTTAAAAGCATAAATGCATAGAGGAAATGTGCATATTCAGTGTTATTTAGCGCTGAAGTTCTAAAATGAATGAAGGATTTCAGCATCTATACAGGAAAAACCTGTAAGTATATGGTCAACTTGATTATATGAGTAGTCCCATTGCAGTTAATGAGACTGTTTGCGTGCTTTAAGTTAAGCATGTGCTTACAGGCTTTTCTGGCTTAACAGTGCTAGAGAGCCAAGTATTGAGAGGATATGTGAAATTTTTAAACCTCATAAAATAAAACTTCCTTTTTAAAGTGCCCTCTCTTGTTCTGCCTGCTCTCATCAGTTCTGAGAGAACTTTTTGGCAGATTTTGTCAGCCTAAGGATTAGTGAATGAATTGCCAGAACTGCTACTTTTTTTCCCCCTTAATGAAAATATCTAATCTAAAATAACAAATGAGTTTGAAAGTTGTTTTTAAATTAAATATTGCAGAAATGACCATATAAACAGAGCTGCCATCTTGTGGGTAAGAAGATAGTGAGCCAGTTGCTAATGCTGCCAAAATAAGACAGATATATGTTTGTGATAGCTATTAACTATTCTTGACTTTGCACTCTCTTTTAAAATACAATTTTGAAAAGAAGCAATTTTGAGTCTGTACATTTAGTCTCTAAAACCTCTTATCACCTGAGTTCCTATTTTCACTGAAATCTTTAGACCTTAGCCCCAACCATGGTAATGATATATTACATATAATAAAAATTTAAAAATATCAGAAACTTGTGTTTTGTAATATAAATAATTGGTTTAACCATTCAATTGATCTGACAGAAATAACTGTTAGGCAATTTAAATGCAGTAATGATTTCAACCAGTGGGAAATGTTTACCCATGAAACTGAGTTTCATTTTCGCTTGAACTCTAAAATCTCATCTTTTGTTTGATCAATCAGAATTATCTCTGTGTTGATTAATACTGTACTCTGGAAGAAAGAAGCATGCTTAGTCACTGAGAATCAATCATCTTTTTTTTCTGTTAACTGTGATTGGCATTTTGCTAAAGACTTCTTCAACAATAGCTCATTGCCTGTTCCGTGGATGCCATGTGTATATATCATATAACTAAGGGAAGCTAACAGATCAGTCAAAAAAACACTAGCACATTCATGGCATAGGGTTAGGCTGTTTGTTTTGTTTGTGTAGACCGCCTCCCCCCATGCACAGATACTATGAGTAAACGATTGAGTTACATTGGCTCTTTTACATGCTTTTCACTTGAATGATCATTTCTGCAATATTAGCCTGCAATTACTGTTTATGCAAGAGAGATAGCTACAGTGGTCCATTTTATGTATTTATTTATTTATTTACTTACTTACTTACTTACCTACTTACATATTTATTCAGCTAGTTGTCCAGCCAATGGAAAGTATGTTGTTTAACACAATGGAAAACTAGATTTATTGTTGACAATAACTGTGCATTTATTCTAAAAGGGTATCTATATGTTAGTCTAGTTCAGCAAAACAAAAGAGGAGACTGTTGGCATTTAAAAGATGATTTGGGATTTTCTCCCACGAAAGCTCATGTGATAAACAAATTGTTGTTAGTCTTTAGAAGTGCCGCTAGTCTCCTTATGTGTTGTGCATTTATTCTGATCATGAGGCTTCTGTTACACTGACAACTATTGCCTGTTAGGTCTGACCATCTCTCTTTA
Organism: Podocnemis expansa; assembly: GCA_007922195.1. NCBI lineage: Eukaryota > Metazoa > Chordata > Testudines > Podocnemididae > Podocnemis > Podocnemis expansa. Next base: position 41,082,729 of record ML681994.1, read on the forward strand.
TCCATACAAATTTTCATCAAATTGGCTAAACACTAATATTAATTTTAACATTAAATTTATGTATAAAGGGACGATTCAGTAATATTAAGATACATTGTAAATCACTCAAAGACTCTCATTTACCACCTGTTTACAGAATAAAACAAGCCGGCCTAATGATAATGAGTTAGCATTTGTGTGACTTCCATTCAGTAGAGGGCTTTAGGCAATATTAACCTCTTAAATTCACAATGGCCTCTGCTGCTTATTGAGTTCTAATTTTACAAGTACATTTACTAACATAAATGATTCTTCAGAGGGCAAAATATAAAATCTGGACTCTCAGTGCAGCTGTTCTTGTTAAATGTAGACTTTTGCCAGAATACTTTACTTTATCCACATAAAGTATCTAAAAGTTTACAGAAGAATAAATCAGCCAAGTAAGGAAATAAAGTATGTGTGAGAATAACAAATGTGTGAGACATAAATTCATCATGTTAAGATAAGTTAGATATGGGAACTTTGTGCATTTTACAGACCAAATTAACCTACATAATTAGATTTTATCAACAGTGTCTCTTTGTTTGATTTTGGCTATTTATAGCATTAAAGTTTCAGAGGAGTATAACTTATACATGTGATATGTCTAAGTGTATTTTACCTCATAAATAATTCTTTTACTTGTGACTCTTATCTTTTTAGCAATTACTGTGTCTTACCTTTATCATTAATCATAGAAAAACAGCGTTGGCATTCCTATTGTCCAAATTCATCTTTCTGATCTGTAATTCAGTTTTATGTCACTTTGCATGGCAATGAATCTTTTATATATATATACATTTCCATCTAAACACCCATGTTTTCTAGGCAGAAATAAATGATATGGGGCTCTCACTTTGGCCTAAAGTACATTTTGACTAATAGGCTAGCCTCCAGATCACTACCCAGAGCTGCTGTTTATTAAGTCCCTAGAATTTAATCTCCCAAGTCTGTACAACTTGGTGAAAGGACCACAAGGCAATGGCAGAGCTGTTTATCAAGTTTATTTGAGAAATCCTATGATATGTTTCTCATATTCTATATTAAGCTAAAAACATTTCTGATTATATTTTTCTGGGGAATAAACTAAACAGGAGGAATTTTAAACACAGCACTTTGTCTTGGCATTAGGAATACTGAAATGTGAACTAACTAATGTGCTATACATTTTGCTCCAAATAAACATTTGCCAAATAAGCAAATTGGTATAATTCTAAGTAATGGAAAAATATTGAAGTAGATAAAGTGGTACACAAGATGTATATATGCAGCCTATAAGAGATATGACCTGTAATGGTTTTTCTTGGTATAGAGCAAATGAAAGAGCAAATTATTATTCTGTCTTTTTCAGCAAAAGCAGTTTTGGGACATACTATAAAGTTCACATGATTTGTGGAATATTTCCAATAGCATAACAAGATATTTAGTGCCACTATACTTAGGGCATCATATTTTGGACAGTGTGTTTCATGCCTCATTTATCAGGGAATGTCTGAGATCCCACTTGATAGTCAAAGAGTAAGTGCACATTTACATTTGTGCATATATTATTTTTATATTATATTTAGTTTTAAATTCTTAAAGTACCAGAGACTGCCTGTAGCTAACCTAATTATAGCACATATGCAATGTTCTCAGATTTAAACTCTTTTTTTATGTGCATCTTTGAGAAATCTCATGGCTTAATAGGAGGCAATGTAAAATCATTAAAAAAGTGAATTCTCCAGATGCTGTATGCATTAACCTTTCATTTATTACCCCTTCTGTACAATATTTTGATGATTACTGTCATTTAGTAAACATTATGAAAATGCAATTCCCCAAGGCTCTTGTTTAATAATTTAGTCAAATTAGTTTTTGGATTTTTTATTTTTCAGTGTTTAAACTGCATGCACCTGCCACTCCTTCCCCCCACCCAAAGTGGGAGCTTTCAGTACAGTCCATTATCTTCACCCTGGCCCACTATATATAGATAGATACACATTTCAATTTTCAGCTGACAGTTTAGGGTTAAGATATGATTCCAGGTAACAGAAGCCAATGAGAGTACACCCAGTTGATGTTTGTGACATCATCTTACAGTCAGAGTACATAGAACAGCTGAGGTAGATTTCAGCTTCAGCACCCAGTGCCATTATGATGGATGTTTACATCTCTTCATTGAGAGCCAATTATCTTGCTTTTGTGTGAGGCCCAAAGATCACTCATGCTGCCTGCTTGCACAGAGCACTGTTGGATGTAGCTGAACGAATTGTTTTCTCTCTCTGGTAAGAGTCTGTTCTGTTTTACCTTCTCTTTCAGAATAAAGGTGATGTGTTCAACCTGAATAGGAAATTGTTTTCTTAGTCCAGAAGCTTACAAAAGCTTTAATGTGTAAAGAATGGCTTTTATTGAAAAAAAGATGCTTTACAAAGGGCTGTATTTTAAAGGAAAATCAAGTCTGATAAACTGTACTTAGCAATATAAAATAAATAGCATTCATATCAATGTTTAACTTTAAAATTACTGAAGTTATCTTTTAATTGGCAAGATTTTTACCATCAACAATAATTTACTGCGTGCCATTTTCCTTCTTTCTACAGAAATCAAATACTTTGTGGTGAAAAGGAGATGGGAAGGTTTAGAGGTAGAGTTTAATAGCAGATCAAACTCAAAAAAAAAAAAAAAAAAAGGCAGTTTTAGGAAGACTTTTGTGATGGTGTATTCCAAAATCCTGGAGACATATGCTGAGTTACCCGAGTTACAGATTCAGAAATAAGTTATGGTTACTTTGTTCTCCTAGTTAAGATCATTTAAAGGAATGAGGAGATGGATAATATATTTAAAACATTAAATGCACAAGTAGCTGTACTTTTCATTGCATAATAAATTGTCTGATTACAGTAGTGTGTATACACAAAATCTATAGTGTGAGAGAAGAGGTTATCTATTTCAAAATGTTAGTAGCACCATAATTCATACTATGGGAGTTCTTGTATAGTCTCCCAGGTTTGCTCTAGAATAAGTACACTTAAACCGTATGAACTGATGTGGATTTAGGAGATTAGCAGTGACACCGTCACTGACAAATCAGATGCAATAATAGCTTTAATTGACTGAAGGAGTTGAGGGGCTACTGTATGAAAAAGCCAATAATGAGTTTAACTAGTCACATAGTATGAATGATGGGGGATAAAGAACAGACTATAGTTGATTTAAAACCTGATGATAGTTATTTGTATGGAAAAGATTGGAATTCACTAAGTACCTACAATTTAATAGCTTGCTGCACTTATTTCAATAATCTGTGACTGCACAAGAAAAGTTTTAAATAATGGCTTGTTTTGCAAGCATTACAAGTCCTTATAATTCTCAGATGTATTGTTATACAATCTAGTTATGTCTAGGTCCATGCTAATCTTTTGACAAATACTAGCCAGTTTCAGTTCAAGCACCATTTAAATACAGCAGGATTTCTCAACTGTGTTGTACTTTTGCATTTTTACTAGTCCAATCCTGTCTCTGAAGCGCTTAATATTTACCACGTTTGTTTCAGCTCTCTGCCAATATGTGTCCAAACAATTCCAAGCTTGAATCAAATGCCAGATACATAATATAGATGGTTTGGGATGATGTTTGGGGTAAAAATCTCCTTGGCTATATGTTGTCATTTCGATGGCAAAATCCAAAACACCCTGGTTAAGGTTCAAGAATCATGGCCTATAGGGAAATTGAATATTTTATGTTTTCAAAATTCCCTCTGCTTGCTTGTATTATTATCAAGTTAAACTAATCTTCTTTCGTCCTCCTCAAATAACTTGATTTAGTTCCTGAGACTGAGAGGAATAAAATGAAAAGGTATAAAATCCTCACTCTCAGTATTACAAATTTAAAAACTGTTCAGGTCCATGCAGTTTGCCTATACTTACAAGAATTAATAGAGGAGCAGAGAGTAAAGCACCTCTGAGGTTCAGCCAAAATTCATGTATGATATCAATAAACTGTCTCCTGGCGCTGCCAAATACATAGAGATATTTGAGATTTTACTGAGTTTGCGTCCCCAAACCACTACTGCACAAGTCCAGGTGGTTTGAATTATGGGGGTTTTCTCAGACTTATAGCTTATGTTCATTAGAGAAATTTTAACAGTGGGTGCATCCGAAAGGGTGTGAACCCTACACTAGCCCTGACATACTAGTTGTAAAGGAGATAGAACATGCTCAGTTGCTTTCTCTGGGTATGTTTATACTGATGGTGGCAAATTTGCCACTGTCAGCTCAGCATTCAGGGAGCAGTTTGCAGTGAGTCTGCACTCTCTGTGCCACTCCTGGAAGTCAGCCCTGGAGGTCCTGGGAGTCAGGGGATGTAGGGGAAAGCCAGCCACAAGGGATCTGTGGTCAGCTTTTCCCTGATGCGTATTGGTAGCTTACAAAGTTGCCACCAGTTACACAAAGAATTTTACATTCCTTGTGTAACTGGCAGTTGACTGCCGCCGAAAAGCCCTCTAGTGTAGACCATGGCTCTGTGTGAGTATGGCACATGCACAGCCTGGTCAGCAGGTCAGCCCTGTGAGAGGCTTGAGCATGCTCATTGAATATGGAATCAGATTTTAGGTGCAAAACTAAGTCTTTGCTGAGCATGGTCTAAATATGATTTTTTTTTCCCCAAAGGCTTAAATAAATGAGGGAATATTTCATAACAAAGGCAATAGGAAGAGCCCTGATTCCAAGGCCAAGTTTCGAGTTTCTGCTCCAAAACAGGGCATACTGGAGCTGATTTAAAAAAAAAAAAAAAATTAGCATGTGAAAAAGAATATTTTTTTCCTAGCCTTATTTTTGGAAACAGCATTTTGACTGACTGAAATAAATACATAAATAAAAAAGCCTGAGGCAGACACCTGACATATAACACTTTAGCCTCAATTTTTTAAAACTGGCCCAGTTCTAAGCAACTGAAGACAGGGTCTTGTGATGGGAAATATAAGACAACCTTAAAAATAAGTGGTGTCATCAGTCCAACCTATAAGTAGGAGGGATTAATAGATTTCAAATTCAGAAAGACCTATTTTTATCATTTAGTGCAGGGGTTCTTAACCTTTTTGGCTAGGGCCCAGATTAAGCTTAGGAGTCAGCTTTGCGACCCATGATTCATTCCGTGGAGTTCAGCTGCTTTGCCCCCAGCCCCCACCCCAGTGCTGAGTGGGCCCTCTCCAGGGCCTGGGGGTGAGGAGGACTCTGCTCAGTGTTGGCAGGGCCAGGGGTGAAGAGACTAAACTCCGCGAAACAGGCCCTGCCCTGGAAAGCAGCAGCCCTGCACCAGTCACTCTCCACACCTTGGGGAGAGGCGGCTGGCCAGGGATAGGCAGAGCAGCCAGGAATGCTACTCTGGGTTGGCTGCAGAAGGAGGATGTCATGGCTTCGAGAGTCACCTCCTCCCCTGCCTGCTGATTTAGTGATAGCAGAGGGAGGGCAGCATGGTCTCTGGCCCCGGCCCCAGTACCCCACCCTGGGGGCCATGGCACAGCCACCCTGCCATCTCTGGCTTGTGAGGAGGGAGGGTCATGGCAACCCACCCTAAATGGCATAGTCACCCATTTTTGGGTCACAACCTATAGGTTAAGAACACCTGATCTGGTGTGACATGCTGCTGTGTAACACAGGCCACAAAATTTCACTCAGTACTTCATTCATCAAGAGCATAATTTATCATTGAAACCCAGTATATGAGTTCCATGTGAAGAATGGTGCACAAGAAGCCATGTTCAATGTCCAAAATCAAGAAGTTGTATTGATCCTATTAAATCCAGGATCTGTGCTATGTATTCTTGTGCAATGTCTACTAGCCTTCTGTACAGTAACATGTTACACAGATATCTTGTGACAACATCCAAATATCCAATTTTGAATCTCCTTGTAATTCTTGTTTTTCTGTTTTCGAATCTGGCCTTTCTGAAGTGGTTGTCTTCCTCATAGGAAAAGGTAAGAGGTGGAAGTCTGCTTTCACTTTTGCAAAAAATGTGAAAACATTTCAACCCCTGAAAGATATGTGATTTTTATACTGCAAAATATGTACAATTGTCTTTTTTTTATGGTAATCACAGTTATCTGCTGTAATCCATCATTATTTTACACAAATGTCAAGTATTGTTTTTCTAATACCTTGCATTCACAATTTATAAGCAGTACCTATCCGGCTGTGATGGTCTCCTTTAATATTTAACAGTGGCTCTATCTCCAGATCAGCGATCTGTAGAAAATAGCATTGAGATGTTATATCCCTTATTCACTGCTACTAATGCAGCTCCCCCACTGAATAAACATCACTCCTATGGCTGAATCATCATTTGAGGATTAAATCAGATCCTTTGTTACCCTCAATGAACTGCAGTGATGACTACACCATTTCTTCAATTACCATTTTTACTTAGTTGCAGCATAGTTACCTAGACCCTGTGTACCCGTAACTAAAAAAACAATACCAATGTATAAGGTATTGGGCAGGACAGTCCCTGCACAAAAGAATAAATGAGCATAGAACTGATACCAGAAATCACAAAACAAAACAAACAAAACAAAACAAAAAAAGAAAACAGTAGCTGAACACTTCCATCTTTCTAATCACTCGATAAATGATTTGGTAATGACAGTCGTCAGAGATGTGACTGGCACATCAAGACTTCAAAAAGAAACAGCTGAACTCGAATTAATATGCAAATTAAATTCTGCGAAAGCAGGATTCAATCAAGACAATCGGTTCTTTTCCCATTACAAAAGATAATTTGACTTCATGCTTCCCAGGGTTTGAACCTAACAACTGCTCTGATTTGCCGTTACTGTATGACCTTATCCTATGTTTTACACCCCCTTGCATTTATTTTCATTCCATTCTGTAAATTCACCCATCATCGAAGCATCTGACGAAGTGGGATTATCTCCCACAAAAGCTCATGCCAAAAATAAATCTGTTAGTCTTTAAGTGCCACATTGTTTGTTTGTTTGTTTGTTTGTTTGTTTGTTTGTTTTTGTTTGTAGAAGAGACCTAACTAGCATGCTAGCATATCTGGGTGAAGGGTAAAAGGCATATGTTTTAACAATGGCAGTGAATCCCCCCTCTGTTACTTTGCTGGCTAAATAATCTAAAATCAGGGTCTTAACTGCTACAAGAAAACTTTTACTCCTTGGTTTTGACTTTGCTCCCAGAACAAATTTCCTAAAAAGCAGCGTACATCAATGGGTTTGAATTTTCAAATGTCAAAGTAGTAGTTCTTTATGAAATCTCAGCATTATGCAAGAATTCCTTGTTGGGTAGTCCCATTAGGATTATTAAAGATACCGCTGCTTCTTTCCTCACATCTGGCTTTTACAATGCCTGATATCTCCCCCAAAATTGAGGAAGTCTATTTACAGGGAAGTAAATTCTTAAGTGCCATGATGGCCAAAGTGTAGTCATTGAGGTAAAAGAACCTGGGCAAAAGTACTGGAGACATTAGGGCAGTTCCTTAGTTGGTGAATAGCTCCATTGACATACAAGTAAATTATAACAAGTTGCCATCTGAGGATCTGCTTCCAGAAATACATCTCTCATCTCTATTTGCTTCCATGGGAGCCTGGAGAAAAGCTTGAGTTTCGCTCATGTGAGAACTGCCAAATAGATTCAGCTCCAAAGTTAATACATTTTATAAAAGGGCTCTTCCTATAAGCCCTTTCCCCTGATCTAGGCATTGGTTTCTACATATGCTGCACAGTCAGACTGTGCTTTGTGCTCTAATATAATTTCTACAGATAATTTTACATCCTCTCTGGATCTCATTTTAGGGCTTAATATGGTAAAACCCTAAAATACCCTTAGCTGTTGGTATCTAAGATGTTGGTGCTCTGTGTTACCTGTAACCTTTCCTTAAGAGGTAGTCTCCATATAGCAAAAACAACAAGAATCCCATGATACTTTAAAGATTAACATTTCTTTGGGCATAAGCGTTTGTGGGCTGCAACCTACTTCATCTATCTGAAGATAGATAGTTTTGAAAAACTAGTGAATTTAAAAATAAATCATGTTTCCAGTGAAATTTTATATGCTTTACAGTTTAGGGTGAATTTATATGGTTTTCTATGTAAAATTTAACTGCTTTCCTTGAAGTTAACTCTTGTAGGTGTAAATTTCCAGAGGGGTAGTTGTGTTAGTCTGTCTACAGCAAAAGCAACTAGAGTCCTGTGGCACCTTAAAGACTAACAATTTTCTTTGGGTCTAAGCTTCATGGGCTCCAACCCAATTCTTCAGTTGTGTCAGGTGCATCTGACGAAGTGGTTAGAGCCCACAAAAGCTTATGTCTGAAGAAATCTATTAGCGTTTAAGGTGCCACAGGACTCTTGTGGTCTTTGTGGTAACCTATTGAAATCACTCTAATGTGTGTGTAAGGCTGTAGAAAGTAGTATAATTCTAATAACATTGGTTTCTACCTTCACCCCCTTTAGTTTAGCCAGGCAGCCTCTGATAGGTTAGAACTTCATTCCCAGTTGGATAATTCTTTTTTTCTCTTGCATCCAACAGATACCTTTAATTTAGAGCCAAACCAACAAGAAAAGCAGGGAATGGAACTACTAGAGTTCCTAGTAGACTTGTTAAGTTTCTCATGGTGATGGAATGAGGGGTTATCCATTTCCGATGCACTTGTAATGAATTCCTTCTTGGACATGGAAATGTCTATCAGCACCTTGACATGCACTGCAAACTCCAGGAAAGCTAAGCTAAAGATGTGTTGGAATTGACTTTTACAAAATATAAGGGAGAGTCCAAGGTATTGTGACAAAAATATGCAATTTTCTGACTGCTACAATTAAAATATTGTCTTTGTAAATAAACATTTTTAACCACAAAGACTTAAGGAGATAGTGGACTGGCTCTTGGCTGACAAATGTTGGTGTAATCTGAAGTCTGAAAAACAAGCATTTTTGGTAGTATAATACTGCTTGCTAGCACAGCCTTATTATTTTTCTGTAATTTAGATGCATTAAAATGCTGAGGAAAGCTCTATTTAGCTCTGTTTTTGCTAGGACATTACTTTCAATCTTCCATAGTCTCTGGGCCAGGGTTGAGCCCTCATAGAGTTATGCAAACTTAGAAAAGAGGTAATTAAGTGTACTTTGATGCCATTGGGTATAAGAGAAAAATTTTAGAAAAGTCTTAAATGATTTAGAAGCATATGTCTCATTGATAGTGAGTGGGACTTGGGCACAAAAGTTAGTAATTTCTGAAAATTTACCTAAAGAGTCTATTGGACCACCTCACTATTGTGTATATTTTCTTTTAGAACCAATTCAAGGCTAGTCTTTTCTAAAGCGAAAGTATCTTTGTTTGTTTGCACATGAGGGGTTATTCACTTGCACAGCATTGTCCAGGGAATGAAGAGCAGGCTGTGTCCATCGGGCTTTTGGAGATGTCTCTGTGCTTTAGATCCAAAATCAGTGAAGGAAATTCTTCCAGGCAGTGATGAAGTAATGAAGACAGTTGATAGATGTTTGGTTGCATTTGTTGTCTTGGGCAAGGACAAATCCATTTTTATGCAGCAGAGGCCATCAAGCTTCCAAGATCCTTCACAGCTGACTTGTCACTAGAATGGAGGGAAGACACAGAGTCCAATTTAAATGAAATAATGAAATCCCAAGGAGATGTTGTCTCCTCTAGCAGCTGAAGTTGGATTATTTTGACTCTAATAGTGAGCAATTCAAAAGGGGTAGCCAGATTAATCTAGTTCAGCAAAACAAACAAGGAGTCTGGTGGCACTTTTAAAGACTAACAAATTTATTTATTGAATGAGCTTTTGTGAGAGAAAATCCCACTCATCAGATGCTTTCTGGATGGGGAGCTCACAGAATGTGTGGAGGCATTCTGGAGGTAACATATTTCCATGTAGCCAGTTCTTCAAAGGTCGTAGTTTATATACGTGGAGAAGAATTTAAACTCTTGGAATGAAAGATTTTTACTTCCTGAGATGACATTACCTCTGATTGATTTATGAAAGGTGACACTGGCATTCTATGACAGCCATACATAGTCAGTTTTGTCTTCTGAATCAGGCTGGCCTTGCTAGTGCCCGTGCATAGAATTTCAAAAAGAATCTGTGGCCCAGAACTTATGTTGCCAAATTTCTGCTGTGTAGAATCTTAGGTTCTTGGGAACTATTGACCTGAAACTGATTTTGTTTCGTACTCCTTACTAGTTCCCTGTGCTCATTTTACATTGGCTAAAAGAAGCAATACATTGAGATTAAGACTGTGAAGATGGTATCTTTTAATGAGTCAGTAAAAGTTTATCAGAGCCACATGTATATATTTAAAATAATAAATGGTTGCTCCTACTAATTCTAGACTATTCATAAATGATTTATGTTTGTTTTTGGAAGATATAAATTTAATTCTAGTATGAGGAATTTAATGTTGCTTTTCCAGAAGTATTGAAGTACCTAAAGTATCTGAAGTATCTAATAGCCTGGATTTTCACTTTTGAAGATCTTTTGGATTTTATTACAAAGAAATTGAAAGTTTGTTACTCCACAATTAGAAACAGTATAAAATAACATCTTCATACCTTTATTATTACAAGATAATGCAAAGAAATATTTGGTCCACCTGAAAATTATCCATTGTTATTCATTTAGCTGATGAAAAAGTACAATTATAATGTCAAAAATACTTGAGCAACTTTAAAATTGTGAGAGTGGTGCACTAACACTGTTAATGGAATGACAGAGTCCTGCAACTTCACAGAGGCCATTGGTGTATGTGGGCTTCAGATGGATGCAAAGATTTGCCCATGTGCTCCAGTTAAGACCTGTATATACCTGCCCAAATGATTTTATTTTAGACTCATTCTAACCTGCAACAAGCAAGCAGCTCTACAGTAGAATTATTTAGCCCACTAATGATTGAGAAGACCCTGTGTAACTGACTAAGGGCTGTGAATAAGGAGGAGGAGGTGAACACATAGTAAAAAGAAAGACTAACAGATTTATTTATCGCATGAGCTTAAAGTGCCTAGGACTCCTTGTTTGTTCTGCTGAACTAGATTAACACAGCTACCCCTTTGGAACTTGCACAGTAAAAAAAAAAAAAAAAAAAACAAGGATAATGCCTGGCAAAATACAGTGTGTTCATCTGTCAACTGTGCCTTAGTTTTAACCATTAATAACCATAAAAATAATGAAATTTAGTTAGTAGGAGGCCTCAATAAAAGTGCTGTTGTTTAATCTTTGCTGAGAGAAAGAGACCCCCATGCTTTTATCATGGTTTATTTGTGTGACTTAATAAATATAGATTAGCAAATGTAACAGCTAGATTTTGTAGAATATTATTGGTTTTGTTTTGATATGCTTCTGGTAATCAAAGACTGTTCTTTTCAAAACAGCATATTACTTGCACTGGGAGAGGTGACAAATGCTAGAGATGATTTTACTGACTGACAATTAATAAGCACCAACAGGATCCACTTTTTTCCTCTATTTTTACATTTCAAGGTTTCCTACTGTTTCAGCAACACTTACTAGGAAATACAAGAAATCAAGTAAGTTCTCATGATAGGCAGCCAATTTATTGTATATCATTCCAATATGGCCTCAGGTTTTACAGAAAACATAATCTGTCCTTTGGCAAATACTGTCCATGTAATGTCAGTGTTGGTGTTGACATGGATTACTAGCCACATAAGGCAAAAATGTAGGTAAATTCAATTTAGTATGCCCAGAGGCTCAGATTGCACACTCTTCTTTTCTGAAATCAATCATTTATTCAGTCATGAATCTCATTTTCCCTCAGTCATGTTTTCCTCTGCATTTTATACTTTCCACTGCCCCATACTTCCAAAAATCAACACTCGGTTATAATCTGTGAGAAATGTTTAATTAAAACCATAGAAATACTCAGAATCAGTCTTAGTTTGAACATGGACTCTCTTGCCATACCAGCAATGACTGGCCTGTTTTATCTCCCCCCCACCCCACCCCATGTTCTTGAACTGAGAATAGATATGTTTTCTGAATTTTTGGACTGTAGCTGGTCCTCTATAAACTTTATCATACTGTAATTTGTAACATACATACGAGCTAAAAATGGCAACTCTATGAAATATAGAGGGCAAAGTTTATTTTATGCGAACATCATCCCCTAAAGTTTTACTCATGATACAAAACAATGCATTCATATTACAGTGCAGAATTCTTTTAATGATCATTGCTTGAAAACGTATTTTAGCTGATTAAATAATTTTTCTAATCTCCTTATTAGTTAAAAGTTGTGAGACTTTAGCAAATAAGTGATACATCTTAAAATATAAAATGGATGGTCACTTTAGTCTGCTAAATCATTGTGGTAGGTCACATGGTAGGAGCCACATGGCATTTATTCTAACTCATTGAGCCTATCCAATCTAATAAGTCGGCTTGAGTTGGTTTTCCTAATAAAGCCATTTTATTTAGCTCTCCGATCCAATTGGAAACTAAGAGAAAATATATTCTTGTAGCTTTTATCTTTCTGACTTAAGCAGACAATAGGCTATTGTATTATTACTTCTGTAAGTTCTCTATTTATTTAGAAAAGTTTTTGATGGCCTTATATGCGTGACATTACAGTTCCTTGACCAAATTACAGTCAAAGCTTAGTCTCTGTGTATGTCTGAAAAAGGAAGATTCTAAGTCCCCTAGGGTATATCTACACGTATAATTTAATTTGAATTAATGAGGATTAATTTGAATTAAATTAATGCATGGCTACACTGGCTTTCATTAATTTGAACTAAGGAATTCTTTAGTTGAAATTAATGAGAGCTTACTTCGAATTTATAAAACCTCACTTAATTTCAAAGTAAGGGTTAATTCGAATTTATTGATTTGAATTAACCCAATGTAGCCATGTTAATTTGAACTAACCATTAATTCATATTAACACTTTTTGACCTTTTTCCTCCCAGCATACCTTCCTCCTTCCATATATTGGGTGGGGGCTTGGCCCTTCATGGGGGCCATCTTGCAACACCTCCCATCATGCCCTTTTCCTAATTCAAACTAGCAAGTCCTGCCCATAGACATGCTAGTTTGAAGTGGTTTTCCTAATGTGACCATGTTAATTTGAATTAACTTAATTAGAACTAATCATTATTAGTTCAAATTAATTAGCTCTCATTAAGTTAATTTGAACTGACCTTCTAAGTGTAGACATAACCCTACAGCTCATGTAGTGTTACTTTACAGTTTGGTACGTGTGCGTTTTCTTCTGACTGAAACTGAGTATAATTTGTTTCCTGTAGATCAGCAATATTTTGTTGTTGTATCAGAGCTGAGGCCTAATCTTGCTTCTGATTCTGAAAAACTAGTATGACAATTAAGATATATTGACCATGTGGACTGCTGAAGACAGCAAAAACAGTAAAGGAGTTGTAATAATAACGAATCCATCCTTTACTTCTGATGTTACCCTACTTCATCTGTGACCTTCTGCATAATTTTGTTTGGTTACTACTATCTTCTATCACCAATAAGAAACAATAAAAACAAATGAAGATGGTAGCAATAGTACAAATCAACAGCTAAGAAGTGCAGATGTTTGATAAAGGAAACTAAAGGTAAAAGCTATGCCTCATAGATTTAAGGAAAATAAGATGGAATTATTTCAATATATAAGGGAAAAACGAAATCCTAACAAAGATATAAATTCAATACTCAGTAAGGATGGTAAAACTGTCGAGCATCATGTAGAAAAGGCAGAAGTATATAAACAGTTCTGTTATGCATTTGGACAGAAGCATGAGGATACATTCATATCGTACTGTGACAAGGAAGTACTCTGTAATCTCCGTGTAACCAGAGAGGATATCAAACAACAGCTATTGAAAGTGAACAGTTTTAATCAACAGAACTGGATAACTAGCACCCAAGAGCTTTGAAAAGTATTGGTCAAGCAACTTGCTGAACAATCAGTGTTTTTTTTGTTTTTTTGTTTGTTTGTTTGTTTTGTTTTGTTTTGTTATTAAATGAAATAGCAAACTTTAAGGAAAATTCAAGAGGCCTGGTAAAAAGAACCCTGAAGTTCTGCCAATATTTAAAATAGGTAAATGAAATAATCTGGGTAATATAGACTAGTTAATAGGATGTTATAATTAATGCAAATCAATGTGGTTTTATGGAAAACAAGTCTTGTCAAAGAAATCTGATAATGTATTTTGGTGGGCTTATGAGTCTGGTAGATAAAGGTGACCATATTGACATATAACATTATTTCTGTAAGGCGTTTCACCTAGCCCCACAAATAATTCAAATAAAAATATAAATTTAATATAGAGCACATTACACAGATCAAAAAACTGGTTATCTATTAGATCTCAAAAAGGGTTTGCTAGTGGGGAATCATCATCCTATAGCTCGATCTGGAATGACTTCTTTGAAATTTAAGGTTGATTCAAATGGAAGAATGTATGAGTATTTTTGCTGCACAAAAACAGTAACCAAAAAAAATCTGTTTTGGTTTGAAAGTAAAAAAATTTTCAGTTTAGCAAGGCAATGAAAAATAATTTTTTAGCTCTGCTGTAATAATAATCCCTCCAATTTCACTGCTTCTTAATTTGTCCGACTAATATTTTTATTCAATCTGTTAAAGTCTGACTCCACAACTCACAATTTATTTTCTCTTGATTTTATGTTAAACAAACACTGTTCATTTCCTAATTTTTTTTTCTAAATTGAGCCACTGACCACCACTTACCTCTCTTTGGATTCATATCCTTCACTGTTCTTCTGCTTCTTTTCTATTGATCCCATGTCTATTGTCTTCATTATGTTAATCTGTCTGATTTCTCTCACAGTGCTTTTTTGCTCCCTTCTGCTGGTAGTCATCGCTATTTTAAAATTTGGCCTCTAATTTTCTTTTCTCTTCTCACATATTGGATACATTCATGGAACCAAGCCAGGTTTCTCTGGTTTATGTTATATCACTCATTTCTCAGTTCAGGCTTCTTTCTTTCTAAACAATTTTGTAGTAGCCATCTTTAAGAAGTTAGGATTTTCCAACATTTAACAAAGAGTGATATATATGATAAACTAACTTTTTCTTTAGGCTCAGACTAGGAAATAATAGTGATAACAGTGTGGCATGGATGACTGTCCTTCAGAGTTTAATTAAACATGATCTCATGTTTCTCCTTTGTCCCTATTTATTGGTGGTCTTCATAGATTCCTTCTCTTCAATTGTAAAATTCTGACACCAAATACTTGCTGCTGCTGCTGCTGCTGCTGCTGCTGCTGCTGCTGCTGCTGCTACTAAAGCCTATGTGTTTACAACATGGTTTGGCCATTGGTAAATTCAATTTGTTTGAATATGAACTATTAAACTTTCAAATTCTGTGAATGGAATTTTCTCAATAAAATTGCAAGTACATTTCAAACACAAGTTGTTTCACAACTCTGTAGTGTTTAGTCCTGGATTTTATCTTTGTCCTTCACAGATTTATGGAGTAATCCATCTTTTATTTAAGTCAGTGGCAAACTCCTATTTATTTCTAACTGTTGAGTATCAGGCCCTTTTTGCTTCCTCACTTCTCATATAATCAATTTAATTGAAAATAAAAAGTTACAAAACTGTCATTATAGAAATGTGAACATTAATTTGACAGCATGATAGAGGTGTTTGTGCAACTCATTTGACACTTCATTGCTGAACTAGACAGACAAGGCTGTGCCTTTGGAACTTGTCATTTACCAGTGTGTATTACATGTCCCGTCTTTGATCGACGCCCTGTTACAGCCTCAGGTATAGAGCTGGGTTCTTTATCTCAAGTGCAGAGATTCATTTTTAGCTCTGGAGGCTTCTGATTAAAATGCAGTGCATTAGACAACATGGAAACCATCACCTAAGTGTGGACTTGTCTGGGATTCAAAGTGCTGGCCACAGATGCTCAGGATGTTTTCACTGTTCAGAGGAAGTATACTACCAGCTGACTGGTAGGTGTCATGTGTCTTTTGCTATGCCTGAGCAACAGAAATTCTGAACTTATTATAGAAGCAGTTATATAGACTGGCACTTTGGCTAATGTCAGTGGCTTTCATACCATGGGTCTCCAACCCAGTATTGGGTCACTGTCACTCAGGTTCTGGATCATGGCCCCTCTAGACAGTGTGTCTGGGGAAAGAAGCCACCTAGAGTGGCTCATCTCTGCAGCATACCTGTGGAAAGAAGTCACCCAGAGAGTCTGGCTGAGGAGAGTTGGCACTCTGGGTGGCTTCTTTCTGTGGCATGCCTGCAGACCCATCCCCAGACACTGCAAAGAGGGTCTCTCCAGGGCTGCTCATATCCATAGTGTGCCCATTGACCCCCTACTCCAGCCAAAAAAAGCTGCCTGGAGAGGCTTCTTTCCCTGGCATCCCTTGAGGACCTCCCACCATCCCAGCCATGGTTGCTGCCAAATTTTCAGGCAGAAGATACCTTTTGGCAAAGGGGACCAATGGAATGGCTGAAGGTTCAGGGAGGAGGAGGGGCCAGCAAGGGGGTCAGCAAAGATTGTCTACCCCAGTCTAGTGTATATATGCTCTACGACCAGGTTGTGGGCATAAGCGACTTTTTTCAGCTGGGTCCCAAGGAAAAAAGTTTGAAACCCCCTGGCTTATGCTATGGAAACTCACACTTTCAGGTCAGGAGCCTACTAATTCAATCTGTGCCAATTCACCTTTCAAAAATAATTTATTTGTTTAGTTCATATTGTTTTACTTTGTACCACTTTGCATCTCATGCATCTCACTTTTCATGGAGCTTTATAGGTTGAGAGAGACGTGATTTGCATACATGTTAACATTTTTTTCTTCCTGAGATTTATACATTTATAAATGTTGCTGGTTTATGCACCAAAAATCTTTGTAAAAGTTACACTAAGTATGTCTACATGACAACTAGCAGCCTGCTTCTTAACATGGAGAGACAAACGTGCTAATTCTTCTTGAGCAGGTATGCTAAATATAGTAGTGTAGCTGCAGCATCACAAGTAGCCATCCAAGTGCACACTGAAGTGATCTTGCACATTTGTATTTTGAAGAGGTAGTACTGTTCAGGCACATGAAACAGCTTTACTTTTGTTAGGATACATTCTTCAATATTCTTGGAGTGTAATATACCCTTCCATTGCAGACAGTCTACTGAGGACCAAATCATGGTCTTCTTTGAGGTGTTAGAAGGATTACTACATATGGGAGAGCTAACAGTATTTGGAAACCTCAGAATTTCTGCTCCTGGAGTTGGTAACAAGTTACTGTTTATTTGTGTTATGTAGCACTTGTGTGCCCCAGTCATAGATCAGGACCCCTTTGTTCTGTACTGTACAAACACATCATAAAGAGGGTTCCTGCCCTGAAGAGTGTATACTCTGCATATAAGAGGAGGTAGAAAATGTGGATGCAGCAAAAAGATGGAGAGAACCAAATCTACAGTATATATTATAGCGTGGTATTTGGGGAAGTAGGGAGAAGGAATGGAAAAGACAGTGATAAATTTGTCTCTTTACTATATGAACAAGGTATAGTGGTAGAATAACGCACAGTGCAATGTGAAGGGACAATATAGAATACCTCATAGAAAATGTGAAAACTGAGTAAAGTCAATTATATTCCCAGGACTTTAGGTACATTCTTGATTTTGCATGTCCTCTGTGTAACCTCTACCTGTGGAGTTCCTATGAAATCTTCAGTGAAAAAAACATCTTGCCCAAATAGCAGAACCCTTGTAAGAAGGTGGCAAAGGAAACACTATATATTATCCCCGATACCTGTGTCCTTGTGCTTGTATAAGTAGTCTGTTCCTCCCTGAGCCAGTCGGTATGAATTTACCCCACAGCATTTGGATTTGCTGTTTAATTCTCTGCAGGGATTTATTGTTTGAGTTTCCAACTGCAAAATTATAGTATTACCTAGGAGTCTCCAGCAGATGAATTAAATTCTCTGAGTTTTAATAAATTTCATAATAGTGATAAGGCAATTCCAGAGGGTGTTTTATTATGTGAAAATTGTTTACCTTGTAAGTACGCAGCCGACCTTTTAAACATTTCAGGGAAGTGATTGTACAAATACTGCTTCAAGAAAACCACACACCCCTTTAGAATTTAGAATTTTCTTGGTGAATGCTTGTTTTATTAAATGCATTTGAGGTGGACTTTATGTAGATAGAAATGACACTTCTAGAATGCCTGAGAGTGTGGGAATCAAATTTAATGTCCTGGGCAAATACAGTCTGCTCCATCTGTACTATATACTTGTCTTTGTAAATAGCTATCAGAGCATATTCTTGTGGTTATATATATTATTGCAGGAGCATTTAAGGGCTCTAGGTTGGGAGTGGAACCCTATGGTAGTAATCGCTGTACACATTTAATTAAAAGAGGGGTTTTTTTTAAACAAAACTTAGATATGGAGAACATGATCCTGCAAAGATGTGATCTTAAATTAATGGGATAGTATGTAAAGTAAAACACATGTAAATATTCAAAGGATGGGGGCCTAAATATCTCAAGAATTAGTGTCATCTGGTACTACAGTAGTGATCATTATAGGATGAATTATATTATCTGAGCAAACATAAAGAAAGATTCTATGTCTGAAAGCTGCAATCTTTGACACTTTTCATAGCTTTCTATTTACATATAGGTGTAAGACACAGAAGCTACTCCCAACTAACACTGAAAACTTCATAACTACATTATATCTATTTACTATTTTATTTTGGACTTCATTGGATCTTATGACTTTATTTGGAAGCCCTTGGTCCATTGGTTCATAATATGCAGTCTGTTCTTGTTATAACAGTTCAAGTACTGTGATTAGAAACAAAAAATAATGCAAAAATGGAAGTAATTGTTGGAGACAAAAGCTTTAATCCATTAATTTTGCAACTTTTTATTATTTCATCATCAAAAGTGGTTTCATGAATAGATAATAGAGGGGGAAATTATAGAATGCTGAAGTAAACTAAAATATATACTACACTAGGAAAAATAAATACAAAACTAAAATGATCACCATTCTAGGGTTCTGTGAAATGACTTTCAGTGTACTAAATATCTTCCTAATGTGAAAAAGTAATTGAGTGTTCAGTATATGTATTATGGATTCCTCTGTGGCTAGCCTCTAGAAGACTGGTCTACTATAATGACTTGCCAAGAGCCTTTGTTTTAGATAGCAAAGACTCATGCGTTTAATGTTCAAGGTCCTAGGTTTGGTCCCAGTTCCTGACCCCTGGGATCAATGATTATAAAATGAAAGTGGAAATTTAATAACTTGATTCATGATGCATCCTAGTAATAAAGGGAATTCTATTTTGAAAACTTCCATAGACTTGCAGTCAAGAAGTCCAATTAATTATTAGTGTTAAATAAGAAGTGCTAGATGGGAAAAAGGCATACTCCAGCTCTTGGGAGTGTGCTTGAAAACATAACTGACTGAAAACCTAATTAAGACTCAGATATATTTAATAGGATACCTAGAATAAATGGAATACTATAAAAACAACTGGAATGGGTCTGTTAATATCCAAAAGAGTTATTTTAGATACTGGAAAGACAAGGATGCCCTCTCTGATATAATTTATTATGGACAATGATAAATACAGCTTTGAATAAAACAGCTGCTATTGCCCTGGAGGAAAGTTTAGATGATGACTTGAAAATATAGAGGTTATTCCTTTGAAATGTAGAAGAAATATAACCAAAAATCCCCCAATAAAAGAAATTTATAGTTTGTCATCACATGCTATAAGAAACATTTTCCCAGTAATAAAGAATTTAGCTTGCTTGTGGTGTTAAGCAATATTGCTTAAATAGCTAGAGATATAAAGTTTAATTTGGCATCAAGTTAGTCCTTAGTAAAAGAGGTACCTTTCAAATCCCAGTAAAAATTGAGTTGTGACCTTTTGAATATCACATGCCATGTATGCGCAGTATCACTTACATGTAAGACACTTGCTCAAAACACTAAACATATATATTTCTATAACTCTAGACACCTCTTGATTCCATATATATTTTATTTATTCATATGTTTACATGATAAAAAGTCTCATATCTGTGCAGTATCTAGCTGAATAATTCTTCCAGCCCATTTTCCTTTTGGTCATCAGCACAGACTGATATAAGTGGAATTAGGGGAAATGAAGAGTTAACCATAAAATTAATTTAGCAGCAGGGTTTGCAAGCTTTGTATGTCAGAAAGATTTCATAATTAAATTTTCTCTTTTGTCATGTTTAATCTTCAGTGTGGTATGCACATATGGCTTCCTGTACTTTACATATAAATGACTTTCAAAAATGCCGTCAGAGTATCATAGGGTGCTTTTTCAGCTACCTAGTTGTGACCATAAGCACATCTGTGTACATACGTACACACTGTAATAATTTTTGTACAAAATATGCCTGTGAGATATAACTTGAAAACTAATAGCTCACTGATGATTAACATTCTTGTCTAATGTGTGTATGTAATATGTATTAAAATTCTGTATATATGCTAGAATTATGATGAGAGTTTGTCTACACCAAGCATTTCAGTGGGACTTAGTAAACAGATCTGCTCTAGACAGTAGACAAACAGGGCTGGATTAGCAGGGTGGCTTTGGTCCTGGGGCCTGGCCAAAAGGGGGGCCTGGGTTCCAACTCCCAAAACCCCTCCGATAATTTGCCCGCCCCCCACTCTATTCAGTGCTGGCAGGGTAGGAGCACTTAGAGAGCTCTTGCCTTGCTGGCACTGCAGGGAGCAGTGGGGAGGGGCCCTGGGGGCAGAGGCTGGGCTGGCTTGCACTCTATCCTGACCCTGGGCTGACTAGTGCCCCCCTGGGGGTGGCGTGGGCTGGGCAGACCACTGTCTGCTCACTATGCCCTGAGGCAGGGCCTGGCTGACTGTGGCCTACTCCTCTCTGGCCTGACCATGGATCTCCAAGGCCTATGGCCCTGGGTGGTCATGTTGCTGTGCTGTACCCCAACCATGCCCCTCCCTCTGACAGACTAGCCAGAGCAGGAGTGCTCTTTGGCCCCAGGGCCACCCCCAGAGATTGGGGGGCAAGACCCAGCTTCTTCAGTGGGGGATCGAGCCCTGGGGGCCCCATGGTGGAGGGCAGCTGGGGCACCAGCGCTGGTTAATCTAGTCCTGTAGATAAAGGAGTCTCTTTGCATCTCTTCAGCAAGAGACAATGAAGGCCCATTTACATAGTAGGGAAACAAAGCTATTAATAAAACAGGGGGAGAAGATTGCCTGAAATAGAAAAATTTGCCTTTTAGCGAACACTGGTGGGCAATAAGAACAGCATGATGCTGCCATTACCATCAGAGTCCTTGTAGTCTTTCTCTCAACTTCAATAAACTCTGTTTTGAGGTGTAACCCTTCTGCCAGGACAGACTGGCAGAACAATGGCCACGTTCTATGTCAAGGGGTTTCCAAATAATGTAGCACCACCAATCAGCTAGAGCCCTCACCCAGATTTCCAGGAATCCTGCACTGTTTGCTGGGCACCCCAAAGGGATAAAGGTTCCCCATTTGCATGCATGAGACTGAGTGTAGTAAACAGAACATTTAATAGCAGCAAAACAGAGTGCAAAAGGCCAAATAACAGAAATAGTACTGATCTCACTAGTTAGTACAGAGTAAAGTTCCCAACAACCCACACCACATAACAGAACATACAAGACTTAATGGCAAAACTGGTACTGATCTGTGGAATCAGTATTAACTAGTTTCCCAATCAACCCTAGAGTAAGTAGGGAGTGTCTTTCACACCAGCTGTCTGCCGATGCCATCTACTGGTCACTTACTCCATCCTATAGAACTGTTCCTTGGCTCCGCCTGCTGTTTGCTGGCTGTGCCCTCCGGTTACTCATGTCACCCAACTTGCCACTGGCTGCTCCCACCATCTGCCAGCTCCGCCCTCTGGTCACTCACTCAGCCAAGCTCGCCACTGGTCCCTCTCACCGTCCACCGGCTCTGCCTGCTGTCCACCGGCTCCGCCCTCCGGTCACTCGCTTCACCCAGCTTGCCACTGGCTCTGCCCGCTTTCTCCATCTGCTGCTCCTCTTCAGAAATTTCAGCTGGGGGGGGGTTTCTTCTCAGCTTCAGAGGGTCTGCCTTTCCCCTTCACAGCAGCTCTTAAACATCAAGTAGCATGCAAACACCTACTGCCCTTAACATAACAAATGGCCTCAAATAAGCCCAAGCCCAAGCCCAAGCTGTCATTTGACAGGAAGGCTGAAGTGAGATAGGAATGCCTCCAGCATTTTCCTCCAAAAGGAGCTAATGTGAAGCCCCACCCCTTTTCTTTTCTTTTTCAGGCTGAAATATGCAATCTCCTTTCTTTCAAGCCTCTTTTTAACTAAGGGTAATTTTTTACCCTTTAACTAATCCAGACAGATTTGAAACAAACCAAGAGTAGCAATTTACAAAAAGGCAGTATTTTGTATTTCTCTTCAGTAGAATTGCAGATATTGACAGATTTGTGAGTAGATTGACCCCAAATACCACTACCCACTATGCTTTGCACTTAGTATGCAAATACCATGCTAATACAGGACCCTACAGGACCCATGCAGATTAGTTGCTCCACTTCAGCAGCTGTTAGGCACAGCTCCTAAAACTGCCTTACATCAGCAGCTGTTAGGCATAGCTCCTAAGCCTGCCTTACAGAGGGATAAACTCAGAATTGTCCATTTTAAAGATTCACTGTACTATTTAAAAAAAAAGGAGTAGAAACCCTTAAGCTCTCTCTCTCAACTAAGAAGGCAAAGGATCTGTCACTTTGGACTTCTGGAGGAGATCCTGACTGAGAGGGAAAGATGGTCAGATACATTCCTAGAAGACTGTGGGTGGGAAAAGCTATTTTAAACACACAAAAAAATTTACTAGATTCAGTTCTATGTACTAGAAAATGCATTTTAATTGTATTTCCTTGTAACTATCTCTATTTTTCTTTGTCACAGGATATACATCTGTGCACCCTGGGTTATGATCTCTATGATTTTTCTGTTAATTTGTGCACTGTGATTGTATGATTTGATGCCAATTAGACCATGTAAGCTTTCTTTATGGATGCTCATAACCTAATCTATGTGATTACTATGATATCATGTTTCCTGCAGTGTCATGTATGTGTACAGATATCTAGCATGTTTTGCATAAGGGGCTGGGAGACAGACAGAACTTTCTCCCAACAGCAGTTAAACAGCTACAGCTGTGAGCAAGCAAGTACCCGGAGGTAACAAATAATATGCAAATTGAGGTGGCTCAGACTGGCCAAAGAGATCACCTCTGCCCAGAAGGGAGGGGGCAGTTGAGAAGGTTTTGGAAACAAAGAGAGACACTTGGAAGGATTTGGGGCTTTTTGCCTGGGACTCTCTATCTTGAAACAACTTTAAGCAAGATCCGGGCCCTGACTGGTCTCAGGCAGAGACCGGCTCTGGAAACATCTGACAGACAAACACCTTGAGCATAAACTTGAACTACAAGTTCATTTAGGTAGAGATGTCAGTTTAATATGCGTGTTTTACCTTTTATTTCCTTGCGGTCACTCCTGACTCATTTATATCGTGATTCTGCCATGATTGTCCATATTCTCACTTGGAATTGTAATCTGATCATTTAGCTAGTGTTGCTTTATCTAAAACTGTGTGGTCTTTTGAGGGTTTGAATGAAGAAGGCTGGTCTCAATCCATTTCTTTGTTAAATGGATGGACTTCAGTGTATGCTGATTGGGAGTGATTCCCAATCCCTGTAAGACAGAGGCTTTCAGTGAGGTAACTGGGTCTGGGAGTGCTCGCTTGGGGACTGTCCCTCGAGTAGCCAGAGGGCATATGCCCACTGATAGGGACCGATTGCACACAACAGCCTTGAGTGGACTGACTCAGTAGTGAGTGGTCACTTGGCAAAGTGGGGTGAATCATGGTTCAGGAGTGAGAATGGGGGGGGGGTTGTAGCAGCACCCCAGGCCAGATCTGGGGAGCAGCCTGTCACACTCTTATACTTGAACTCACTTAAAATCCTGTTCTTTCATTAATAAACTTGTTTTAACTTTTAATATAAAACACCAGTGCTGTGTTTGCATTACAGTGGTCCCAAACTGTAGTTAAAATGGTAAGCTGTTTGGTTCTGTCTTTTTAAAGGAGCAACACGCTTTACTATTCCCCTACATGTCGTGGGAGAGGGCAGCACCTTGCACAGAGCATGGGTTTGGGAAAGTGCATGACTAGGGATGTGTTGGCATAATCTTCTATTACTCAAGTATTGTAAAGACAAGAGTGCATCTGAAATAACTGTTTTCAGACCGGTGGAGTTGGAATGGTTGAGTTGATTCAGAGCTGTACAGCATACAGTACGCAGAGTGCATGCTGGCTGTTGCACAGAACAACAGGCAGGAAGTCACAAGAAGCAGAAGCATTTTGAGGTACACAGGGTCATAATACAAGAGGTGGCACAACCGTTGTCTGGTGTGAATTACCTTCAAGTATGTGACACAAGTGAGTAGCACTGTCTAGCCTGTCTCCATGATCTCCTTGTCACAAATACACATAATCTGTTTGTTTTCCACCATGTTTGTCTTTAATCCTCAATTTTCATGGTAAGATATAGCACCAGCATTGAGCAGAAGCCTCCCCAGCTCACCCTCTGATCTTCTCCCTTTATGTTTGTTTGGTTCCTCATGTGTATATATCCTCCCCATTGTCAAGCCAATTATCTCCTGCTCCCAACACTTGCCGTCAAATGTAGTAATCTCCACTGTTAACATGGGCTATGTCTACATTGGCAGAGTTATTTCAAAATAGCTATTTTGAAATAACTTTGCCAATATTAACTCAACATAATAAATTTGAAAATGTGCATCTTCACCAGTTTCCTTTTTCAAAATAAAGCAGGAATTAGTATTTCAAGATAGAGAGTCTACATTAGACTCTCTAATTCAAAATAGATCCCCCCAACAGGTTTCCTCGCCTGGGGAGAGATGCCGCCTCCAGGGCAGCCAAGGAACCCCAGTGGGGCTGTGCTCTGGGGCTGGAGCTGCCAGGAACCCCTACATGGCTGCACTCCCCACCAGGGAACATGGGCGGGGCCGTGCTCCCTGCTCCACAGCCAGGGAACTGGGGGGTGCCACTCCCCCCTGCATGCTGGTCTGTCCCCCAGCCTCCCTGTTCAGGATAGAGGCCCAATCAGCCTAGGAGATGCTTGCGGTGCCTGGCAAGCAGCTCCCAGCCTGGTCAATTCATGGGGTGCTGCAAGCAGCTCCGAGCCCCATTCGGCTCCTCGCCCCCTGTTAGCCCCCCCATCCTGAACAGCAAGGCTGGGGGGGCAGATCAGCATGCAGCAAGGAGTGGCACCCCCAAGTTCCCTGACTGTGCAGCAGGAAGCACAGTCTTGCCCAGGTTCCATGGTGGGGAACGCAACCCCGCAGGGGTTCCCTGGCTACCCTGCAGGGAACAAAGCCACAAGGGGACATCTGTCCCCAGGCAGGGAATCCTGTCATGCCCAGTGAGGGACCCTGGGCAAAATACAGCCCTCCAGGGGGAATCCCCTGATAATTTATTTCAAAAAAGCCAATTCCATGACCTAGAATGGCTTTTTTTTGAAATACTGTAACTATTTTTAAAAAAATACGCTCTTTTGAAATTAAAGCAGGTTTAATGATTTTGAAAAAGCTCTTAGTTTTTTTGAAATACAGAATTGCTTTTTGAAAAAGCAAATGCCTGCCCGGACATGGAAGAATTTTTTCAAGGTAAGCCTTTGTATCCTGAAAATCTTATCAGTGTAGATATACCCATGCTGACTGATTCCCGTTACCCCCTCAGCTTTTTCCATGTTGCAGAAACCTCAGAGAGAAGAGCAGCAGTCAGAACTGCACAACACTACATATATATGTGCCCAAAGTTGTATTAGCAATCGTATGACATAGTGCTTGAGAAATAGCATCTGGTCATCCAAATATAGAGCACCATAATGTATATTTCTAAGGAGGAAGAGTTGAAGGGCCAAATACAAAACAGATCATGCCTGGCTATTATGAGGGTCTATAAGAAAGAGTACAAGGAGCCTGGCCTTCCAACTCAATGTGGGTTGCCAAAAGGCTGAGCAATGTCTATATAACCCTTCTGCAAAGGCAGGCTGGCAAGACAAGGTCAGTTTTCTATATCTAAGGGTTTCCCAATACTATAACACCACCAGCTGGCTCAAGCCCCCACCCAGATTTCTGGGGAATCCTACACTGTTCCCTGGGCACCCCAAAGGGGCAAGGCTTCCCCACTTACAAGCATGAGTCTGAGTGTAGTAAACAGGGCTTTTAATAGTAGTAAAGCAAAATGCAAAAGGACAAATAACAGAGATGAGCGCTAATCTAGAAAAATTATATAGAGCGAAGTTCCCAACAACCCACACCGCATAACAGAACATACAAACAATGGCAAAACTGGGACTGATCTGGAAAATCAGTGCTAACTAGGCTCCCAACCAACATTAGACTATGTAAGGAGTATCTTTTACACCAACTGCCCGCCAACACCATCTACTGCTCACTCACTCCATCCTCTAGAACTGTTCCTTGGCTCCACCCACTGTCCATGGGCTCTGCCCTCCAGTCATT
Organism: Podocnemis expansa; assembly: GCA_007922195.1. NCBI lineage: Eukaryota > Metazoa > Chordata > Testudines > Podocnemididae > Podocnemis > Podocnemis expansa. The sequence goes on from ML681994.1 coordinate 41,109,344, forward strand.
TGTGCCATCCAGCTTGCTGCTGGCCGCTCTCACCGTCCGCTGGCTCCGCTCTCTGGTCTCTCACATCACCCAGCTCACTGCTGGCTGCTCTCACCGTCCGCTGGCTCCGCCCTCTGGTCATCTCAGCTCAGAGAGAGAAATTTCTCTCTAGTGATTTTTGGTCAGAGAGAGAGTTTGCTTCTCTCCCTGGTGATTCCAGGTCTTAAGTAGCTGTAAACAGGTATGTCTATCTAAATGACAAAGGCCATAGCTATCAAAAGACAGGGGAAGCAATAGAGGGAGAGGCCAGAATAGCCTGAGACCCCCATCTCTGTCTCTTTCAAGTTCTTTCAGGTTGAAACATGGAGTCACCTTCCCTACAAGCCTCTTCTTAACTAAGGGCAGTTTTACCCTTTAACTAATTCAGACAGATTTGAAACAAACAGGGAGCAGCAATTCACAAAAAGACAGTATTTTGTATGTCCCTTTAGTAGAATTACAGATATTGACAGAGTTGTGATCAGATTAACCCCAAATACCATTACCAACTATGCCCTGCAGCCAGTATGCTAATCAGCTAATTGTGCTCCTTGTATTCATGCTAATATAGGACCCATGCAGATTAGTTGCCCCCCTTCAGAAGCTGTTAAGCACAGCTTCTATGCATGCCTTACATCTACACTTAGAAGAGCATAAGGACTGCTTCCTCCCAAGTCACTGCTGGCTGGTGCATGGGAGAACTATCTGCACTCTAAGAAGGCATGTAGTAGTAGCAGACTCTTCATTCTGCTTTCTACTTCTTTCTCTTTAGTGTTATGTCCCCCCACCACACAACAATGCCTTACAGGAACAACTGAGTCTCTTGCCATCTCCTGACTTTTAAATGCTGCAGGATTATTAACCCCAAGCACTCAAAAATGATGAGGTTGGATTAAAAATCATATTTTAAGAAAATAATTATAGCTTGGTTCTTTTTGTCTTTTTTGTTTTTGTTTTTTGAGTCTTTGGGGTGCACTTGCAATATGTTTTCAAGTTTTAGTCCTGAACCATAAGAATTAGAAATTTACTTTCAATTTTTAATGGAAGTGGGGGATTTTAACATAACCAAGTCTCCTCAGAAGTTAAGGTTTCAAGGATAATACCAGTATCTGAGACCCAAGAAACTGTGAGGGTTGGCAACACTGATTAATTAGGAAGCAGCCAGAGGTTTGACAGCAGCCTAGACCTACTTAAGTTAGTTTCCGTCATTGAGATCACTAAAAATAACAGTGGAAATGTGGCCGTATCGACTGTACAAGACTATCTAGAATTCTATATATGAATTTAAGCGGTGAGCTCCTGCCACCATCTGTGCTGCTTGGAGCTTCAGTGCTGCTTTTAGCTAGGTAGCTTAGCCTGCCTACACATACTTCAGTCATACTTTCTGTTGCATGTAGACATACTCTTAGTCACAGGTTGCTTAGCTTGATAAAAGATTTATCTGCCAATCCATCTATCTATCTAATCTGAAAGAACGGGTTGAAATGCTTCCAGGGATTTTAGATGTATTAATATAAATTCTAATGTATGAAAATAAAACTGTCTTCTAAACATTGTTCTAGAAAGAATACATACAATATTTGGTTTGAGTCCCTTTATCTGGTTCTGGTGGAGTGTTGGACTCTTAAGGCTATGTCGAAACTAGCCAGTTAGTCCGGACTAAGCAAGCTTATTCCGGACTAATTTGGTCCAGGCCTACGCTAGCCTTTGACTAGTTTGAACTAAAAAAAACTTCTTAGTTCAGACTAGTCAAAGTTTAGTCTGAAGTACTAAGTTCAACTGGTTAGGCTGGACAAAGCGCTTAGTTCGAACTTTAAGTTAGTTCGAACTAGTGCAATGTAGACCAAGACTAACGGCCAGTTTGAACTAAAATGTTTGGACTTAGCAGTTAGTTTGAACTAGCTGTGCTAACTAGTTTGAACTAAAAAGCTGAGGTTAGTCCAAACTAACTCACGGTTAGTTCAAACTAATCTGGAACTGTTCAGTTTGGACTAAGGAAGTCCAAACTAAGCTTTCTGATATAGACAGACTAAGTGTCCATGACTTTTGGAAAGGAGAGTTGATATGTGAGAGGGAAATTGAATACAAAGCAGCCCTTTTAACTCTATCTTTCCTGATTCTGTGGATGAAGGGGAATGCAGAAAGCCCAGGAAAGCAGTTGAGAGTATTTCCTGCAGGTTTAACCAAATAAACTGTCAGCAGATAGCAACTGCAGAACCAGGGTACTACTGTTTCTGAAGTGGCAATGAGCTGCTGAGGAAGAGAAATCTTCTCCTGGGTGTAACAGAGAAGACAGTGGAAAAAAAGGAAAGGAGAAGAAAACAGACTCACCAATGAGTATGAGAGGAGGTTGCTCCGAATGACCTAGTGTCTAGGCTTGGAAAGCTACTCTTGAGAGACCCCAGAACCTCTAGTCATTTGTTCTGCCAAAGCTTCAGGGCAGAAATCCTATTATTTTGACTTTGATAGGCAAGGGGAGATGCAAACTCATTGTTGGTGCTAGTGTGTCCTGCTGCAGCTGGTTAATATACATGTAAATGAGTAAACACTAACCATTACTGTACCTTTCCAACCAAATTACAATAATCACTTTTTTATTATAAGCATATAGATTGTTTTGTTATTGGTCTGATGAGATTCATTTTATACTTTGTATCCCAAAATGATTGCCTTTTCCTACTTCCTAGTTCAGATTCCATACTGGAATTATAGTTTGTGTTTATTTAATTTTCCGAAGTATTCAGCCATACCCTCACTACTACAATTAATTGTAAACTAAAAGCATTCATAAATATGTGTCATCCTATTAGTCACTCTAAACTGAAGTGGATTATTTCCTCTGTATTTGTACTGCACCTAGCACATTGGGGCTCCTAAGGAGGATCACAACATAAATAAATAACAAAACAATGCAAATTCAGTAGTTTCAAGTAAGTGTGTATTGTAATTTTTAGTTAGGTAAGTGAACGTGTGATATACTTTATATAACATGCCACACATATTTATCTTTAGTTTGCCACTTCCTCTTTTGTGTGACTTTGTCCTTTTCCTTTTTGTATATGTCCTGTGTTAAAATCTAATTTAGTTTTTAAACGTAAAAAAATGACTTAAATTATATCCATTAACAAATTGTAGTTACTATGTTTGAGGGGAGAGGGTTAGCCTCATTCACTTGCCAAGTTTCAAATTTCAGTAATTCAGAATTGGTCTCCCAGTTGCTAGTATGTGTTAATTAGTCTCTGTTGTAATGGTAAAAGAGGGATATGGACTGCTCGTCAGGGCAGCAGTCGTGCTGATATGGCGCTCCACTATCTTTAATGCTACTATCAGTAAATTTTAAGAAGGCAATGAGGACTTTTGCAATATAGTCTTTGAGGATTCAGAAAAGGTGACCTTCAGCCTGACAAATGATGAACCCTGATGAAATCAGGAAGTGAAAGATGTGGATTTCTGTTAGTTACCAGAGAATCACTGTTCCTCAGAATGACTCAGGATTATCTATTCAGAAGAGAGGTAGTTCACACTACATCACCTCCTACATTAACTCCACTAGCCTTTCATCCAGAACTCATTTATCACTGGGCACTCTCCAAGCATGTACATTAGTGGATCCTTCCTCCCACAGGCTCTTCAGAAAAGCCTGACAAGTCTTGAGAAATTGCTCTGGTGTTCAGACATCTAAAAAGTGACTCTTTGAAAACTGACGAAGTATAGTTGTTCCACTAATGATGTACCAAGATTTGCTCATTCATCCACTGTTCCTTTTGACCTTATCTAATTTTAATAATCTAATCTGATGAATAGTCATAAAGAAAAAGAACAGTTGCTATTAAAAAAGGAGCAAGGTTAAAATAAAAAGTGTATAAAGACAGTCCTAGGGGGTCAAACAAATTCACAAAGCTATTACAGTTCAAGGTTGAGGCTGAAAGTCTGGGCTTAGTGCACATGATGGAAAGCATATTGCTGACATCCCTGGTTATTCATCATAATTAACTGTAGCAACTGAGGCAGCAGGGGCCATTTTTTTTCAGGATGGCATTTCAGGGATGCTTTGTTTTGGGTTATCTGGGTCTAATTTAGACTGTATTATTGTCATAAATTAGTAGTAATATTTATTATATAGAGAGCTCTTTGTATTTTTTTCAAATCATTGCTTAAACATTTAACTGAATCTTCACAACATATATGCAAGGCAGATAACTGTCTCCATTTTATGCATGAATAAAATCAGTCCTAGAGTCCATGCAGTGAGTCAGAGACTGAATTAAGCTTTTAACCACTGGAAGAGACAATCAGTCACTTGGGTGTGTCAAGAATGCTGTAAAAGACCACTGGCTGACCCAAATCAGTGGAATACAAATCTGTAGGCTTGCACTGTATATAGTGTAGTGATTTTGATGGGACAAGATCTGGTTTCATTTAGAGCAGGGATCTCAAACTCATGATCCTATGGCCACATACAGCCCCTAAAGTTATTTTTGTGGCCCTATTTTTAGTGACAATATCACTATCAATATTTGTACTATCATTGTATGAAAAGGTTCCAGTGATGTGGCCCTTGGGCTGCCCTACTGTACTAGTCCTTATGCATGGTGCGGACGTTGGGATAATATACTAGTTCTTATGTGGCCCTCGTGGTGATTTGAGTTTGAGACTCCTGATTTACAGGAATTCTATATCTATATGGCATTTTGCCTCTAAGTATAACATTGTCTCATAGCAGAAAAAAGCCAGTTGCTATTCACATTGGAAATACCAGGCCTCAAAACTGGAAATTCATACTGTTCTCTTACCTGTAAGAAATTAGATTAATACTGTTATGTTTATTTCTTATTTTGGTTCCCGAGGAATGCATGCCAAGTGTACCCCAAGTGTAGTCATGTTGGTGAACTAAGAAGGTAGTATGATGAAGTCAGGCTGGAAGGCTACAAAAGGGTACTTGATGGCAGACATGCCAGCTTCCAAATGGTAAAAGTCCTTTTCCCCACGGGCAAGGGGGAGGTGATTTCAGCTTAATTAGGAACACCTGAGGCAGTCGAGAGCTGCCTCAGGCCTGTTAAGCCCCTGCCTCCTCTAGAGGGAGTGGTGAGAGAGAGAGAGACAAGCTATCAAATGCTTGTAGGAATAAGAAGAGAGAAATCAAGAAAATAGAGCTTCTTCCCAGGAGGTGAGCAGAAGAAACTCAAGCATTCAAGGCCTATTCCACCTCTGGAAATGACTGTTACACAGAAAAAGTGAGGGGGAGCTTTCCCACAGTAGGAACAAAGTAGCATTGGTTCTGCTTTATAATATAATTGCTTATGAAGTTGGAATATGTATTTTCGTTCAGTATTTTTCCCTTCTTTCTTACCGTAGACTATTTTATCACATAATAATAGGACGTGATAATCAGAACGAATAGAAGAAACTGTAGTTCGGGAAAGGGTCCCAGATATGAATTCCAATTCTACTGAATATTCCTTTCTATATTACACACCTCACTGACAACAGACAAATCCTGCTCGCTTGACTCATGCAAGTGGTTCCTCTTGTGTCAATGAGACAGTGTAGATGAATAAAGTAAACAATATTTGGCTACACATGTTAAGTGAATCTTTTATTCCCAATCATTCTTTTCTGAGAATAACTTCAGTTAAATCTTCATGTTTTCTACAAAATAATCTTCTATGTCAATATCTCCTGAAAAGTGATACTATAGTTTACCCAATTCCTTTCTCTCCATATAGTTCTGTAATATATGGGGCATGACATCATCTGTCCCATAGGCTCTTCCTTTAATCCAGACCTAATCTAAGAAGTCTTTTGAAAGTCCAGAATTAAGAACATTGAAAAAAACTGACAGGCTCAGTAGGGAACTAGCTTCAGTTGCTAAATGAAAAACATATGAATCCAAGAATTGTAAAAGAAAATAGAAGGTTACACTTCAGTTTTGTTGGGATGACTGGCCAAATTCTGCTGTCACTTTTGAGTTTCGACTTCATTAATTTTAACAGAACTCCCTTGATATGAATGAGAGCAAATTCCCCCTCCACCCCAACCCCTGCAATGTTTGTTAGGGGATACAAATCTCTAAAAGTTCAGTGCCATTGGGAAATGTCAAATCTGTGAATTATGAAAAGGTTGAAATTTCTTGAAACAGGTTCTCTCATCTCTGGTGGATTTCAGACATGGTTTTAAAGCCCATTATTAAATATAGCCAGCTGTACACTAGTACCAGGGTACTGTAGGTAGAGCTTAGGGAAGCAAAGAGTTTTATCTTATTTAGTGCATGAAAATACATTTTTTGACCATATAATAGCTATGTTGTTGTAATAATTGAAGTTATTTTCAGCTCTGTCCCTAGATAACAATAGCACTGTCATGTTAATGCAAGATAACATTTTGTTATCATTGCATGCAGAGCATAAAAATAATATCTGAACACAGCATCTAGAAGTCTTTTTTCTGTTAAGATAATCTAACTCACATTGTTGATGACTAAGATATGGACTCCGTATCTAACTAATGTGGGGAAAAAGAAATGATGGTATAAAAGATAATTCTATATGTACACCTATTAAAACTGAAAAAAAAAATCTGATTTTCTTTGCCAAATGCATAGAGACTTGTATGCAATACCTGACATAATTTTGTCTGTGATAAATGCTTATTTTGCTGACATTGGTGGTGGTGATTTATTACAAGTTAGTAAAAGGGACAGAGAAAATGTATAGATTATGAAAAAGAAATGTACCCAAACAAAGCAGGCCAACTAGAAAATGTTCCTGTGATCACATAAGTTCATATACACTAAAGATATAGTTATGTTGTTTTTCTGCATAGTTACAATACCATATACAATGAATTTTACCAAGTTCCAAAGGGGTAGCCATGTTAGACTAGTTCATCAAAAAAAAAAAAAAAGAGAGAGAGAGAGAGAGAAGAGGAGGAGGCAAGGGGCCCTGTGGCACTTATAGGCTAACAGATTTATTTACTATAACTTTATTATAAATGAATCTGTTAGTCTTTAAGTGCCACAGGACTCCTTGCTTTATATACAGTGAATGCAGGTGAAATTCACCCTATGTGGAAATAGTGTGCAGGACTATTGATTCCACATAGGTCCCATGGTTATCTCTTGGAAGCCTGGAGAAGGCATTTGGAAGCATAGCAAACTCGTAGTAAGGTCTTCATATTGGTAATGCTTACAGATATGAGTCCTGTGCTGATCCTGAATAGGCTGATGAAAGTTGGAGTGTTCTCATTGGACTGGGGAAATTATCTATAACCAACACATGGACAACAGCAAAGTGTGTGCTGGAATGGCAGATTCAGAGATGCTCCATGGCAGCACTATGCCTGTCTACAGATATGTGTTGGTGAATTTTGTCTCTTCAACTTCTTGACGTTCCGCACACAAGTGCAATTACTCAGGTGTTGAGGGTGAGGGGTAGGGTAGTGCAGCGAGGAATAGGTAGCTCTCTAGCTTGGAAAGCTAAAGCCTTTTTTATTCCAAATTAAGTGAATTTGAATATCTTTGGTGTGTGAAAATGTTTGTCTGTCTAGGTAGTATTGATGTCCAATAATTGTTGGAACTCTGGAGAAGTTCCAGAGGACTGGAGAAAAGCTAATGTTGTGCCAGTATATAAAAAGGGCAAATGAGATGATGCAAGTAATTATATGCCTGTCTGACTGATATCATTTTGGTTCAAAATAGTGGAATGAGTAATATGGGGCTGAGTTAATAATGAATTAAAGGAATATAATAAAATGAATGCCAATCAACATGGGTTTTGAAAATAGATTTTGTCATCCTGACTTGTTATATTTTCATGAGATTATGGGTTTGGTTGATAAAAGAAGTGGTATTGATAAAATACACACAGATATCTGTATGCTCTTTGATTTGGCACCTCATGCAACATTATCAGAAAGAAATTAGAATGATATAAAATCAACATGGCACACATTAAATGTATTAAAGATTAATGAATTATAGTGTAACCCATGCCAACAGGCAGGGGAATTGCAGGCATGTCCTGATTCTCCTCTGTACAATCTGGTACACCAAACAATGTCATGTGAGTTCCTAAATGAAAGCCAGGTTTTTCTCTGTCACTGATATTATTGTAAAATATATGTACAGGTACCCTATCTGTGTGCACATGTGTGCATGGAAAATATATTTTAAAATCTATATCAAAGCAAGCAGGATTGACACACCTTCTTTTGCCAGAAGCAGATGTTTATTCATCTGTCTTTCTAATGAGAAGTAAACTAAGTATTGTAAGCAAGCATATTGGATATTCATTCTCATGTGAAATCAACATAAAGATGTGAATAACAGACAATGTTCCTGTCTCTGTGTATGGACTATGATCTTTTGTGATATAAATGGAAGATGTCTCCCTCATCCTGCATTAGGAAGTAAATGGGCAGTGTATTTACATTAATGCTAATAGGATCACAGCCAACCTTGGATAAAATGTTACAGAGGACTTGGAGGTAAGGTTAGCCTCCTCAGACAGGTTAGCCTGCTAAAATAAGTTTAGCCTCCAGAAAGTATGTTATGGTTTTTGGGGGGGTTTGGTTTTTTTTTTACATATATAAACTTTTTTCCTCATTTTCATTACTCACTATCTCCTGAATCTTGAATGTTTGGTAGTAAACTTATCCTTGTTTATACTGTTATATTAATCCAGCCGCTGACCCTTACTTGAGTCATGCAGCCTGATGCGTACACTGTTCCCTTGAAGACAGCAAATCTGGTGTTTCTGTGATTAAGGGGATTGGCATAATAGGGAAATGCATCAAAAAAGTTTTGGGGACTGGTGTACCTAAGATTGATGGTAAGGCCCTTTACTACTTACTGTTAGCAGGCAAAGCAAAGTTGGAATTGCCCAGAGGAGAGTGCTGGGTGCTAACAAGGACTAGACACTCAAGGACTGAACGCCCAGATAACTAAGCACAAGCAAGTCCTATGCCCTATATTAGATTATCACAATGATCTTTGCTGGACTTATTTTTTAGTAGTTGTGCCTCTCATCAAGAAGCACAAGGACCCAGGCAATATGAGAAACTCTTCTTGTATTCCAGTGCATAGCTGAAGCAGTCTACTTTATTCATATAACAAACACCAGAGAGTGATCAGCATAGCAACGGATACTTCAGTAATTGGTGTTTCATTCTCACAGCACTTTGTTTTTATTTAAATAGAAATTTTATGCCTGTGAGTACAGAAATATCCTTCACCCTTTCTACCCATTTCATAATATATTGTGTTACTGACAGATTCCCGATTCAGCACAGAGAATAGAGAAGTAAAAACTCTCCTACATTTTCCTTATGTAGAAGTACACAAGTACTCCAGAGAAATGGGTCATGATGTTTTTTTATGAATCTCATCTTTAGTTACAAACCTTTACAGTTAATGTCCCTTGTTGCTTAAAGAGTATCATATTAATACATTACATTGGAAATATATTCCCTTCCTGGCTCTTGAACAAATTATTCACTGAAGAGAATGAATTGCTGGGTCGGGGGGAATCTGCTCTAGAAGGTACCCCAATGTCTAATGCATTACACCTGTTTAATAGGGTATCTGTAGCATTGAAAACTTTAGGCTGTTTTGTTAGACAAGGCTTTGTTTCATTTTCAGTAGGTCAGTCTACCAGCTCAGCTACAGTACAGTTATCCATTACTGCAAGTGATTCTGTTGACCCTCAGAAAATACAGCTGCTGACATGTAAAGGAGGAGATAACCGGTTGATAAACTAATGGAAATGCCTTTTCCCCACTTTACACATAAATTAAGAAGAAAGTCAAAATAAAGGTGACTGAAGCAGGCAGCCGTCTGATAAAGGTCAAACTTTCAGAGACGTCTTTTATTACAAATATGGCAAAAGCAATTACCTTTGTCTTCCCATTGACAGATGCTAAGGCTTCCTCCATTTGGCCAAGATTCTGTATAAGGTAGTGTTATTGTAAAATGTCACAAGAGAAATGCATGAAGGAACATAATAGCAGTGTTCATGTTTGTATTTTGGCTATAACATTTGCATTTCTGCATTAAATTTGGTCAAAAATAAAGTTAATTTTCCAGAGAGGCTTTTCCTACATATATAGGGTAGCATTCACTCATAGTCTGCAAAATGTTTTAAATCAGGATTTTTCTCAGAGCAGCCCGGGACATATACATCCACCATTTAAAACATAGTGATTTGTTGTTTTTTCTGACCCACTTCTACACAGTGTCCATTCTTAATATCTGGCAGGAACTGTTTGATGGAAATTCTCCACCAAGGAAGGTTGTCTATAAAGTCTGACTAAAACGCAGAGCTGGTGGAAACAGAATATTCCTGTCCCTTCACATATTCTGAGATTTCAAATTATTTTGTTCTAAATCAGCATAAAAAATAAATATCTGAGTTTATTTTTGCTAAATGAAACATTCTGAAATATTTTGTTTGAACTAGGGCTGAGTGGGAAATTTTTGACAAAAAAAACTTTTTTGTTTGTTTGTTTTTTTAATACTGAGTTGAAACTGGACATTTTCCTGGAAATAAGTAAGTTTCAATGAAATTTTCTGGTGGAAGAACAAGTATAGCTAATTGTCTTTTAGTGCACTCAGCTAGGATATGAGAAACCAAGGTTCAAGTCCTTGCTTTACCTGATTCACACTCAGACTCTCCTGTTATAAATTAAATAATTAAATGTTCAGTGAGCCAGCAAGAGTGACTCTGTAGCCTGGTAATTAGGGCACTATTTAAGTCTCTCATCTGAGTCAGGTAGGGCAGTTTCGTGAATCTGCATTTCCCAAATGTCACCTGAATCCCCTATGCACTAGTCTATGGGACACTTTGGGCTTTCTCTCTTTCAAGAGAGATGTTTATGAAAATGTCTAAAAAATCTCATTTTTGTTCCACTGGAGAATAAAAACCAATATTGAAACCTCCAACATTTTCAATGGACTCTGTGTGTGTGCGTGCTTGTGAGTGTGGGTGGCCAGCCCTAGTTTCAATCTTCTTGTGATAAGATCAAAATATGTAATAATATATAACCACAATGATCATGTTAAAATGAGAGACAAGGTGGATGAGGTAATGTCTTTTGTTGGACCAGCTTCTTCCACCAACAGAAGTTAGCGCAATTAAAGATATTACCTCACCCATCTTGTCTTACTAATATCCTCGAGCCAGCATGACTGTAAGCATGCTACATGTAATGTCAAATGAAATATTTCAGTCTTATCTGAATTAACTGTTGAAATATCTTCCTGTTGAATTAGCATTTTCTGAGAGAAAAATGTTAGGTCAGAAATTTTTTTACCAGCTCTAATAATATTTGACCATTGAGTGGGGATGGGACAAGGTCTCTTTTCTACAGTGTGCTGTAAAAGTTACTGTATAATGATGCCCCCAAGCTGGTTATATCTAAAAGCTTTTGATTTCAATTCAAGGAATGACAAATGGAAATGTTAACACTTGTGACAATGGGAAAAGACAACAGCATGGTTGTGACGCCCAGTTCTGTGTTCTACAGCTTATATACCTTTTTTATTGCAGTTGTTTAGTAGTATTCTGGGAATGGATATTGGTAAAGTCTTGCTTCTCCCAGTAAGTGCAGAAATATGTAAGGGCAAACTTAGATCTGCCTCTGTGCAATGGTTATAGGAACTTTGTGCAAGTAGTCGTCTTTCCTTCTCACATGAGCAGTTGATAGTAGCAGCCCACTGAGTAGTCCCCTTACCCCACATGAGTACAAGGAGCAAGGAAGACACATGACTGTGGTTCTACCTAGCAGTCTTTAAATCACACAATATATACCTTACTAGTTAATGCTGTATTTTATGGGACTAGCAACTTCTGTAGGCTCTCTAAAGCATCCAGGTTGGTCCTAGACTAGTGGCTTGATAATATATCAAGAATGAGTTCCTTTTGCTATGTTGTAATCATGAGCAAGAAACAATGTCCACATTTTGCTGGTGATGGGTTAATTAGATGACATCAAATAAGAACTTTGAGATATCAACATGTGCCCTCTCTAAAAACAAAACAACCCCCCAAACTCTTTTAATTTTGTGCCCAAAATTTATACCTTTCTTTGAGTTCCAAAAATGTTAAGTTTTCCAGTTACTGTACTTAAGTTTCCTCCTTTATAGCTTCAGATTCTGGATATAACCAGAACCACATATAGAAAGAAAGACTTGTGACTGTGGATGACCCATGGTGGTGAGAGGAGATTGGGAGACAGTGTATGTAATGAGAAGACCTACCACATGCTACTCTACAAAACCCCTTGCACTTATATGCCCCACAAATGCCCATACATTCTGACCCTAACTGTTTGGCCTTTACTCTAAATAACAGTGACACCAAAGCATTTCAGTTCACCTTGTGGTAAATGGCACCAATCTGTATCTCAATATATTAACTTACTGCAGTGACTCCCTACTACTCTACAACTGAACAGGACATTTTAAATGATAACCAGAAAACAACCCCTGTGCAGTGCACATTAACAGTCTACTGTTAAAAAAAAAAAAAAAAAGGTAAAGTTATGGTTTGCAGACTGAATAATGCTGTGTTTATTCATTTGGGTCCATGCTTTAATATGAATTACTGTATCCATCTCTTTCTTTGACTAGGAGGTTAAAGAAATATATTTTTCATGCTAACCTTGGATGCATGCAAAGACCTATAATGTTCCAGGTGTCAATCATTATATATTGTTTGCAATCATTAAATTACATCTCTCATTTTAGGTATTTTGTGTCACTGTATTGTTAAATTAATTTTTAAAGGGTACCAGTAATAATGGGTAAGAAATGTTATATGTATCACTACTTAGTTCAGTTGCATTTTCTTGACATGACTGATTTCTTGGTCTACATTGCTGTAAAAATGCTGAAATCCTGTCAACATGAATGTTTCTACTTGCATATCAATTTGTAGATAACACTGGTTATATGGGGATCAAGCATATTAAGAAAAGCATAGGGCTAATTATTTTCATCACCAAATCTCCTGATTTCTTCAGATATAAGCAGTCACAAGTTCATATTTTGTGGCAGTGGCATTGGTAATCACTGGTAACATTCACAAGATAACCGGGGACAGGTGTCTGAGGACTCAGTCAGTACACAGACTTTGTTTGTCTAGTCTGACTTTGCTGATCCGAACAAGAATCCATTTTCTTAGCCCTGGCAAATGTATAATAATACCTCTCTAACTTTGGCGTGTGTGCTAGACTGAACCAAGATATTTTTTTATACTGAGCAATTAGGTATATTAAAAGGAAATCATAATCTGTTATATAGCTCTGAAGTTGAAGTCTCATGAGTACAAATCTTAGTGTCTTTCATCACAGTAGTATTAACAGAGGGGTATTAGTGCACTACTTAGAGTTGTAACTCAGCTGTGCCTGATAAATTCTGCAGTTGAATTGTATAAGAATGTGAGTGTATGTCTACACCATCAGAGCAAGCAAGTACCATTGAGGACTAGTCTTCACTGAAGGTAGGAAAATCACCACTGTCAAATCGACCTTCCTAATCGACTGATAAGGTCTGTGAAGATTCACTCAGTCAATGGGGAAGCCAATCTATTAATACTACCCCAGCAACTGAAATAGCACTGAGTTGGAGAGAGGCCCCTCCCATCCAGTTAGTGCAGTGGACGTTCTGGGTATAGGGCCATTGAACTGAGAACACAAATTATTTTAAGCAATTTCTGTATCTCTGTTTGAATGCAAGTGAAAATGGTGGGCAATATAGTCCTGCCCTTACAGTCTGCACCAACTGTCTCACCCATGTGAGGCTGGAACTGTGGGGCTATCAGATGGAGTGTAGACCTTTGGTGTTAGATTAGAGACCAAGTTTTGAGTCACCAGAAGGTCTTTTTTAGCCCTGTAACACAAGTCAGCTGTCCTTGACCAAATGTTCCCAAACCACGGGTCTTCTATCACAGTGCGGGCATGCCCTCAGTAGCTTTTGCCAAACATTAGTTCATGCCATATCAGTAAGATACATTATGATTAAAAATCAAGAAGTTTTGACTCAGCGTTATAAAGTACTGGAGATCAGCCTTTCGTTGAGTTTATGTTTGCAAATGTGTTGCATTCTGCTAGTTTTATATATATTTTTGACATTAACAAACACATCATTAGAGCATAAGATAATTTCTCAATAGCTGGCACCTGTGAAAATACTATAGCTCCTTGTTTTAAATTTCATTTTGGATTGATTGGGGCTACTCATCAGGTTCAGATCCCTGGGTTGATAAGAGTCGTGCATGTGAAAAACTTTTAGATCATAGCTCATCTATAGTGTTTTTGTTTTTGTTTTTTTCTTTTGTACGGTCTAAGGCTGGTTAATGATGAGTTGAGAGCAAAAGCCATTGTTACAAGTAGCACATCGCTAACTGTTCAGAGAGACAATGTGGCTTGTTGATTTTTTTTCCCCATTAAAAGGGTGGTAGACAGTAATAGTCATAATAGATCAGAGCATTAGACTCTGTTGTCATATCTCCAACAAACAGTAGCAAGTTGTATCATAAATAAATGTTATACGGTGTTATAAATGAAGCAGCCGTAGCAGCTGCAAACACAGCCATGTATAATAGACAGGTATTTTTGTTGCAGTGCCAGTTGATCACATAATTCTCTTAAAACAGTTCATTTTATATGAATAAAACTATAGTGTTTAAACATTATTTCAGTCCTAACTCTCTTACCTTCTATATTAACACTAATGTGTGTTTTGTCCTTTGGATAGAGAAGTTTGATTATTCTTGACTTGATATTATTTATTCTACCACCTGGTATAGTTGCAGCGGGAATCTCTCTTGAAATGGAAAAATCACACTGAAATTAACAAATCTCCATTTGAATAAACTCTCAAGATAGGCTTAGTATAAAAGGAGAGTTTCAATGTGTATTAAGATGTTTTAAACTTTGAGTAAAATAGCATTAGATGTTAAAGATGAATAAAATCAGGGAAAGGCACTTCCGATCATGTGACTCTATTGGAATATAAGTGTTGATTGTTCAATTATTTAAATTCTAGTACCTTGTATTTCGTATACATGTTAATCTGAATTAGTCTTCAAAATGATAGCCATAGTTGTTAAAATATAGGTTTATGTTTTTTTAACGTATGTTTAGTTCAAAGGATAAAGGACAAAATACTATTACAGCACAGGATGATAGGACCAGCTACCACTATTTACGATGTCACTTTTAATATAATTAGATTTGACATAAAGACACATATTTATTATCTTGCCTCTGTCGACCAGTCTGAATTTCTTCCTTAATGGATTCAACTGCAGAGCTGTTTTGCTCAAAATGCAAGAATTGATCAGTCTGTTCTTCAGATTCCCAGTGGAACTGACTTTAACGAAGGAGAGCATAGCAGTTTTGTGGAGACAATGAAAGACTCAGTTTCACTGGTGGATAGGCCTATATAAGTGCATGTTTCTCTAACCTGATTGATCTGTCAATTTAGATCAGTAATGCCAGATACCAGAAGGGCAAGGCTATCAAGTAAATTACAAAGATATCTTTTGGTCACAAATATCTTACTATCTAGCACATACCACTAATGACCTGGTAATTCAGCTGTTGAAAAAGAAAGAACATGGCCTTGATAGACATGGCTATCCATGGAGAGTCACTAATAGTTCCTTTTTAAATTAAACACATCTTCTATTCTGTTTTGTTAAAGGCAAAGAACACAGATCTATTCTGAATTGGGTAGATGAGAAATTCTTCCTCTCCCACCTGATGCATTTTGGCTGTGATAATTGAATTTTTTCGAAAAGAGCCTAAGTGACTTAAAAACCCAAAGTCTGGTCTGTACTAGAGAGTTTGGGTAATGTAAATCAGCTTATGCTAATCTAATTCTCTAGGCATCTATTTTAAAATATAGCTCCTGCTAGTGTAACTTTACCACGACTCTGACTTAACTCCATATCTGCAAGAATCATAGCACTCACCTCTATTTAGTTAGATCAGCACAGTGTCAGTGTACATACACTGTGCTGCTTACAATGCCGGTTGATGGCTTTCAGAAACCATCCCACATACTGGCAGTTAAACTGGTGTACTAACAGTGTGTTCTAGTTCAAACTAAGTGTTAGTTTGAACTAGAACACATGGTTAGTTTGAAATAAGAAGTTTGTGGTTAGTTCGAACTAACCCAAGGTTACTTTGAACTAACCTCAAACTTCTTAGTTGAGACTAACAAGTCTGAACTAACAGTGGCAGATGTAGACTTTGTCTCACTGAAGGTCAGTGGGGATCAGGTTTCTTTGTGACTTGGGTACTTTTGAAAATTTTACCCATCATTCCTAATTTTCCTTTTAGCTGCAATTAATAAGATATAGAACAAACAAGTAGTCCTGTGGCACTTTTAAAGACTAACAAATGTATTTATCATATGAGTATCCATGGAAGAAAGTCCCACTTTGTCAGAGATTTTGAAGATGGGGGAACTTACAGAATGGGAGGAAAATAAATGCAGGGAAGTATAAGTCTTAGGATCAGCTCACACTGTAACATCAAATCAAAGCAGTTTTTAGATTCAAACACTGGGCCTGTAGATGATGAAGAGTTTGTCATAAAAATGTCTTATGCATTAAGATATATTTAAATAGGAGAAATTTGCATCTAAAAGTACTTTACTTTCTTAAATACAAATAACTTTTGATATAGAAGTGCCAACACTTGAGCAGTTGAAAATGACTAACAACTTTTTGGCTTATGTTACTAAAACAGGGTGTTCATCAGAGGCAGACAGTTTAAAAAATACTTATTTGTTTGCCTCCTTAAATGAGAACTGTGATTTCATCCAGATCTCTCGACTGCTAAGCAAAAGTGCATTTATTTAATTGTGTCAGTATACTATTGATATTTTTTTACAGATGTATCAGTACTTGAAATCTTTTGAAGAGCTCTAGTCCTCATATTTTGTTTTTTCAGTGATACAGTACTTATTTACTTATCTCACAGAGGTGTTATAAAGATAAATTAGATTTAAGCAGCACTTGGAAGACTTAGTCCGATAAATTTTAAATTTAATAGATATCACAGTCTAACATATGAATTATTCATAGACTATCTTCTCACTTCTCAACTTTCTTTCCTTACTCTACTTATTTTTACTTGGGGGTCAGAGGGAAAGAATTAACATAGCTACTCCAGTAGACTTTTTAGGAAATGAATTAGGACTGTCGTTTGACTCATTTCAGAAATGAATCTAAATTAGTCCAGAGGAACTCTATGTTCCCATAATGTAACCTTCTTCTAGTGCCAATTTAGTCCTCCTCTACACACCCATGTAGACTCGTTTAAACTCTCACTCAGTGTTTTAATTTACTACTACTTTAAATATCATGTGTAAATTTGGCCTCATAAATCTACCTTAATATAAGAATTTAGCTGCCTGCCCTACCAAGATTTACATAATTTCACACACAATTCCAGTAGCACTATATGTAAAGGAGCTCTATGACTGCTCAGAGCTTCATTATGAAAGTGGAAACAAGCCACTTGAAAGTCTGTGGGTTAAGTTTAGAGGGGAGAGCAACAAGGGGGATGTTGTGGTAGGTGTCTGCTACAGACCACCAGATCAGAAGGAGGAGGTGGATGAGGCATTCTATGGACAACTGACAGAAGTTTCTAGAGCACAGGCCCTGGTTCTCATGGGGGACTTCAATTACCCTGACATCTGCTGGAAGGCCAATACAGCAGTGCACAGGCAATCCAGGAAGTTTCTGGAGAGTGTTGAGGACAACTTCCTGGTACAAATGCTGGAGCAACCAACTAGGGGCCTTGCACCTCTCGATCTGCTGCTCACAAATAGAGAAGAATTTATCAGGAAAGTAGAAGTGAATGGCAGCCTGGGTAGCAGTGACCATGAAATGATTGAGTTCAAGTTGATGATTAAAGGAATGAAGCAAAACGCAGACCCTGGACTTCAGAAAAGCAGATTTTGTCTCCCTCAGGGAACTGATGGGAGGATCCCTTGGGAGGCTGATCTGAAGGGGAAAGGTGTCCAAGAGAGTTGGGTGCATTTTAAAGAAACCCTGCTAAGGGCACAGGAAGATACAATTCCGATAAGGAGAAAGCACAGCAAATGTGGAAGGCGCCCACTGTGGCTTAACAGAGAGCTCTGCACTGAGCTGAAGCATAAAAAGGACGCTTACAGGAAGTGGAAGCTAGGACAGATGACTAAGGAGGCATATAAAGACATTGCTCGGGACTGCAGGGATAAAATCAGAAAGGCCAAAGGACAAATGGAGTTGCGACTAGCAAGGGATGTGAAGGATAACAGGAAGGGGTTCTACAAGTATATCAATAACAAGAAGAGGATCAGGGATGGTGTAGGTCCCTTACTGAATGGGGCAGGCATCCTCGTGACAGAGGATGAGGAAAAAGCTGAAGTGCTCAATGCTTTTTTTACTTCAGTTTTCACAAGCAGGGTCAGCTCCCAGCCCACTACACTAGGTACGGTAGACTGGGGAGAAGAAGAGAGGCCCTTGGTGACAGAAGGTCAGGTTAGGGACTCCTTAAAGAAACTAGATGTGCACAAGTCCATGGGGCCGTTTGGACTGCATCCGAGGGTGCTGAGGGAGCTGGCTGATGAGATAGCAGTACCGCTGGCCATTATCTTTGAAAACTCGTGGCGAACAGGGGAGGTGCCAGAGGACTGGAAAAAAGCAAATATAGTACCTATCTTCAGAAAGGCAAAAAGGACGATCCAGGGAATTACAGACCTGTCAGCCTCACCTCAATCCCCGGAAAAATCATGGAGCAGCTTCTCAAAGAATCCATCCTGAAAGACTTGGAGGAAAATAGAGTAATCAGGAACAGTCAGCATGGATTCACCAAGGGTAAATCATGCCTGACCAACCTCATCGCCTTCTATGATGAGATGACTGGATTTGTGGATGCGGGAAGAGCCGTTGATGTGATATACCTTGACTTTAGCAAGGCTTTTGATACGGTTTCCCACAGCATTCTCATTGGCAAATTAAGGAAGTATGGGTTAGATGTGTGGACTGTAAAGTGGATAGAAAACTGGCTAGATCAACGGTTTCAGCGTGTAGGAATCAATGGCTCCATGTCAAGTTGGCAAGCAGTAACAAGTGGTGTGCCCCAGGGGTCGGTCCTGGGGCCAGTTCTGTTCAATGTTTTCATTAATGATCTGGATGATGGGATAGATTGCACACTTAGTAAGTTTGCGGATGATACCAAACTGGGGGGAACGGTAGACACCCTAGAGGGCAGGGACAGGATTCAGGGAGACCTAGACAAATTGGAGCAGTGGGCCAAGAGGAATCTCATGAGGTTCAACAAGGACAAATGTAAAATCCTGCACTTGGGATGAAAAAACCCCATGTACTGCTACAGGCTGGGGAGTGATCAGCTAAATAGCAGCACTGGAGAAAAGGACCTGGGAGTCACGGTGGATGGGAAGCTGGATATGAGTCAGCAGTGTGCTCTTGCTGCCAAAAAGGCCAATGGCATACTGGGCTGCATCAGAAGAAGTGTTGCCAGCAGATCGAGGGATGTGATCATTCCCCTCTATTCTGCACTAGTGAGGCCACATCTGGAATACTGTGTCCAGTTTTGGGCTCCCCACTACAAAAAGGACATGGACAAATTAGAGAGAGTCCAGAGGAGGGCAACCAAAATGATCAAAGGGCTGGAGCACAAGCCCTATGAAGAAAGACTGAAGGAACAAGGCTTATTTAGCCTGCAGAAGAGAAGACTGAGGGGGGATTTGATAGCAACCTTCAACTACTTGAAGGGTTGCTCCAAGGAGGATGGAGCTCGACTGTTCTCGGTAGTAACAGAGGGCAGAACGAGAAGCAATGGTTTCAAGTTACAGCTGGGGCGGTCCAGGCTGGATATTAGGAAAAACTTCCTTACTAGGCGAGTGGTGAAGCATTGGAATAAGCTGCCTAGGGAGGTGGTGGAATCTCCATCTCTGGAGGTGTTCAAGTCCCAGCTGGACAAAACCCTGACTGGGATGATCTAATGGGAGTGGTCCTGCTTTTTTTGGCAGGGGGTTGGACTAGATGACCTCGTGGGGTCCCTTCCAACCCTATGATTCTATGATTCCATCTCTTTAGTTAGTACCTTATCTTAGAGTGCCATTTCACATTGATGAATAAAGCAAGTGAGGAGGTTAATTTACACATCATGAGTGAAATTCTTGGCGCGTAGAAATCAATGAGAAAACTCCTAATAACTTCAGCTAATCCAGGATTTCTTCCTACCTTTGAATTTGGCTTGTTGTTTCCTGGAAAGTTGATTCTGTCATCACGTTAAAGGTGTCCTGCATTTCAGACCGTATTTCTCCTTTGCTTTTTGATTTAATGTTACTACTGACATTAAAATGAGGACTTGAGAGGCAAGTCTCATGATATTCATGATCCACTGTGCTGATACTCCAGTCTATAGCTAGGTAATAATATCTGTACTTTGCACATAATAGAGTCTTTTTAATGCAGTATCTTAAAGATGGGTAGTAGTTTTACTGATGGGGAATCTCTGGGGCACAGAGAGGGTAAGAAATGTTTCTGGTGTCAGGACTGGGTAAATCAATTGATATTCTGAAACAATACTATATCCCAGTAAAATATGTCAGCTGGTGATGTCACCTCCCCCTCTGCATTTTTCTGTGAGAAAAAGAAACTTTTAGTGGCTTTCATAAATATTAATAAGATGATGGCTTTCGAGCATTAGTAATGGAAAATCACAATGTTCAATTATCTTTATTATCCTTTTCAGAACTTTTTAGTGAGAGTAGGCTCAGTCTTTATTTTATTTTTTACTGACTTTTAATGTTTAAATTACTCTTACATTATACTAACATAATGTCAATTAAGAGCTAACTGCCCATATTAAGAAGAATTAGTGTAAAAGCCATTAATAGTGCACAGTAAAGGTAATCTAAAATATGAACCATATCAACTTATTATGCATCACATACCATTTTTTTTGTAGTATTTCCTGTAACTGTAGATATACTGTCATAGTTGAGAAAAGTCAGATAAGATCTTCGCTATGTATTGGATCTTTGCCTTCAAGGCAAAAAAAAATCCTCAATGCAAAATGTATGAAATTCAAGTTTATGGCTAGACAAGGCCCTATACACTCACCCACCCCAAGTCCCCAGTTTAGATAGGTTCTTATTCTGAGACTTTGAATAGTCCTATTGGCTTTATTTGGGGCCCAAGGTGGCACAGCCATGCTTTCTGCGTTTAGTAGTGTTGTAATTCCATGTACCTCTGGCTGCTACAGTGATTACCACTACTAGTAGCTGCCCTCTGTGTACCTTGTCTTGCTGTCTGTCTCTTCTTTGTGAATCTCATTTCAGAGTAGCAGTGAGCCAGATGGGCTGCTCACCTAGTGGCACCAAAAGCAACAAAACTTTCTACCTCAAAGCAAGCTTAAGTCTCCACTGAATTTTGGCGATAGGCCATGGAAAAAGTCTGGGGAAGAGACTCCTGATGTAATAGTGTAGGGAAACAATGACAGAGAGAGACATTTTGTTGTGTAGACAGAGGAGAGGCTCCCAAGATGAGAAAAGTTGATGGCGGAGACAAAGGCACTAAAGAAAGCTAAGAGGAAAATGGGAAACTGATATGTTTGATAGTTTCATAGCATGTAAGGCCAGAAAGGACCACTACATCATCTATTCTGACCACCTGTATATCACAAATCATGAAATTTCATCCAGGTACCTCTATATTAAGTCCAAAGACTTAAGTTAGACTAAAGTAGTAGTACCCCAATCCATGGACCTTGGGCCAAAAGTGGTTTGTGGGGTCTTTTAAAGTAGCCGAGCTACCTCATCCCTCCTGCTAGCTGCGGAAGGGAGACTTTGTGTAAGAGGGATAGCACAAAAGGCTACAGGATCTGCGTAGTTTCCATCCTATAGCTAGGGAGATCAGTGGTCCGCTCTCCCTGGCTGTCGCAGAAAGCATGGTAGGGTGCTCCATCTGGGTTCCTAGCTGCTGGGGCTCCTACTAGAGCCAGAGGGAGAAGAAATCATCATGCCTCTCCCCTAGCTCCAGTAGGGAGCAAAGTACTATGCCTGTATCACTGAGTGCTAGGGTCCCTGCTGGAGCCAGAAGAGTGGACCACTGACCTTCCATTCCCCTGGGTGCAGAAGGGAGCCACTTCTGAGGGACCCAGGTTGAATATATGGGTCTACAGAATGTGTGTGGTTTCTCTGCTGCAGCCAAAGGAATGGGAGATCAGTGAGGAGGGAGGCAGCTTCCTTGTTGTAATCCTTCCACCTGGCTGCATTAAGGAGGAGCTGAAAGTAGGTTGCTGGCAGAAATGGTGGCCATTCAGGGTATAAAATTAAAACTTATGGCCCTCAAGTCAAAAGATTGGGAACCCCTGTACTAAAGCATATCTGTTGTCAGGAAACTAAACTGTGTCTCTCAAGTAAATTAACAGGAATGCCAACATGCTACCGGTGCTAAGGCCCCTGCAGTGCCAGGAAATTGATTATGTGAGGTTAGTCCAGGTGATCCTAGCAGATGACCCATGTCCTGTGCTGCAGAGGAAGGTAACTTCTCCTGATCTTCCAACTTCCCGGTCAGTCTGACCTCGGGGAAAGTCTCTTCTCAACTACAGCTGGCCAAAACTCAGGATTACTGGGGAGTCTAATGTGGGGTTGTGCATGTGTAGGGCTCCAGGTTCTGGAAATGCATTCCAGGACCTTTGGAATCCTAGCTCTGCAAAAAGATCTGGGAAGCCCTAAGAGCTAGGGTTTTTCTAAGGAGCCTTGAAGTTCAGAGAGCCCTAACTTGATCAGGCAAATTCTACCCTAGAAATGTTAACCTGGAAATCCAGAATCCCCAGCATTATACCAGATAGAATGTGTCTGATTCCTGCAAATTGAGGTCCATGAAAGTTAATGAAATCTCATCCCGCATCGCTTAATATTTTAGGCTCATCAAACTAGCATTTTCTGACAAAACAGAGTCTGAGTGAAGGTTTGTTGGAAAATTTCCAGCCAGCTCCATTCCTGGTCCTCGATATGGCAAATAACATGATTTGAGCATGTGAGCGAAATAGATCAGCCAGGTATCTAGTAAGAGAATTCAGTGTGCTTTTCCACACTATCTGATATCACTTATTTTGCTGTGGCCAATCTCTAATACTTCAGAGGAAAGCCAATAATAATAATAATAATAATAATAATAATAATAATTTTAAAAAAATCTCTGGGGTATTAACATCTTTACCTCATTGAATATTCCCTAATTCACAAGTCTTTACTTATTTGAATAGCCCATACTTCTCAAAATGTTCACTGACATTGAACGTCATAGAGAAGAGTGCTAGTTTTGATCTTATGTTTCTGGATGAAACTCTTGTTTATTGAAGGCAGAGGCAAAATTCCTCTTGACTTCAGTAGTCACGTTTTTTTTAACCTTCGTGGTTGAGATAATTGCTCTGGTTGTGTTTAATTTTACAGTGTTCATGCTGACTGTCTTGCACATTTTGTTATATGTTTGTGTGTTTATCTGGTGACAAAGTGAAGGTGGATTTGGTACTCAGTGGTTTTGCTGGACATTTATTGGTATTTTGAGGAAATGTAATTGAATAAGCCTGTGCATCTTTTTACTACAGAATTCCAGAAAAATATCAGATAGCCTCCCCACACACAATTTTTTTGCCAGAATTATAGCATAACTAAGTTTGTATGAACAAATATAAAACATCTTTGTCTATATCTGAATGCAATCACAGACCTTACCTGAAATTTAAAAAAACAAAAAAATCTGGACATTGACCTTTTGAGAAATAATACTTCAGATGGGGGGAAAATAGTCCGTTGAAATGATAAGGTCATTCTTCAGCCTGATGGCACCAGTTTAGAATTCTCTCAATGACAGCGGGTAAGAATTATTTGTCTAGAATGGCTTTGTCAAAAGGTGTATCAGCAGATGCAAAAATATCTACAGTACAGGATGTAGTAAAACTATGAGTGGAAAGATCACAGAGCAGCACTGGAGTATTGCTGCAAGAAAGGTTATCCTTCATTTTGCAGGAGATCACAGCAATGTTTCTGGTGGAGTACTTTGTAGCTCTTCGTGGAGATCGATGATCTTAGCATAGGATAGCATAATTTATATGTTTCTCTACCTTCTCTTTGTTCCTTCTAAACAAATGAACTGAGTTATCAATTAAAACTCATGTTCATGTAAAAAACTCACAGCCCTTCTGACATCTTATGCATGAAAGTGATTCTGAGGTTTCTGATGTTCCCTTAGGGCACGTCTACACTGGAAAGTTTTTATGGGATAAGGAGGCTTATCTCAAAAAAACTTTCCTGTGTCTACGGAGCCATTTTGCTTTAAAACAAAACAAACAACCAAAAAAAAGAAACAAAATAAAAAAATTGAAACACCAGAGTGTTTTTTGAAAAAAAAAAACCCAGCTTTTTTCAAAAAAGCGGCTTTATTTTGAAAAAGTCTTTTTAGAAAAAGCACCCTGGGACTTTGAAATACCGGAGTGCTTTTTTTGAAAGTGCTGAACCTCGTTACCTGTTAGAAAAAAAAGCTTTCTTGAAAGAGCTTTTTCGAAAAAGTCCAGCAATGGCTTTTTTTGAAAAAGCCTGTGTATCTTTTACATTGGCCTCCTTTTTTCAAAAAAAGAGATCCTAGTGTGGACTCTCTTTTTTGAAAAAATAAAAAACAATGCCTTATTCTGAGATGGGCAATCATCCTGGACTCCTCTCTTGAAATAACATTTTTCAGAAAAGTTTTTTTGAAATAATTATTTCGGATTTATTTTGAAATACGTTTTTAAAAAAAACCCCTTTTTTAAAAAAGCTCTGCAGTGTAGACATAGCCTTAGCCTTGCAATGTTCCCTCTAAGAGCCTCCAGCAGCTGAGCAACTCATGATGCTCGCTGCGCAGGGCAGCCCCCCCCGTGTGGGCCCGATCCTGGTGCCCCTGTGGGACCGATCCTTGTGTCTGCCCCCAGTGGGCCCGATCCTGAGGCGTGCGCCCCCCCCCGTGGGCCCGCTACCCTGGTAACCCCCCAGCCTGCCCAGCCCTTCCCTGCAATCCTACCCCGCTGGAGCGGCATGGTCCTGCCACAGCTCTTGGGGCCAGAGAAGCACTACAGAGCATGCTCAGACATTCCGGACATGCTCCGTTAGAGCTTCTTTCGGCAGGAGTTTTAATAGCTCCCTGCTCCACAGGAGCTCTGAGCAGGGCCTCTGGCTGCCTGCCCTGCGCGGCCGGCAGCCTTCCCTGCACAGAGGGGCTGTGGCAGGCTGCGTGACTGTGCACCCGCACAGCTTAGAGGGAACATTGAGCCTTAGTGGTTCAGAGAGACTACTGCTTTTGCACTGTCTGACTGAAACAGATTTGTCCTTTCTGACATAGCCCCAAGAACACAAAGAAGGCATTTAGAATGGCTGTTAAGCTCAGGAATCATTTTGGGCTCTAAATCCAAACATCTCAAAGCAATGGGATCAGCTGTTCAGCCTAGTCTTCATGGATGTTTTGATTTTATTTATGCAAGGCAGGCTTAGGAGCTGTGCCTAACAGCTACTGAAAGGGGGAAGCAACTAATCTGCATGGGTCCTGTATTAGCATGGATACAAAGAGCCCAATTAGCTGATTAACATACAGGGCAAAGCATAGTGGGTAATAGTATTTGGGGTTAATTTTCTCACAATTCTATCAGTATCTGTAATTCTACTACAGGGAAATATAAAATACTGTCCTTGTGTAAACTGCTACTCTCTGTTTGTTTCAAATCTGTCTGGATTAGTTAAAGGGTGAAAACTACCCTTCATTAAAAAGAGGCTTGAAAGAAAGGCGACTGCATATTTCAGCCTGAAAAAGACAAGAAATTGGTGAGGCTTCACATTAGCTCCTTTTGGAACAAAATATTGGAGGCATTCCTATCTTGCCTCAGCCTCCCTGTCTGGCTAGGGCTCATTTGAGGCTCTTTGTTATGCTAAGGGTAGTAGTTATTTGCATGCTGCTGGAAGTTTAAGAGTTGCTGCAAAGGAGAAAGGCAGACTTTCTGAGCTGAGAAGAAGCTCCCCCCTCTAAGTTGAAATTTCTGAAGAGGAGTAGCAGATGGAGAGAGGAGGCAAAGCCAGAGGACAGTGGGTGGAGATGGTCAACAGTGAGAGGGGCCAGCAGCGAGCTGGGTGGAGCGAGTGAATGGAGGGTGGAGCCAGCAGACAGCAGGCAGAGCCAAGGAACAGTTCTATAGGATGGAGTCGGCAGACAGCTGGTGTGAAAGGCACTCCCTAGGTACCCTAGGGTTGGTTGGGAGCCTAGTTAATACTGATTTCACAGATCAGTGCCAGTTTTGCCATTAAGTCTTATATGTTCTGTTACACGGTGTGGGTTGTTGGGAACTTTGCTCTGTACTAACTAGTTAGAACAGCACTATTTCTGTTATTTGGCCTTTTGCACTCTGTTTTGCTACTATGAAAAGTTCTGTTTACTACACTCAGTCTCATGCGTGCAAGTGGGGAAGCCTTACCCCTTTGGTGTGCCCAGGAAACAGTGCAGGATTCCCAAAAATCTGGGTGGGGGCTCGAGCCAGTTGGTGGTGCTACATTATTGGGAAACCCCTAGACATAGAACCCGACCCTTGTTCTGCCAGCCTGCCCTGGCAGAAGGGTTACATTAATGTTCGTTTTTTTCTGGGCACATGTGGCTTTCAAAATCTCTCTCTCTGTCTTCTGTGGGAAACCTAAGAGAAGACCAGTTGGCCTCCAGATTAATACCACACTCCCCAGAATCTTTCCTTGGGCCTTTGTATCTTGAATGTCGGTTGAGATACCTTTTCTTGGGACTTTTTTTCTTCCTACTGCTACTAGGTGTTCATCTCACATCTCCTTTATGTGCCTCAAATCTTCTGCAAAGGCCACTATTGGGGGCTATATATATCTCCTTGGTATAAAAGTTCTGCAGGTGTATAGGAAAAGTAGGCACTTGCCAGAAGAAAATTACTCACTGGAAACTGAATTTTTCAGAGTCCATCCTTTTTTCCCTTCTATTGTGTATCTTTCTTCTCCTCCCCCAGTATCTTTATTTAACTGAATATGGTTGTGAATTTTCTTTCCTGGAACAACCTGAGGGGTTTTGAGATAGACTCACCCTCTTATCCTCTTCAATATTCTTTGTTTTCTCTACTTCTTGATAGATTCCTCTATC
The DNA here is from genome assembly GCA_007922195.1 of Podocnemis expansa. NCBI lineage: Eukaryota > Metazoa > Chordata > Testudines > Podocnemididae > Podocnemis > Podocnemis expansa. Next base: position 41,136,565 of record ML681994.1, read on the forward strand.
ATTCTAGCCATGCTATTTTTTGCTGGAGAAGAGGAGGAACTCTGACAGACTTAATTATTGATTAACAGTTTACTGCTACTTTTCGTTCCTTCTGACTCTTAAGGTGAAACAGAGTGACTTTAAGTTTGGATTACATCAAGTTGGCTATTGATTCTATTAATTTTACCTAATGCCTAGAATTTTTACAATATTATGCTTCTTGCCAATTTCCATTACAGACTTTCTCATTTTGATTTCTACCTCAGTGAGTTACTGGGAAATAGAGTAAGCTTAGTAAACATAATGGAATATGAATAAGGATTAGAGTGTTCTCTTGTGCATATGTTTTTAGATAACCTACTTTATTCCATTGTTTTGTATTTAAGATCTATAATATAAAATACATAATGTATGAACTCCTTCACAAATACATTCATCCATTCTTCCTGTGAATGCAAACTTCTGCTTTATGGTCTATTTTTCCATTAACAATGCATAGGAATGACCATTTCTTATAAAGCTTTTTGTACTTCAGTTCTCATTTTGCAGACTATGCAATGTTATATACTGCTGTCCATGTCTATGGCACATAGTAATAACAGTAATTAGCATTTATATGGCATATCAAGTATATTGTCCTCATATTATAGCCATATTGCTTCTTATAACAATTTTAATGTATTTTGTTACTTATGAAAAACATACTTTTAGAAGTTGAAAGAAGCTTTATATTAAATAAATGTATTCTCTGTGTAGAAATCTGAAGAATGCTTCACAAAAGAATCAGTTTTCTATTTAAAAAAAGACACAAAAGCATTCTCAGTAAGGAACATTTTCTACTTTTGAGTTTGTACAGCACCTATCACAATTGGATCCTAACTCTCATAAGGACATCTGAGTGCTACTGCAAATAAATTTTAATAATAAATTAATTTAAAAAGAGTATGAGGAAAAATCTCTGGTGTTAGATGGTAACTGCTTTTGTTTAACTAGCTGAAGCAGGAAAATATTAAAAAGATATGCTGTCTTAGATACCAAAAAATTGTGGAGCTCTTCCACTATATGGTAGGAATAAAGATGCAATAGAAGCCCGTTGATATATTTTACAAACAAGATTTTTTTAAATGGCTATGACAGGTTAGTGACCACCTGGAAACTTCACTCCCACCACTATGCTACAGGAAATGGCTGTGTAAAACTTTAAAGCAAGAATGAGGACAAATTTAGACATTCCTACTAGAGATCACCATTTTAATGAATATTTTGACAAAGATACAGTTGAATTAACCTACAATTATTCATGAATTTGGTATAAATACACTGAATAATTTCAATTCAGAATAGTTTTTGTGGGGGCCATGTGCCACTGGTCAATAAGGTGGGAAGACTGCCATGTAACCATCAACCCAAAGATTAAGTTGCTCATCTAGGAGACCAATTTCTAGTCCCCCTCCTCCAATGACTATTTATTTATAGAAAAGCTTCAACAGGGGAAACAATTAGAGGAAAATAAATCAATTTAAAAGTGAGGCAGAATAAACTAATAACTCAAAGACAGATGAGTTAAAGAACTTCTAAAAACTTGTCTATCTAAAAAAGTAAAGAAACTGAGCAATTAGGAGACAAGGAAGACTTTGTAAAATATTTGATGTTACAGAGGAGGATAGGAAATAGTTGAACAATTTAACCGTGCATAAGAAAGTCTGTACCGATGCAATGCATGCTAGGGTATTAAGGAAATTATTGCCAGTTACCATTCCATACATTTACATTTTGGTCACTTTAAAATAAAGGAACAGACATTAACAGGGATGGGAAGTGTAAAGGATAGTAGAATCATAATTAATATGAGGGGGAAAAAATAGGACTGTCAATCTCAGTTAACTAAAGTGCTTAATTTGTTTTGCATTAACTCAGTTAAAATTAATTGCAATTGATCACAAATTTAATCATACTATTAAGCAATAATAGAATGCCAATTTAAATTCATTATAAATATTTAGGATGTTTTCTACATTTTCAAATATATTTATTTCAATGCAAAATGTACAGTGCTCACTTTATATTGCTATTTTCATTACAAATATTTTTTCTGTAAAAAAGATAATAGAAAGAGAGTATTTCTCAATTCACCTCATAAAAGTATTATTCTCTTTATTGTGAGAATGCAATTTACAAAAGTAGATTTTTTCATACTCAAAAACAAAACAATGTAAACAATATAAATCTTTATCATCAAAAAGTCAGCTCAGTCCTACTTCTTGTTCAATCAATTACTAAGACAAACAAGTTTATTTACATTTATAGAGTTCACATGACACTATTGTAGTTTGGCATTACAAGGTATTTATGTGTCAGATATGTTCATAGTCAGTCTGAGCAGTATGGACAGCTGCCAAGGGGCCCCACAATACTGCTGCTTTAAGTATAGCCCCTGGAAATACCTGGCTGCATACATGTTCCACATTTGCACTAGCCAGGGGAGCAGGAAAGAGCTGGAGTGGACATCAGTTGGGTTGTAGATTGAAGGGGGCTTAAGTGGACCAGGGGAGGCCACAGAGGATGGAGGGAGCGGTGGGGAGGCCCTAAGAGACAGGGGGGAGCAGCGAGGAGTCTGGAGTCTTCAGTAGGAGTCTGCAGGGGGGGAGGAAGACTTGGAGGAAGCTGCAGGGACTGGTGTGAGCAGTGGGGAGGGCACAAGGCGGGAAGGGAGAGCAGTGGGGAGGCCAAAGAGGTGGGAGGGAAGCCACAGGGGGAGCCAGCAGCCAGAGGAGAAGAGCTTGGCAGCCCTGGTGAGGAAGGGGAGGGGGTTAAGGATGGGGCCCCACACAAGGCATGGGAGGGTCCCATCTTTTTTTTTTTGTCCCAGGTCCTGAAATCCCTAAGACTACCGCTGGATGTGCTAAACATTCATGTGACACTTCAGTCTTCAGCCATGATTCCAAGAACATGCTTTCATGCTGATGAAGCTCATTAAAATAGTAATGCATAAGTTAAATTTTTCATGGGGGTTGGGATTGTGTGGCTCATTCTATGGTTTTACCAGCTTTCTAGCATATATTTCACATTATGGCAGCTTCAGATAGCGACTCAGCACATTTGATTTAAAAACACTTTCACTGCTGATTTGACAAAAAGCAAACACAATACCAATGTGTGATTTCTAAAGATAGCTACAGTATTTGACCCAAGGTTTCAGAATTTGAAATGCTTTCCCAAATCTGAGTGAGATGAAATATGGAATATGTTGCCAGAAGTCTTAAAAGAGTACAGTGTTTCTCCAAGGCAGAAATTACAGAACTCAAACTAACAAAAAGAAAATCAATCTTCTATTGTGCCATCTGATGCTAATGAATGTTTGTTCAGGCCACACTGCATTGCATTGTTTATTGAACAAAACCTGTCATCAGCATGTAGCTATGTCCTCTGGAATGGTGGTCAAAACATGTAGCGGAATATGATTATTTAGCGTATCTGGCACATATGCTATGTGTATACTAGCAAATTAGTCTAGATTAAGGATGTTTAAACTGAACTAATTTGGTCCTTGCATAACTAGGGTTTGCTTAGTTCAACCTAAAAAATTCTTTAATTCAAATTAAGCAAAGTTTAGTTTGAACTAGTAAGTTTGAATGGTTTGTTTGAACTTTGAGGTTAGTTCGAACTTACTTCAAACTTTAGTTCAAACTAGCACAATGTAGTCATGCTATTTCAAACTAAATATGTTCGAACTAAGTGGTTAGTTCAAGCTAACCTCATCTTTTAGTTCAAACTAACTTTTAGCTCAAACTAGCTGCATTTTTTTAGTTCAAACTAAAAAGTTAGTTTGAACTAAAAAAAGCGCTGCAAGTTCGAACTAAAAAGTTAGTTCAAACTAAAATGCTGCGATTAGTTTGAACTAACTGGGTTCTGCTTAGCAAGTCCAAACTAAGCTTTTAGATGTAGAAATAGTCATAAATACCTTGCAGTACCTACTATGGTAGTGCCATGTGATCACCTATGCTTACTTTCAAGTGACAATCTAAATAAGAAGTGGGCAGCCTTATCACCCGTAAATGTAAACAAATTTGTTTGTATTTGCAATTGGCTGAACAAGAAATAGAACTGAGTCAACTAAAGTTTCTAAAGTTTTACATTGTTTTATCTTTGAGTACAGTTATTTTTAACATAATTCTACATTTGTAAGTTCAACTTCCATTATAAGGGGATTGCACTACAATGCTTGTCCAAGATGAATTGAAATACTGTTCCTTTTGTTTGTTTTTCACAGTGAAAATGTTTATAATAAAAATTACTAAGTGCACACTTTGTATTGGTTGTGTTTTAAATCAATAGTTTGGAAAAGAGGAAAACTTCCAAAAATGTAGGTAAATGATATTCTATGATTGTTTAACAGCACAATTAATCACATTTGATTTTTTAAACTGATTGACAGCCCTAGAAAAGACTGAACCCCCTTTAAACAGAATTAGAAAAATAGGGTCAGATTTTTAATGGTATTTACATGCCTAAATCTGCATATACTTAGAGTGATTTTCAGAAGTTTGAAGGGTCCTAACTCCAATTAATTTAAATGAGATTTAGGTACTCATCTCTCATTGATTTGAATGAAGTTTAGAGGCTGAAGCAGTTTTGAAAATCTCACTAGGTGCTGGCCTGCATCTTTAAACACCTAAATACATTTAAAAATCTGCCCCTAGGTCCCAGTCCTGCATATATTTATCCATATGCTTAACTTTACACGGTGAGCAATTCTCTGGAAGTTCTACTTGCAATGCATAAAGTTAAGCTTATGTTTAAGTCTTTGCTGGATCTGGACCTTCATTACTAAAAAGGAGATGGTATATATTATACATTAGTGTTCATAAATCACTGAATTCCATATCCTAAGAAATCTTCCTAAATATTCATGTTAGCATGGCTAGGAGCTCTGCCAATGTACTGAAAATTGGCCACAGAATCATAAACAGTGTAGTGAGACAGCAGTGTATCAAGTTGTTGGAACATGTTCAGTGGCATTATGAAGGGAAACAATCAAGACTGGTCTTATTTTTCATCTTCATTATGATCTACAAAGGCACTAAGTATCATGCCAATGATATCTGCAGATGTTAATCAACTATGAGGAGTTGCAAATATAGTTAGATACAGAGAAATAATAAAGAAAGGCTTCAAGGGACAGATTTCCATTAGGCTCTAGCTGCTTTGCCCTGCTCTGTTGACATATGATAGCCATAATCTCACCTCAGCTGACCAGTTAGGAGAAGTTCACAGCTACTGTGCATTGTTGGAGCTATACAAAGCAGTCAGTGAATGAATTATCATCACATGCAGGGGAAATAGCAAAATGGGATTCATCAGATGAGAAAGAACCCGAGAAGTGTCGAAAATAGAGCCAGTAAGGTATGACAAGTCGGAAAACAGTTTCTGATGCAGTACAGCAACACTAAAATATAAAAATAAATAAATAAAAAAATTAAAGGCCCTTGCAATATTGATTTGTTTGCACAGAAATACCACTTCATGGAGTAGAGAGCTAAATCCCTGTGTTCTTCTGGGGTGTGACCACAAATCAAGTGTTGCTTTCTCTTCTGTGTTCATTGTAATACTAGGAAGATATTGACCACATCAAGAAAAGCAACAAAATTGATGAGGAGCAACCCTTTTCCTAGAAGAAAGCCATATGTCTGTCTTGTTCTTGGCAGACATCGTGTTTGTATAAAATTCTGCTCTTCTGTAACTCCTGCCACTAGGTGCTGCTATTTCTATGTTCTGCTCTGTTTCTTTCTACTGCAGAGAAAGAAAAAGAGAAAATGGAGTAAAACTGCCTCCACACTACACCTTTAGACTCTTGTGTATTCGGGACTGTAGAACTGAGCTAAATATATATTCTGAACAATATAGCGAATTTGATACATTTTACTCTGGAGGTGCTGCCCGTGAACTGATCATGACTTTAAAGAATTGCTGTGTTTGTTCTTCACAAATGTCTGAATGGGTTTTTAACAAATTCTTGTGGGGTTTCCTTGGTTTCGGTTTTCACAATTGTACCAAATGGTACTTCAAGTAATCAGCGTTAGTAATTAAGGGTTTGGTGGTTTTCTTTTTGTGCCAGGAAGTCTACTACTTGATTTGACTTCAAATCCCTTTTAGACGAGTTATTCAAAATAGAGCTAGTCAGAAGAACTTGACAGAACAGTTTTCCATTAGAAAACACTTTTTTTGTCAAAATCGAAACTCTTTATGAAATGATGTCTAACAGGGGAAAAAGAAGAATATGTCCTGTCACTGTAAAAACATGTTGTTTCTATATTTTAAGTGAAAATTTGTTCATTTCAAAATTATTTTCTTTTGATACATTGAATTTTATATTTTATAATAAAAAGAATTAAAATGAAATGTTTTTTATTGGTTTGAAAGTTTTATAAAATTATTTCTTAAACAAAGTATTTTAAAATGCACATGTTCCATTGCAAATCAGAATGAAAATAAACTTTGAAATCTCAGAATCCTTTGCAAAACACTATTTCCATTCCATTCTCTGCCCAGAGGTAGGCTTTGTGGCTGCTAAGCATTCATAGTGACGTTGCTTTTTGATCCTTCGATGTCGGCTCTTCCTATCATTGTGAAGCAGAATTCACCAAGTGTTTAAAAGATTTCAAACTGGGTTGAACGTAAGATGACTATCAGGAGGAAATGTGTTAGATAGGATTGGCCGTACTTTTCATTTGATAGGGAGATTGACAGGAAGATGTAATAGATCTTTCTCATACTTAATTTTCATATATGCATATGTAATAGTTCTTCTGGTGAAAAAGCAGTCTGGTCAAGAGGTTCTGAGATTATGTTAGCTGGTGGATAAAGCAGGGACTAAAAGCCAGAAGTTCTAGGTGGTATTCCAGTGTAAATTTGTGATCTTGACCAAATAATTTAACATCTCTGCATGATATCTCAATTATTTTTATCTTTAAATCATGAATATCTTTACTATATTTTGAAAAGGATTTATTTCATATAAGACTAAAGCCAGTGGCTAAAATCTGAAGTACTTAAATCCAATTTTCAAAGTCAATAGGAATCAGGCTATTAAGTGTCTACAGACTTGTGTACACAAACAGTTAATTGTGCAGACTGGTTTATGAATCTGCCCTCTGCTTGCCCGCCATTCACTCTCTGTGTAGGCTCTGCTGATATACTCTAAACAGAAAAAAAAACAAAAAAAAAAACAAGAGCTATGTCTGTACTAGTTAATTAGTCCCATGTCTACACACTAGGCTTTGCCTAGTTCGAACTCAGAAATTTCTTAGTTCGAACTAAGCAAAGCTTAGTCCAAACTAATAAGTTTGACTGGTTAGTCTGGACTACACATTTAATTCAAACTTTAAGTTCAAGTTAACACAATGTAGACATGGACTAATGGCTTAGTTCAAACTAGGTGCACTTACTACTATGAACTAAAAGTTAGTTTGAACTAGGACACATGGCTAGTTCGAACTAAAAAGCTGTGGTTAGCCTGGAATAGTTTGGATTAACCGCGGGTTATTTTAATTTGGACTAGCATGTCTGGACTGAAAAAAAACAACAGGCAGTTGTGTGGCACTTTAAGACTAACAGATTTATTTTTTGCATGAGCTAAAAAATAAATCTGTTAGTCTTAAAGTGCCACACAACTGCTTGTTTTTTTTTTTTTTTTTTACTGGACTAGACTAACACGGCTATCCCTTTGGAAACTGGACTGAAAAAGCAGATGCAGACATAGCCAAGGAGTCTTGTGGTGCTTTCAAACAGCTAAAAGGTTTATTTCATACATAAATGTGTATAGGCATAATTCCAGTTTGGAACTTGTTACCATTCAAGGCAATAAATTTAGTTGTATGAAACAGAAATCCATCAGCTTCATGAAAAAACTTGCACTGATACAGATAAATGTCATCTTCCTTTTCAAGTGCACTGAGGAAGGGGGGTAATGTCCATGGCATCTTATGAATTAAACAAACTTGTTAGTCTTCATGAGTGTCACAGAACTCCTTTTTTGTTTTGCTGAACTAGACTAACATGTCTTTCCGTGTGGAACACTAAACAGACTTTCACTCCTTCAGGGAGCTGATGGACAGGCTCCCTTGGTATGCTAATGTGAGGGAGAAAGAAGTCCAAGAGACCTGGCTGTATTTTAAAGAATCCTTATTGAGTGTTCAGGAACAAACCATCCCAATGTGCAGAAAGAATAACAAATAAAGCAAGTGACTGGCTAGGCTTAACAAAGAAGTCTTTGGTGAGTTTTAACACAGAAGGGAAGCTTACAAGAAGTGGAAGCTTGGTTAGGTGATCATAGAGGTGTCTAAAAATGGTGCTTGAACATAGAGGAGTGAAATCATGAAGACCAAAGCACAATTGGAGTTGCAGCTAGCAATAGGCATGATTTGCAACAAGAAAGATTTCTAAACATATGTTAGCCAGTGAAGTTCAGAGGAAGTGTGGGTCCCTTACAGAATGAGTTAGGCAACTTAGTGGCAGTTGACATGGAAAATGTTGAAGTGCTCAATACCATTTTTTTTTTTGGCTTTGTCTTCCCAGACATGGTCAGATCACAGACTACTGAACTGAGTAGCACAGAATGGGAAAAAAGCAAACTCTCAGTGCTGAAATAGGTTCAGGATTATTTAGAAAGGCTGGACGTATAAAATCCCAAAGGACAGGTTGCAGTGCATCTGAGGGTGCTGAGGGAGTTGGCTGATGTGATTGCAGAGCCATTGGCCATTATCTTTCAAAATGTGTGATGAGTGGGAAAGGTCCTGGATGACCAGGAGAAAGCAAATAAAATACATTGACCAGTTTCAAAAATGGGAAGAAGGAGGTTTTGGGCAGGAGCATCATTGCACCAGGAAAAGACCTGGGGCACAGCCCCCTTGCCCTGGTCCAGAGTCAGGGCCCTGGGCGCCTGGCCACATATGGGGCCGGGTGAGGCAGTGGCTGCTACAGACAGCTCAGCCAAGATCCTGGGCTGGGAGAGGCAGGTGCTGCCGTGGCTGTCCCATCCCCAGATACCCAGCCAGGGCCAGGGCCAGAAAAGGAAGGGGCATGCCTGCTATGTGGGGCACTGGCTCTGGGACTTGGGGAATATGCCCTGTATGCCAGGCGCCAGTGACACCCCTGGTGTTGGGGAGCTGCAGACTGGTCAGCTTTACCTCAGTCCATGAATTAATCATAGAGCAGGTCCTCAAGGAATCAATTTTGAGACACTTGGAAGAGAGAAAGGTGATCAGGAGCAGTCAGCATAGATTCACCAAGAGCAAGTTACTCATGACCCACCTGATTGCCTTCAGTGATGAGATGAATGGCTCTATATGGATGTGGAGAAAGTGGTGTACAAGAGATACCTTGACTTTAGGAAAGCTTTTGATATTGTCCCCCATAGCATCCTTAAGAGCAAGTTAAAAGAAGTAGGGGTTGGATGAATGGACAATAAGGTGGATAAAAAGCTGACTAGATCATCAAGCGCAATGGGTAGTGATCAATGGCTTGATGTCTAGTTGTCGGTCAGTAACAAGCAGAGTGCCCAATGGGGGTGGCGCCTGGCCTGGTTTTGTTCAATATATTCAGTAATGATATGGAGAACAGGGAGGATTGCTCCCTAGCAAGTTTGCAGATGACATGAAACTGGGAGGAATGGGGATAACCTGGAAGGTAGACAAACTGGAAGATTTGGCAAAAAGAAATATGATAAGGTTCAACAAGGAAGTACAGAGTCTAGCACTTAGGAAGGAAGAATCTCATGCATTTCTACAGACTGGTGACTGACTGACTAGGCAGCAGTTCTGTAGTAAAGGACCTTTATTTTGTGATGGTGAGGCCTCATCTGGAGTATTGTGTCCAGTTTTTTAGCCCCTGCTATAGAAAGAGTATGTACAAATTGAAGAGAATCCAAAAGAAGGGTGAAAAATGATTGGGGGGGGGCTGAAGCGCGTGACTTATGAGGAGAGACTGAGGTAACTGGGCTTGTTCAACCTATAGAAAAGAAAAATGAGGGGGATTTGATAGCAGCCTTCAAATACTTGAAGGAGTAGGTTCCAAAGAAGATGGAAGTAGTCTGTTCTCAGTAGTGGCAGATGACAGAACTAAGAGCAACTTGTAATGGGAGAGGTTTAGGCCGGATATTAGGGAAACCTTTTTACTAAGAGGGTGGTAAAGCACTGGAGTGGGTTACCTAGGAAAGTGATGGAATCTCTGTCCTTTGAGGTTTTTAAGGTGTGGCTTGAGAAAATCCTAGCAGGGGTGATTTAATCAGGGTTGGTCCTTCTGTGAGAAGGGGGATTGGACTAGATGACCTCCTGAGGCTCCTTCCAACCCTAATCTTTTAGGATTCTAGGATTCTAAGTTTATAAGAATGCTTTAATCTACTCTGAATGAAACAAGAAATAAAGTATGTTAATCAACTGCCTAGATAGGGTCCACATGGACAGTTAGTGTGGCATAAATTTGCACCTGAGCTTGCCACCAACTAAATGTGCATGCAGACAAATCCTAAGTCACTTTTGAAAACGAGAGTCAGGATCCTTAAGTCATTTAGGCAGTTTTGAAATTTGTATCATATAAACTTAGTGTTTATTGATAAAGGTAACAGTGTTCTAAAGAAATATCATTGCTGGAAATAGCTCTTGCTGGGTCTGCTCTATCCCCACCTGTATGGAGTAGACTTATGACTGTTTGGTTTAAAAAATAAGACAGCTCCATATTTGCTATGTCAACTCATGTTTAAATTAGTCAAAACCAAATAGGTTGCATGAAAGTTCGTGTTGTCCATATTCAGACTTCAAATAAAGATTTTCATAAAATAATGATTCAATTAAAATAAATTACACTGAGCCACTTTTAGTGGCCTTTTCAATTTCCAATTACAAAGTTGTCTATTCCTGTGGTGTTTTCATTTACTTTTCTTATTCTTTGCTTCTGTTCATTTGTCAATCAATTAAAAGAGCTGTTGTTTCAGGCAGTAAATTAACTATAATGTTTACCAGGTTTCATTCATCCTCTTGGCACACATTCTTTTGCTGAGGCTAGATTTATACATTTAAACTGACAGAGTCAAGTTCCCCTAATGCGTCTAACTGCAATTCTATTAAAAATCCACTCTCTTCTTCCCTTCCCTCATCTGAGTCAAAGTAATCAAATCCAAATCAGCAGTTAGATTTAGAATTCTGTGGAGCTTTTTTGAGCCGTGGCAGAAGTAAATGGCTACTGGTCTCACTACAACAAAAAGAGCCAGTCTGAATCAATTGTTGGTCCATCCTTTCAAATTTATTTAAAAGCATTCTGACGTAACAAGACTTATTTTAGTGCTTCAATTAAATATTTTTTTAATATTAACTATTTTTTCATGATGACTAATAAGATTGGAATTAAAATATGTAATTACAAATAAAATATGTTTAGTAACATTGGAATCCGTTCTGTCCTAAAGCAGAACAAGTTTGTACAACTGATGAGGAGATATAACAGGCACGGGTTTCGTCACCTTTTCTGGCATGCACTATGCACTCTTAAAATGTTCCTATAGATTGAGGAGGGACACATTTTTGTCTTACAGGCCCCATCTGCCTCTAGGTGGGATGGAGAGGAAATGGGGAACAGGCAGAGCTGGGAGGAGGACATAACTGCCATGCTTCTCTCAGGGCAGTGCTGGGCCTATTTGGTGGGAGGGGGATAGGCAAAAGGGGTGGGGCCAAGAGGAGAAAACAGCCTCTGCTCTCTGACAAGGTTGTTGCTGCATCCACGTGGTAGCAGAGGGGCAGGGCTGTGAGTGGGCACTACTGCTGTGCTCTGGCCACGATATTACTGGGCCCAAGTGGTGGTAGGGGATGGGGGCCAGGGTGGCTGCCATGGTGCAGCCAGGTGACTGCTGCTGGACCCACATGGTAGGAGAGGTGGTAGAGGAGTGGAGCCAGGGGAAGGGGGGAGTCCGACTGTTGTATTCTAGCTAGGCCTAGGTGGAGGGCCTGAAGAAAGGCTCCTGCCATATGCTTCCCACAGAACATACTTTGCCTACCCCTGTAGTAAATCAATGTCCCTCATTTCCCTCCACCAATTAAAAGAAGATGTTTCTACCATTGACTTTTGGATCAAGGGGTCTGAATAACTGCCATGTGCTGTGAACTAAAAATGATGTTCTTCAAATCTCATACTACAGGGAATAAGATGATGACCTGCAGGGGCTAGGAAGGCACAACTGGTATGGGAATGGAGGCTTATCTTCCTCTCAATTATTAACTCATGGGCATTGCAGGAACTAAAGTATTCAATTTTTTGGCTGTATGGGGTGATCACATATGGCAGATTTCATATTCCTACATTAAAAACAATGAGAGTTGTTAGTTGCGACACCTTAAAGACTAACATTTCTTCAGGCATAAGCTTTCATGGGCTCCAACCCACTTCATCAGATGCATCTGACATTAAACATTCCCAATGTGGAAATATAATTTTGTTTTTCTTCATTTAAGAACATTTGATAGCTTAACTACACATTTTAGTAGTTAATGTCTGTATTTTGGTCCATGAAAAAAGAATTGTCACTTATCAAAGTGTTTTCCTATTGCAATATACCATTTTGAAGGGCTCTTTTGACTACATTATGTAATATTAAAGTAAATCTGAAACCAGTGACTTTTATTATTCAACATGATGTAATTGGTGGAATGGGAAAAGCTTTAATGGAAAATAGTGACATATTAAGTGTTTTGTCTCAGTGCTTCCTTTAAATTCTTCCTTTGTTGTTTTTGTTTTGTTTTGTTTTATTTATTTATTTTCATTTTCACTGCAAATTTTCTTTTATCGGAAAACCAGCTTTTTCATATCTTGCTTTGCTTGTCTCACCCTATCTCTTTACAGTTGTTACTACTGGAAACTTATTACTATAGTCAGCTCTGAAATGAATACATTACACCCTTTGGAATGTTTAGCTACTCACTTTGCTAATCTAATTTGTTACTCTCTGATAATTTGGGGGAATTCAACACCAGAAAGGAAATCCTCCCACCTTTTTTGTTGTAGGTTTGTGAGTTTAGTTTTTCTAGAAGCTGAGCATTTTTTGAAAAAATTAATGATCATTTCCAAAATTGTGCCATGGAAACTCACATATCTTTTTGAAGAGCTTAGGTCAAACATAGAACAATATGGTGTGCATGCATGTATTCTTGTTCTCAATGAAATGACAAGCTGCAATGCTATTAGAAACCAAAGACCACAGTGGAATCAGTTCCTGTATGTAAAGCATGGTGAAATGAACAAAATGCTAACTGAGGTAGTTTTGGATCATTTTCTTTAATTAAATAATGATCAAATGCTTTTAATTTGGGGCCTTTTTCAGTTTGTAGTTATATTTTCCCTCTGAGGTGCTCATCCAGCACCTAAAGTAAAGTAAATACATATAGAGTACTGCTAATTCCACAAGTGCTTTGCCATGCTGTACAATGACAGTAAAGAGGTAATATTTTCAGTCCTGAGGGGGGTTTTAAACAGTGTGGCTAACAACTTCTTTTGTATTCTACCACCAAGCCATCACAACATATCCAATTTTCACTTCTTTTTCTCCCCCTGGAAATCTATTGCTATGCTTGAGTGAATAGCATAGACTCCCATTTTAGAGGCTGCTAGAGTTTGCAATCACTTCACATCACATCATCATTCTGTTAAATGGATTCAGTCTTCATGATGTCTCTTTCTCTTTGGGAAATCTTCCTTCTTCATCTCTTGCTGCAACAGAAGAGTGAAATCATATATCTTGTGTTCTAGGAAACATATACTTTAAGTATTTTAAAGGTGTATGTATATAAATGCTTACGAACATAAATGTATAGAGTGGCATAAGTCAGGTGTGACAGATGCCTGTTTATCAATTCTCTCAGTGTGCCTGTGAGACTCATGATTTTTGAATCATGGAGTCTAAAGATGACAAAATCCTTCTAGGCCAAATTCCTCCTAGCACTCAGTTGCTCTCTTTATTCTACATTTACTATTTTTGCCCTATTGTAGTTTAATGTCTTAAATGCTTTGGCTTCCATTGTTTCTCATTGCAGTTGGGAAATTTTCCTGATACTCCACTATGTGTTTTCCTTAAATTAATCTAATTACTGTAGCTAATCCTCTGCTAAATCTTTCTTCTGATTTTTGTAGATAAATAGTCAGTGCTTTGCCAGATATGATTAGACCAAGATTTTTAAAAAATGGAGGTCTATAGTTAAGCTGTTAAGTTCACATGGCAGCATTTCCAGGGCTCTGCAAGATTGAGCAAACTTTTCAAGCATGGTGATCTGCATGCAGAGGACTCCATTAAGTGTGACACTGGAAGCATGATGTGCCCCATGAAGGGAAAAATTAAAGTGTCCCAATTTATTAAAACAGGCAGTTTTATCTGACACTGTGAAGATAATACTATGTTCCACATTGAGAAGAATTTGGTTTCTGCAAGGGAATCATAATCTCCAGAAGCACACAGCCTTACAATAATATTTCAGGTTTAATTTCTGAATGCTTCTGGGTGATATTTAGTTTACTGTCACATGCAACACAAGACATGTATTTTCAGCAATGTGAGCGAAACCTAACATCACAATGTAGATAACTATTATTATTACCATTAGCGAAACAGATTTGCAACTAACAGAAGCCTTCTCCTAGCTCATGAGCAGAAAGGAACCTTAGGTGTTATAGTGACTTACAATGGTTCCTTCCTGTGTGCATCAGAGGGAGGCTACTTCCCTGGCTATGCCACCTAATGGCTGAGTGCTGATACATAGGGAGTTAAAACAACTAGCTATGTGTACCCTGCCTTCTTGCTGGGGCAGGCAGCAACTTGTTCAGGCTCAGCCCTCTAAGCAGGGTCAAGCACTATCAAGAAATCTGTGGTCCATCTCTTTGACTGGGCCAGAGCAAAGCAGTCTGTGGCCCAGAAGAGCAAAAACAGTTTGCTCCCTGGTTGGGGCAGGTAAAACAAAATCAGGCTGCCCAAACCAAGGGTGAGGTTGACTGCAGGGAGATGGGGGGATCTGGGCCCACTCCACTCCTCTGGGTCCCAGCCCAGCACTCTAAGGCTATGTTCACACATATACTGTTATTTTGAAATAAGTTATTTTGAAATGAGTTATTTTGAAATAAAGTCCTGATTTCAAAATAAGTTAATTTGAATTAAGAAAATGTTAATTCGAATTAAGGGAAAGCCTACTATCAAAACGGCTGTTATTTCGAAATAAGGCCATTTGGACACGTTGTTTCAAAACAGTTGTTTCGAAACAATGGTGTAGTTTTGAAGCAACATGTCCAAATGCCGTTGTTTCAAAACAGCCATTTCGAAACAACGGCTATTTTGATTTCAAGCGAGGGTTTACGGTTTCGAAATAATGGCCGTTATTTCAAAACAATGGGTCCCATTGTTTCAAAATAATAGAACGTCATGTGGACATAGGAAATTTTATTTTGAAACAATGGCTCTTGTTTCGAAATAAAACTCTTGTCTGAACACAGCCGAACAGTAGTGGGTGATTCTGCCACTGTGTCAGCAGGGATCTGGCTGAAATACACTGACCATGGCTTCAGCAAACACAACTGGACTAACGACGATTTCTGTAGGTTACATCCTGCCCTTACTTGTTTGTACACTTTCGATGCACACAGACTATTAGGCTACTTGGGGTACTCTGTAGCCAGCACTGCTAGAGGCTCAGGATATTCACCTGACTGCAGCTCATCTGTATGAGGCGGGGTAAATATAGCACAGTTCATAGTTCAGGGGCCAACAGAATCCAATTCCTTCCCTGATACTCCCTCAACTGAACTGGAGGTTCCACCTCTTATATTTCTTCTTCTGTCCCCCCGTTTCCAGTGCAAAGAGTGGGCTGGCTTGGTTTAGTCAGGAGGGGCGTGTGGTTTCTCCTTGACTATGTCTGTATTGTCAAAATTGATTTGATATAGTTATTTAGAAATAACTATTTCAATTTTAATTCAAAATAACTATTTTGAGTTTATTATTTTGAATTAGGAGTCCAGTGAAGACTCTCTAATTCTAAATAAGGTAGGAGTTGTTATTTCAAAATAACTTGCCGCATGTTTAAATCATTCCTGTGGCAGACATTCAAAAGCACTTGGACTTGTTGTTAGGTGATAGATAAGTTGGAAGACTGAAAGCCATTAGCATCCACTGTACTGTCCTCTAAACTGGTTCTTTTTCTAGTAATTGAAGAAGAATAGCCTTAATTGATGAACTACTCTGTCCTTCTAGCATATGACAGGTACCTTCAAATTTTCATAGCAAGACAAAGTGGAAACAGACCAATGGACCAATGGCTAACACCAACTGTTTCATTGAACATTCTGAACTCCTTACAATGCTCATAAATGTATATCAATATTTTGTGAATTAACTTTGTCTTAATCTCAGCTGCTGAATAACTTGTACCCTGAAGCATTTGATATAATTTAAAGAGTTGAGTTACTCATTGTCTGTGAATACACGCTGAGCAGATATCTTCACTGAGCTACCCATACTAATTCCAGTATTTTTTTCCAGAATTTCTGAAAATGCCAATGACTGCCTCCAGCAATGGCTGGAAAACTCAAATATAAAGGGGAAAAAATAAAATTACAAGTGCTTCTTACTGGGATCTAAGCTAAATGTTCCTTTAGTCATAGTAATATTTATTTAATGAGATTGGTATTTGGTCAGCAATGGCTTATTGTGGAAAATTATTAACAAAATTGTGTAGTTTTTCGATAGAAGGTACATTGTTGCCCAAGTAAACCTTACACATGGGAAAAATGTTGTTAGCATGTACTGGAATATTTTGAAGGTGTCTGTAAGAGCTACATAGTGAAGCCTGGGTGGATTTTTTTACTTAGCGCAGGGATTCAACCACTTTATATGAAGAATACAGAACACCCACCTGGAAATTAAAGCACTTACTCTTTGAGTACAGAATGAGTTTACTGAATTTACAGATAAATTTGTTAATGAAATTGAATAAAAGCAACCATTTAAATGTTTATGCTGAGAAATGTAGCACTCTTTGCCTAAAGATTACTTTTTGGTTTGATAAAAATATGAAAGACAATTAGCCATTTTCTTTGTCAGACCTCATAACTGAAAGTTTTCCTTACAGTAAAGACTGAAGAAGAAGAATCTCCTTTGAAAAACATTCAAGAAGAATTTTCCTCTTCTCAAATGGTCACCATCTTCCAGTGTTCTCAAAGAGGTGAGGCCATGGGCTGCCTTTAACACAGGTATGCACTAAACTTCATTCACTTTCTCTTCACAATGCTACTCTCTGTTTTCTGACAAATGAGGAGCTGCCATTTTCCCTCAGGGTAGTGTAGCTTTACTCCTACTCAGAATAAGAAGTGACAATGGCCATTTTTCACCCACATTGAAACAAGAACAATATTTCA
Organism: Podocnemis expansa; assembly: GCA_007922195.1. Taxonomy (NCBI): domain Eukaryota; kingdom Metazoa; phylum Chordata; order Testudines; family Podocnemididae; genus Podocnemis; species Podocnemis expansa. Next base: position 41,153,977 of record ML681994.1, read on the forward strand.
GAGACGGTTGCTTGGCTAATTATTCCACAACAGAGAGAGAGACGCATATGCAGACACTGTGTTTTGTCTCCTGTAGCAGGATTAATTTAGGACTTTCCATAGGAATAAGGCTGCAAGTCGCAAATTAGTCAGTGGCTCACTTGTTTGTTTGTTTAATTACTTCATTGTAGGACTAAGGGAAGCAAGGAAAGAAAGGAGGTCTAGAAAATTTTGAAGACTTTCATAGGGGAGTAAAGATCTCTTAAATTTGTGGGCAAATTTTTTTGGGAAAAAAACTAAAATGAAAAAAAGTTATTTTATTTACAAATAGTAGTACAAGTAAAAAAAAAACATAATAGTGTTTTCTTTAGTTCTAGAACAATTTGTTCTTAAAACACATCTTAGAATTTCCTGAAATTTCTCAAGCATTTAACCAAATTTTTAGTGGGTCTAGTATACGCGTATTTGGACTATTGAGAATGCTTATGCTGGTTATCCTCCTTTATTAAAGGATAATGAACAGTATAAGGCCAACAAGTTACTCTGTTGAGAAGAAGAGTGAGTACCGTATGATAGTGCAACAAATTCTAAACTGAGATTGCCAAAGATTAAGAGAACATTCTTTCCATTTGATTTGCTCCTCATAATTAATTTTAAAACATAAGTGGTATTATTTTTCTATGCTGTCTTAATTCAGGCCTTGCTTTAACTTTTTTTTGATGTCTCATCTGCTAAACCCGAGTCCCTCATAATAATTTACCATTTGCAATCTTTACTAATTTCAGCTGTCCAACCCAATTTCTGTCTGTTTCACAGTCAGCATTTGGAGGCTTATCTAGTATCAAATCTCCTAAATGAGGGTTGCTCTTTGAAGTTGTTTCTCCAGCTCAGTTTTGCAGAGAAGGAAACTGAGGTTTGGGGATGGGGTGACTATCAAATTAAATGTATCCCATTTCCTTCCTGAATATTTCTCAACCTTGCTTCAATTTATAACCAAATGAAATAAAAAAAAATAGAATCCAAAGACTGGCATTCTATGAGTTTCTTTTTAATTAGAACTATCTGTGAAAAAAAATAGGCTACCTTGAGCAGCACAATAAGAATATTAAATGTCTTGCAAATTCTGATCCTTCAGATTAAGAATGTAGTTAGTCATTTCTTGCAGTACCGACCCGTATTTCTATGTATTATTTAAAAATGTTGGCATGCTGCAAAATTTAATAGAGATCACAGGAAAATAACCCCACTTTTATGCCAGTGAATTAGCAGTTCTGCAGCTATTTGTTTGAAAGATTCAACCACTGATAGATAAAGCCAAGAGCAGAAGCTTGGCTCCTACCCCAGACTGAAGGATTGGTAGCTGTACGAGCAGGCATGTGCATGAATATATAGTGTGTATATACATTATAGTGTAGTATAAAGCTTTAATCAAAGTGAGTGTAGGGTTAGAATGCAACTTTTTCTTTGCCAAGACAAGAAAAATTGTACAAGTTATGTAAGCAATTGCCCATGAAACATTTATATCAGGTCACAGTTTTGTGTAATCCAACTGTGTCACAAAGCCTAGGATGCGGGGGGGGGGGCAGGGGAGGAGTTTGAGATCGCAAAAAAGATATGTTGGGAGTATTTTGATACTACTATCTTTGTTAAACCAGATTTTCCTATTACCATATGTCCACCTGTGCAGAATTCTAAATAGAGAAAATATGTAACTAATACAGTGATTTAATCTCATAAAATTAGCTATTATACAAAAACATCACAGAATATAGTCTAGGTTTTTGTTTGTTTGGGTGGTGGATGGGTTCAGCTAAAGGTGCCTTTGATAAAACATAACTATTTTGCAAAAAAAAAAAATCCATTTTCTTCAAAACCAATAAATCAATAAAAAATAGGGTAATACCACATTGGAAAGACTTTGAGGCAAGCAATTTGTGCGCCGATGGGAAAATGAGAACCTCTGCTTTCAAATGGTGTGCAGCTCTTTCTAATCATATGTGGCTATGGAACCTTCAACTTCTCATTAAGGCTAAATTGAAATGACCCTTCTTTCCCCAAATGCACCCAGAAATACCACTGTTTTTTGCTGGTGGGGAGAGCTAGCTTTGCTGCACCTGATGTTATATAACATGGGTGGCCAGACTTACGGAACTCAAGAGCCACACAAGTTGATTATTCAACAGCCATACTGAGGCCTATGGCCATATACTTTTACTTACTAAATGGGTTTGCTGACATTCTTCCGCGAGCCACACTTTTTCATTCAAGAGCCATGTGTGGCTCCCGAACCACAGTTTGGCCATGCCTGTTATATAACCTAGTCAGGGGAGTCTTCAGCTACTCTCCTGATATCTTCAGGTCCCCTTTATGTTGCTCCAGGCACTCAGGATTTGGCCCAACATGTTAGATTTCCAAAGAAAAACAAATCAAACCCACACTTGGCTTTTGGTTTGGAATAGTGGACTATAGAAATATGGAATATTTTGTACTTTCCAAGTTTCTCCTGATTGCTTGTGCCAAAATCATTCTAAATTAATAGTCTTTGATTATGAAAAAAACCCTCAAATAATTCCAACCCTGATTCTAGTCCAATAATGACATAAAATAATCATTATGAGTAAGAAAAGTATGCAAATACCTCTTTCAACATATCCCATATGCACATATATGCATACAAAATCCTACCATCTGCAATGGAAAATGTAAGTATTTCAGGAACCTTTTTTGCCAAGATTCACACTGGAGTATTCAGTTGGCTACTTTCCAGCAATACCAAGGTAATGAATAAAATTTTGGCCTAATAAACCTCACCAAATCCACAAATCAGATGTTAATTCAGCTGTATTGTTATCTTGTTTTTGTAGCAGCTATTCCGTTTCAGTTATTGTAGCAACAATACCATTCATGGGAGTCCATGAACTTGCAGTGATCATGTTTCTACTCATATTCATGATTGATCATTTTTTTGTGAAAGATTATTGCTGTTTACTTGTTTGTGCAGTCTGTGGGTTTATAGAAGATTATTTCTTTCATGCCAAAAGCATTCCTTTTCCCAGACACATCCCCTTTTCATACTACTCTGTTAATAGAAATGACAGGGACAATAAGGAGTGAAAGCACGGTAATCAAACCAGTGCAGGTTATAGAGTTTTCTTACACACTTGCTATGCCAGTTTGTACTACACTGTGGTACAGTTCTTCTGCTTCCCACTTAATCATTGTTAAATCTTGTACAGGATCAGTCAACGAATGGGTGAAGTATAATACTGATAAATGAATCAAAAGAATGTCTGTGAAATTGACTAAATGATGGGGAACAAGTTTTTAGCATTAATAATTAGCTGTGGGAGTAATTTGAGTGGGAAAGAAGCAATCAGACTTGACACATACCTTGTCAGCAAGGATTTTTGTAGGTTTTAAAGAGATAACATTTGAAATTTCTGTGCTGTGGTTGGATGAAATAACATTTTCTTGTAAAATCTCATTATGTTAGATGGTCAACAAACACCACTAGCCTGGGAAAATACTCATTCAAGATTCAAATAGAATGGAAAATAGAAATGACAAAGAAAGTCATAGTTTCTGGAACTCACAATAAATAATACTCCTGTTATGCTGTCCAAGTTCTCAAAAGTCAATAAAAATGTAGTTATAGCAGCTTGAAACTGTGAAGATTTTCTTTTGTTTAGTGTCACATGAACTGTCAATCGAATGAATGTTTTTTTCAGATCACACCATGATATTAATGTTAGCTGCCAATATCTGCAAACAAAAAACATCCCCTTCCACATACTGAAGGCCTGATCTTCAGGCCATGGATGTCAATGTAAAGTTTCCTGTTGATTTGTATAGTCTTTGGATCAGATTCTGAATACATTGTTAAAGATTTGACAGCCATTACTGATATGATTCAGTAAAGTAGCAGGTGCATCCTAAAAAGATTAACCTGGTTGGTTCTGTAAAACAAACTAAAGATTTTTGTGTGTAAAATACATAAATGATGCTTTTATGGTGGAAGTCAACAAGACAAAACAATGTTACATATTCCAGATCAGTGTAAAGAAGGGAGGAAACACTCAGTGTTTCCATAAATGGAAGAATAAAGACTCAAAAGAGAAAGAATGTCTTTTCCTAAATGGCAATTACAAATAAGAGATTGAAAAAAAAATTAACAGTATGATTTTAATTAGGCTAAGTGCAGAATCTTGGTGTGCTTTTGGAAACCAATCAGCTTGTTCATCACAAAGTTTTTGTCAAGCTTTCACAGGTCCATTAATGTGCTACCCATGACTGGTTTAGATACCTCTGTTCAATTACTCTCTCTATGACATTTGAAATGCACTTTTCCCTTCATGAACCAATATGACGCTTTTATTCAGTGATAAGAATGAATACTCCCACTCCTATGTTATTAACATATACTGGGAATATAATAAAGGAGATAAGTGTTTAGAACAGCATGGAATGCTTTCACAGAATATAAATTATAAATCTCTATCCAATAGGGTAATCACAATGTATTAAGAATCCTTTCTGATAAGCAGGAAAATTGTAGAGTGAGATTCAGATAGATATGATTAACAGAATGAAGAAACTAAAATAATAGAACTAGCCCAAACCCCTCATATTTTCAAAGAGGCTGCAATCACAGGATTTTAAACAAATTGTTTTTACTAAGGATTAATTGCTTTGTGAAGCACATTCCCCTGTTCTTCATAATAATTCTGTTTGTTATATGTATGGTCTGCTGTTATTCTAAATAATAAGGTATTGAAGTAACAGAAAAGAAACCGTTTACTTTGATAGTTCTGGGTACAAGCATTTTTATAACCCACTTTTTCAGCTTAATTCGGAAGTATTATTATTATTAATAATAATAATAATGATCAGTTCAAAAGTGTTATTAATTATTGTAACCATTGAATCATTTGACATTTTAATACTCTGAAATTTTACATACGCATGCACACACACATACACGCACATGAGCACACTTAGAAGGCATAATTGAGTCTATAGCTCTAATTTTTGTTTCTTTCAGGGCAAGTGTTCATGTTGAATTTGAACTCCTAAATAATTGATTGAATGTAGTTTATGATTTAATAATCTAGAACTATCCTTAGCTAAATAACTGAGTCTAGGAACAACTGATACAAATATGGGACTGGGGTCATCTGCTTGACATCTGTACACAGAAGGGGTCCCCTCCCTGTGTGGATCTTGTATGCTGTGCTAAGGCCATGCTTTTGTGAGATATCACTCCCCCTCTCCCCTCCCACATTCCTGTGGTGAATTCTTTGTGGGTCTGGTGTCCATGTTGAGGACAAAAGTAGATACTGGAAGGGTTTGGCAAGAAGTGGGCAGGCCATGGATAGAGTTGGGAGCGATCTCCTTTCTGTCCCATACAGACTTCCTGGAAAAGATATCATTGTGGATGGGGTAATCTTAGATAGCAAGGCTCCAATAGAACTGAGCTATTGGTAAGCAAGAAGAGCTACTTGTGGAGAAGCATAGGATTCACATGGATCCTTCAGGTTTGTAAGTGGGCTGTTTCTAACTTGACAAAAAACAACCTCTGTGTGGAATTCTGACAGAGATTCCCCTCTTTCAGTCTCCACTGATGCAGGTTTTAAGACAGGAGAAGATGATTTGGCCCCAGGAAACGAGTATTTTTTACTGCTCTCTTAAAAATGCTGATTTCTTAAATGCTAAGTGACATCTAGGCAGGCATTAACTCAAATTCTGGAGCCAGCCTGCTCAGAAATAAAAGATAAAGTCAGAGGAGATTTTCTGAAGTCTTGCAGAAATTTTGGATAATGAATTAAAGTGAGAATTTACCAGAAGTCAAGGTACACAAGGTATGGAGAAATATCAGTAGTCAGATCACTGAGATTTTAGTTTACATGACCCTTCTGCTAATTGCTTATTAAGTGCTTAATGTTCAAATCACGGAAACTAGTATAGCTTGGTGATTTGAGTTCTTCATGTGGTTTGCTATGTTTGGGCAAATTAACTCTACAGATTCTAATATTTTAATTTTTAAATACACAATTGTCTCTTTTAGTTTAAAACTTCTTGAGAAAAATCCAGGGCCCATTAAAGTCAGTGGGAAGATTGCAATTAACTTCAGAAGGCTCAGGTTTTCACCCTCGGCAGTTAATGTACGGGTATGATGTGTGTTAATAGCATGACCAGGAGATAATACAAGGCTACTTGTTACTGCAGTTGCAGAACTTCTTGCCAACATCATGATAAATATGAGCAGACCTGACTGCATCATGAATTTTGGCATACTTAAGTTAATGATTGGAAGCCACAGCAATTACTTGATGCCATGTTAGAAAAAAGAACTCTTATCATTACCTGGTGGGTATTGCCTTGGCAAAACCAGGTTGTAGTATCTGTGTTCAAATCAGTTCAGTATCTCTTTTTTTTTTCTTTAACAGTACTTAAGATTGCATTATCTTATTATTTGGAGGCTTAATCCAAACATGGACTTCAATGTGTTTTGAATCAGCATATTATGTTGTGGAGGATGTAGGCTTCTATCAGTCTCATCATGAGAATATTGTGTTTTATTTAACTTCATCACCAAACAGTCAATCCTTCAAGGCACTAAAAACTGTGATCCTGGTCTTACAAACCATCTAATCATAGCTTTAATGTTAATTATGTGAATATTCTCAATGAGTTTACTTGTACCCTGTTAGAGCTCACACTATGCTATATCATTTTAAATGGCTTTGCTTTTCCTTTGCTAAATTGGCTATTTTTGCCTTTAAATACCTAGTATCAGATTATAAAGTAATATAGAGATACAACTCCAGTGCAGCATAATAGTCATTAAAATTTCATTTAAAAAACAAGGTTGAAAGAAAGAGGGAAAAACTGGGGGCGGGGGGTTGAACCTACATAGTACCATAACTAACTTTATGCCTCATCTTTATGGTAAGGAGTAGAATGATTAATAATAATACCCACTTTTCATGAATATTTTATCTAGAATTCAAATATCTGCTTTTCCATATACAGGAAATTTAATTACAAGACTTTCTTTTATCTTGCCAGCAGCTCAGAGTGTGCAAGGATCACACTTAAGTAAATTTTTATTGGTGTACTACCAGCAAAAAAAAAAAAAAATCTTGTATTTGTTTTGTTTTCATGTACTCCAGTTTTGAAACTAGGTGGTAGACCAAGGAGCTCACCTTTTGTGACTCTAAAATATATTTGTAGATTTTAGGGAGAGCATTTGGAATCTGAGAGGATGATAGGGGTTATGGTTGTTTAGATGACTTTATGTTTAATAGGAATCAGGATTTCTTTTTGTATATTCTTCTGCTGACTCACTTAAAATGAAGTGCATCTGTATTGTATTGAAGGCTTCATCTCAAAACAGATCTCTAGATAGGCTTTATCCCCTATACCATACCATAAAGGCCACTACCTAGTCTATCTGAGGCTATGTCTATGTTGACGACAGCAAAATCGCCGCCATCAGCCCAGCATTCTGGGAGCGCTTAGCAGTGAGTATGAACTCGTTGCTGCAGTCCCAGAAGTCGGCTCCAGAAGTCCTGGCACCCAGGAGATGTAGGGAAAAGCCAACCACACGGGATTTGGAGTTGGCTTCCTCGAGTATATCCCAGCAGCTTAGGAAGTTGCCGGCACTTACACAAGGCATTTTACATGCCTTGCATAAATTCTGGTTGACTGCCACTGAAAAGTGACCTAAGTGAAGACTAGAGCTAAGAATCCTGTGTAGTGGTATTTAATTTTAATTCTTGATCATATTATAGGCCTTGAATGGGTGAATAGGAGCAGTATCCTGTTTGTCTCCAAAGAGTATAGAGAAGGAATCCTTTCTCATCAGACCAGAGAGTATTTCTCATCCATTGTGCTGAAGTCACTCATCCCTCATAGGCTTCTATGTATGGACTCATTAGCACCCTGCCATGGGAGGCAAAGCAAAGTTCTGGAGGATCCATATAAAACTGTATCTTCTGCCTGCCCCCTCTCTCCACCTCCACCTCTATGCCAACTCCCTCTATTGGCATACTTATGGGCGTTGCTGGGAATTTAAGATGATCAATGTAAATTACTAGTGAGAGACTGAACTCGTTTTGCAGATCAATGACATTTAATTTGCAAGGATGTTCTAGACAGCTAGTTGTGATGTTCCCATCCCAGAATCCAATCTGGTGTGGTGCTGTGCCTCTCCATTCATCCACTCGTGGACCTCAACCTACCCCATTTTGCTGGATGGAACCCTGCTCCCGGGTCCATCCACAACAGCCTCCTGCATGTAATCGGTCCCAGGCAATGAATGTTCACTCACTAGCCACTCAAGGTTGGTCCCCCTGCAAGCAACCCCAGCCCCAGATACCACACTGGGAACTTCTGTCCTGCAGGAATTGGGACCCTTCCCATATCACTGTGGATTCAGTTACACCAGTCCATCAATTTAATAAAGAAACCGATATGCAAACAACTTTTGCCCCCAGTTTGGCCCACTCCAATTCATACTGTCTCTAAAATCCACACAGCTTTAGGTAAGACAAACAGTAGCCTATAAAGTATAACATAATTTTAGGTGATTAAGTAGCAAATCAATGCACAATCAATCAATCAATCAGTCAGCAGTTACCACTAGTGAATGAAAATATAAGACTTATTCTAACGTGAAGTTTACTGTTGTAGTCCATTTCAGTCTTGCTTACATGGCTCGCTGATGATAGTTTTACAGCCAGTCTCTGCCCTTCCTTGGGCAGGACTCAGCTCTTCCTTGTGGGTGGAGATGTTTCAAGATGGAGATTTTCTGTCAAAAAGCCTCTAACAATTCAAAGTGTCTCCTTTTTAAACCCTCTGAGTCCACCCCTCTTCTTTCCTCGGCTAAGGTCACTCTTCTTCCTACCTGAGTCCAGGAGCTTAGTTTGCATCATCCTCATTATGTGCTCTATGAACTTATTCACAGCCTGCATGAGGGGAGAGAACTCTGCTTGTCTGCCTTCAGCTGAGCTACGTGAAATATATGGGGACATGGGGACATGTTTCACATAGGTACACATACATGATAATGTCCCTCTGGGTGAGATTTTTAAAGGGGCCTAAAGGATTTAGGCACCTAGCTCCCATTGACCTTTGTACAAGGTTGTATTTATTATTAATTTATTGGCAGTGCATATTGTAATGTCTGTATTTTCAAACTCTATTGGAAAATGAAGAGCAAGATGGCAATAACCTATAGAAGAAACTCAGTAAAATCAGACATGCTCTTTCAAATTCTCATTTTAGCCAACTTCAGCCATCACCTCATTAGAAGAAGCATAACAGAATCCAGGTTTTTTGTGCCTCTAACTGTCCCAAGAGAAAAAACATTAGCTAACAAAGTCTTCAGTAATGTCACCATTAGCTTACTGAGGAAGTCCTGTAGTTTACATAGGTATAAAATACCCTCAGAATGCTAAATTCTTTGAATTAAAGAAAAGAATATTTGATCAGCAATACTGCTCCTCTTTGAAAAGAATTTGTGGAGTAATTGAAATTTAATTGCAATCTTAATTCCCAGAAACACTCACTGAAGCACTGTATCAGCAACTTTCACATTTGTATAACCGGCTTACATGTATATGTGTGTGCATGCACACACATGCAGGCAGCCTTATCAGGCCTGCTACACAAAAGCTGTATAAACTCTGCTGTGCCCTTTCTTCACTTGTTATCTTTTCCTAGGTAGCATTTTGAATTAAGGTTTTATCTAGAGCTGAGTAAACTAAATCGGATAAAATAGAAATGTAACACGACTGAAACCACTCTTTTTTTAAACAAAACTATGTTTGAGGAAGTGAAATGGGAAAGACTTTTATTCAGTGGTATAGGACTTAACAACAATTGGAACCAGAAACAGTACAGTAAGAACAGCTTTTGTAGGGTTTCTTGAATGGCAGAAGTATAATTGCTTGAAATGCTGTGAAAAATATCTTTTTCATGAGATTTCCAGCCGGTTTTACAGCGTTGAATAAGCATCAAAGCTTTTAAGATGCTTTTTGGAACCAAGCTGTAACCTTTTATGTGTAACCTACTGCTAATTTCATCTTCTGGAGCATTAATGATAGTATTTGTATCTTTAGCAATTCACCCTTCCCAGCAGTGTAGTCCGTTACTTTCTTTCTTTAAGTAATAAATAGAAAACCTGTCAACAATGTGTAAAATTATGCATGTCACCTACTTTATGGTCTCTCACAGTTGTGAGATTATGTATTATGGATATTTATTTTATTAGATTAACAATGCTGCACTGAATTTTCAGCCTTTTGTGACCACTGAAGATTGAAAACTTTTCTACCTAGACTTTTGCAAGCAATTGATGTTTGGTCATGTGTCAGGTGTCCTGGAATGAAAGATATGCTACTTCAGGGAATTGGACTGTAAGCCACATTTGAAAACCAGGTAGAAATTGCCATGTTGAAAAATGTTAGTAATTGAATGAATGGGCTAATTAAAGAAATTACATTTGCAGCCAATTGGGATTCATAAACTCACATATGGAAGATCTGAATCGAGAAAAAAGATCTAAATTAGTCATCACTGTGCCCTGTTAACTATGAAATAGTTAAATTATTACATGCAAAATGTGGATTTTTCTTGATTTCACATCTAGATGAGTTTCTGATTCCCCTTTTGCTAACTATGGCTGATTTTACATGTATGATATTCTGGAGTAGATATTTTTATTTACAAAAATGGTAAAAGTTATTCTTCAAGGTTGAAGTCCAATTCTGTCCAGAAAGTCTGCAGAAGTCTATACCAGTTAAATCCTACTTATGCCTAATTGTTCATAACCTCATTCAGTATAGGACCTGGTTCTATGAAGTGTTACACACTCACAACTGCCATGGTGTGCAACGTTGTAGCCAGTTGGAGGTGAGGATGCTCAGTTCCCTCACCACTCTAACTAGCTATCTGTCATAATGGAAAACCAGTGAGAACAGAGAAATAATAATGATATTTATAATGATTTTATTGAGTAAGTTAATTTTTTTTTAGGGAAAGCATTGTAAAGTAGCTAGAAGGATAGGCATAAAATAACAAAAATACAGTTGCACTTTGGAAAAATGCAAATTAAAATTTTTATGGAAAAAATCCAAGACATGCATACTTGTTGGTTGAAGTTTAACACCACTGCAGTCTTAAAACAAAACTTGTTTTTAATTTAAATCAAAATCTCTTATCTGACTGAAAAAATATTTATTTTGTTTTTTTTTTAATTAATTTAAACAACATGGAAGAACAAAAATGCTCCTACATTTTAGCTGTAGACCTCTGCAAACACAGGGATCCTAATAGAGCAATTGTTTTCTGTTTATTTAATGACTGCACATGTACAAAATCACAGAAAGATTCAAGTCGCATTGCCTAGTATAAGTAGACAATATTCCTGAGAGTTTGGTAAATATTAATTTTGTAGTCCCCCCCCTCCCTTTTCATTTCACTGGAATTCTCTATTTTTGAGTGTCTAAAGAAAATGTGTTTTGCTTACAAGGAAGCTGAGGGCATGCAAAAAGTGGAGTTATAGTAAGCATAACAATATGATACAATGGATATTTTGGGCAAACTAGAGCATAAGTGGGTATAACAAATGAAGTTGCAGCACCATGTTCATATAAACAAGGTGCAGACATCCTCATTAAAAAGTTAATATTTGTCACAATCCACTACAAGTGGCATCTGAGATATCATAGTCCTTCTTTCTTAGGGCTTGTCTGCACAGTGGTTTATTGCACAGTAAGCCAACATGTAAACGTATAGTATGTTAGTCTGCTGCACACTAAGTTGAAATGCAGACATTCCAACCACGCACAAGGCCAGGTCTACACTGGCGGCAGAATTCAGCAGCAGTCAAAGGGAAATACACAAGCCACGTAAAAATTACTTGTACATCTCCCTATGACTTCTGAACTCCTACTTGCGATGGTGTCTGCAGTTTGCTGATTTGAAGGGAAATGTCATGCAACTCAGCACTATTCTTCTAAAGAGGGGTAGTCTTAACCTTCTGACTTCCAGATCAATTGAGCAGGTCTTCACGAGTTGCTCAATTGATCCGGAAGAATCAAACTGATGGTGACAAATTTGCAGCAGTCAGTGAAGACTTGGCCGAAAAGTTCCATATTGTGTTTAGACTGAGGTAAGTTAATACTCCTGCAGACCATTTATTACACAGTAGTAAGGTCAACACAGTGACCTGTTGAGTCACTGGCTAATGTGCTGTCTTTTCACAACCTAGATTGCTGCATATTAAATCACTGTGTGAGTGTGGTATCTGCTGATAAATAATTGACCATTTAAATGCCACCTGTGGTATCTGATTAGGGCACTGAGCCAGGATAAAGTAGGATATTATAGTGTAGTGTAACCCATGGGCTTAAAGGAGGAGTGTTTCTTTAAGAGTTTTGCTGGGGTTTGAGTTGCTCTTGCTGGGTCACTGTTGCTGGGAGGATTTAGCTGTCTAGACCCAGAAGTTCCAGCATGTTTTGTGTAGCTTTGAGCATGCTCAGCAAGGGTCCCTGCCAGCGCAGTGGTCAGTCAGGTGTCTGAGAGATCAAGCAGCCAGGCCAGTTGCATTGAGGAGAGTACTGGTGCTCTGTGCAAGGGGAGAAGCTGAGCCAGGAACAGACAGCAGGCTGTTTTTCCCAGCTCTGAGGCATTTTGTTTCAGGTCAGTAGCCTTGTTAACCCTCCAGCAGAGAAGTCTGGGTACAGATAAGCAACTATTGGGAAAAGAAGGGTTACCTTTTAACTTTATACTCTGGGTTATGGGCTTAGCTACAGTTCTTTTGTGTAATAAGGGGAAAGAGGTAATTATATTTTGTTATTGTCAGAGATGTATTTTTCCTTTATAACAGGGTTTTTTTTTTAATATATGTGTGTATGTAAATGAGTGTGGACTGAGTAAGCTGTGTGGCCAGCAGTGCTCCCAGCAGAGGAAGAAAGGTTTTCCAGGACTCATACAGAGGATTTCTGATGTCAAAGAGGAGGGAGCTGATTCTTCTAGCACAAGCCTTTGCACTTGGTGATTTGAGACCATAACAGACTCATGTGGATACTGCTAAATAGCCACTATGTATTATAGATCTGTATACTAATAATTTCTTCTGCTTTCATCAGAAGGTTTATAAAGTTGATGTTTAATATAGTACATTGCTTTTGTTTATTTTTTTTATGAATGCTGAACAGTCTTCACTGTGAGCCCCTTTACAGACTAGATCCTGGCTCTCCAGCTGCTTTTTGCGAGGCACTGGAGAGGGGCAGATGAATGACTTTGAGCCCACCCTAGCAGGTTACAGTAGCACTGACACAAGTTGGGTTAAAGTTTAGCACACATTTTCAAAGATTTATTTTTTGCAGACTAAGGGGTTACAGACTCATCTGCCATTGTAGATTTTTTCTTCCACCTTTTTGCAAAGCACATATTTCCGTTTTATGGTTTGGTTTATAGAAACAATTCTTTGTGTGTCTCTATAATTAATTGACCTGTCATACTATCGGTTCCATTTTCATAAAAGGTTTTTTATGCTTACTGAAAAAGCATTAGCTTGCCTGGTCAACCACTCTCATGTCCTCACTCGTTTGGTATTACTGTTGACTTTTATCCTAGAATTGTCAGATAAAGTTATTAGTTTTCTGCAAAGCTGTCTTTATCATTGCTATTATAAAGTCAAACACATCCTTGGAACAATATTGCTAATCTTTTACTGAACTATAAATGGCACAATTGTTAAAATTTTCTATTATGATGCCATGAGCATTGCAGTCTACAGCCTACCCATCTGTGTTAGTATGGATTCAGTTTCTTACCTTTATTGAAAAATACGGTCAGGATTTTGTACCACACAAAGTGATAACTAACTAGGAAGCAATTTTTGACTGCTACACTAAATCAATGCTTAATTAATACCAGAGTTCCTAATATTTTAGTTTGTGCTCTGGTGATAATTAGATCATTAAAATCCTTATGTGAAATCTTTAAGATGTGAATGGCACAACAGATGGCTTTCTTCTTAGGTCAACTTTGCATTTATCATCATGTTTAGAATGTTCAAAGTATTACACAAATACTAAATAATCCATACACCACCTTAGCTCTGTAGCAGGCAAATAAACATTATCATCTCTATTTTATAGTTGCAGAAACTGAGTCAGAAAGGTGAAATGACACAATGGCTATGTCTACATCTGAAATTTTAGTTCAGGCTTGCTAGTCCAAACTAAAGAAATCTGAGGTTAGTCTGAACTAAACTCAGGATAGTTTGAACTAACTGTGGCTTTTTAGTTCGAACTAGCTGGGTGTTGTAGTTTGAACTAAAGCTTTAGTTCAAACTAAAACTCTTGGTTAGTTCAAACTAATGACTTTGTTCAACCTTTTAACATTCAAACTAACCGTTAGTTTGGGACTAGAACTAAAGTTCAAACTACGGCGGCTAGTCCGGACTAACCTTGGTACTGACTAGTTCATACTAAGCTTTGCCTAGTTCTAACTAAGAAATTTCTTAGTTAGGACTAAGCAAAGCCTAGTGTAGCCAAGAGCAAAATTAGTCCTGACTAATTGGCTAGTGTAGACATAGCCAATGAGTCACTGATAAAGCAGGGATTAACACATGAGTTTTCTTGACTCTAACCTGGCTGGCTGCCTGCCTGCCCCCGGCCCCCACCCCCAAATTTTAAATTGCATTAAAGAATAGGAACTGGTTTGGTTAGCATTCGTTTCTTAGGGAAATGGATGGTTCCTACTTCTTTTCCTCATTATTTAGTATTTATTTATTTAATTCTTTATTTCTTCAACATTTGATGTACTGACATTTCTTTCATGTGTATATCTCTGTGCATGTTTCTTTTGTTCTCTCTCGCTGTACTCAGAAGAGAGTAGGTGATTCCAGCACAGTTACGAGAGCTAAATCAACAAAGCCCCCCTTCTCATACTTGCCTGTTACATTATCTGTCTTTTAGGTTTTGTAGTTAATGTGCAAGGCTGTGTTCTCTTTTTCACATGTTGAAAGGTTAGATGACAGATACCTCAGAACTGCTGAATTTATTGATTTCATAATTTCCTTTGCTCTTGCTTACTTCTTTTGCTTGTCTCTGTGCATGCTTTTACTTCCATTTGATTTAATAGTTATTATATTTAAAAACAAAATTAATTTCATTTTACTTTCTCCAGTGTAATTCAGTTTCTTAATCCAACTTCTGCTAAAATGTGATTGTTTTAGTATGTGTACATTCTGGCTCTATTATTTTGAGATGAAGTGGGGGGATGGGTGGGCCTAGTGAAGCTTGGGATTGCAGAAGTGTGAGGGGCTGTATGCACCATGCTTCACAGAACTCTATAGTCTATACTGTTGCTTCAGAAAGAAACCATAGGCATTTCCTGCCCATACCTTCAGAGCCTGCTTTGAGGGCAGCTTATGCCCATGGGCGTGAGGGCCTGGTAGACCCCCCCCCCCGATTCCTTAAGGCCGTGGAACACCTGGCACTTAAGGAAGTGTTAGTTCCCCATCCTGTTTCACTTTTATACAGGAAGATGATGGGCAAGAGAAGCACTATGAATCCTCTCACCAAACCTCATGCAATACAAGCCATGTTGTCTTAATTTATTTTAAAGCAATTTATGTTTAAAATTATGTTGATGTTGAGTTCATATTGGACTCCGATCTGGAAGATGCTGAGAAATCTGACTCCAATCCATCAAAAGTCTTCTCTGTTTAAGCATGTGAGTAGTTCCCTATTTCAAGCTGTCAGGCTTTTCATGTGCTTAGATGTTTTGCTAGACTAAAGCCAGATTGCTCAGTGAATTACATTATTTAATGTTAGGAGGTGGGGGGCAACTTTATTTAGTAGTCAGGACAGTATTAAGAATAGATTTTTCTTGATTTTTTGACTTTATTGCCAAAGAGAAGCTGCAAAAAAAAAAAAAAATAGAACTTGACTGCTGAAATTTTCATTCACAAAACAAATTGAAAACATCCACCTTTGGAGATAAAGCTTAGTAAAAACCACAAAATACATGTAATCAAAACTACTTCATTCCTTTAATTGTGAAATGCAGAAAAGCAATACAAATTTACAATTAAAATTAAAAAAGTATACTTCATAGATGAAAAATTTAATTACATTCATTAATATATTATTCATCTTAATATGAGACCTTGACGTGTCATTATTCTTCTGAAATGCATGAGTGCGTTTAAATAAAAAAATTGTAATCAACTTTTACACTTTATTAAAATCACCAATATGACATTAATCCTCTCAAAAAATTATTTCAGATGTAATCTAGTATAAACCTGAACTGTAAAACTGAAATGAGAATTGAAAATCCAAGTCATTATAGAAGTTTACAGTGATCTCTGACCAGAAGAAAATATATAGATTAGATATAGATATAGATATAGACATTCTATTTTTAAAATCTCTGGAAAAGACAGTGGAAATTGCAGTGTGTTCAGAGTGTTATAAAAATGCAAACATTAATTTTATTCAGATGAGATCATTTACATCAACTGGATTAGACTGTAAGTTTATCTCATTCCAGTCTCTCAAGCTTGTGAACATGTCGTCCTTTCACAGAAGCTATTAGAGTTAATAATATAACTGCCTGCATTGTACATTAAATATTTTGGACTGTTATGTGACTTCTGTATGATAGTAAAACATTAGTGACCATATATCTTTTTTACTCCCTAGTGCATTCTTCTTAAATTGCTCTAGTTAAAATAACAGATTTACCAGCATTCTGTACCTTTTTAATTTTACACAATATAGTCTCCTGTTCTTGCCTGTAATATTTTACTGGTATATTGGACTTTTAATTATCTATTAGCTTTATAAATAGCTACTTATTAGCTGTTTGTCAGCAATATTTAATTGATTTCAAACAGTTTAATGCAGAAAATAAACTTTCACCTACCTACAGCATATCTTTCTTTTGGCTAATTATAAAGCTTTTAATATTTCAAAAAAATATATGTTTTTAGTTTTGCTTTTTTCCCCTAGACAATACCCCTTTATTGAGTCTGCTAGAAATTGCCACACTTGCTAGTGGGTTTCCCAACTACTCTAATACATGACAAAATTTTAAAACATAAGTACATCGTCTAATGACAAAAATAATCAGAATGGTTTTGTAAACCCAAAGTACATATATAACCATATAGTAACTCATAAAGCATGTATAGACAGACTGCAGAAGTGAATCTTCCAGCCTGGTTTGAAGTAATGCTCTGAAAACAACTCTATTGACAGCACCTTGAAGTTACAGCTCAGGCTGGAGCTTTGACTCTAAAGGCTAGGAAGGGGGGGTGCACTCTTCAGAGCACTAGTGAGATCTGTGCTAGGCAGGGCCAGTCAGCCCATAGAGGTGACCTAGGTGGTCACCTAGGGTGCCAGCCTGTAGCAGGCACCAGTGGCTGGGCTGGGGCTGGGGCCAGCAAGCCTCCCACCATGCTCTGACGGCATTGGGCCATGGGTGGGGAGCTGGCTATGGCCAGGGAAACAAAGCTGCTGCCACGATTTGGCCCAGCAGCCCACGTGGTACCCACCCACCACCTGGCTAGGCTCAGGCTCAGGGGCACCATCTGGCCCCCATGGGGGGGGCAAAATCTCAGGTGCCTAGAACACCAAAATACCTTGGGCCAGCCCTACTGCTAGGCAGATATGTTGACACAGTCTGAGAGGCTCATTACCTTGGGATTTGAAACGTATCTTCTGAGGCCCTAGTCAAAATTGAGTCCTACTGTGGTAGGCACTGTTAAAGATGAATGTTGAGAGCTGTAATACACGTCAAATTTGGTTAATCCTATAAACACACAAAAAGTTGTATATTATTAACAGGTAGTTTTTCATTGATAGGTAATTTTATTGATTGGTAATTTTTTATTAAGTAACTAAATACCTATATGCAGACACCTCTTTTATATAGCACTCCTGGAAAAGACATCATACACGCTAGAACTATGCCAAAAAAGGTAATTCTGTTTCACAGACCATTTTGATATTTTTAAATTTGACTAGGTTCTGATGTGGAAGAAAACCTAAGCATTTCAAAAAATCTTCACGAAAGGGAACAAAGTTCCAGCTCTGAGCCCATCCACCTGACAGGGTGCTCAGAAGCTGTGAACACTGGGGGGAAAAAAAAGGCTTCAGACCATATCTGGGAGTTTGGGAGCCATTGTCTCCAGGGCTTTCAGGTTCCTTTCTCCCCATCATGCCATCTGATGAGTTGATGGTAAGCTAGGAACCTGCACATCCCAGCTAAGTCACCCCATTGAGGAGCTGGGTGGGTATGCTGACAGAGGACAAGGCACGTTTCAAAACCTGCCTGGCAGGAAGGGTTTCATCATAAACCAGACTAATTTCATTGACGACTGTGTCAAAGTCAAACTGGCTCCAGGAAATATTTCAGTTGTGACAAAGTGGCCTTCTCCAGCAAAGAAATGTTCCACCTAAGAAATTCTCATCAGCTCTAGGACAATCTCAACCTCAGACTGTCCCAGCCCTGATGAGCATGCTGTCTAAAAAGGGGGAGTGGGGAACAGGGGCACAGAAGGATAAAGTGACTTATTTAAGCTTGCTTAGGAGACCAGTGCCAAAGCTGAGAATAGAATTCACTTGAACAGGGGCTCTCTCCACAAATTGAAACACAGCGGCTCATTAATACTACTGAAAGCCTTAGGAAAAAAACAAGGAGTCATGTGGCACTTTAAGATTAACAGATTTATTTTTTGCTTGAGCTTTCGTGGGAGAAAATCCCATTTCATCATAAATTTGTTAGTCTTAAAGTGCCACACAACTCCTTGTTTTTTTGCTGGACTAGACTAACACGGCTATCCCTTTGAAAGCCTTAGGACATGGTTTTGCATTCTCCTGAGTAAAAGTCCAATGTTGTGACTAGACCTGGTTAGGAATTGGTTAAATAAAGCTGAAATCCTCCAGCTGGGTTTGGTGATAGTCTCAGGACAGATCCAGGCAGCATTTCCCAAGGATCTGAAGACAGGCTTGCCTGAGTGCACCTCAGAACTTGAAACTACCCATTGGCAACAAGCTGTGAGTGGGCTTTAATGGCTGTAGAAGAGTGAGGTCATATGGCAAAAGGACATTGGCTTTTTAGGTTTCACTTTGGCAGGTGAAGAAATGAGCCAATGATCTACTGCCAAAGTTACCCTGGGGGAGTGTTTGCTTTATCTGTCATTGGTAGAAACTGATTTACAGGAAGCAGCTGGCTGTGACTAGTAAAAGTGTGAAGCTAGAATTATAGCAGAGCTGTTGGACTTAAGGGGATACATGTTTGCTGTAAAAGGAATTAGAAGTCCGTAGTTGATTATCCTTAGACAACACTTTCTGTTAATAGTATGGCCACTGGGAGAAACACATTGTTTTCTGCTCGCGGTTATCGAGGGAAGGTCCAGTTAGAGACATATGGTCCCGTGGCTAGAGTGCTTGTCTGGGACTTGGGAGATGTAAGCTGAATTCCCAGCTCCATCACATATTTCCTGTGTAAGCTTATACAAGTGGAACAGACTCTCCGTGCCTCAGTTTCTCATCTGTAAAATGAGGATAACACTTCCTACCCCACAGGGGTTGTTCTGAGGATAAATATTTTAAAGATTAGAAGATTATCAGATACATCAGCAATGGAGGCAATATAAGTACCATAGACAGAGGGTTGAGCACATGTTCCATTGTCCAGATGTAAAATGCCTATCCTTGAAAGTGTCAGGCACCTACTGTGGAGTGGCAGTGGGGGCCCAGACCCTCAGCCGATTAGCTTGAAGTAACCAGTAGCTCCTGCAAGAATACAAAACTCTATAAGAGTGAAATACTCACTTTTGTTACTGATTTTCTTGTGTTAGAACCTTCCAACCTTGCATATTATAATACAAAAGCTTTTTGCATTACTTAGCAATTTTGTTAATAAGCTCACATTTTAATATGTTACCTTATGGAATGAGGTTAATATCAACTGAAGAAAATATATTATGTTGTTAGTTTTTATTTTTATGCACTACTGTAATACACTTGCTAATAATGCAGGAAAATCCATTGTTACAGTGTAAAATTTAATATCAATTTTTCATTGTAATGAGTTAAATCCACATTATGTCAGCCAATAAAAATATAATTGGAAATGATTATGTTAATGTGAATAATTTCTGATTGGACAAGATATAATGGATTACACTGCCATCACTGCCAACAATCAGTCTGAACTGGATCATGACATATGCATAAGAGGTCTAATCAGGTGCCTGATGAATCAGTTTAAAACATGCAATACTATACTCCTTAAGCATCACAGTTTATGGGCTTTTTTTTTGTTTTTGTCTCCAGTAAGCTACCACTCTTCTGTGGGTATATGGCATTTGAAACCAGGTTTTTAATATTTTTACTAAAAATATATTAATTGTCTGAGCAACTCTCCTGCTGTGTCCTTCATTTCCCTCTTCTAAACCATTCGTTGGTACCCAAACATGAAATATGATCATCTTCCTTTCTGTGAATATCAGCAAAACAATCTTGATAAATAACAGGAACACATTCAAGTAATTAATGAATCCCCCACCATGAAAGTTTGTTCACTGGAATATATTTTCTAGAATTTCCTCTATAATAAATATTATTAATTTGATTTTTCTAAGTCATAAAGAACTCTGCGTGTTTAAAGAAAGAGAATAAAAAACATTTTCCTTTTTTTAAAAACCCTCACTTATGGGTTCTTTAAAAATTTCTCATTCAAATCATACCATAGAATTCACAAATCTCAAATACGTGTTAAATTCTCCAGATCCTCTTGCTGTAAGTGCAGGAATGTTTCCTACACTCTGTACATTTTCAAATATTTTTTCTGGTCTATTTTCAGATGTTCCAAGCAATGCAGGTTGTACTATTTACAACAGGAGTCTCATCGATGGCCTAATACAACTTATTGTCAAAGCCTTTTTTCCCCCCTCTTCGTATCTTGCATCTTCCCTTTCTTGGGTTCATCCTGTTACTCTGATTATACCCCGTACATACTCATATGTTTATTCATTGCTAAGTTACACACATTTAGCAATTTTATACTTTCCTCATAAAAAATATGGTAACCCACCTATCCACCTCATATCTTTCTGGCTTATACATTTTCCACTTATTTTGCTCCTAAGATAATTCTGCTTCCACATAATATACTTAATTTGTTGCAAACACTGTACCATAGCTAAAAGTCACACCTTGTTCTCAAATAAGCAAATATCATAGCAGATTTATGCCTGTTATATTTTTCAGCTATTTCTACGCTGTTCTACTCAAACATAGGCTTCCGAATTGGCTACACTGCCTGACTGGTTGAAAGAGTCAGTAGATCAACTCTTTAGGAGCACAATCATCAGTTCAGTGGCTATTCAGAACATTTGCCCATGGCTCCTAGCCCAGTTCCTAGCTTTGTAGCTCGTTTTTCCTCTGTCTTGCCTCACTCGAGGTAATCTGGTTTGGGCCCATGGTTCTGATTCTTGACTCTGATTCTTATACTTGACTCTGATTCCTGTCTAGTGGCTTCTGCTTTAACCTCTCAAAGTATGACTGTCTGTGTACCAGTTGCTGACCAATCTTTTCTTCAAATCTGAATCTGATAAGATGTGAATTAAATTGATGGGCTAGCTCAGCATAGACCAGTCCCTGAAATTGCTGTCTAGCATAAGCAGCCTACCCACAATTCAGTAGCTGTGGATACTGCTTTATGCACTGAGGAGGAAGTATTTTCTTTAATATTTACAACATGTCCATGTTACATATTCCCAGGCAGTTCCTTTGCCAGGAGTGGAATCTGCAGACTTTTTAAAGAGCTTTTGGGAAGAGGTTGGGAATTAAAAATGTACTTGATGAGGCATGCAACAGGAGAGGTTCTTCCATTGAAGCCAATCAGTCAGGAAATCTTTTAAATCTTGCCTAAAGGGGTCTCCCTCTGAGATTCTGCTTCATTCTGAGGACAGGCAAGTGAAGAAAAAGGGACATGCATCTCCCACTTCTCCCTCCCAGTTTCAAGAAGGAGAAACCCCTAATGAACTAGGTAGAATGCCAAGCAGCAGCATGGTTGTGAATGAAAATTCTCCTGCCCAGCACTCAGAATGCTTCACATCCCTCTACAGAGATGATGTCCATCTCCTTTTTGTTTTCACTCCTCAGTTCTTGTATAGTGTACACACAATCTGCCATATAACTATTTTGCAAAGGTTTACCTAGCTTGAGCAGAAGTTGGAAATGGGGGCAATCTGCCTTTCCACCAGAGGATGAACTTAAGCGTCATGCTAAGCAGGAAGTTTTAGGGTTTGGACTATTTTTATACAACAATGGCATCATTTACCATATTAGTTAGCCTGCTGAAAAGCCTACAGGCATGGCCATATGTGACCTCAGAAGGCTATAAATCTGTTTTCTGGAACTGAGTGTAAATAACTGAGTAACTAACAACAGCCTCCACACTTAGCCTTTGCTCTGCATGTTATTTTGCTATGTCCTGTTTCCTCCTGTAGAAGTGATGAAGGAGCTGGGGGGGGGGGGGCATAGTTTGGCCCAAACTACATATTTTTAGCTAAACACCTGAGTTAATTGTGTGTTCTTATTTGAAATCAGTGGTAGCAGGAGCTTCCCCAGAGTGTTCCACCAGTCTTCACCTAGAAAGGCATGTCTTCAGATGACCAAGAATTTCAGTTCTCATGCATTTGTATTGTTCTGAGGTTTTCAGCAGTTCATTGTAATCTGGGCTGAAACTTATAAGTTATTTAACACAGGTCACTGAATAGCTATCACCAAGTTATATGGACCTGAAAAGAAAAATTTAGAGTTGGTTCATTTAACTTGTTGAAATGAACTGAAGAAGGGAGGATAGTTGAAGGGGCAAGAGAGAAGATGAAAGAAATCAGGGAGGGCAAGTGATGTGGATTAAGGAGTAGGTCGTGGTCCTGAAGACATAGATCCAACAGTTTGAAAATGGGTAAAGAAAGAGGGAACAGAGCTAGGCATGGGAGAGGGAAAGGAAAAGTTGTCCTACCAGATGATGACAAATCGGTTTTCCAAAAGACTTGGAATTATCTTGCTCAGAAAGGTGAGTTCAGTGTGATCAGAGAGAGAGAAAATTTATTTGTTAAACATTTCAGCCTAAGGGTTTGTTTTTAGGTCTCTTTGCAGTTCAGAACAAATGTTCAAATCAGGAAAATGGGGGAATTTAATCCTGGGAACACATACAGTGGGAACACATACAGTGAACTATCATGTAACTTATTACGGCGGCCTCTTGCTTTGAGAAAGTATTACACTTGCAATTGCTCTGATGACTCTTGGTGTGGGTTCTTTTGCTAGGGTGAAATGCATCCCCAGAATGATGGCATTTCATATTGTACTTCATCAGAGCAGCAGCTGTTAGTGTTATACAGTGCATCATTCATCTGACAGCTTTGTGATGATGTGTGATAAATAACCACACTCGTCTCATTCTGATCACAAATATGTGGTATTCACAAATATAAATAATAATGTTTGTTAATCTTATATAGTAAGTAGGAATAATGCCTGTACTTCTGGCTCTAACCAGCAGTTTGATTTCAGTAAATAGTATTACAGAGGCTTCTGTACAGGACTTCTCTGCTAAGGGAAATAATTCATATACTGATGTCTGTCTGCTGATTATCTTCTCTAGGAGTGACAGGGGTTAGGTGACAAATAAAACCTTGATATAAACTAGTCAGTCAGAGTATGAGCATCACTGTACAGACTTACACTATAAATTATGCTGTAAGTACAAACAAATGCTCCATTAATCCAAATGCATAGCTCTAAGAGCAAAATCACAGCTTAAAAACAAAACAAAACAAAAAAAAAAACCTTTGATGGTATTCCCAAAATACCTTCTGTCTCAGTGTCTTAGCTTGTTCATTGCTATTCTGAATTTCTATCTTAGTTAATGCAAAGTAGTTTCCCTTTGGTTCACTACTTGTTTGCTACTTCAAACTCATTTTAGATTTCAATCATCTTCTAAATTAATCAAATGAGAAGAATCCTCCAGGTTTTCAGAGCTCAGGACCTCTGGCCACAGTCCTGCTTGTCATCCTTCTAATATTCAATTCATTCATCTAGACTTTTTTTTCATTTGTTATTTTGTTCTAATTCTCTAATGGCCCCAATGACTCAGTTTCGTGAGGCTTGCTCACACTCTGAAAATGACCATTGAGTTAAGCGACAAATGTTAAAAATGGACCTGATAAAAATTTCTTCTGGATGTGGACCCATTTTGTATCTGGGATTGTGAATCTTAGCAATGGAAGGGAGCAGGTATGCAGTTGCTCAAGCCATTCACAATTTCCAGTCCAGCAGGCAGCCACAGAAAGGGTAATGAAAACTAAATGGGAGATGCACCGATTCAGATAATTTCCTAGGGAGTCTCTATGGAAATCCCCATGGATGCCATAGGAGACTTTTGCCCTTAAGCTCAGAGATATAGCTAAGGGAATTATTTAGCCCTAGGAGCCTTGCCTGAAGTACATTCAGTGTTGTCAGTGGGATTTATGGCAGACCTAAATCACTATAGTTTATCATTATTCATGTTGTGTATGGTTCTTTTGGCATATAACACTTTTATATTCAGAGGAACATGTAATTTACAGTTTCCCAAAGGACCACCTCATGTCAGTTTCCCTGTTCTTTGTTAGGGCCATCACCCAGTTCTTCCTGGTATTTGCACATTCATGGATGTATCTGAGAGAGTCAGTTTTTTACTGTATTTGGGAACTCCCTGCTGAATCTCATACTGAATAATGCCTTACCTGTTAAGTGAGGTGGATGACTTTATCATATAGCTTACACTTCATCGCTTATCTGTTTTCCTTTAGCAGTGGTGCAGACTCCTAGTGTAAAACAGCTGCCAGTCTCTGCTTTGTATTCCAAAAGCTATCCATGATTTTTTTTTTTTTTTATTAACAATTTGCATGTTGAGCCTTCTTTCTGGAAAAAGACAGAGCCAGTTGAAGTTGTTGTTTGTGAAAAGCAGACATACAAAAGGGAAGAAGGAAGGATTAAACAACCACATATAAAAGCTCAAACTGATATTATTGACTTTTTTTCTATATGGTATTAGTGGGATTTTTGGCTCTTCTTATGAAAATTTATTAACTTTTGGAAAAACCTGCTTTATAATGCATCATACTAGAAAGATTTCTTTAAACATCTTTTCCATGTATGACTGTGAATATACCAACTTTAGCATTATGTATACTTGTAATAGGTTCATTTGTCTTTTAGTACTGCATTAATAGCATTTTTGTTTCCTTTCCTTTCCTTTTCGGTAAAGGAATAACCAAGATTATTTTTTTTCCTTTAATAAAAGTTGATTTAAAAAGAGACTCTTCTAAGTGTTAATTCTGAGTGTCAATTTGAGCTGATAAAAGTCATGGTAATGTAGAGAGAGATACCAGATAACTAATCCCATGGTTCATGTGGAAATATTTACTGGCTGAGGTGCAGATTAAAGAGTCTGAAAACAGCTGTTTATTCAGTGGTTAATTTTAGCTTTTATCTATTTTAAGACTACAACATAATCATTGTGTTATTCTATTCCTATCCGGTTTAGCTACCACATTTTTCCAGACAATGATACTAATGTACTGTACACTATGTTTAATTCATGATTGTTTACCCATTAAATATAGAAACCTATGTGTGTGTTTTAGGATGAATTTTCTTAATGGAACCTTTCTTCAGTTATTGTACCCATCTATAGTTTTAATCCAGAGATTTTGGGTTTTTTTTTAAATGATGCATTTTATATTTGTACTCATAACTCTAATATACTTTTTTGAAAATCTGTCACTTGGGAACCATTAACTCAGATACTCTTTGAATTAAGCACTCCTGGTGTTTTCTAATTGTCATATTTCTGTAAACATATGTATGCATAAAGAGTATTGGGAGAAGAAATAATCTGGATAGCATGACAGCAGACCATTTTGAACAGAACATTTTTCTTTAAGATTTTTAATTACTGTTGAATTTTTATGACAGAAAGAGGTAAAAAAATAACATCTAATTTAATCCAAAAGAGAGATCAAATTTTTGTTAATATTTGATGATCCTATATAGGTAATAACCAATTATGTCAATTATGAGTTCTCAGAGCATAAGAGACAGACTAAATGAAACCATCATATATCTAGACCTTGGCAACTGAATTTTAGCTGTATAAAATTTTTCCTTCTGCCTTGTGTGTAATGGCCAGCTTTCCATTAAGGGAATGTAGAAGGCAAAAAGAGGGCAGGATCATCTGAAAGATGTCATTACAGTTAAATAGATGACTGGATAGTATATTTTCCTAAGTACCTGTTGTTCTGAGATGTTATATTAAGCCATACCTAGTTAATCAGATTAAAAAAGGTTTGTACCCATACGTTTATATCTAATATATAACTCTGACTTTGTATACTTTCAGTACCCCTTTCTAAGGCTCTACTAGTATTCTGTTTTGTTTTCTATAGTGAAATTCCTGTGAGTCAGCCAACACATCTTTTACATAAATCACACCTAAGGCCTAATAAAATTTGCAGCACATAACGATGGACAGTGGCAGATTAGGGCCCTTTGGGCCCTTGTGCCTCCTCCATTGATGGGCCTCACGCAGGGTCCCACTTGCTCTCACTTGGGGCCACAGCCCCCCCAGCCCAGGTCTAGGGCCCTGCTCTCTGTGGGAAGGCCAGCTCTGGGTGGGAGACTGGGGCCAAAGGCCGGCCCCAGCCCGGCTGATCAGCACCATCTCCTAGGGCAACAGGGCGAGACATCTTCCAGCACAGCCTAGCAGCACCAGAGGCCATACTGCACAGCACAGCAGCTGGCCTTGCCCTGCCCTGCCCCCAGGAGTGGACCAGATTGCCGAGGAGCAGAGCAGGAGAGCAGAGCCTGACCTCTGGGTTTGCGTGTCCCACCCTGGGGGTGGACTGGCATGCCCCCCCGGGGCTAGGCAGAACTTGCAGTGCAATTGCAGAGCTCAGCCTCCAGCCCAGGGCAGCTCTGCTCCCCCCCAGTGCCACACAGTGAAGAGCCTCCCACACTGTATAGGTCCCTGTGCATGGGTCCCATGGGGCCATATTGTTAATCCTCCCATGAAGATGGACTGTAAGCTTGCCTGGAGTGTTATTCTTTAGTTATATAAAATCTAACGTGAATCCTTTTGAAGTTATTGAAAAGACTCCAATTGACCGTGCTGGGCTCTGGATCAAGCCCCTAATAGTGTTCAAGACAACAAAATAAACAAAATGACACTGTTAGTCATTATAGCAAAGTGAGTACAATAATCACTGTTATGTAGTCAGCCTTTCATTTCAAAAGTAGACCATCACTTTTTCAAAATGACTGAGCCCTTTAAAAAAGGTAATAAAACAAAGCACAGCAAATACATCACAAAATGTACTTTTTTGATAATTGTGGTTTATTTTAATAAATATTTCCTATTTGTAAATGTATTATCAATTACTTATAAAAGTAATGTAGTTTAGTTACTGAGGCCTTACTCTTAAAGTTCTGCTTTTAACTCTTGGCTGAGATGGGAGAACTCTCCCATTTCTTGTGAAAATTATGAAGTATGCCAATTAGCAAACTTTAGTATAGCCTGATTTTACTGTATCTTATTTTCCAAGACTGCCTAGCTACCCCTACAGCTTTCCTGAGGGATAAGCTGCCCATCACATTCAAGAAGACTTTAATTTTCACTTCAACTAAAATCACTCATCATAAACAGCTCTGCTATTAGGAACCGAAATGATAAACTGCTTTCTCTTTCTGCCCTTCCTTCTTGCTGCTCATCACTGCTTCTTTAGAGATCAGCACTCTTCTCCTTTGAATATATTAGTCATTCATGAATAATGACATACAAGCTTGGCAGTGCTTTAGAAAAGAAGCCTTTTATTACACTTTTCTAACAACCATTAATATCTATAACACTCAGCAGTTTTCTAATTTTCTTTTGTGAAAGGACAAGCTGTAACTACATGACAAAATGGCATGGGGTCCAAAACTATTACCAGTTTCATTAATGTAAGTGAAATAGGAGGAAACAGAACAATCGGTTTCATTCATGTCATATATCAGACATTTTTAGGTTTTTGAAAAACTCTTATCTGCCTTCAGCTGAATTTATAAACATTAATTAGCATAAAGTCCATTATGATGTTTTTTCTTTATTCAAGTTGCTTAAAAAAAAAACAAGCTACAAAAGGTTTCCACCCATGTACAAAATTGATCTTGTCATATATAGATACCATTTTAAAAAGCACTGTGCCCTTATTAAAATCAATATAATTGAAGTTTTTGTTTGTTAATAAAATTTTGTCCCTCCCAGTCCTGATCATGAAAGAAGCTTCCCCACTCTTATGTGGCTGGGCACTCCCAGTTTAATAAGATGCTCTAGGCTCTGCTTATTCTTGCTTTCCACCACTAAGAAGGATATTAAAATAGGATACTGAGAGGAGCTGGTTATGTCACCCCACATATTGAGCAACAGAGTGAAGGTGTCATTTTGTGCAGGGCCGTCCCTAGGTGGTTGTGCCCCCCACCCCCCACTGGGGGGGCTGGGGCTTGGCTTGTCCAGGGGTTGGGGCGGGCTCCGCTCTCCCACCTTGGCTCTGGGCTGGCCTACTCTGCCCCTAGGCTGACTGTTCCCTGTCCTGGGGGTGGGGCGAGCCAGCCAAAAGTGGGGGCTGGGTTCTGCACTCCCAGCCCCCCCCATCTCCCGCACTGAAGGCAGTAGGGCAAGGGTGGGAGGCAGTTGTGGGGCCTAAGGCAATTGACCCTCTCACCCCCCATCCCCCAGGACAGCCCTGATTCTGTGGCAACTTTTTAAAGGGCCTGGTTCAGAGAGTTGCTCCTGAGTGTACAACTCATTGGCTTGTACAGGAGTTAGGGATGCTAGTAAGCATAAGCTTTGACCTTCAGGTGTGGAAGACTTCCAAAACTGTTGTTTGTACAAGTCATTGTGGGGAAGGAATGAAATCCTGATCCCACTAAAATCAGTGGGAGTTTTGATATTGATTTCAGTGAAGTCAAGATTTCTCCCAAGGTTTCTCGGCATACACGTGTAATCCCTGCTTGCGTGGAGTCGCACTCTGGCTATGTCTACACTGACAGTGGCAATTTGCATGTAGCAGCGGCTTTAAAAGTTGCCACCAGTTACACAAGGAATGTTGCATTCCTTGCATGACTGGCAATAGATTGCCACCGAATTTGCCCTAGGTATAGACTGAGGCTCTGTCTCCTCTGGGGGCTGGCTGGCGAATGATGGGCTTGCTACAACACTTGCTAACAGAGCTGTGTCTTTTAACTTATGTAGTAGGGGCTCTTTCAGTAAACTGCAGTGGTCCATATTTGAGCCCTACTGCCAATGCTGCTCTGTGGGTCAGCCTTAGAAATGTATGACTGATTTGTTTCCAGAACTTAAATATTATGAGTGGTGGATATTTCTTAAAA
This sequence comes from Podocnemis expansa, assembly GCA_007922195.1. Classification (NCBI taxonomy): domain Eukaryota; kingdom Metazoa; phylum Chordata; order Testudines; family Podocnemididae; genus Podocnemis; species Podocnemis expansa. The sequence continues at coordinate 41,183,478 of ML681994.1, forward strand.
TATTCCTTGAATATTTACTCAAGTAAAAGAAAAAGCATAGTTTGGATTGTATTTGTGCTACTTTTGTGTTTGCTTTCCATTGACATCCTATATATACTAGGGGCTTCTATTGCACCTATTACCATAGTATCTAACCACTGTATGTTTTCTGGCAGAAACATCAGGAGCACTACAGAATTATTGATTTGTAGATTGTTAATGGAAACCACATTCTGAATGTTCATACTAGGAAACTTGAAGGCTTTACTTATGTGATTTATGGGTCCAATCAGAATCAGCCAATGGAGTTCAAATTTCAGATCTCAGAAATTCCCAGTAAAATTGTTGGATATTCAGCCCAGCAAGAACTGTCCACAGAAAATTACTTTAAAATAGATTTCACAAACAGAAAAGGAGGCAACAGTTATGATTTTGAATGCAGCTTGAGGGACTTAGTTCCACATCTTTCATTTGTTTTAAAATAAGATGCACATGTAAATCATGAAGATGACTTTGAAATCTCATCCTAAATTCACTGAATAATTTGTCTTGAGTTCTGTCACTGAATCAAATACTGTATTTGCTAGTAGCATTTACCTCTCAGAACAAAGTGAAGACACATCTTCTCCTCTGGATCACTGTTAACTTTTGCTATTCTGAAGGAAACCTGCTGCTGCATACTGCTTATACAGGTAAGCCCAAGGCTTGCCCTGTATCTTGGTACCTCCGTAGCGGGTAGTCAAAGCTTCTTCAGGAACACCCTATCAGAGGCAATCTCATGTCTTAATTAAAAAATTTAAAATATGTTTCTCTGACTGAAAGAGAGAACATACCCAAAGAATTTATCTTAGAAAACAGCTGCTAAACATTTTAGGAGATCAATGGAGCAGTCTCTGAAGCTGCTAGGAATAAGACCATCAAGATCCATCTGAAACATTGTCAGTGGTGTAGAACAGTTCTTCAATTTACTTTTCAGATACCAAAATGGCACCTAAATGATAAGGGCACTGGATGATTATAAAAGTAAGATGAACACTTCTTCTGTTTCATAAAAATGTTTGATCATTTGATATAAGCTCTGTGAAATATGACTTGAAAATGGAAAATAAGTTACTGAATTAGCCAAGCACAATTGTTCCCACTTTTTAATTTTTTTTAACTGCTATATTGGAAAATGAATTTTACAACTTTTGTAAAACCTGAAAAAGAAAACAATGGAATTGAGGTCTCTATTATGGCTTTTTTGTAAGTCCAGAGTAAGAGCTAGCACATTTTGTGACTTGAAGAAAAGTCATCTCTTCTGGTTCTTTTGCTAGTGTCAATATCTGAGGCAACATACAGTCCCTTGCTCACTGGCAGAACTACACTGACTGGTGCAGTGAAGGGATGGCATAAAAGAACTTAGCCTATGCTCCCCTTTTTCCATATGTGTGTCATAGGCAGATAGCAGTACTTCAGAGCCAGCTTCCACTCCCGCACTGCTACACATGATGCTGGCAGAGAGGCATGAATTGTTTTGTATCCCCTTATACTTCTGTGCTATAAGTAAGCCAGACCATTTTTAATGTTGTGGAAAATTTCCAGTGAACTCTAGATTTATAGCTACCAGTACCTTATCCTGGCATTTTTTTAAAATCTACTATAAAATATCTTTTCAGCCTTTGGTATAATATTTCATATATCATTTTTCTATCTGATCAGTGTTATACATCTGTATGTCCTGCCATATATCATTCACTGAAAAATGTAATGTAATTTAAAGAGAGTTAGTTCAGGAGAAGCCCACAGGGGAAGTAAAAAAAAATATTCTCATCAAGAAGTCCAAACACTGTGATTTTGCAGCATCTCTCTTTTTGCCATAGGAACATGTTTTATTTGACCCATTTTAGGAAAATGTTACTAATTTGTACCCAAAATTTGGTTTCAAAAAGAGAGAAATTTAAAGAAGAAGAAGAACATCTCAAAAGAGTGTGGCAATTGAAGTGGAGCACACAATTTGGTTTCATTTATCTTTGGTGACAAAAAGATATATAAATCTAAGAGACGACCTTAAACAGACATGGCCAAACTGCGGCTTTTCAAAGAAAAAGTGTGGCTTGCGGAAGAGCATGAGAGGGAAGGGTGGCATGGTGGTAGACAAGACGGAGAAGTGTGCAATGGTCAGGGACAGCAGAGAAGCAGCGGCACAGTAAGAGCTGGCAAGGAAGTGGCCACATGGTCAGTGCCGGCAGGGAAGTGGCAGCATGGTAGGGCCAGCAGGGAAGCACAGCACGGTCAGAGACATGTGAAAGTGTGGCAAGGTCTGAGCCAGCAAGGAGGCAGCCGCACAGTCAGAGCTGGCAGAGAAGCAGCTGCCTGGTCAGAGACGTGGGGAAAGGGCAGCAAGGTCCAAGCTGGCAGGAAAGTGTGGCAAGGTCTGAGCCGGCATGGAAGCCACAGCATGGTCGTTTGTAGAAGTGCAACATGGTCAGGGAGAACAGAGAAGCAGCAGCATAGTAAGAGACTGCAGGGAAGCGGCAACGGGAGGGGGGTAGCAGGGCATGTTTTCATTTTTCTCATAGACCCTAATGCAGTTTACTCATTGTTAAAATAAAATTCTGTTTGACAAGTCCTAAACATGACATGGAATACAAAAGAAACGATAATAAAAGAAGAAAAGTTTAAAACTGAATGTAGATTACTTTCAATTTTTGGCACAACTTACTGCTGTGAAGCATTATATTCTGCAATGAAATTTGTTAAATTGAAACATTGTGCAATACTTAGAGATCAACACCTGAGAGAGCTTTTACGTACTGCATTGACAAGTTACTGCCCAGATTTTTAAAAAGTTGCCAGTAGCCTGCAGTGTTCTCCACAGTGACAGCTAAGTTTTTACTGTATAGGCCTAGTTTTCATGGTGACCTTTAATAATTATTAGACTCTGAGACCAGTAGGATCAACGTTTGACCTGTTTTTATGATAAAATTAAAGTGTGCAATGAATTTTAAGCTGAGTAATTCTGGAGTGGGTAAAAGCATGTGGTTATATGCCTCAGTGTGGCTCTCAAATGGAACAAGTACTAAGGCCACTGCAGAAATGGGGAGAATAAGTGGTTCAAACACTTTCAAGGCTCAAGACAGCTTTTGCTTTATTTGAAATGTGTTCACTTAACTTTGACTTAAGTAATTTTGCATGTCCAGTTGACAGAAGCATGCAGTGTCAATCATTAGAGACATTTGTGTCAGAAGAAGCAAGGAGTCCTGTGGCACTTGAAGATGTTTCAAATCATCTGAGGAAGTGGGATTTTCTCCCATGAAAGCTCATGCAATAAATAAATTTGTTAGTCTTTAAGTGCCACAGGAGTCCTTGCTTGTTTTGCAGAACTAGACTAACATGGCAGACTACTCCTTTGAAAACTGAATACAGAACTATTCAGAGGCCCAAAGGCAAGCACTCGTGATGATAATTGCTGATGGCAGCACCTACCTCATCTTTCCTTTTTTCAGGGTCTTTATTGTGTTCAACATTGTAAACTCAGCACTTACTCATCATTACCAAATAGTAGTCTCTGTAGGAAAATTGTGCCAATTTTCCATACACTTAAAATAAATAAAAGATAGAACCTGTGGCTTATAGTTGTACATGTTGATTTGTAAATGACAACAATTATATATATGTGCCATTCATATTCATCTATCTAGTCCATCTAAAATTTATACAATCGTTGTTTGATACACTTATTTACATGACCCTGAAATTACTTAACAAAGTGTATGTCAAGTGAACAGTAATACCAAGAGAATTAAGTTAAATTGACTCTGACATTGCCAGAAAGTAGCCTCAGGTAGCTCTTCTGCGGGACAACGCCAGATGACACTGGTTGTGTCTATAAGTTGGTGACAATGGATGAGAGATCCTTCCTAAGTCCCATTTTCAGAAATGAATTTATACTCCTGAGAGCCTAACTCTCATTTAAAGTCTGTGGTATTCAGGACCTAAAGTGCCTGTTAACTTTTGAAAATGGAACTTAGAAACCTAAGTCATTTGGCTCCACATACTTAATAGTAGGTAGGCACCTAAAGATAAAGTTAAGCACTCACTGAGATTTTCAAGAATTGCCTATTCTGCTTAGGCACTTTCGAAATTCCCACTCAGTTCTTATCTGCATTATTAAGAGTCTATATACCTCTGAATCATGGGCCCTGATGCACTTCTGATAATCACAGCCAAAGACTTAGCCCAAGGACATCATTTCAGAAAACTCCTAAAAAGCCACTGGCGGATTATAAAATTGTTTCCATCCAGCAGAAGCATAGAAGGCAGATGTCATCATAACAGATGCTTTCTTCCCTGCTGCTCTACAGTAAAAGGCACCATGTGGTGCAGGGAAATGTACCACATTGGGTGAATCAAGCTGTATGTGTCTTGTCTTGGGCTAAAGATTGTTATATCAAAGCAGCTGTTAAAATAAAATGAAAAGCTTACTTTGCATCTTGCTGAAGGACAAGGTATCCAGTTGGTTCATTATAGTGTTCTTCTAAAACACTATTTATTGATTTTTCTCTGAAACCACAGTTTGTCTTCTCTTTTATTCAGTAGATCAAGACTTCAATATCTACCCACTAGAGCTAAACTTTATGTCAAGGAAATTAATCCCTGGGTAGATGAATTGTAAGCAAACTTGATAGTAGGATGACGGTTCTTGATGAGGCAGTTTACAAGCTCTGAAAGGAAGTGTTCTCTTTGCTGTATGATAAAAAAAAAAAAGGTCTTCAATACAGGCCTAGTAACAAGCATTGTTCTCCCCTGCCTTCCTCCCAAATTATTTTTCAGTAGTTCACTGGTTATTATAGTTGCAATATATGCCAGGAAAAATAGGAGCAGTATAATCTTTGGTTTGGGGAGGGACGCTTTTATCATCAGTTTTTGTGGATAATAAGCAGACACTTTGTTTATTTCTTAAAAAAAGAACAGTTCTGGCATTTTTTTAATGAGCTGAAAATCTCATATCAATGTCACTATTATTCATCAAATGTGTTAAAGGCATAAAGTGGAAACACAACTTGTAAATGTATTGTAGTTGAATAAAATAAGTAAGGAAAACATAAAATTGCTAAAAGTCTTTTTAATGAGAATGGTGGGGATTTTTGTACAACTCTGGCAAATTAGAAAGTCTGGAATAAAGTCTAGTAACTAGCACTATGATCTATAACAGTAGGAATGTATTTTTTTTAAATTTTTCATAACAAAATTTTGCAATAATTATAATAGAGCCTAGGGCACTGTACATTAAAAACAAAAATGATGTAATATTTCAAAGAAGCATTTGTGAACATACGCTTGAATTCTGAAGAGTTGTTACCTTTTTGTATTCATGCCTGTGGTGGGGCAGCTGCCTCATCCTAGCCTTGAAAGAGTTAATAAAGTCCTGGGGAGGCTGTACTAAGAACAACCAAAAGGATGAGCAGGCAATATACAGGCAGCCAGACAAAAACAGAAAGGGCAATCACTCATAGGGGTTTGGGAAGACTGGCAGTCCTGCAGACTGAGGAAGGTCAGCACCTGGGGCACAGAAGTGGCTAACTGTGGGGAAGAAGCAGCTGAGATCCCTGAGGTAAGGGCCAGACAGTGGACTGCAGCTACTACTAAGTATTGGCTGAACAGGGACTGTGCAGAAGCCCCTAGAGGAGAGGAGAGGTGGTTGTCTCATTGAAGCATTTGCCATAGGCTTTGGAGAGACATGGGTCCTAAGGTGAAGTGGGTGAGACACAACTGTGTGGGGGTTCTGGAAACTGCAGAACTGATTCCATAGACTAACTAGAAGGATGAGTGAGAGCAGTAGATAGAACCTGTTACATGTGATGGAGAATACAGGCACAATGTCAATGTAAAAGGAGGATAGAAGACTGTGGGAATGATTGCCCAGCAGAATGGTTGAAGTGATGGTGTACTGTGGTCATCACTAATATGAGGGGATGAAGAGAAGGTTGGTGAAAAGATAAATCCTGGTCTCGCATAGTTCAGGGAGATAGAGAAACTATGGAGCAACAAACAGTGGAAGCTGTCTTTGCAGAGAGCTTAAATGCCCTTGCAGATTGGGCTCCTGGAGTGCAACCCCTACCAAAAAAAGGCTGGTGAGCAGGAAGGGCAAATTCAGGCTCTACTTTGGAAGTTACTCAAGACCAAACAAAACCAATGGGAAGCACAGGAGTATCTATGGGCCTGTATTGTCCAGATGGCTGAGAAACAGCTACACATGCTCAAGATGTTGTATGAGGAGGTTCATTGAAGCTGTGGGGACTGAGGGCAGAAGTAAGAGATCAGGGTCAAGCAACTTGTGGCTGAAACTGTGCCCTGTTATGGCTGTGGGTGACAGGGACCCTAGAAGAGGGACTGACCTTACTGGGAGAGGGGACAAAAGCCCCACACAAGAAGAAAGAAGGACAGAAGATCCAATGAAGTCCCACCTGTGAAAAGAATGGGGAAGCAACTGGCATGTTGGGTTGGTGGACAGGAGAGGCACCTGAAAATGGAGTAACCATACCTGAACTGGGAGCGTAAAGATGGCCCAGGGTAGGGGCAGATCAGGAGAAAGAAGTCTGTGGTGAAGGGGAAGCCGAAGAGGCACTGCAAGTGCCATGTAGAGGGATATATAAAAAAGATAAGTTCCAAAAGGGTAGCTGTGTTAGTCTAGTTCAGAAGAGGAGGAAAAAAAAAAAGACAAAGGAGTCCTGTGAAGTGCAATTTTCTCCCATGAAAGCTCATGTGATAAATAAATCTATTAGTCTTTTAGTGCCATAAGACTCAGGTGTAGCTGACGAATTGGGTTAGAGACCCAAAAAGCTTATGTCCAAAGAAATTTGTTCATCTTTAAGATGGCACAGGACTCTCATGGTGGTTTGGTTTGGTTTGGTTTTAGGTGTAGCTCATGAAGGGGACAAATAAGTTAAGTTGTATGAAACAAAAATGCTGAGATGTTTGAAAAGTAGCCACATCCTCTGCAAATAACTATTTTCTGGTCAACAGGAATTTTAAAACACAATTAGTACTATACAATCTGTTCTACTGATGTTAGGTATTCACATCATATGTAGTTCCAAAGGGGCAGCCTTGTTAGTCCTGTTCAGTAAAACAAACAAGGAGTCCTGTGTCACTTAAAGACTAACAAATTTATTTATTGCATGACCTTTTGTGGGAGAAAATCCAACTTCATCAGTTTTTAAGTGCAGGCAGTTTGTTTTACATCATACATAGGCGTCTTGTGAACTCATTACTATATATGCTGCAGATACATATTAAGTATAAGATTACATTAAAGACAACATTTTTAAATGGCCCACAACCCAGGCTACAATTTTGTGATTGAAAAGCAAGCACAGTTTTGCCATTAACAAATAATTCCTGTCCAAGTATATGCATGTAGAAGAAAGCTACTCAATTTTCAGGTTCAGTCAGATGGTTGGGAATCTAAATACTATCATATGTAGTTATAATTATTTGTTCCCATAAAACTGCAGGACCAAAACTTAGCCTGTTTAAAAATGTCATTAATATCTACAGTTTATTGGCCCAGTTATATAATATTGGTTAAAGCAAAACAGAGACTTAGTGTAACTTGATAGTGGAACCCTTTTTTATTGTAATCAGCTGAAATTACACCAAATGAAAAGTGGTGCTTATGGTTTAAATAGATAGGGGCACCTTTATTAGATAAATTAGAACTGAACTTTACTTAACTCTATAAACATTATAAATGGAAACATTTCCTACTAATAATGTCATTAATTACCTGACTGCTAATTTGTCCAGTGCAGTACTCCTTAATTACTTAGCAAGTGGTCTTTATCCATAATGATGTGGGGAAATCCAGTTATCTGACCCCATACCTTCAAATACTGGAATTTAGCCACTGACAGGAAAGTCTCATTCTGTGTTTTTGCTCACATGATAAATCTGGGCACTAATGAAAGGTGCCTTAATCTGTCTTCAGTATGAAGTCAAACACTCCCATCCCTCTAGTTATAGCAAATCCTGGCTCATGCAAAATTCTGTGCTTGGTAACATGTCTTGACCATCATACTGGAATTTAACTGAGGATCTTTAGAATTAGTAGCATGAGTCTCTACAGGTTGAGAACCAGGCTGCATAGCTGGAGAATGTAACAGACTTGCATCCTTTGTCATTTATGAACAGAAAGGGAAGCATAAAATGCACTGACCAGTGCATTACACTTGATACTGGCAGAAAGTAAGCCAAACTCTCATATATGCTTTAAAACCTGGTTGGCTACAAGGTTCAGAGAAATCTCTCCTGTTCCCCCCCACCCCCAAATCCATCTTCCCCTATGAATTTGAGGCAGGAGAAAAATAGTTTTCCTGGTTCAAACTGGCAGTCAGACATAGCACTAAATATTCCAGGATGCTCAGAATAACTTTATTGTCCATAAACATGTCAACAGCGGGCCAGTACTATACCAATAAGGTGTTAATGGAAGACCTCAGCTCCTGGGGACTAGAATAATATTCCTGAGATCTCCAGCTTTGGGCATGGGATCTATGGGGTACACCCCATGGGTAATCAGTTTGCTGAGATATTAGACCCTCTCCCTGCAATCCTGTGAAGGAAGAATGAGGTTGCTGAAGGGCTGAGACTCAGATGACCACCTGTGGAAGTCCTTTCTCACTTGTTTCATTAAAACCTTCAAGACAGTTCAGCATTTAAATTAAAACTTCATCTCTACCACATAAATGTGTTCTTGTGCCAAGGTCTAAACCAGAGGTGTCAGACTCATTTAATGTGGGGAGCACATTGGAGGGCAGGACACGTGATGTGGCCCATGTGTCCACACAGACTCCCCTACCCAGGGGCGCCCCTAGGTGGGTGCGGGGCCCTGGGTGAATCACCCTCTGCAAGGCCCATCACTCGTCCCCCTGGGCAATAGGGGGCAGGCCGGCTGGCCCAGGGGAGGGGCAGACACCTGCGCCATCCATCCCATGCCAGGGACCAGGTGAGCCAACCAAAAGTGGTGGAACCAGAGTGCAGGGTCTGGTTTTTCAGTTGCCCTTAAGCCAGTGGTCATCAAATTTTTTTTCTTCTGGACCTAGGCCTGGACCCTTCTGCTGTGCAGCAGCCCTTCACTGAAAACAAGCGGCTGCCGCCAGGAAACTGAAGTGACCATGGCTGCAGGAGGCGGTAGTTGGGGGGGTGGCAGTCCCTCATGGCTTTCATTCCTTTCTCTTGAGGCTTCTATTGCATCTCTGAAATCTACACATCTAATTTGAGATCACCTACATGGAGCATGCAGAGGGTGATTCCCCATGCCATGCTCCTGTCTCAAATCAGGAAGTATGTCAAGTATCTAAAATTGCATTTTGTAGCCTGGAATGTGTGTGGGAGTTTTTTGCAAATGGGGGGGGGGGAGGCACGACTGGGTGGAGAAATGAGATGGAAGTAACAAGGCAGAGGAAGGAGAAGAGAGTTAATGCTAAGCTAGAAAGAAAGGTCCTGGAAGATCCTGTCTGCCGCTGAGTCTGTCCAAGTCTCTCCAGGTCCTGGTCCCTTCTCCACTGCCAAATCCCAGGAACTGAAGCAGCCCCTCTGGGTTCCACTTTCACCTCTGCACTTCATCTGTTCCCTGTGTCTGCATGAGTTTTCATGAACACACAATTGTCCACAGTATTGTAATTGGAGGGATGCTAGCCCTCTCTGCTTGGTCTAGTGACCCCTGGCAGCGTGCATAAGGCAGCAACACAATAGGGCTATCCACTCCCCCCTTCAGATTAGGACCTTGTTATAACTTCTCCTTCAAGCAGATCCATCCCTGAGCTGGATTTTATTGTTTCTTAGGCTTTCTAATTGTAGAAAAATTACCATGCTTTGTAAAACAGGTTCCTACTAGAACAGTTTGCTTTTCTCTTCTCTTTTTAATTATCAGTCAAGAATCTCTGGAGCTTTTTATTAAAATCTACAAGTTATAACATTTGTTGTAAGCAAAAGCAAGGGAAATCTCAACCCACTAAGAGGCAAGTCCTAATTTGCAAACATAACTGAAATCCCCATATCCCAGAAATGGTAGAATAAGGCAGTATTCACAGTTTTTTCTTTTCTTCATTGGGTCTATTGATAAAGAAACTCGCTTGCCAGTGAGCTCAGTCCTTTTCATATGAATGAGAGAAGCCCAAAGAGATACTGACTCTGAGAGGAGCCATAGAGGTTGTCTGAACAACAATTAGCACCTCATTGTTAGTACTAATGACTCACCTTTGTTGCAACCCTGATCTACAGTATTACAACAAGCTGCCTGAAGCAAGCCGGCCCTGTGAACTGAGCTGTCACTTTTGGCCAGCTTGCCCAGTCCCGGGCGGGGGGGGGGGTGGCAGCGGTGTGGCCCTTGCAGGGCCCCACAAAGCACAGGGCCCTGAGCGGCTGACCCTCTCACCCTACCCTAGGGATGGCCCTGCCTCTATCTTTTCCCATGCCAAATTCAGAGTGGCATGGGCTCCCCCTTCTACCCCTCAACCCTGGTGGCTCTCCAACGCCTTCTTTGTCCCTGCTTCCCTTTGCCACACTGGTGCCCTGACCCATTCCCTTGCCGTGCAGCTCCAGGACCCTCTTCCCCTTCTCCTTCCAATTCCCCTACCGTGTGGTGGCAGGCAATCAGTCTCAATCACAGCCACAAGCTGCCTGGGCATGTGTTTCCTGCCCCCCCCCAGTCATTATCAGTCATTCAGCGTGCTGGCATTTGATTGGGCTAAGTCCTGGCTGGCCTTTGATTGGCTCATTCCCATGTGGGACCCACCTACTTTTTCCTTTTCTTATTTGTGATTCTGAAATGTGCTGTCAATCAGATTAGCATGCTGACTGACTGACTGATAGTGAACAGTTGGTGTGGGGGGGATGGTGTGGGGGTTCCCTGGGAGCCCAGTCTAGCCTGCTGTGACTGATATTCTGGTTGGTTGGCAGACCAGAGCAGAGTAGTTGGAGCACATCCTTTGTTCCCTTATGCTATGACTCAGATCATGTGAGTGAGTCAGAAGTGTGCCTGGTCCTGCTCTGCTGGCAGCACGTCTTTGCATACAGTTCACTGCTGCTGCAGATAGCTCCCATGCACAGCCAAGGCAGCAGCTCCACAGGCTGGTTCAGTGCCCTTGTTGGGCTGGATTCATTCCGTGGGCCGTAAGTTTAACACACCTGGTCTAAACACTTGGGCTAACTACTCAGGACCATCCAAGTTCTTCTCTGCACAGGATCTGAAGATAACATGCTGATTCAGCCTCCAACACAGCTAGACTCAGCTCAGGGGTGTTCTAAGTTGTATCCAGTTGCAATGGTCCCAAATGGGACATTCCAGCAACTGGGGCTCACCAGCATGCAGCAGAGTACTCTGGTCATGCTTCTGCCACTACCTGTGCCACAGAATCCATTTTGTGACTTTTGGGAGAGAAGGAGTTTGAAGAAAATTGTATTTGACTGTTTACACCAGTTCTTTGATGCTAGGTGATTCTTCTAGTAAAAGAGACTCCTTAACTATTTGCTCAAATTGCAGAAAACAGACATTTGGGGTCCAAGGATCTGATCAAGCGGAGGCCACTGCATATCAGATGTACTGAAATACAGAACACAGGGAAGTGGGTTAGAGAACAAATTCAGTTTTTAGTGCCATATCATGTTTCTACTGATGTCAATGGCAATCCTTCCACTAGCCTCATAGGCTTTGTCAGAAGGGACCAATATGATCATTTAGTCTGACCTTCTGCACAATGCAGGTCACAAAATCTCATTCACCCACTCCTGTGATAAACCTTTAACCTATGACTGAGTTATTAAAGTTCTCAAATAATGATTTAAGGACTTTAAAGCACAGAGAATCCACTAGCAAGTGAGCTGCTCCTAATGTTACAAAGGAAGGTGAAAAATCCTCAGAACCCTTACCAGTGTGCCCTGGAGAAAAATTCCTTTCCAACCCCAAATATAGCAGTCAGTTAAACCCTGAGCATCTGGGCAAGATTCACCAGCCAGACACCCAGAAACTGAATTCTCTGTAATAATTCAGAACCCTCCCCATCTCATGTGACTGGTATATCCACTGCCCGTAGTCAAAAATCTTGCAATTGACAAAATAGGCCATCCCATCAAAACATCCCCTCGATACATTTATCTAAAGTTAATAAGTGCAAATTTGAACAGTTTATATAATATGAAATTACATTTTCTGGTCCTTTGATTTTACCTTTGTTCGTTTAAACCTTGATTTAGTGCTGTTAGAATTATGGCTTATCCAGCAACATATACCTCTATCACTCTGTTTTACAAGTGAGTATTTTATTTAGCAGCTGCTTTACTAATTTTTGTTTCAATGCTGTTCTCCAGGAGGCACTGTGTAACAGGCACAGATGAGAAAAATAAGCAATAATTCTAGTGACGTTAACTGGAGGCAATGAACAAGTTTCTGTGAAAGAAATACATCTGTTGCTGTGTTTACATTGATCTTCGCGTGTGATGTTGAAATGGATTTTTTTCCTGGAAGCTTGATGCAAAATATTGAAAATGAAAGAAAACCAAGGTAGTTTGGCTGAACCCAAGTGGGATTCTTTTTAACCTTCAATACAATTTGGTTTTTAAACTACAAACTATTGCTTCAGCTACATACATTTATATATTGCTATCAATAATAATATATATTTGTATAATAATTAATAGTAGCTGTATTTGCTGTTCTGAAACACCAGCATGCTTGACAGTTTACCTCACAAATATAAAAACAGGGACCAGAAAGGGTGTAGACAAATTGTTGCCCTCAACTGGACTCTTTCCAAAAATGGCTAGTGGACTGGAGCACATGACTTGTGAAAGGAGGCTGAGGGAACTAGGCTTGTTTATTCTGTAGAAGAGAAGAATGAGGAGGGATTTGATAGCAGCCTCTAACTACCTGAAGGAGAGTTCCAGGTAGGCTGGAACAAGGCTGTTTTGTGTGGAGGTAGATGAGAGAACTAGGAGCAATGGTCTCAAGTTGCAGTGAGGGAGGTCTAGGTTGGATATTAGGAAAAGCATTTTGACACAGAGGGTGGCAAAGCTCTGGAATGGGTTAGCTAGAGAGGTGGTGGTATCTTCAACTTTAAAGATTTTTAAGGTGCAGTTGGACAAAATCCTGGCTGGGATGATTTAGCTGGCGTTGGTCCTGCTGTGAGCAGGGGGTTGGACTGGATGACCTCCTGAGGTCCCTTCCAACCCTATTCTTCTACGATTCTATCATCCTGCCTAAGGAGGCAATACAGCATGGATTGGTTTACCCACGATTGGTTTACCCACAAATTCAGCTAACCCACACTAGCGTTGTGCCCCCAAAGCTACCAATTTAATACGTGGGACTCATTAACTCCTGGTATCTAAAACCAGAAGCTGGCCTAAGCACAAAAACACGTGCAGTAAGCCTTATCAGCACTTTCTTTATCTTTTCATTGCCATTTTGGTAAGATGTAGCATGCTTAATCATGTTCTCATGGAGCATACAGTATATATTTTTGATTAGCTGTAATTAAGTGCAATAGATATTTTAGTATAGGCTTTAGTTCATTAAGTGCAATAGAGATTTAGTATAGTATAGGCTGTATTTCAGTACATGCAATAGATATACGAGGCTGTAGTTCCTAATGGCAGGGGACAAGCATCAGCGTTCGTACACCACTGAAGAAAAATTAGCAGCTATAGATCAGGTATGTAATGGTGAAACCCAAGCCAAAATTTCTAGAGCTCTTGGGATCACTGAATCAACACTGCAAGGTTGGATATAAAATGAAGCAAAGCTGGACAGTTTTGTACAACACGTAGATTCTCAAATCGGTCTGGAGCAAAAACGTGTTATTCGGCAAAGCCTGCTGTAGGCAAAGCATTGCACACATGGTTTGCCCAAGAGAGAGCTAAGGGTATGCCACTAAATGACCCAATTCCCTAAGCCCAAGGAAGTAAATCTGGAACTTTAATGGGTGATGAAATGTATCAAGCCAGCAAACCCTTTATAAGCTGGTTTAAAATTCACTGCGGTATTTTGCAAGTTAGCATTTCTGGAGAAAGTCGATCAGCTGATAAGACTGCTCCCAACGAGTTTCCTGCCAAATTAAAAACTGTATTAGAAACTGAAAATTATAACGATGAACAAATATACAACTGTGATGAAACAGCTTTATTGGCAAAGCTTTTGCCAGACAAAACCTTCTCTTTGAAATATGAAACCCAAAAAACAGGAAGGTTTAAAAAAAGACGGGATCACCCTTTTATTTTGTACAAACAAGACAGGCAGTCACAAGTTCACACTGCTTCTCCACGCGGATCACTGTCCCAGGGAAGGACCTGGGGCACCGGCCCAGGCCCCTGGCTTCCCGAAGGCCACACCCCCCTGGCCAAAGGCAACACCCCTGGCCAGGGACGGGGACGGGAGCAGTTGTAAGCGGCTGGGGCCCAGATCCTGGCTGGGGCCAGGGATGGGAGAAGCCATGGCAGCCGCAGGTGGCTGGGTGCCAGATCCCTGGCCGGGAACGGGGTCGGGAACGGCAGCTGCAGCCGTGGGCAGCTGGGCCCCGGATCCCTGTCTGGGGATAGGGCCAGAGCAGTCACTGCAGGCAGCTGGGCCCTGGATCTCTGGCCCGATCAGGCCGGAGACCGTGAGAGGCAGGGCCCTGCCAGACCCGGAGCACTGGCACTAGGATTCAGGGCACAGACCCCGTGTGCCTGGCGCCAGCGACACCCCTGCGCTTCTCATGGGTTGGTTCAACAACTCTTGGTGCTTTAAGCACCTTAACAAAGCCAAGCTGTCTGTCATATATGCCAGTAGTAAAAATGCTGGGGTGACCAGGAGCATTTTTGAAAAATGGTTCCACAACTCTTTTATTCCACTTGTTTGTAAACATCTCCACAAGAAAAAACTTTAATCTAAAGCACTGTTGCTATTTGGCAATTGTCTGGCCCATCCTTCTTTTGAATTATTGGTATCAAATAATGGACAAATCCATGTGCTATATGTCCAATTCAATACAGCATCAAAAATCCAACCCTTGGACCAAGGCATTATTCAAAATTTTAAAAGCAATTATCAAAGTGAGTTGGTCTCAGAAATGATTTCATGCAAGTCATCAAGTGTTTCTGAATTCCTAAAAGGATTAAACAAAAAATAAATAATTTATTTGGTGAAAAAAAAAACTTAGGATGGTGTAAAACAAAAATCTATTGACAACTGCTGGACGAAGGCTCTCGGGCCGGCTTTTTCTGTAGACGGTTCTTCCTCTGAAAATCCAAACCATAGTGATTCAGAATCAGAATTTGAAGGGTTTTCAGAAGGCATCCTACTAACAAAAACACAAATAGAAGACAACTAAGCTAATTTTTTTTTTCATTTAATTAGACTTTAAATTAGACACATCACCTGAATTCATAAATGAGTGGCTAGAACTAGATGAAAATGGCTACGGGTGATCTGACAGAAAAAGAAATAATTGCAGGTTGTGAGGATGAGTCGGACCAAAAAAGTGATGAGGAATGGCTACAGAAAGAAGTAGTAGATGACGATGACAAGAATTATGTTGAAAAAGCCAAAATTTCCCATTCAGAAGCGCTAAATGCTGCCAAAACTCTTGCATGATATATGGAGGAGCAAGATGCAGAGAATATCCAAATTTTACACCTATGCGGGATGATCAATTTTGTGAAGAAAAAGAAAGCCAAGCATGGGAAACAGCAGAAAATAGCACAGTACTTCATAAAACCTCCACCCCAACAAGATGAACCCGCGGACTGCATAAACTTTACATAAGCACGCTTTTTGGATTATGAACTCTGTGGACTAAATGTGGAATCATGTCCATATGTAATATGTCATCTATGCCAATCCTGTATTGTAAATATTCAAAATGGATTCCACTATATTTATTAGTATTTTTGTGCATTTATTTGGACAGTATTTATTTTCATCACTGTTTTTGAAGTTAAGTAGATAAGAATTCTTAAATTTGTTTAAATAAGGTATTATGTTTTGGTGATTTCTGTGTATTTTTGCATATTTTGTGTTTTAAAAATTGGATCATGAATTAAAATTTAAATTTTTAATTTTGCTAAACAAAATCAAGTTTTGGTATCTTTGTAGCCCATGGTAAGGTACACCAACTGCACTGTGTATGGATTTATTTAAAAAATACTGTACTGTACTATATTTTAGGATATTTCACTGTGGTCCCATTTACATGCAGTCCATTTTACACATGGTCATGGCAGCTTGTCTCGCGATATGCACACATTAACCAATCCCCACTGTATTATCATTTGGAAATGAAGTCTCCAAGCAAAGAAGTAAGTGAGAATAATGTTCTTCCTCCTTCTCCTCTGGCTATCTGGACATTGGCCATTGTAAGCTGAACACTTATTCTTCCCTTACCCCATGTAGCAGAGGGGAGCAGTTAGGCAGCCGCAGAGAGGCAGCCAGGTGCCCACACTCCCCCTACTGGCCAGAGGAGAGACAGCAGAGCGGCTGGGGCCGGAACCAAAGGGAAGGGCACCGGGAGCAGGAGGACTATAAAAGGGAGTGGACCAGGCAGCCCTGGGGGGAGCCTAGAGGGAAGCGGCTGCCACCCCTGGCAGACCTCCCTCCATTGGGAGTAAAGGAGACTAACTGGTGCCCAGACTCCCCCTGTGAGAAGAGCTGGGGGGAGGAACCTTGGGCAACTGCACCCCTGGAGAAAACTCCTCCGGGGAGGATCTTGATGAGCTTCCCTCCGCAGAGAGCCTGAGCCCTGTGGACCAGCCTGATGCCAGGGAGGACCTGGAGGAGCTCCCCTCTGCTGGGGAGGACAGCGAGCCTGCCCTTCCAGACTTGTGCGACCTGGAGGAGCTGCTGTTGGCCGAGGAGGCCAAGTTCCCAGCCTTGCCTCCCGAAGATAGTGAGGGCCTGATGGGGATGCCCTGGGGATCCTACCCGGAGGATCACGAGGACAGCAGGTCCCAGGCCTCACCGGGTAAGGGAAGGAAGTAGCCCAGGGACAATTGTAAGTCAGTGCGTTTTGGCGGGAGCCCCACTGACATAGTGGCCCTCCATGGGGCCACTGCTAGGGCCCTGGGCTGGAACGCAGTGGAGTGGGCTGGCCTGCGTTCCCCTTCCCTCCCCTGCTACCAGCTGAGCCACAGTTGGTTTGCCTTACCCCAGCCGGGGTTGAAGGCCTGAACTCCACAACTGTTGTTTGCCTTACCCCAGCCGGGGTAGAAGGCCTGGACTCTATAACTGTTGGTTGCCTTACCCCAGCCGGGGTTGAAGGCCTGAACTCTTTATCACTGTGCTTGCCTTGCCCTGCTAGGGCTGAAGGCCTGAACTGCATGCCTGTTTGCTTTCCTCGCCCTGACGAGGGGAGGACCCGACGACACCCCATCCCAAGAACAAGTAGATGTGAAGAAGCATGGAATGGGATGATTCCTAGGTTTGCTCCTCCCCACAATACAGTGACCAGCAGAGCTGAGTTGATGTAGAGGTTGTCATCATTTTCCTCTGGGATAGCAAGTACTACTGTTGTGGAGTAAGACAGAAGTAGAAAGAACCGTGCCTTAGAAGTGTATATCCCCTGACTCCTTCCAGCATCATGTGGATTATGAATAATCATTGATTAGAATTGAATATAGAGGCCCAGTGGTTCTCAACCCAAAGCCCATGGACTGCTTGCAGCCCAATCAGCATAAGCTATACCATGTGACATCCTTAGGGCCATACATACAGGCAGTATATATGTTGTGTGGATGTGGCACACACAACACAGAGAGATGCAAATGTGACACATAGGGGATAAATCAGTGTTTCTCAACCTATTTTCAACTATGTGTATTCATGTGTATGCATATATTA
The DNA here is from genome assembly GCA_007922195.1 of Podocnemis expansa. Taxonomy (NCBI): domain Eukaryota; kingdom Metazoa; phylum Chordata; order Testudines; family Podocnemididae; genus Podocnemis; species Podocnemis expansa. The sequence goes on from ML681994.1 coordinate 41,201,311, forward strand.
ATTTAAATAATAATAATTAGTAGTAGTCACATGTCTTTATTCTGTTATTTTACAGCCACCAAAAATGTATTACAAACACCCCATAGATCGTGCACTCTGAATTAAAATGTGATACAATAAGAGTTTAACGAACAATGTAATGGAATGGGGTGAGGAAGGATAAGGACTACAATCACAAAATATTTACATGGTCACTCAGTTTTCCTACATGCACAAATGTAGGGTTGCACTGAGATATAAATTTCCTTTTTGGATTGATGGGAAAAGTGAGTTTTGCATAAAGATCTGAAAGAAGAGATGGGCACTTTGGAGGGTATTAGTGGTCAGATCTTTAACTGATATAAATACATATAGTTCCTTTGACTTCATTAAAGCTACATTCATTGGGCACGTCTACACAGCCCTTTTATTTTGAAATAACCCCCGTTATTTCGAAATAAAAAAATTCAGTCTACATGACGTTCCCTTATTTCAAAAGGACGGACCTCGTCCTTTCGAAATAAGGATTGTCCTTTCAGAAAAGTTAAACCTACCCCCCCCCAAACGACCATTATTTTGAAACGGATGTTTCGAAATAATGCCTTTAGACTCGTTGTTTTGGAACAACATCATTGTTTCGAAACAATGGTTCGAAACAGCAGACCCATTGGCGTTATTTCGAAACATCCATTTCAAAATAACGGTCGTTTAGATCCCGCGGTTTCCCTTATTTTGAAAGGAGCCCTTTCGAAATAAGGGTTTTATTTTGAAATCGGTCCTTTCGAAAGGACTGATTTCGAAATAAACCTGTGTGTGTAGATGTGCCAATTTATATGCCAACTGAAGATCTGGCCCAATATTTGTTTGTGTCTGTGTTCTATGAATTTGAAAATAGCACTGTTATTAGAAAATGCATTAATTAATCCCAAGGACATGAGACAAAACAGTAACTTGTCTTTGTCTGGATTACTGTAAGTGATTTACATATAAATATGCACTTCTTTTTTTCTTGAATGCCAAAATTGTGTTTCTAAGAGTTTTTTATTAGATAATACATTAAATAATGTATCTAATAATGTCTTTAAAGAATAAGAATTTTGGAATCCACAATTGCATCACAATTTATTTTGGAAAAAAACATATTTAATATTTGTTTCTTTTTTTAGTAAAGGAAATTGCTGAATTTTGTAAGTAGGTGTCATGGACTTTCTAATAGCTCTAAACAATAATTTTGTACTTCATTGTCTATAATTATAATCACATTTGTCGATTGTGGTTTATGTTTGTTCTTGTCAGCTTTCCATTATTTAACAAGCAGATTAAATTAAAGAACAAGAGTGCATAAATGATCAGAACTAACTCCATTTGCTTTTTGTGATGGCATTTTTATATGCCTCCAAATGCATTATTTATATGTTTCCCTTACGGAACTGTAGTAGATTACCATGGGCCTTCTTGCCCTACTGGTCCTCTGGGTGGTCTTTCCCCCTCTGCAATAACAGTACTCGTAAGTGTTACCCAGTGCAGTCACCTGTTTTTGTTTGTTTTCAGTATGCTGATACAGTTCCCACACCGAATCAGATCTACCTGACCCGAGGCTCTGGGCTACTCACCTGTTCTGGTCAGGAGGAAAACTGAGGAGTCAAGCTCATAGCCTCCTCCCTGGCCATGCCTCTCCCTCTGGTTTCTCCATGACTTTCCTATGTTCCCACCATCTAGAGGAACAGCTGTTCTTGCTGACCCCATTAAACCCAGTCCTAGCTTGGGTTAATCAATGCTGTTTAGCTGTTACCCTTTTTCCTGCTGTTGGCGCTCTGCTAATCCAATTTACTACAGGCCAGGCAAACAAGGGGTGGGGAATGGGGGAATTGGCTAAGGCGCCAAGGGACTTATTTCCTCCACTCTGCCACAGGAACGTTTGAGTACAGCTTTATCCTTCAATTTTGAATTGATTTTTATGTTTACAGTTTCCACAAATTCCTGTGGAAAAAAATGAAAATAAACATTTGATGTCAATTCATTTTTAAAGAAAAACAAAATAATCACACATTTATTGATTCCCAAAAAATGTTTTCTGTACTTCTTAAAACCATTACCTATGGTTCAGACAAGTAACCTGAATCATTAAATGCTGTCAGAAAGAGCAATGCTGTTCTGGTGATATTAATCAAATGGTAATGCCCTTTGACATTATTCCTAAAGGACTCTGAAAAGTAAAGCAGACTTATGTTTTGTTTCTTTATTATTGTTGTACATGAGCTACTTAGCAAAACTTTTATTGGAAAAAGGGATTATATGGCATAGTATCCATACAGATCGTGACTTCCTATAAAAGTGTACTGTATTCTTAAAGTAAAAAGCACTACAGAGAAAACTTAGTAAAAATTACAAAAGAACCAAAATCTGTGCTACTAAATTTACCAGAATTAATCCCAGTCCTAACCTGGATTTTGGCAGGAACTGGCATTCAAATCACTTCCCAAGAAGATTGCTTGTGGTTACAAGTTTGTCACGAACTTCAGCTCAGAAGAAACCCCCAATTCTATGAGACCTCAGTAGACTAAGCCCTTCCTAGTGTAACCTAAGGATTAGGGACATCTGTGGATGAGGGGTCCTGTGGTTTGCTGAATCAGGAAGAAGGTCATGAGCCAATTTAAAACCAGCTTATTTATCCAAAACCCCGTTCTTTGTCAGTTGGTCCCTAAAGAAACATTGGACAAACAGGACAGTCTCTGCACAAAAGAATTAATGGGCACAAAACTGACATCAGAAACCACAACAAACTAAAACCAGTGGGTCAGCATTTCAATCTTCTTGATCACTCCTTTAATGATTTGTTAATTGCTGGGTTCACACAAATGAATATTAAATCAAGGCTTCAAAGAGAAGCTAGGAAAATTGAATTAATTTGCAAATTTCATTGCATTGCTTCAGGTCTTAATCAGGACACTTTTCTTTTTGTCACATTACAGCAGGTGATTTAATCTCATCTTCCTCTGTTATTTCCCAGTGTTTGAATCTTAACAACTATTTTTGATTTGCTGTTACAGTGTGACCTGTTCCTGTGACTTATACTTCCCCGCATTTATTTTTTCCCCATTCTGTAATCTCCCTCATCTTCAAAGCATTTGACAAAGTGGGATTTTCTCCCACGAAAACTCATGTGATAAATTAATCAGTTAGTCTTTAAAAGTGCCACAGGCCTCCTTGTTTGTTCAGTTAAAATTAGTACATGTATCCCATTTGAGGCAGGTGGCTTCTCTGGTGGTTACAACCTGAGTGAATTTGCCTAAACATCCCCCGCTATTCTCCTATTTACCCGTCCAAGGATATACATTCAGTTACTCCACAGCACATACCCAATTGTGTTTTTAATAAGGTGAACTCAAACTGTTAAAATTAATTCAATACAGTTTAAATTAATTAAAGAAATTTCATGTCTGATATTGCAGAAAATTGTTACAAGGTACACTGGAAGAAATATGATGGCCAATGTACCTCTGCTGCAACTTTCCATAGATTTTCTCTGGACGTAGACAAAGTTCATAGAGTTTTCTGTGTTATATATCTTCATTTTATTTTCCTTTTATATATCATTAGAAGTTTAGCTCTCACAACAAAAGATGGTTCATCTTATTAATATTTATTTTTTAAGAGAAAACAAGTTCATTTTCATTTACCGAGGAGACAGATGTATTCTAAACATGTGTTTACTCTGAAGAAGACCAAAAGAAAGAGGCATTCTACAATTTAAGATATATACTCAGCAACGGAATGAATAAATAAAGCATAATAATTAGTTGTAAAAATTATTAAAAAGTGAAAGCACCAAACTATTGCCTTCAGAATTTTTTGATAAAGGGCTCAATCCTGCTCATCCTTGTTCATACAATAAAGTACACTAACTATGCTGCGAAACTTTCTGAGTGACATGAACAGGACGTTTAGCCCAAAATGCTAAATCAGAAAGGATTAAACTATTTCAGATTTTGTAGCGTTTTATACCCTGTTTGCACTGATTTTCTATGACGTAAGACTCTGGAAAACTGGGCTCTAAGTATGTGTAACTGGAAGTGATCACCCAAATATGCAGTTACCTTTAGATAGGTTTTTCCTGATCAAAATGTCTACTTACAGGTTTTAAACATATTCCTAATTTCCATAATCTATTTTACTTTCATTCCAGCTGGAGGAATGTACTTTAGAATGCAACTGAAATAGGATCAACACCACATAAGGCTGTAACTTGTTTGTTTTTATGTACAGAGTAATATTTGTGTCTGATTCATGACTAAATAACCCTGTAGAAGTTAGTTTGGTGGTATTGAGATATGTTTGTAATAACTGAACTTTGAGGGATCCCACATTTAAGGGGGAAAAAAAATAAACATTTATAAACATGACTCAATGGTAACATGCATTTAGCCCCAGGTGGCTATCATTACCAGTCAGTATTGATTAGAGGAGTATTTAATGGATATTTTGCATTCAGTTTGTCTCTGGCTTTTATTATGCTTCTATGATTTTAGGCTTTTAATGTACATGCAGTACCTTTGTGAGTGTTCCAGCAGAGGCGAGGGTGGAAAAAAACTATATCAGAGTTGTCTTTTTTAAATCATGGTTTTGTACAAGAATTTGAGAATGAGACTTGAGGGAATATTTTCCTCTTGACATGCACACACAGTTCTCACTAGCCATAATTGGAGTACTGCATATGCATAGAAGGAAAAAGACACTTGCTTTCTTTCATATGCTCTTTCCAACAAAGGAAATTCAAGCAGTTAATTGCTAATACACATTTTTCAACTCTTTGGAAAAGCTCAGTGCTAAAATTGAACTAATTGTACATTAGCTCCATAACGTAATAACAGTTAGTAGATGAAACTCAAGATGTTTGATTTTATTTATTTATATATTTATCGAATAGAAGTCTGAAATACACTTTGAACCGCCTCTCTATATATTTTTAGATCTGTCTTCTTCTAAGCATGGATGCAGGAAGTTGCTCGTTGTCATGGATTTTCTAAAGTGTCAGTATCTAAGGATGATTACATCAAGCTATTCTTAAAAGATTATCCTGCAGTGAGTATCTGTGGAATATATGGCACCTGTAACTATAAGACAAAAATATATTCGCTTCATGGATTTCAAATATAATTAAAACATTTCTTCATTTCAGTGGAAAGAATTTTCACTTTTTTGAAAATGTTTGCAAAATACAACACAAATCATAACATGACCATGAGATATGCAAAATAATGTCATGTCTCTGAAGAATGTTGAAACAGTGAAGATGTCTCGCTTTTTGTTTTCTTCCTAAGAGCAACACAGAACTTGAATTAAATGACAGCTGTTAGTTTCAACTGCTTCATAGTTCTCAAGGACAGGCTATGATGGATGAAAATCTGTGATGAACCAATGATTGTGTGCTCATGAAAGTGTTCATGATGGGGGGTAGGAACTCTCATATTCCTGTGTGGGCTTCCTGAACTATAAGTTTCAATGTGCAGTAGTAAACTATTCTTCCCAGGAGCTATGGGAGGTCACAAATGGCCAGAATCTTGCTCCATCCCCAATACTTACTAGCCAGAGCAGCTGCAGCAGCACTATAGGAGTGCTTAGTAACTTATTTCTGGCACAGGACAACAGTCCAGTTCTACACCATTGACTGAGATAGCAGGAAATGAATTTTGCTTATGAGGCATGTCTGAATTCCAGGGCTTCAGTGTTACTCCTTAGTCATGAAATTTACTCATTCATCCTTTTAAAGGCTATGCCTAAAGCTGCAGTATAGCCCTTAGCAAGTTACAGTATTCATCATGAGGGATGAAACCTGTGGTATAAATAAATCATATCATTCTCAATGCTTTTGCCCAATGAGATTTCTTGCTTCTGATCTCACAAACCAGCTAGTTTATTTCATTTGGTTTCTGGTGTGTTTCATGAATGCAATCTGTCCCAAATATGGCAGTTTACAGAAAATATGCAATATGTTGTACATTAATAAAACCCCATCTTTAAATCTAAGATGAATAGTTGGCAGGTACCTAGATGAGTAGTTTGGTGGGATCCTGGAAAGATTGATTATTTTCCGATGTCTATTTCTACAGACTCTAGGCTTCTCAGATAAAGACTGCAAGTTTGGCTCATCCTGAAGTGTGTGTCTTTATTATTTTGGAGGGATAGCATTAAAATGCTAATATCCTCAAGTGTCTGTGAAGAAATGGCACCACAGGTTAAGTCATGAATGTCAATCTATCTCAGAGGAGCAGCCAGGGAATATTCAGCCAGTGAAGAAGCTTTTTTTATTTTTATTTTTTAAGACACACTGCTGCAGAGGGAGAGAAAAAATGAAAAATCCAGTAGCGTTAGGCTCCGCTATAGTAAAAGAACCTTTGACAATGCAGTTTTGCTGTTACTAGAAGGAAATGTTATTCAGGAAATATAGGAAGAAGGGAAAACTAGAAAAAAATAATTGAAAGAAACTTGGTAGGATCTACCTAACAGCAGGTCAAAATCAACATACATTATGTCTGAGATGTAGAAATTTTAGATGTATGGTATTTTGAGAGTAGTTACAGCTTAACAGTGGAGAGCCATAAGTTTCAACTTTGGTTTAAAAAAAAAATCAATGTCTAGATTTGTGATCTTTACAGGGTGAGTGTATTGCTTGTTTACAAGAAGCCAGATCCTGCATGTCTTGTTCAAGCAAAACTCCCATTGACCTCATTGCCTCAGAATGGAATCAATAAGGCCTGGAGGGTTTGGCCTTTCAAAACTGCAGTCAGAATTATCATTTTCAGATGCATGGACATCAGAACTGTTTCCTTAATCAGTATCATACAATGAAGATGCTGATGTTAGAAATTAGCTGCCAATGTTGACAAAGGTGACAATGGAATGCATGATACCAGTTATAAATATGAACAGTGTGAATCTCACCTCCACAGAAATATAGAAAGGGAAGGTGAGTGAGGTAATACATCTTTTATTAGACCAACTTCAGTTCAATGCAGAAACATGTTTTTAAGCTCACTATTAGTTAGGTCTATTAAAACAGCTAATGTAGGGAGTGTATCCCACACATCTCCAGATGGTCTGGCTACAACAGTCATGACTGGAACACTGTCTTGTCTTGATGGGGACTAACAGAGATTCTAGTGTCTGAAGAATCTCTTTACATTGATGAGCAGTTAAGCAGAAGCAGGATTGCTCACAGTTGCCTGCCTGAAATAGCCAAGATTCATTACTGAGAGCATTGAAGACCATATGACTTAGGGTTGAATAGTCTCCAGGTGAACCCTTTTGTAGAGGGTCACCAGTTTAATGAGCAATGGTTCAGTTTCCTCACATAAGCCTGAACTTAACTGGATTTTCTGCTTTGCTGCTATTTCCTCAATCTCTATTCAAAGTGACAGGATTCATTTATATTAAATAAATAAAAATGCTACTGTAAAGGATTCTATGAACTTGAGATCACCAATTGCTTTTCCAAGGACACTGACCCTCTCTAAAACCCAGGAGTCTACTCCAGTTCAGCATGGGGGGTAACAATCACTTGCACATGCCTAGATACCTTTGAATGAATTCAAGTATCAGTCACAGTGACTCAGCATTGCGACAAATCAGAAGTGGGTATATTGGCCCTAGCTTGTCCTGTGTGGAAGGAGAAAATAACATGAGAACAGCTTTTTGTGGTGTTTTGGACTACCTAGGGCCATTGGGGTTGTCATGGTGATAAATGGGAGGGTCGTTTAGGTGCGAGGGAAACCTGTCTGTCGGATCCTCTCTCTCTCAGGTCTCTTTCAATAAGGACTCCTTACACAGCTCTGAATATGCTGCCTCTCATTATTGGACTATATTTCCCCTAAAACTCTACACTTTTCACTACTTCTGCTTCATTAAGATCCTGATTTTGATACTTTTTTCTTACAGAATAGAACTTTACTTCACTGAATCCCAAAATCTTCAATCAGATCCTGTAGAATGGGTACTATTCATCATGGGTAGAGGTATCAGCATATCAGTAGGTTACTTACCAGTAAATGTCCTTCTTCGAGATGGGCTGCTCATATTCATTCAGTATTAGATGTCTACGTGCCACAGTGCACAATTGGCCAGAAATTCTTTTAGCCTTAGCCTGTCAGGACAGGGCTGGCAGCCACCGCCCCCTGGCCATATATATGGCCCCAGCCCTGCTCCTCCCCAGTTCCAATTAATTGCTAACTCCAAGTAGCGGGGATGGTGGGAGGGGACTGAATGAATCTGAGCAACCCATCTCGAAGAAGGACATTTACTGGTAAGTAACCTACCATTCTTCTTCAAGCGCTGCTTGGATACATTCAGTATTAGGTGACCACCAGCCATACTGTGGAAGGTGGGCAGAGTTAGACTTTATCCATCGTCAGCATGGCTACCCACAAATGGCACAACCCCCAAACTGGGTGAAGAAGCAGTGGGCCACCAGGCGAATGCCTACGGACACACCACCAAGTGCAAGATCCTCAGAAGGAGGCATGTGTGTGAGTGCCAAGGGGTCATTTGCCACACTGTCAGGAGACTATAACCCTAACAAGGGCAGTCCCTGGTTCATTGTTGGGGAATTTGCTATATCATAATAGCAAGAGCAACCTTGTCATCAGCAAGACCATTTAGTGTAGGATGGTTGCCCCTTCCTAGAAGAATTGACTCCTGAGAAAGGCAGTCGTGATCCAGGGCAACAGATTCTGACAGCTGCAGGTGAAGGGCAAGGGTGGAATAATTTCTGGCCTTGACACCTCAACCCCAAAAGGGGAAAGTGAGTTGGGTTAAATACTAACCAAGACGGGCGGGGAGCACATCGCCCCTTGGCCAACCAGGAGATAAGCAAGAGGCCTTTCCCCATTGGCGTACTGGCAGGAGATGCCAGGGGTAGGATTGATAAGGGGCACCCTAACTGAGGTGTCCCAGCTCCATATGGAAGCTAATGCAGGAAGAGGGGTAAGAGGAAGGAGTGGGTGGGGACCCCTACCTCTCCATCCTTTGATGCATGGGAATGGAGGGCCTGGAGGGAGGGCTGTGGAATAAGTCCTAGATGCTTGGCAGATCCACCTCTGGGGCCTGGAAACATCAGAGACACTCCTTCAGGGAGGTCGCCATAAATGGAGAAGTGGACATCTCAGAAGGGCCCTTCTTTAGGGGTAACCCTTCAGCAGGTTATTGTAGTAAAAAAGAGAGCCTTAGGAACACCCATTCTAGTATCAGGAGAGAAACTAGGAGAAAAGTGATTGAATTCCCCATGTTAGGTTGTCCCCAACCAAAAAGTGGGGGGAATGACCTGAGGTAGGGGTGATGAAAACATCGTGGGGTTCTGGGGGGGGAAGGTCTTATGCAACTGCAGCACTTGGTGCGCATTTCTGTCCCCTGCCCCTGTACTCTACTATTCCGGTACGTGGACTCACATAGGGAGAGGTGTGCCAAATCAAGGGAAGGGGTATCTGGCCATGTCTGTAGAGGGGTCAGGTCCACCTTGAGAGTCATGCCTCCAGCTCCAGAATCAGAGTATTTGGAAAGGGCACACAGCTCAGAAGGCATTCTCATCTCTCACTTCTATGGAGAGGCAGTCAACCTTCGTAACATACCTGGATGACTCATTCTAACAGCAGGTGCAGGTGTTGGGTCCTGGCTACAAAGGACCAACTACGAGGGACGTTGCATAGGTCCTGAAGAGGAGAATGGTGACACCTTAGGCAAGACACAAGTTGGATGTGGTATGTAACTCCTGCTTCAAGGGAAGGAGTGTTATTTGTGTGCTACCCCATGTATTGGAAGGGTTAAGGCTTGGGCAGGTCCCTGTTGGGAGGAGGGAGGAGAGAAGGATCCCAGGAAGAGGAGGAAAGCATAAGGCAACCCTTACTCAGGGAAGACAAGAGAGAACTGCTGTGTCCTTTAAGGAACACAGAGGGGCAAGAGGGAATGTTATGAAAACATCACCCATAAGGCATCAGGTTTTGCAGTCTATTAAGGTCTATAAGTTTCCCTGGGCCAAAGTTTTGCAGGGGAACTACCCTGAGCTGGAAACCACAGGTCCTCAAATGGCTCAGTCAGGTGTATGAGTGCCAATGGTGGTTAGGAGTTCTATCCCCCACTATCTCCCTTCGTAGCAATTCTAGGGAGGAGAGGGGTGCAATAGAGAGGTCAGGGCAGCTCCTAGACGGCTGTCTAGGGCTTTCAGGGGAAGCGCCCCTTGCCTGGTGGAGGGGGGCACCAGAGCAAAGAAGGTTCCAGTCAGTGGCTAAACTGGGGTCTGCTCGTGGGCAGAAGAACCACTGTAGAGTGGTGAAGGTCCTTGGGGAGGAGGGATAGGGGATGAGAAGGCCAAAAAACCCTACAGTGAGATTTGAGGATCTCTCAGGCAAAAGCCTTATATGAGTCTGAAGAGCATGGCCCCGATATTAAGGGGGCACTGCCTGTGGGGGGGCGGGGTGAGGCAGGAGATGATAGAAGGCAAAGGGGGATGAGCTTGCCCTCTTACCCATCACCTAGGGGGTGGGTGCATCATCCCGCAATAGCTTCCCCCCGATTCATTGCAAGCCGACATGAATGAGGAATGCTCTCAGGATAGCAACAAGAGAGCATCCCCTTTCAGTGTGCCTGACTGGGAAGGAGTTGGCTGAAGTGTAGGCATCATGCCTTTGACCCAGAAGGGTATAGGTTTTTTTTTTTTTTTTTGTGGGGCATGAGGTGCCCACCTCACATACCTCTATGAGCTCTGGGTTCCCACCGAGGTTCCAGGGCTGTATGCATCTGGAAACAAGTACATGTGAGGAGAATTCTCCAGTGGCGAGGCCCTTACTTGACCCGAAGGGTATTGGAAGGGAAGAGGGAGGCACACTTATACCAGAGAGGAGGAAGAGGTGTCCCGAGGCTGATTGTGAGGGGGCATTTAGCAAAAGCATTTAGGTTTCCGCTCTGATGTTCAAGGATTTTTATGGAGGAAGAATGACTCTGCTGGAGTTGATCACCTATAAAGAGGCAAGGGGACCATCCTACTGTAGTCCAAAGGCTCCTGAAGATAGCCATTTTGTTTGTGTGTGTAGGGGGGGGGAGGGATACAACATGGACCCTTCCCCCATGCATTGAAGGGGTCACGGTAGACTGGGGATGTTGAGGCACATGGGGAGTGAGTGTACCAAGAGCTCTGAGTGCCGACCTCTGTACATAGTTGCCATGGATCATGGAGTCAGCGGACAGGTAAAGAGAGAGAGACTGCCCCTCTAAAGGGAAGTCTAATATGGCTTACTGTAAGTCCTGGGAGAGGGCAAGATCCTGAAGCCAGGCTGCCCAGCATGTAACCACGGCCCTAGCAATGCTGCGACTAGCTGTGTTCAAGGCATCAAAAGCCACTGTAATGGCATGGCGAAATGCCAAGGCATCTTCCTTGATGAAGGAAATCAAACTCCCCAAGTATTCGTGTGAGAGGAGGCTGCTGAACCTCCTCATAGCATCCCAGAGGTCTAGGAAATCTTTTTAACTATGGCCTGATGGCCAGGATCCCTCTGAAAACTGAGTAGGCTTTTTTTTTTTTTTTAAAGCCAGGAGGTCAAAGCTGGGACTCCTAGAGAGCCCTGGGTGAATCAGTAGGCCCGGCCAGTGTGTCCCAGCAATGTCAAGGGCACAAGTATGTGGGGGGGGACATAATGGCGGCTGGAGAGGTTTGAACCCCAGGTCAAATAGGGGGTTCTGGATTCCCTCAAGGGGTTTGACCCTGACCCAGGCAGGCGGTGGCAGGCGTGAAGGTATTCAAGTGTGGTAGGGTCTTTGCTGTAAGACCCTGGTCCCTGTTCGTGGCTGTAATCAGGAGAAGGGACAACCCTGGTACTGGGGTGCCCTCACCGGGGCCATGGCACCAAGTAGGGATTCCCCTTGTGGGCCCTCAGTAGGAGGTAGCCGGTTTCAAGTGCAGTGCCAGGAAGAACCAGTGCCGCGGACCTTTCGGTAAGGGGCTGGGCCTGAGGATTGCACTTTCAGATCTCTTGAGGTGCCAAAGCAAGGTTGTCTGAGCTATAGGCATTGGAGCCTGTAGTCACGCACTGGCGCGGGCCCAAGTAGTGAGTGGCTCCCCCTGGTGCTGGGTAAAGTGGAGGAAGGAGGAAGACAGACTTACCATTTGTTTCGGCAGTCTGCGGTGTACTCAGGGGCCAGAGGGCTTCTGTCACTTCAAAGGCCTCCGGTATGGTTGGCACCATGATAGGCTCCAGATGCTCACCCCAAAGGGAAGTGCCAGACATGGCGCCAGCACTTTGGTGCTGGAGTTGGTCCCGAACGCGCTTTCTTGGCTTCTGCTGGGGAGCGGCGTTGAGAGATCCCTGGCCAGTGGGACTGCTGCCAAGGTGTGGAGCTTGTGCCGATCGCAGATCTTTATTGAATGCTGGAGAACAATGCAGAGAGGGTTGCCATGCTGACTGGGCACACGGTGCCAGGTTAGAGGCCGATCATGGCTGTATTCATAGCAGGAAGAGTGGCACCAAGAGGGCTCCAGTGCTGCCCAAGCACACAGTGCCAAGTTGGGGGCCGATCGCGGCTGTATTCATAGCTGGAGAGCGGTCTCGAGAGGGCTCCGGTACCGACCAAGCACATGGTGCCGAGTTGGAGGCTGATCGCGGCTCTATCGATAGCCGGAGGGTGGCGCCAAGAGGGCTCCGGTGCCAACTGAGCACTTGGTACCAGGTCTGGTTGCGGCGTTTCTTCAGAGCTGGAGATCGGTGAGCGGAGCCAGTTAATTCCTGGTGTCAGCTGCAGGGCCCATTCCCGGGTGTATTATGCAGCCTTAGCTCCCTGCTGAGTCCTATGCTTAAGACCTGCAAATAGAGCAAAATATACCTGGTGAAGCTCACATGGGCATTCAGAAACCCTACCAATGTGTTCGGGTTTCTGTTGGAAGGACATGGTAGGAGCACTGGTGAAGTCCGCAAACAGATCTTCCAGTGAAAATGCACGTAAAACAGAACAAAGAGACAGGTCCTTGTATAAAGCAAGAACAGGCTGTTCCATAACTGTCGCTGAAGGCGGAAAAAAGGAACTGGGGAGGAGTAGGGCTGGGGCCATATATATGGCCAGGGGGTGGTGGCTGCCAGCCCTGTCCTGAAAGGCTAAGGCTAAAAGAATTTCTGGCCAATCGTGCACTGTAGCAAGTAGACGCCTAATACTGAATGTATCTGAGCAGCGCTCGAAGAAGAACTGCTTTACAAATCTCTTCTTACAATGATCCCAGTTACTCACTTTTCCTTATAAGATCCAGCCTGGCATCACTGGCTATTTAAAGAGACCCTGCAAAACTCTTGCATCACCTGGAGCTTGATTCAGTGCACTAGAAAAAGCAAAAAGTACGGAAGTCTGGCCCTGCATAGATAAACAAAACATACACACACATATAGACATTAAATATAACTAACAAAGAATAAACTGAACACAAGATCTAAAGAAAAATAAACCTTGCAGGCAGGCTGATAAGCTGGTACAAAGCAAGAGAAAGATGCATTTTGAGGAAGAGGAAAAAATCTTATTTAGCAAAAGTAGAACAGGTCTAAAAAATACTTGAATTGAAAAATGAGATACTACTTAAGGACATAGTCAAGAATCTTTCAGACAAATTTTAAAATTAAGATAGCATGAAAGCTGAATAAAACACTATGCCTGGTTAGGATAATAAGGGGGAAAAATAGAGACAGATAACCAATGTGAGAGGGAACGTAATTCACTGCCAACTGTCAAGTACTAGGATTATTTTAAAATCAACAAGGACAGCACCTTTGGGTGATATAAAAGGAACAGCTTTATTCTAAAATAACCTATGGATTGAAACAAATATCTAAAATAAATAAGGAGAAATAGTGGAAGAGTGAAAGAAAGATGACTAGGGCAACCAAAAGAGATGAAGGAAGTACATTGCAACTCTCTAAATATCTTTTCACTTTCCAGCTCTGCAAAGGCTCTTTGCCTGTCCTTCTCTTTTTGCTTTATTTAAAACTAGTAGGAAGATCACATTTCTCAAAAGTAGATATAGGTCTGTAATCTAGTTATATGTGTATTTGTATATCTTGTATATGGACAAAAACATTTAGAGTTTTAATTAATGATAAAGATTTTTGAAGGGATTTTAATCTCATGCTTCAAAAAAGACCGATTTATTAGAGATCAGGATGCGATCAAATTTGTGTGAGAGAGAGTGAGAGGATAGGGAGTAGGACACCTGCTTTCTGTGTACACTGTAGAGTTCTTACCCCCTTCTTTTGAAGTATCTGATACTAGCCATTTGTGGAGACAGGAAACTGGAGAAGTGGACTCTCAGTCTGATTTGCTGTGTTAACTGCTGTCGTCTTATGGTCTTAAAATGCAAGGCTAAACCCAATTTACAAATCCAGGCCAGGTGAACATGGACCATTTAGGTCCTTGATGATCTTCTCCAGCACTGATTTTGCCTGTTGCTCTGAAATTTTAAGCATTTCCTCCTTGGTTATATCCAATTCCTATAGTAATGCAGTGGATCTGCTATGGCACACCAAGGATTTAAAATGGGTATGTAGGCAGCAGCCAATCAGGGGTGGGCTGCTGGTATAAAAAGGAGTGGAGCAGATCTAGCTGCTCATTCTGCAGTAGGACCTGCTAGGGGAAGGTGTTCTGCCCAGCTGCTGGCTGAGGGAGTCAGCACCCCGTGGAGCTCTGAGTGGGAGCCAGCCTTGGAGCTGATTTGGGTCTGGGATCCCAAGGGAGCAGACAGCAGCAGTGGCTAAAGCAGCGGTCTGGAGGCAAGGAGCCAGGTAGCAGACAGTGGCAGGACTTCAGCGGTGAGATTTTGTGGGGCTGGGGCTGCTAGGAAGTGGCCCAGGGAATCAGTGTAGACTATGGAGTAACTGGAGGGAGGGGAAGGCCTCAGTGGAGGTACTTAGTGTCCCTCAGCCAGGGCCTGGAGAGGTGGGTGGGCCCAGGCCCTTCCCTGCTCTCCAAGCATGCCAGGACAGTTACAGGCTTGCTGGCCATTGACTGTTTTAGTGGCCATGACAAGAGTGAGCTGGGCCATAGACTGTTTTAGTGGCCAGAACCCCCAAAGGAGTGGACTACTGGGCTTAGCCGGAGGGCTAAGGTACCCAGAACTGGACTCAGGATGGGAGTTGGTGTGGCAAAAGGTGGAGCACAGACCACCTGGAGAGGACCACTTGGGCTGAATTCCCCAGAAACACCACCAGGAGGCGCCCTCCAGGTGGGTTGAGTGCTGCAACCACATACAATTCCTTTTAATTTTTCTAGAACTTCTGATGCAGGATTTTTGATAATCCATTATGAAGAAGTCAACTGATACATGTTCAATAATCTGATTTTGCTAAATACTTCTAATTTGAATTCACTAGACCAGATTTTCAGCTGCATTGACATACTGATTTTAAACAGCTGAGGATCTGGTCCACTATTCTTTCATCCTCTGTATATAACAGTTACTCTGTGTCCAGAACTCAACTGATTACATCATCAACTATTTCAGACACAACATTTCCCTAGAACTATGACTTGCAACAGACTATTCATTACAAAGAATGAAATATAGCCTAAAAGCAAGTTTTCTCTTCTATTCTTGTATTATGAAATCAATTACAATTAAATTAAACTTAAATGTCTACAATACAGCAGGGCATCTAGCAACATCTACTTTTAGGAAGCGAGGAAAAGGCCTGGGGAAAATAGTAGCCTTGACTATGTGTACACTAGGAAAAGTTAGTTTGAATTTGTTAATTCAGACTAATAAATTTGAGTTTTGTTTGAACTAAACTTAAACTTATTAGTTCAAATTAAACAAGTGGACTACTTTGACTTAACATTAAATCAAATTAGTCCACTTCGTTAATGTGAACTAACTGCCCTTAATTTGAATTTATTAAGTTTGAATTGAGGGTTAATCCTAGTCTATACCATCCTTAGTTTAAACTAAGGATCAAACTAAGGGCTTAGTTTGAACTAACTGTCAGGTCTTACTAGTTCAAACTAAGCTTCCATTAGATCTAATTAAGGAATTCCTTAATTCAAACTAATGAAAGTCTAGTGTAGACAGGTACTAAATTAGTTCAAATTAAGGAGGTTTAATTTGAACTAACTTGCAAGTATAGACATACCCTTTGAGTCTAATGTGGATTTTCCACATAAACAAGTTCAAAAAGAGACTCCATTCTTTTTGTAGATCAGACTTGATAAGAATCATATAGAGCAATTTCAGGTTTTAGACACTGTGGGCTAGGCAATTTCCATCAACAAAGAGTATATTTTGAAAGAAAACAGCAGGTTTTCTGTAGAGCTAGACTGAGTTAATGAACCAGTTCACACCAGGAAGAGGGCAGGCTGCATTTTCTATCATTACAATCCCTCAGGTTGCAGCCTTGGACTGGTAGCTTCAAATGCCTGTGTCTCCCATAGAAACCTGTCTAGGAAAAGGTGTTTTGAGGAAGCAAGCACTTGAGTAAGTGTACCCAAGATGCACTGCTTATGTCTCTTCCAACCTAACCCCACCCATGGGCTACTTTTGGGACCTCTATTGGAGTAGAGGCAGCTGTTATCTTGCACTGCCACATCCATCTCCTGTTACAATTTCCACCGGAGGGAAACATCCACATTTATGCCACTAGAATTCATTAAAAGAAATGAACTATTTTGATCATATTCTGTATTCTCTATCTATGTTTACAGATACTCAGAATTTCTGCATTTATCTTGTTTACAGGCATAAAGATAGCCAGGGGTGACAAGCTGTAAGGGGTTTCATAACCCCCAAATTCAAAAGTCGTCACATTTCTGGTCATTGTTATTTCTCAGCAAATGTTAGGAGACATAGTACAGTTTCTATATAACACAATCTCTTTCTGTAACCCTATCTCTCACTTTATCCTGGGTGATGGTTAAATCAATTTAAAAGCTTTATAAAACTGATTATTTTAAAAAATATTTTAAATAAACATAAAGTGCCCAGAATAGCTGCTGTATTGACAGGAAGGTGTTGAACCCCAGGTTCGTGATGTGACTGGGATGGACCAGCGACACCCACCAATGAGACGGACACCAGTTCAAGTAAACAAAACAACTACTTTTATAGTGACACCTTAAACACCTTTAACCACTTAACAGTGTAAAACAAGGAGATCTATGCAAAAACGCTTGTAATCAACTAACAGTATGAAGCAAAAATCTATATAGGACACTTATAACCAACTAACAGCATAAAGCAAAATCTAAATGAACACTTATAACTAAATGACAATATAAAGCTAAAAACCTATGCAAAGCACTTATAACCACGTAACAGTGTGGAGCAAGAAAGTCTATATAAAGCACCTGTAAAACACCTCCAACCAAACAACAGGATAAAGTATGAGAGTCTATGCAAAACACTTACAACCTACAAAAGTACTTATGGTTAAATAACAGTATGGAGTAATGACCTACAAGAGGGTGGCCATAATAAGTCAAGGACTTTTCTGGCCTTTTACTGCCTCAACATCGGTATAGGCACTGACCAGCCCACCCGACGCTTATTTACCAATGGCTGGAAGCCATTCCTCCTTGCTAGCCAAGAAGGGTGGGCGGCAGAGTGAAAAAAGTCAGATGAGAGAAAAATAAACCCCCACATTCCCCCCATGTACACTGGGGAACTTCGGGGCTAGCAGTTTAGAGCAGAAGCAGATTAATGAACAATTATACAGTAAGAAGGATGCAAAATACAAATGACTAACAAAACACCTGTCAAATTAACAACACAAAGCTATGCTAGACCATAAACAACTATATCATGAAACGATTATGCAGGGTACAGAGAAAATAATAACTACACAAACTATACAAAACTCAGGTGAAGAAACTACAATCACAGACTATATATAAATGGTACCAAGTAGAACGATTAAGAAAAGGTAGGAGGCCTATATCGATTTATAACACCTGTCCCAGGACCGCAGTAGAACCCAAAGCGAGGAGGCAGACCAGCTGCAGCATCTCAGCACTTAATCGTTTGGCCGGCAATCCGTGTACACCCCAAAAAAAGGTCTCGTGTGTGGGTGCTCCCTGTCTCAGTCGGGGGGATCAGTCCGACCGGGTCGCAACGTGCCCTTTAGCATTTGAGGGTGGGAGAACAACAAGCCAGCTGAGACAGGGGGTTTTAATAGAATTTTGCCCAGCCAGAGTAAAAATAGCCAATTAGGAGTGGGATCCTGGTCAGGACCAATGATAAAACTGGGACCCCAGACAATGACCCCTCCTTCGTGGTGACAGGGGTGCCGAGAAACTGTTCAGGGGGGATAGGAACTCACCCCCCTTCTTGTTGACACAAAGCTAAGGAGGAAGAAACTCACACCGGAGATCGAGGGGCCATCAGGGGAGATTGATACTTAGTATTCTTCCCCCTTGTGCTGGATGGCCCGGAGATGGAGGCCCATCAGGGAGATCAATACTTAACATTTCTCCTTGAGAGCAGCATAATCCAGGGGGCTACGTGTGTGTGTGGGGGGTGGCCATCATGGCTGCCACCTCCGCTGACAGAAGGATAGTAAGGGATCTCAGATGCAGGCTATGGTGGACATCTCTGTTTCTTTGGAACTTTCTACCAAAATGGTACAACTTACCTGTGTATGAAATAAAGCTTTCTAAAGAGAGGGTCCAGAACTGTGGGAAAACCTCCCACAGCAAATAGAGACTCTAAGTGCTAGGTGAAATTTCTGTGACCTGCCATCTCACAAACCCTATCCGAACAAAAGATGAGCAAGGTAAAACAGTTCACTACAAACACAATTCAACCCCAGTAAAAAAGGGGGTTGAAAATGTACCATGTGTAAAAAATGTTATTCATGACACTTAACGCACAGCTTGAAGGTGTTCAGACCCTACAGTGATAAGTATGATATATATATTCGAACCTGTGTAGAATAGTATGTTTATTCTCAGGAAAGATCCAGTGTGGACAATAGATTACTAATTATGGTGTTGTGGATGCATCCAACTGTAACTAAATTGAGACCACCAACTCATTTCACATACTCGCCTGAACAGTCATCAGATGCTGATAAATTATGGCCACTAATGAACTCTGCTAGGTAAACTGATTATTTAGTGGTGACTTCCCTCTGCAAAATCATTATCCATTCTCTCCAAAGACACTGATTTAAACACTGTAACCTTGTTCTTTAAGTTTGGGGGGGGTCCTATTATTCTAACAGCATGTTATTGCTGAAGAAATGTCTTTGGAAAGCAATTACCAGCATCTACTTTCCAAGGGTGGTAATTTACCTAATTAAATGATTATATAGTAACCCTGTAGTTGATGCCATACTATTGCCTCAAATGAATGTTTAGGTAAACCAAGGTGTATAACTATTTTTGTGTACATCTAAATACTTCAGTGCTTAGATCTCATGTGACTAGACAGACAGTTCCTGTAGTCAAGGTGCCTAGAGTGAGCATGCTGTTCCTAAGCTTTCACTTCAGGGCATTAGCTTCCGAAGTACAGTGTGGTAACATCCATCATAATAAATTAATGATTCAAAATATGCTTTATATGCCTGTGGAGGACAATGAAAATATATATGTCACAATATCATAGCATACAATAGTGACAAAGTCAGAAGCTCAATTTAGATGAGAACAAAAAAAAAAACACAACTGATAAGTTGCAAAGCTGCGTCTACAAGTATGAATGTTTGCCAGGCCCATATCATTCATCTAATGTAGATTACTAGTGCGTTTGAAAGGGCCTCTATCCTCTACCTGTAAACTACTCACCCTATTTTTGAGAAGATCCACAATTTCTATTGCTGTCAATCAAAATTGAAAATAATTTCCACCTCTCAGGATCCAGCCAAATGTCAGTAGTTTCAAAAACTGATCTTGGCAAGATAAAACAAATTAGCCAATTTAGAACAAACCTTTCAAATTACAAACCCATTAGCTTACCAGTAGCATTCTCTCATATCAACTCCAAATTCTTTCAGTGACATTTGTTACTAATATAAAATATTTTATCAAGAGGAGAAATATTTAAAAAGTACATAGGTTTCCTGTGTAATAAATCTTAATGCCATATTAAAAGTATTGTTAATAAAAACTTCCTTGGCTATTTTTTACATAAAGAGGACAGCTGAATTAAGATCAGGGTCGGGGGGAGGAAGGAAAGGGACAGATTATTGTTATCTTTCAGAATCTTTTTTTTTTTTGTTCCTTCATTACCTCCAAGACATTAATGGAGTTTTAATTTGTTGTTACACCAAAGTTTTACAGTTGATTACATCTCTGCACCAATAATTATGGCCCTTAAAGATTTCCTGTCTTTTTGGGTATTGAAGAGCTCTTCAGGACTTGTCTCCCCCTGGATTGTTTTTCTCACATTGAGATGCCACTTTTAATCTTTGAAATGAGAGGTAGAAATCTTTTAAGATGTCTGTAATACATTCCCATCTTCTTTACTACATTACAACTAATTAGGCTGGACTGCCAACAGATTTCCAACCACCATCCAAACAAAAGAAGAGTATATTATTTCCACTAGTGGTGGCTCTTTTGCAGCAGCAAATCATTTGCACAACTTCTGATGTATTTTACAGTGTGCAGTAAGGGTACCTTTAGTCACTGGGAATTAGCCACATGATTTCCATTGAAGTTAATTACATACAGAAGATTTGTTAATGATAAGTTAAGATCATATGGCTAAGCACTAAAATAAGGCAAAGTTTGAACATGCAACTATATTTCTTCTCCCTTGCTCTGTGTGCATTAGGGTGCTCTTATTAATTATATAATTTTCTCAAACAATAAAATATAATGCCACACATTGTTTTATCCTTTATCCTTGGGTGCACAAGTGTAGAATCTTATGTTTGTATCACTGATGTCTACTTACATAAAGATTCAGATCAAAATAGTACACATGAACTAAATCTTGTCCTTACTTAGGCAAAAATCCCAGTTAAGTCATTGAAGATTTTGCCAGACAAGGGATTGAAACTGAATAAAAAATATGGGTCAAGGAGATACTTTAATTAAATAAAACTGCCTGGGATGTACTTTGTTGTTGGTTAACTGTTAACCCTTTAGATTCTAAATGAAAGAGCCTGAGCCATGTTCTATGAGAGTATTTTCATTGGCTCATGAGAGCATAAACAGGTACTTAATACTGTTCATTATTTGTTTCTTCTTCATCTGTACCATGATGCTAAATCTGTTTGAGTTTTCTATCAATAATTTTCTTATTTTGTGTGTTTTATGCAGAAATACAGGTTGCTACACATGCATGCAGTATCTAATCTACGGCATCTATAGCAGTGATGTCCAACCTTTTCATTTGAATAGCCATACTGCAATTCTTTTCTCACTCAGAGGGCTAGTGAATGAATTTTGGATATATGGAAATTAATCTTATTATTAATAAAATTTAAAAAGTCCAAAAATAAGTACCAGTTTACAAACTCAATTTAGTTCTGTAAAAGTGGAAACTTACATTTCATATGTAAACACAATTCTTAAATAATAACCATCCTCCCTACATGAACCTTTAGGTAAGTGTCATGTTCACAACTGGTCACAAGTTTTCACTTGTTAATTAAACCATGTTTTGTGAAAATTCGAAAAAGGCTTACCCATCTACTTTTTTCAAGAATCATTAGTGTGTACAGGTAGCAGGAAAGTATGGCTTGGCAAGGGAGGGCAGGGATGACTGTCGAGGGGGTGCAGGGGAGAGTGTGGGGATCATGGCAAGACAGGGGAGGGAAGGGAAGCATGAGCAGCAGTGGCAGAGCAGAGCAGAAGTAGCAAGGGAGGACAGGAGTAGAACATCAGATGAGCATGGTAGGGCAAGGGAGAGCAGAGGTAACAGGAAAGTGTGGGTGGCAAGCAGTATGGGCTGGGTGGTGGACAGCAGAGGAGGCTTCTCGCAGCTCACCTGGATCTCGATACCCCCTCTTGCACTTCTTCAAGGAGACTCCTGACCTGATCCCACCCTCACTACTTCCTTTTATTCCCTTTTTCACC
Source organism: Podocnemis expansa (assembly GCA_007922195.1). Classification (NCBI taxonomy): domain Eukaryota; kingdom Metazoa; phylum Chordata; order Testudines; family Podocnemididae; genus Podocnemis; species Podocnemis expansa. The sequence continues at coordinate 41,223,319 of ML681994.1, forward strand.
ACAACTTGCATGGATCCCTACAGTTCACCTGGTTCCATCCTGATCCCACCCTCCCCACCTCACCGGGTTGGCTCCTGACCTGATCCCTCCCCCCCCAATTGTATGCCCCCCAGCCTTGCAGCTCACTCAGCTCCTTCAAGATCCTCCCACACATTTCCTAAGGGGCTCCCAAGCCAGGCCAACGCAACCCCCCTTTTCCACTATTTTGCCACTACAGCTTGCCCAGCTCCAAATCCGATCCCCACCACACACTACCTCCCATTCCTCCTCCACTACTTCCTCTTCCCCCATTGCAGGTCTACCAGCTCCCTGCACCTCATCCATCTCCTAATTCCTATCACCCTCAGCTAGCCTTGCTCCCTGCAGTTCACCCGGATCCCAGTCCCTCCCCTTTCCCCGCACATCACTCAGCTCCCAGTCCCCCTTGCTGTTTTCCACCCACTGTACCTCATCTCACTGGAGCCTAAAGGGGCCAAATCTAGCTACTGAAATCTGTTCTCTGGTGCGTACAGGACAGGCGATTTAATAAGGCCACTGACCAGCATCAGCAATCAGGCATTGTGCAGTGGTTTGGGCCACTCCATGGGTCAGATAACAGCCTTTGGTGAGCTGCAGTCTGGCTTATGTACCACAGGTTAGACAAACCAAATCTACAGTGCATTACACTGTGCAAGGGAGAAAACTTAATTGTACAGTAAATGAAGTTCCTCAACCCATCCTTCAGGCCCTGCTGTCCAGAATCAAGGCTTCCTGAATGCAGTTGTCCACAATCAAAGACTTTCAAACCCAAATCCATCCATGACCATGAAGTATCCTCAACACTGGGCTATCATAAAATCTGATCCAGATCTACTGTTTCTGTCTTCCTCCTAACCTAATCTCATCTAATCTATACTCTGTCACACTCTTTTCCTTAAGAAATACCGTAAGATTCCTTTCTCCATTTCATCTCAGATCTGGCTATATCTGAAAGGCGGTTTAAATGATTCTTTAATGATACCCATAAAATTAGTATTTCAGTTTAAATTGTTAAAAGCATCATGGGATCCTTTCAAATGAATTGTACTAAATGCAATAGATTTAATTTTTAGTATTTTTAAAATATAAATGTGAATAATAGATAAGCAGACACCGTTTGTTACCATTCTTAATTCAATTTTCATTTTATTATATGTGTTATTAAAATTGGCAGCATGATCTTGAGAAATGAATTATGGCTGTGCAGAATGTATAAAGATCAGATCCAAAGGAAGAGGGTGTTTATCTCAACAGACTCATTTGTGACTAGTTTTATTGAATTAAAACAAAGTCATAGTATGCTTAAGAGTAATAGGATTGGATGACTGAGGAGACTGATAATGGACTATGGAGCCTTTCACCTCAACATTACTGGTTTTAATTCAGCCATGATTAGCAGTGTCAGAATATCAATACTTTCTGATAGCTCTGTGATGTCCAGTATTAAATTAGTTGGTGGCTGCAGTTCAGTTCCCAGTGGACAGAGGTACCCATCACAATTGGCAATTCTATTGACAATCGCAGAAGAGAGGACAAAGTTTGAATTGAAAGAGAAACTGAAGTACTGTCTCACACTGGAGGTAGCCACCCTGTTCAAGCCCAAGATACAGAAGCATTCTACAGTAGGCTAGCATATACTGCACAGTCTTTTGAAATACTGGGCAAAAGCTGCTTATTTTATTCATACATATATCTCAGCAGTTCCAATGAAGTTGGTGTGACTACCCATGTGAGTAAGGTGGGCAGCAGACCCTGGCCCCTCAGTGGGTTAAGGACTTTCCATTGTAAGTGTCGCACTGCTAGAGCAGGCTTCAAGCACTAGAACTGACCTAAAAAGCCCAAAGTGGCATAGCATCTTTCTAAGAGACTGCACTTTTCTTGTTGTACCACAGCTAAAATATGCAGTTACATTCAGCCTGGCCATTGATCAATGATCTTGATGATGGAACAGACTGTACTCTCAGTAAGTTTGCGGATGACACCAAGCTAGGGGGAACAGTAGACACGTTGGAGGGCAAGGACAGGATTCAGGGAGACCTAGATAAATTGGAACAGTGGGCCAATAAAAATCTTATGAAGTTCAATAAGGACAAGTGTAAAGTCCTGCACTTGGGACGGAAAAACCCCATGCACTGCTACAGGCTGGGGAACATTCAGCTGAGTAGCAGCAGTGTAGAAAAGGACCTGGGGGTCATGGTGGATGGGAAGCTAGATATGAGTCAGCAGTGTGCTCTTGCTGCCAAAAAGGCCAATGGCATACTGGGCTGCATCAAAAGAAGTATTACCAGCAGATCAAGGGATGTGATCATTCCCCTCTATTCTGCACTGGTGAGGCCACATCTGGAATACTGTGTCCAGTTTTGGGCTCCCCACTACAAAAAGGACAGGGACCTACTGGAGAGAGTTCAGAGGAGGGCAACCAAACTGATTAAAGGGCTGGAGCACAAGCCCTATGAGGAAAGACTGAAAGCATTAGGCTTATTTAGTCTGCAGAAGAGAAGATTGAGGGGGGATTTGATAGCAACCTTCAACTACTTGAAGGGGTGCTCCAAGGAAGATGGAGCTCGACTATTCTCGGTAGTAAAGGAGGACAGGACGAGGAGCAATGTTCTCAAGTTGCGGTTAGGGAGGTCGAGGCTGGATATTAGAAAAAACTTTTTTACTAGGCGAGTGGTGAAACATTGGAATGAGCTGCCAAGGGAGGTGGTGGAGTCACCATCTTTGGAGGTGTTTAAGGCCCGGCTGGATAAAACCATGACTGGGATGGTTTAGTGGCAGGGGGTTGGACTAGATGACCTGTGAAGTCCCTTTCAACCCTAGGAGTCTATGATTCTATGATTCTTGGTACAAGAAAAAAAGAGTACTGCTAGAAGGGAGTTCCTTTTAAAGGACACTTTCCTTTCAAATTCTTTTCCTTTCTCACCAACCTCTCCCCCCATCCACCTATTCCCCCAGCCTCCATGTATATTGAAGCTATTGAAAGCATGCTTTGAAGTCCAGCTTTGTGGGTGTGGTTGTTTTTTTTTTTCAAGGGATGCTAAAGAAGCTAATATGATAGGAGATGTAGTGGGGAAATGGAAAAGTTGTTTTTTGGTTGTTCATTTTTACTGCCTTATTATTTAGTTGTATTGTCGGTTATGGAATTGTTCCTTTTTGATGTATTGTACTTGTTAGAAGTGCTTAGTATGATCAGTTATGTGCCACTTGTTATTTTTAATTGAAATATCTATATCTATAGATATAGATATATGTGTATAAAGAAGTGTGTAAAGTGTGACTGCTGTGTACAGTCATGTAGTTAACATACGTATAACAGTTCATCTGCATAAGCGGGGGTGTGTTAAAGTGGTGAATAGAACCTACTTCTTGACTTTTGACTTGCTTAGAAATTCGGTTTTAATTTTGATCAAATGTTGCTCTTACTTTAATATGGAATAGTTATTGTTGCTTAAACGGACTATTTTGATTTACTTAGAGAAAAAAGTATTTTTAACCAAATGTGTATGCTAAATACACCCCTTAGACAAGCAGCAAGTATTTATTTCTACTGGGAAAAGAAAACAAAAAAACCTAAAGTAACCTGTGAGCCAGGATGAGAAACAGATTAATATTGTAACTCATGTAACTAAATGACAGACACAGAATTTTATTTATTTGGCCATCTATTTTCTAAGCACACAAACTGATCAAGCAAGTCAAATTCAGAAACATAATTTAAATAAAGAGTAAAGAATGTTTACGATATATATTGGATAATCAACACTTTGGTGAAGGTACTTTTTATAACCTTGGGATATATGATTTAATTGCTTAGCTGTTTACACAGAGCAGTCAGGCAGGCAGTTCCATGTTGTCAGCTTCTGCAGACAGGCCACAGGAATGCCACACTGTCTGGACCAGATCTTGCTTCAAAGCAGCCAAAGGCCACCATGAAGACTGGGAAGGGGAGGTCACCAAGAAAGGAGAAGAATCTCTAGATCAGTATTTTGAACTGTCATTGGGAATCCTGCCATGATTCCATAGACTGACCCTTTTGGTAACTTTGGAGGGCCATGTGAATACAGTAGGAAGTGACCCAGGGGGTAGGGTTCATGATGCATACCCCCCAAGGCACATATCCAGTCTCCCAGTCACAGGGCCTGGGGTTGGAACCTAGTGGAGCAGAGAGGGCTTGGGTTCCCCTACTGTTGGCCGTAGACTCTCATCACTGGGCATAAGTAGCAACTCCACCTGTCCCCCTGGATTTGATTTTTCTTTTTAATTATGAATATTTGTTTAGGAAGTGTCTGTAAACTAGTTCCTATGTCAAATGAAAAAATCCTAAGGCATTCAGTACTCTGAATCCTGTACTTTTTAATGTATTGTTACTGCATCTTCCTCAGAAATTGAAAAAAGTCTATGTGATATTAATTATTGTTTAATTTCTAACCTAATTTTAATTAAAATCTTAGAAAAATGGAGGGCAGTAACTTGTTATTTACCATTCATCCTATGAAGTACATGCCAGAAATGCACTTAGAGTCAGCTGTTAGCCTGCAAGAAAACATTCATGGTTAAGAAAAGTTTTATAAAATATGTTTATATGATTGATATATGTACGATAAATGTGTTCCTGTACAATAAATGAACCCTGTCAGCTGAGGTGGGAAGGAGGAAGCTTAGGTTGCTTTGTGAATAGGTTTTTCAACCTAAATATAGTACTAATTTTTTCCCTTTCTTTTTTGAAATGTAGTGTATATACAATATGCCAAAACATGCATCGTGAAATGTAATCAAAGCAGATATGATCACAGATTAGAGGTCGTGTAAATATCAAGTGGATGGTAATTTGAGCTATTATTGCAAAGAAAGTATTACTATATTACAGCTTTTAGAACATTGTTAAGTTTTCCTGATACCATTCATGCATATCAAAACAAGAGAGTTATGCTAGTCAGTATGCTGGTAAGGCATGTATTTTGCTTCCCACCTCTCTGAATCATCCATGACAGTGTTTTGATTGCTATTTCTATAAGTACAATCTGCTCTGACATATCACTAATACTTTCAGAACCAGTACTCTGAAGTCCTTTGGTACTGAAATGTGACTGTACTGACGTCCAAAAGTGCTCTTTTTTAAAATAATATTTCAACTTGTAAGGAAAGCTGTGGTTTTCTGTTTTGTTATTCACACTTCTTTTCACTTTGATTGTTCTTTTCTTTTCTCCAGTGGCATTCCACCTCTTCAGCCTATAAAAAGTAAAATGTTGGAGTTAACTCCACGTTAAGCATTAGTAGTATTTGCCTCTGTAACTTTGTTATTCTTATTTTATTTTCTGAATGTTATGGAGGCAGAGCCATCACATTTCTGATTTCCCTGTCTTCCATACAAAATTTTATTTTAGGTAGGCTGCCTTTTTCACTACTTCCCTTCTTACAGTTTAACATGTGCAATAACTAAATATATTTTTCATTCTTATTCCCCATTGCTTTGCTCTGTCACTATATGCTGCTCGACAGGTAAGTCTGCCGAAAATATTTCTAAAGCTTTCATCTATATTTCACCCAGAGTTTACTTCATTTTAGAAGCTATTTAAGTGATCATTTAAAGACCAAAAATGAAGTTAAGATTCAGTCTGAGTTTGACAAGTTTTAGCTTCAGTTTGAATGAATGGTACTGCATAAATGTGTGTTTATTATTAATTTTCACAATGAGATTTTTTTAAAAAAAATGTTTTTAGTGTATCTTGCTTACTATTGGTTTTAATTCAATGCTCACTTTCTATTGAGAGTTATGGCCACTAAGGATATTGGCTTCACTGGCAATTGTGAGTGTTCAAGATCAAGATTCAAAAGATTCAAAAAAAATGGTGGATGAAATTCATTGTTGATAAATGCAAAGTAATGCTCACTGGAAAATGTATTCTCAACTATAAATATAAAATGATGGGGTTTTAAGTTAGTTGTTACCACTCAAGAAAGAGATCGTTGAGTAGATGTTTTCAGAGAACTATCCAAAATTACTCTGGTGCACTCAGAAAATCTAACACAATGTTTGAAATCATTTGGAACATAACAGATAGATAATAAGACAGATAATATTGTATTGTCTCTTTATAAATCCAAAGTATGTCCACATCTCCTTATTAATTTGGAAAAGAAACAACTAAGGAGCTGTATGATAAAAGTCTGTAAAATCATGACTGGTATGGAGAAAGTAAATAAAGAATTGTTGTTTACTTCTCATAACACACAAACTAGGAGTCACCAAATGAAATTAATAGGCAGAAAGTTTAAAATGAACAAAAGGAAGTATTTCTGCACACAGTCAAGCTGTATGGATTTCTCAGCACTTTCATCACCATCTTTCTCACCATCCTTCTCCTGTCAACATCTCCATCCATTTGGACTCTCTATTTCAGTCCTGCCTCATCCTGTTTGCCTTCATCCTTTCTGTTCCTTTTGGAACACTTGCATCCTATAAAGTAAAATACAAATCTGCTCAACCTTTTCATCTCATGTTCTGTTTCACAGAAACTTGGGTCCCCTCTTTGTCACTGCCTTTGAGGCACTTTGTAAAATCATACTTTCTTCTTCTTTCATCTCTCACACCAAGTCAAGAAGGAAGTTGTGGGAGTAGTGCCGCCTTTTCTCCTTTTACCTCCACCACTTTCCCAATTGTCGTTCATCAAATAATACTCTTTTCAAATGTTGTCTCATTTGTGATTTAATTTTCCTATTTGACTTTTACTTCCGGCTCACTACCTAGCACCTTCCCCCTGCACACATTCAGCTAACACACTGGTGTTCCATCTGACCCCTTATGTCGGTGCCTGACTCCTTGCTTTTACTTGTTAATGAGAAAGAACTCATGTAGGATTTCTTCATTAAGAATTGGGTCATTTTCCATGTGCTTACCAAGTTCTTTGCCAGTTCTTTGTTCTTTTTTTGGTACTGTTTTGTTCAGATCTGAGATCATTTGATAGAAGGTCTTTAAAAGCTTACTTGCTATTCTCCACAAGTTTTGTGAACCACAGCTGGAGCTTAAAAAATCTCCAATACTTAAAGAAAATTCCCTCCTCCACTGTGAAGTAAGCTCTTGCATTAGTACATTTTTTTTTAAGTAATCATGAGGGCAATTCCATTTTCTTATAATATCTTTAGCATTTTTAGTGGAGGAATGCATCACACAACCTGGCACCCATGTGGGGAGCAGAACATCTCAACTTTCTGGGTCACCAATTATGAAATTGAAAAACAGTCCAACTTTTCAGAAGACAATGCTGAGACAAAATAGTGTATGACTATGTCATTCAAGTCTCCCTGGTAATGCAGATACATACAATGGTCAGATTAAAATATCTTGTCATTCCTAACTCTTGAATGCTTGACTTTGCAACCTTGGTGTTCTTTCAATGGATTTTTGTGTGGGCAGTATCACAATATTATAGTATAGTATAGATTATATATTTATTTGCCTGATGATCTGCAGTTAGTAGGGGAGTGTTTAATTTGCACAGTATAGCTTTCTCTCTCAGCCATTATCTTGAGGGTTCTTCCAGCTAGTGTGTTGCCCTTTTAATCTGTTTGCTCAAGCTTAATGGTCCTCTTATTATGACTCTTCCACTGTTTGTTTAACTGCCTGAGCATGGCTTGTTAATATAATGTGTATTGTTATAGATTTAATTTCTGTTATTGGGATGTTGATTTGAGGTCTTCAGTTGCACTTTCACCAGAGAAAGAGTTGTAACGAGTTGAGGATATTTTCTGCTTGCTGCTTCATATATCCATTTAGTTTCATTGAGTGTTTGATTACTGAAATCAGTTTATGAAATTATTCCGTGCTGCAGTTCTCTTGTTTTAGCTTCCAAGCTTATTTTACTGCTGCTTAAAAATAATCATGGCTATCATAATGTCTGCAGCATATATGTTGCATGTAGTTCTACATATTAATGTATTCACCCTATATTTAGGATGCATAACACTTCCTACCTGCAACTTTTTTTGGAGAAGCTCTCACAGCTCCATTGTTTCTAATAGGCCTTTGATATTTGGCAGGGAGAATCCCCTGGGGCTACAGGGCCTTTTTCTTTGTCCCAGAAAATTCCATTCCAAGCTATCTGAGTTGTGTAATATTAAAATTCAGCATTTCCCTTTTCTCATTTGCATACCTAAATATTGACAGACTGTCAAAATCACTGACCATTCCAAAGGTGCGATAATACCAAATGTAGCAGTAGTACACAGCAAACTGAGAACTCCTGGGAGCTGTAAGAAGAGTTCTAGCTGGGGATAAGACAACAACAGGGCTTCATCCCATCACCACTGGGGGCATCTCATGAGCCAGGGACATCATCAAGACACAGAGAGTAAGAAAAGTAAGATGGGTTCCCCCTGTAGCTCCACTGGACCCAATTTTCCAATCTTTCACTCAGCTCCCTCTGGAGGCCATCATATATGGTAAGAGCTCCCCTAATTCCTGGGGTATCAGAAAGGGGTGAGACTACAACTAATTAAATTCCCTGGATCTAGCATACAGTGTCATAATTAGGCATTTTAGCACATGGAACAAGCAAGTATATTCCACCCCTCCTCCTGCCCCACTAAAGGCCTACATAAGAGTGTTTCTTTTAATCTTTCTCCTGTCCCACCTAGTAATATCTACTGCCACTGCCATGCCCACCACCTTCCCTCCTTGAATGTTGAATTTTTATTCTGCTCTCACTATGTTGGCATCCAAAGAATTCCAGTCCCACTCCCACAGGACCTGCTGTGCTGCTATAATAGCAGAAGCAGGATAAAAATTCAACAAACAATGCAAGAACAGGCGGGAGTGGGAGTGGCTAATGTTGGGCGAGACAGAAACAAATTACAAAATAGTCTTCGGGTACCAGAAACAACATGAACACCCTGGCCAGCAGCTGCTGCTCTCTGGCAGCCGAAGTCTGTAGGCAGAAGTAAGGCATGGAATAGTTAAAGGATCTGGGATCCCAGTCGTACTGCAGGATACTACCCTCTAATTTTTCCATCTGCCCTGCTTCCGCCCTCCTTCCTTGCTTTGGCCCTTGATGGCTGCTGCGCTTGCCTTGCCCTGGTTACAGGCCCCCTGTCATCCCCCAGCTCTTTCCAACAGTCTCTGGATGCAGCACCTGCTGCTCCTAGACCATTCTTCCCTCCCCATTCCCTGAATAACAATATTCTATTGCTTCCTGTTAATATAGTTATTCCTGTAACTCAAGGGGTAAATATCTGTGCTACTGATCTTAAGGTTCTGGATTTATATCCTGTTATGCATGGAGGGGCTGAATTAAGATTGGGTGGACATCCATAAATCTGGCATTTCTGAATGCATGGCTTTTCACCCTAAATAACAATTCTAATGTAATTGATTGGTTGGTGTGTGTGTGTGTGTGTGTGTGTGACAGAGAGAAATTGAAATAGTATGAAAAATAAAGCATATAAAATAATGAGCATATGTGACAATTGTCATAATTACATTTCTCCTGTATCCTGAATAAAACAAAGCAGTCTGCTGTCATAGTATCTGGAAGGTGTTACCTGACAGTCTGTCCTGCCAAGATCCAAAGAGGTAGCTGTGTTAGTCTAGTTCAGCAAAACAAGCAAGGAGTCCTGTGGCACTTCTAAAGACTAACTAATTTATTTATTACATGAGGTTTCGTGGGAGAAAATCCCACTTCATCAGATGCTTTGAAGAAGTGGGATATTCTCCCACGAAAGTTCATGCAATAAATAAATTTGTCTGTCCTGCCAGTTATGCTGGGGAAACCAGAACAGGGAAAGCATCAAGTCTCAACAGCATTTACAAAGATTCAAAAGATATATGGTTGCAAACTTGCACCTAAGCTGTCATTAGTAGCCATAAAATGAATCCAGAGGGTGTCATATACATTCTTATGCTAGTTTCAAGTGAAGAAATTCTGTGGCATCCATTTCATAAATTATTTGGCCACTCTCTGGTTTACTCATGTTCCCTGTATTCTTTTTCTTTTTGATATCTGATTATCCCAGTTGAGAATTCACTATTTCAGGAAAGTCAAGAGGTTTGGGTGTAGGTCTTTAACTACCCATAACCAACTGAAACATTCAGGGTCATTCTCGGGGGATGTGACTGCCCCAAGCCTGGCAGTTCCGTGCATCCCAAGCTGCCCCACTGCACAGGGCCTGCACTGCTGCCCCCAACTGCCATTGCTGCCTGCTACCCCCACCCTGCTGCTTTCGGTGGCAAGGAGATAGGAAGGGGCGATGCAGGGCAGCAGTGTGGAACCCCTGTCTCTGGGCCATCCCACCCTGCCCAGGGCAGATCTGCCGGCCCAGCTTCGGCAGGAGAGGGGAGCCCAGGGGCAGGGCAGTGTGGGAGTGCAGAGCCTGGCCTCAGGCCAGCTCACCCTGCCCACCCTAGCATGGGGTAGAGGGAGTCAGGGGCCCCCATAGGCTGATTGACCCTGCACTCCACCCCCATTAACACAGCAGTGAATTTGACCAGTTGTCAGAAGAGAAAACTCCTGCACACTTGGTAGTGAAAACACACTCTCCCTACACTGGATCTCATGTACAGAGCCTGTTTTTCCTCATTTTCAGATTAATCTCTGAGCAGTTCATCATATGGAGTGTCTGCTTTCTCCCACAATATTACTTTCATTATTCTATTATACTCGCCACACTTAGAAGTCTATTTTCTTCCTATTGGAAAATAATGTTCTTATAGCTCCCTCATCTAGATCAGATATGTCCAAAAATTCTGCATGGGTGCCTCAGCATCATATTATGTAAGATAGAGAAAAGCTTAACCACAGAGCTAGCAATTTCCCTTTAGGCCTAGCAAACAGTTGGGAGAGAATTTCTGGTGCAAAGTCTCCACATTATTTTTCCTCCTCCATAGACTTAAGGAAATAACCTAACAGGATATTTTGGCAGGAACACCACAACAGAGGGACAAGCAAAAAGTAGCTTTATTTTCATTTGTGATTTTATGGCTTAATTCAATAGTCTAGTTAGGATAATTCCTGGGAAGCAACATCATTGTGAGTGGATTATTATGCACAACCTAAGACCCTCTCTAAGAAGAGTCCTGCTTAGAATTCTCCTGCCATACTTTAAAGTAATGCTTTGCTGGGCAGTCTTTGCCACTTTTAAAAACCAGATTATTTGAAAAACAGTAATATATTAACTGTAAATGCTGATGTCTGAATAATATAGAATCTTTCTGCCTGATTGATGGTAGTTTTTTGTTTGTTTGCTTAAATGTATGGGTACTTTTATTTGAATAATCTTAAAACATCATAAGAAACACAAAATGTCCTGGGGATTCTTGTGGTGATCTTAATGTCTAAAATTACTGAAGAGAAAATGGTTAACAATCCATCACAATATTCTTGATAAGAAATCTGGACAATTATGTATTGCTTTGCATTCTGTCTCATTTACCCAAGTCCTCTGTTGTAACTAGTTACTGTAAGCTTCCTCCCCCCCGCCAACTTCCCCCCGCTTTTCACTAAAACTTTTGAGGAACATCTGAGACAACATTTTTCTCATAAAACTTTAACATTGAAAGCACTGAGAATTAGAATGGTCCCAAGACCATGGGCTTTTTAACCTGCCTTTCTTTGTGTGCCTGCTTCTTTGTGTTGACTGCATGTGATCTTTTTGTGGAAAACAAGCTATAATTTTTAAAAGAGAAAATTGCACAAGTTTGACTATTAATCCCTTCATTCCAACAATAACTTCAAAAGCCTTTTAATGTTTTTCAATAAACAAACAACTTGAAAACCCACTGCCACATGATGCTTTTTGTTGTGTTAAAGTGGGCTATTAAGGGCTTCCTGGAGTATCTTGTTAAAATTTTGACACCAAATGACTTCTGAGAGTCCGTTTTACCTTAGAAAATGATGGAAAAGGGATTGAAATTATTGCCAAGGGTCTGTCCCTCCAGGCAAATGCCATCACCCATCAAAGATGCCAAAAAAAAAAAAAAAATCCATGGGATTTTCCTGTAGATCTTAGGACTTCTGTAGGGTTGGATGTTTATGACCCTCTCCCTCCACATACAGCAATACCCTTCTTATCAGACAGTATGACACAAAGGGAAAACACTCAGTTGAGAGCCTAAAGAACTCCACCTATGTTCAGGCCTTTATGTAGGAAAACGTGCTTTAACTCATGCTCTTTCTCTTATACACTAAGAGGCAATCCACAGGTTTAGTGCTCAATTCTGCTTTTCAAACATAACAGTATGCATGTAAGCGATTGTGGCACCTGACCTGCTGGGATGGTGCCTCCTGCTGGTGGTAGTGGGGAATTAGCTGCACGTAGTTCCCCTCCAGGTGGTTGGGGCTTCACATTTTGCACTCAGAACTCTGTTCTCAGTCCCTCCCTGGGTCTTAGCCCTCCAGCCAAGCCAGTAAGTCTCCTCCCTTCCAGGGTTTTCCTTTGTGTACCAATAAGTCAGTTGCCCCAGCCACTAGGCAGGGCGGGCAGGCATGAGAGTCAGTTGCCCTGGCCCAGGCTTGGTAACAGGCCCAGATGGGCAAGAACATGGCTAGAAACCCTCAGCAGCTCTGGCGTGGGGGTCTAGCACTCTGGGTGGTTGGGAAAGGAAACGGGTGAGGAGAGTGATGCAGGCCCACCTAACTCCACTGTGTCCAAGCCCATGGACTTACCAGTGACTGAGAGGTCAGTCACTGGGTCAGCAGGGCTTCTGCCATAATGCACTGATACCAGTCTGTTGTGCAAGTGGTCACACAGCAGTCCACTATCCCTGGGCTACTTCCTCCCACCATGGGCCCGGGTACCTAGTTTCAAAGGGATTATAGGCTATCAACATCCTCCGGGTAAGTTGCCCGTGGGATCCCAATGAAACCCTTGGTGCCTATAGGTGGGAGATCTGGGAGCTCCTCTGGTCCATCGGCAGAGGGCAACTCCTCCAGGTTTCAGGGTCCTTCCACCTCCGGCGGCTTCTCCTCAGCTGAAGGGAGTTCCTATAGGTTGCAGGAGCTGTAAGCACCTGTGTCCTCCACATCTCCCAGCTCTGGATCAGTCCCAGCACAGGGCAGCCAGTGATGGTCCTGGCAGGCTCTGGAATGCCCTCCACAGTCCACAGCCTCAGGTTTCCCCTCCTAGTCGCTAGGCCCAGGTAGAACTGGGTGGGCCACTGGACCTTCTAACTGGAGAGGACGGGGGAGGCAGCCTGGCTGTGGTCCAGCCTCAGCCAGCTCACTGCCTCAGACCAGGCACATCCTTCCCACGCAGCATCTCAGCCACTACTGAGCTGCCAGCCTAGGCTTTTCTACTTCCTCTCCCTGTTTGGGCTCCTCCCTTCTGCAAGTCTGTGCTGGGGAGGCATTTGGGCACTTCCTCAGACCCAGGCTCCAAGGGAGGCCACAGCTCCCAGCTACAATGCAACTAAGCAATGGCTGCCTCCTGATAGTTGTCCTAAAAATAATTATAAAATTTACCTACAGATGAGGCCCAGTCAGGTTTATGAGACTGCCACAATCTTTTGGAATGAAGGAATCCAAGGAGGAAAATATTCTATTTTTTTGGTAGGCCATATTGACCTCTGGATAGGAAAGCCTATGTCTGAAAATATGTGGGGAAAGGTCACCACTCTTTGGACATTAATGATGTAGGCAACCAAGAAAAAGAGAATTCAAATCCCTTTTTTCCATGCTACATGCACCTAAATCCCAAGGGCCAAATTTTGATCAGAGTACAGCAGCTTTGTGCCATTCTTCTAAAGCAAGGTTATCCAAGGAGCTGGAAGTACTCTTACAAAGGAAAGCAAGTATTACTCTCTCCATTTTATAGATGTGAAAACAGGCTGAGAGGGGTGAAGTGACCCTGAGTTCCTACAGCATGTCAGTGAAAGAGATAGGAAGAATACTCAATTTTCCTGACTGGCAGTCCAACATCAGACTCTATCCTAAGGTCTGTCTCTGTAATGGGGTCTATAAGTCCCATTAGGCTGCAGAGAAATAGAACTGCTATGCCCAGGCTCAGCTGCAAACACTGTCAGCCTTGAAGACAGCTACACCTTGAGGAGGTAGTCAAGCTACAGTATAAAAGTGGTAGAACAACAAAGGTGAGTAAGGCAGAGGAGCCTAAGAGGGTGGGATATTTACAACCCTGCATCAGGCAGTCTCCCCAAGTCTGCAAATAAGACAGCCTCACTGCTAACACACTGAGGATGACTACAGCCCCAGAGACTACCCCAAGATCTGGGTGGGGATGGAGGCGGCCAGAACTGAGACCACAGGACAGCTCAACTAGAGTCTAACCTAGGCACCAACAGCAACCTGTGATAGTCTCCCTCCCTAAGGAAAATATGTCCAAGAAAGGTGACTAGTTTTTTTCCAGATATATAATGTATTTCCCCAACGTATTGTCTCAGTCTTATTGTCGCAATAAAGTGAAAGATCAATTTTCAGAAGCTATTTGAAAGTGATATATTTCTTCTTTTCCTTTACAGAGAGCAATGACAAACAATGCAAAAATAGTCATATGGAATTATGCTTATTTAAGAAATTAGAGTTTGAGTGCATGTTAATTTTTCTTTCCTCAAGGGTTTGCTTCTTGGAGTTAGAACTTAAACTGTAATATAAAGGAAGATCATTGAGCCTTTCTAACCTGAAACTTATTGTTAGAAATGGTGTTCCAGTGGTGCACATAACAGTAGTTGTACAAGCAAAGACATTTCACTGTTCCTTCACTGATAATAAAATAGCATTTCTAAACTGAGTTTTCATCAATTGAAACTCCTTGTGCTGATCTCCTGAATTTCATTATCAAAACATTTATGGAACTATCTGTGATATTGATGTATCATGTTACTGAATTACTCTTCATCAGTGTCTAGAGTCTTAATTTTATAGAACAATGTATTTGCTTGAAGTGGCAGTTCCATTGTTTGATGGTTATAGTGTTCTTTGAGTCTCATTTGTAAACTATATTACAGAATTGTGATGCATTGCATCTGGCCCTTTGTGGTACCCTGCTGGATGCCATACAGCCCTACTACAACCTGCCCCAAGAAGGAGCAGTGAAGGTGGGTCCTCCAGACCTACCTAGAGAGGGTTCATGGAAGCTGCCAATCAGAGCCCAGAAGGCGCTAATAAAACCAAAATTCATATGTTGGTCACACCATTATATAAGTCACACTGATAGAAAAACATCAATTTAAAAAATTCATATCTTGGTCACACCATTATATAAGTCATGCTGCTATAAGGGTAGAAGCGCTTGCCAGCCGAGGGTGGGGGGTCCCCTCATCCTCGTCAGCGGCAGGCCGCTGCCAGGCTGCCCTGGTGCCTTCCCTCCCTGTGCACGCAGCCGAGCCGCCCCATGGCCACCCTCCCACCCTGGTCTCCGGGACCCACCTCTGCCTTGCTCCGGCATGCGCAAGCGTGCAGGCTGCCGGTGGACCCCAGGCAGCTGGGGCAGCTGGCCATGGGAGCTGCAGGAGCGGGTGGCCAGGATGGCATGCAGGAGGTGGTGGCCAGGCAGCCCTAGCCACATCCGCCTCCGGGCACGCCAGGAAGAGAGCATACACAAATTAACTGAGCCAGCCAGACACTGTCAACATTGTTGACAGAGACATTATCTGAATGTCATTTACTTCAGTTCCTTTATCATCTCCATTTTCCAAAGACCACTTATTTCATTTTTCTTGTAAATTTGATATATAAGTCACACTGTTATATAAGTCACACCTTAGAAAATCTTAGTAAAAAAACACGACTTATAGTCTGGAAAATATGGTAATTGAAGGACTAAAGGGAAGTGGTATGTGTCTGCTCTTTAGAGAGTCCCTGGATTGAAACCCAGACTAGTAGGCCAGGTTGGAGTCTGCCGCCAGTCACTGACAAATGGATAAAACAAACAAGGAGTCTGGTGACACTTTTAAAGTCAAACAAATTTATTTATCGCATGAGCTTTTGTGGGAGAAAATCCCACTTCATCAGATGCTTTGACAATGAAGTGGGATTTTTCCTCCTGCAAAAGCTCATGTGATAAATTTGTTAGTCTTTAAAAGTGCCACCCAACTCCTTGCTTGTTTTGCTGAACTAGACTAGCACAGCTGCTCCTCTGGAACTTGACAAATGTGTGCCACCTTTGAAATGCAAAAAATCAAGCAGCACCCCCTCCCAACAAGTTCACCAAAACCCCAATCACCAACTACAAGGCAATTGAGCAACTCCCCTCCTCAAAGTCATTTATGTAGACAGATTAACATTGCATGTCTTCTCATGTTTACACTCTCTCCACAAACACATGTAGTGCCCCTGTGCATTGGTAGGCCGACAGCTACTGTATGTTCAACAGTTTTTATCTAATGTTGTTTAAACCGCACAAGTGGAAACACTGCAGCAACTTTAGTTGGACACAAATTTTTAATATTAGATATTCCAGTGTACTGTGATAATAATGGAAAGCATTAGACCCATGTAATGAAAAAAATAAAACTGGCAGTTTAAATAGCTTTTCTGGCAAATCTGTTTAAAAAATGGGCAGAGAAGTCAATTATCAGCCAGGTGGCAAACCCCCTGAGAAAGTATTCTAAGCCTTCTGCAAGCAAAAGACTAAAAGCCCAGAGATTGGGCTGAGAGCCCTGGTGAGGGTAGACTGTCAGCTTGATGAACTCTTTGCTACTCAAGAGAACGGTGGGTTACTCACCAGTAACTGTCCTTCTTCGAGATGGGGTGCTCGGATCCATTCAGTAATAGGTGTTTCCGTGCCTGACTGCAGGATTGGTCGGAAAAGCTTTTGTCCTAGCTTGTCAGGAGAGGGTAGGTGGCCACTGCCTCCCCCATGCCACCCAGTGGTTATATATACGGCTGCCTCCCGACCCCTCCCCAGTTCCCAGGAGTCGCCAACTCCAGATGCGGGAATGGAGGGGAGGACCTGATGGATCTGAGCAGCCCATCTCGAAGAAGGATGGTTACTGGTGATTAACCCACTGTTCTTTGAGCACTGCTCGGATGCATTCAGTAATAGGTGACTACTAGCCATGCTGTTGGATGGCAGGTGGAGTTGGCCCTTCCGCCTTCAGCACAGCAAAAACACCCCAGATGGGAAAAAGCCCAGCGAACAAGGCTCTAGCAGGCATCAAGGGACCAATTAGGGCTCTTGGGCTGGCAATGGAGAACCAACAACTGTGGGCCCAACCCAAAGCAGGGGGTAGGTCCAATCCAGCCGAGGCAAAGCATGCATGGGCTGGGCAGACTAAGGTCACCTTAACCAGAGTTGAATCAATGCAACACTACTACATGGAGAAGATGCGTTTGGTTGCTCTACCTGTTGGGTATTGCTCAAACTATGAGAGCCAGAGGATACAGGTCTGGCCATAGGACACTTCAGCGTGAACTTATGAGAGAGCATTGGAAGCCATAGGGTTACGGGGCTGGCCATGATGGCTGCGGCCTACGCAGATAACAATGGGAGGGGAGTGAACATGATCCTTCGCACTGGCTGTGTCAAGGTCCGAAGGCACATGCCTGAAGGGTGTAAGAATTTGAAGTACCCAGCAAAGCGTAAGAGAAAGACTACTGAGTTCAGTTGTGAAGGGTCTATGGAAGACACTTCATGCTGGTTAATGAGAAAAGGAAAAGGGGGGCCAGGACAGTGCGATGAGCGCCACATGGCATATCGGCCAAGATGTCCCTGGGGCAGGAGGATGCAACACAAGCCTCCAGCTGTATACAGTTTAAGGACCTAGAAGGCTACCATTGGGAAGGAGCATTTCAGGCCACTAGGCACCCATAAGTCGGCATGGTGGCCTTAGGAAGTGCTGTTGACCTTGGTCTCTATGAATACCTTGGTATTCATGAAGATTCACAGAAAAGGACCATCCTCTTGACGGGAATTAAGGACTCGGTAAGAGAAGGACTACCCTTCTAAATGATATGGTTGTAGGAGGAGTGAATGGTCTCCTCCCAAGACCACCTGGGAATATGATATTCCCAGAGTGAAACCCATAGCTCTGCAGGAGCACCTTGGATTTTAGAAAATCTGAGAAGGGCGTAATAAGATTGCCGGATGCTCAGGTAGTAGTGTTCCAGGCCCAGATATGGTTAATCATGGTACCAGGGCGACCTAGGGTGAGCCATTTATGAATACCCCGGTTGGGTGACAGCCATGTGCGGGACCCAGTGGTGCACATGAAGTATGTTAATGAGCTAGCCTCACGGCTAGCTAGCAGTTAGTTTGGGAGGCCGAAGGTGAGTTTCTTTCACCTGTGTCCACATGGTTGGGGAAGAAGCCTTGTCTCTTCTCCCATGGGCCCTACTGACCTGGTTAACTCCAGGTCAGACATATAGAAGCTGATACTTCAAGGACAGAGAGAGAGAGAGAGAGAGAGAGAGAGAGAGAGTTAGGAGGGTATCACCCCACTATCTTGGTAGGGTGAGGTCTAGATAGGGACTCCCAATCGGGGATGTGCCATTTAGATATGAGGCCATCCCAAAGAAGCGGGAGAAGTTGTTGTTTACCATCAGTTGTTTTTCCCCTCCCCACGGCAGGGGGGACAAGTAGCAAAATAGAGATTGCGAACAGCTCTGCCTCGGCCTCCCCTTGGGCATTGAGCAGCATGCACTAGAGTGTACCAAGTATCGTATTCCCACTTAACGGGTGGGATAGAGGGGGGTTCCCATATCGTAGAGGTGGCTGAGGACCTACCAGGACCAACTTAACTGCACGTACCGACTGGTTTTATTGGAGTGGGAAGATACCCAACGCGTCCCTCCCCATCGCGGATGCAAAGGAGATCCTACCTGATGTAGGACAGGTGGTGGGCAGGCGGGGAAGGGGTTCCGTACATCTGGATGGGCCCATGTATCCGCACATACTGGGAGTATCTGTAGTCTTAGCTAGAGCTGCTACATGATGCATCCTTCGGTTTTAATGAAGGCCACCATTAACGTGTATGAGGACAGAAGGAATCGTTGGTTGAGAAAGTACCTGAAGGGTGGAGGAGGGGCTTCCCTGTTTTGTTTCCTCCAATAACAGTCCCAAGCGTAGCAATGGCTGAGAATTGTCTGGGCAATGGACCGCAGTTTGGATGGGTCTTGATAACTGAGAGGGGCCCTTGGTTACATGGGCTGCACCTCTTATAAGATTGGGGAGACAAGGCCAAAGACTCACCCCTGTTCACGATATTGATGTGGGGGGGGGCGATAGCCCTAGTAAGCTCCCAATTCTCTCACTAAGGGAAGGGAAGGGGAGGGGCGTCAGTCACCTTCTCTGATGGTGAACTGAAGCCATGGCTATATCCTGGATGTTCAGGGAATCATGGTGGGCAGTAAATTGGGATAGACTCCCTTCCTTGCAGAGGAAGGGGGGGAAGACTCCAAGAAGCCCCCCAGAATAGAACTGAGGGGGCTGTGGGGAGGGGCTGGGTCCCTGCCCTGATCTCATCCGGGAGGAGAGTGGGAGGAGTGGTTTTCCGCCCCATATGGTTTATGCGGGGCGAGGGTAGGGGCCTGATGGGAGGAGACCGAGGTATTTTACCTCTCCCCTAGGATCCCATGCAGTATGCATTGCAGTTAGAATCTCAGGGGGAAACAGAGCGTCACCCCAGAAGGGCAGATCAAGTGCCACCTGCTGCGCAGCAGGGGACACAGTGTCTTCCCTAAGCCAGGCCGCTCGGCAGATGGTTACAGCCGAGGCCATGGTGTATCTGCCGCATTCTGGGCTAAGAGGAGGAGATCCTGGGAAATTATTCTTCCCTCCTTCAGGAATGCCTCATACTCCTCTTTGGCTTCTGGTGGGAGCAAATGTCTAAATTTTGCGACCAGTTCCCACACATCCAGCATATACCTGCTGGTTAGGGCCTGATTATTTGCAACCCGTAGTTGGAAGGCCAAGGAGGAATAGACCTTACGTCCCAAGAGATCCAATTCCCTCGCTTCCCTCAAAGCAGGGAGAGGGTCACTAGGGGGCTCGCCCGGGCCTAGCGCCATCTGTACCACGTCCCTAGGAGGGATTGGGTGGTCACTGAGAGAGGGGAAGTCTGATTTGGGGACCCTATACTTGAGACCCATTGTGTCAGAGACCAGGGCAATGGAGCTCAGATTCTGCCATCGGGAGGATGTCAGATCCCAAACACTTGGGTGGAGAGGGACCATAAGCGGCTCTGTCGAGGAGAAGACCAGCCTGAATAGGGTGTCTAAGGGAGTGTGGGAGGACTGGACCTCCATCCCTAAGTGGGCTGTGGCGTGGCACAACAGATTGAAGTGCGCCGATAGGTTGCCCGTGTATGAGCCTGGTTCCAGGGACAGAGTGGTACCGGGAGTCCGCCATGGAGGGGAGGGGGTCTCATGAGGGGACCATTCTTGAGGGCAGAAGTGGAGGGGTGATGGCACTGAGGCACGGCGCCGGGGCAGCTTAGAGCCCTTCGATGGACCTTACCTAGGGCTCGAGCAGGAGGAAGTACCTCCTGATTCTTGAGGCGGTACCAGTGACGGCAAGGTGATATATTGCTGCGGGGATGGCTCTATGGTATCGGGGCCCAATGGAGTAGAAGGTGGAGGGCTTTGGGGCGAGGGAGATCGACATCACCCGCAATGGACCCAGGCCTTGGATGTGAAGACCGGTTTGCCCCTCACTAACTGGTGTCGGGGAGGGTGGTGTGGGCAGCAGGCAGAGCGCCCAAGCAGCCTCCACTGCCTCCAGGGTTGTCAGTATCAGGAGTGACCCCGAACAAGCCCGTGGTGAGCCCTTAATTGGGGAGACAGGACTGCCCTGTCAAGACAGGCCCTGCACCATCGGTACCGGGCTATGACGAGCCTGCAGTGCCAGAGGTGACTGTGGTCAGTGCCGGAGCAAGCTCGGCACTGATGGTACCAGGCTGTGCTGGGACTGCAGCCCTGGGGGTGACCTTGAGTGGTGCCAAGGGGCCGAGGTACTGCATCAGTGCCAAGGTACTGTGGTCGGTACCAAGCTCATTCTTCAGAGGCCACCGACAGCACAGTGCCGGGATGGCTCCAGTGCTGAGCCAGGTCTCGGCACCGGGCGAGAACCCGAAGCCTTGGGTGAAGACTGCTGAGCCTGTTCTAAGGCAAGGGCACAGAGCCTTTGTTCCCTGCCCTCGATTGTCCAAGGTTTAAAGGACATACAATGGGAACAGATGGAGACCAAGTGGTCTTCACCTAGGCACTGGAGGCACTTCCCATGGGGATTGTCCCAAGGGATGGCCTTGCCGCACTCGGAGCAGGGTTTAAACCCTGCCATGTTGATAGATGATCTCTGATGTTCCGGCCCAAGAGTGGAGGATCCCTGTGGTGGAACTATGTCCACAAAAATGTGCTCCCAGTTGGGCAAAAAGCTCATAGAAAAATGGACAGGCTGCTTGCATTTGCAAGGAGCGGACGTTCAGGATCCGATGCGTAAGGCAGAAGAAATGAAACTGGGGAGGGCTGGGAGGTGGCCATATATATAGCCACTTGGTGGCATGGGGGGCGTTGGCTGCCTACCCTCTCCTGACAGGCTAGGACAAAAGTTTTTCCGACCAATCCAGCGCTCCAGCACAGAGACACCTATTACTGAATGCATCCGAGCAGTGCTTGAAGAAGAATATCTATTGTTGACTGTGTGACTAGACCAGAGGGCTGAGTCATTGAGGAACTCCCCAAGTGAGACTGACAATCTCCAGGGGATGCTGGGTCAAGAAAAGATGTCAGTACTATACCCAAGTGCTAGGAGGCATTTAAGAGAGGTGAATGTCATCCAATGCAAGGACACTAGCTAATGAAATCTTTAATGTATAGAACATTTAATAAATTAGTGTACTTAAATTTAAAGCATGTGTATATTCACACAGTATTAGCTACTGTGAGCAAACATTGTAGACCAGTTTTAATAGATTTGTGTACTACTTCAAATGAAAATAAATATTAAATATGCTTGAGAGAGCAATGTGAGCTATGTTGCATAATTTCAGTGATAGTCTCCATAAGTGCAAACTGCTGAATATCATAAACTACTGCTTTCCCCAGCAATTTGGGAGTTTCTGTTGCATATGGGCCAAAAAATTGCTCTCATGCCACAGCAACCAAATTAATCCATTCATGTGTTCATACATTTTAAAGTGAGAAGGAACCATTAAAACAATGCATAGTAGAAGCCATAGATATCAAACTAATTTTGCATCAAGTCCAAAATTTCTGCTTTAGCTATAGTATATCCAATCTTGATATAAAGATGCCAGGTGATAGAGAATCCACCACATTACTAGATATTCCAATAATTTATTGTCCTTACTGTTACAAAATGTGCAGCTATTCTGAATTTGTCTTGATTGAGCTCTCAGGACATGGATTTCTTGATCAGAAGGCTGTCTACTATCAGAAATCCTTTCCCCAAATGAGTAGATTGTGATTAGACCATCTGCTAACTTTCTCTTCAATAAATTAAAGAGATTGATCTTACCAATTTAAGGAATATTATTCAGACTTCAGATAATTTTTGTAGCTCTTTTCTGAACCAGTTCCAATTTTTCAATATCTTATCTGAAGTGTGGTCACCGGAACGCAATTCAGCATTCCAATAATGTTGTCACTAGTCCTGAATTCAGAGGTAATACCACCTCTCTTATCCTACTTGACATGATCCCGCATATGCAGCACGGATTGTGTTCGCCCTCCTAGTTTCATATTATTTATACTAGAACTCTGTCATGCTAAGCCCAAAAAGCCTGTGCAACTTTGCAAATACATGGCCCAAATCTGACCTTTAAAAACATATTATAACAAAACACAATGGTAATGCAGGCCATTTCCTTACAACTAGAGTTTGAGATGTAAATATGCTGTTGGTAGCTATTTAATGATGGTGACATCTGTACTGTTAGATAGGTAGGTAGGTAAATTGTTTTCTTGTCTGTTACTGTTGTTCTATATGATTAAGAGGTCAAAGGAATATTAACAGCTAGATGGACCTTTGATGTAGCACTGCCTTTTAAGCTAATTACCTTTGTGTGCATAGGAGGTGAAGGTTGTACTTCAAAGGACAATATAAATTATTATTCTCCACTCAAGAATGTATGTGTGAGCTATTGTGAGAGCTTAAATGTTATTGTTAACAATATTGTATGAAGAACCCATTGAGTAAAGGTCAAACATCACTTTCATCAATGCACACATAAGGAAGTGACTTGCAAGTGCCCACCTGGTTTCAACTATAAAAGAAGCTTTGAACGTAATCCTTTTTATCTCAAATCTGTCCAGAGTTCTTAGGGAATGTGGATCACAAGACTGAGATCCCAGCACCAAGCCAGAATCATCCTGCTAGTTCTTATGGGAGAATTTGACCAAACTCAGTAAATGGACTATTTCATCTTCATTTCACCAGACTGGATTTCTAACAAATAAAGCTATAAAACAAAGAACTGAGATCCATCCAGGTACTGGATATATTCTAGTGAGACTATACAATCCTAAAATCTACTGAAAACCTGACATCCATGATCCTATCAATTGTTTGTATTTAGCTGATTACTTTAATCCTTGAACAATTCTCTTAAAGTTTGTTTTTTGTTGTTGTTTTTTTTTTTCTCTTTTATAATACACCTTTAGTTTTAGTTCCTAAAGGACTGGCTTGGAGCATGGTATTTTGGGTAAAATATAAATTTATATTAAGCTGGTAATTTGGCTGACTTCTTGGGGTCAGGAAAACCTTTTCAGTAAAGAGCAAGGAGTTTTAAGTAACATTTCTTTACTAGACCCAGTGGCTGATTAGAAGCCAGAGACTGAAATGCAGTAAAAGGGGCTGAGTATATTTTTGTTTTAGCTTCTTGATAACCAGTGAGAAGGATTGGAATCATCGTGACTGGTTGGGAAGGCTGAGTTCAGTGGCACCCATCAGCATTAGGAGCATTTGCTCTCCTTTTGCAGCCTGCCCAGACGCTGGCATTTTCAGATGGCTACCCTAGGCACAAATGGGTAACAAAGTCATGTTCAGCTGGTTCTCTATCATGATCTTTGCAATTTCACTGCATCCCTGGACACCCTTTCCCGTCTTGTGAGTGTGATCTACATACTTTGTTCCAAGATGTATAACTCTACATATTGCTGAAATATATAATTGCATATATTACAGAATACAATTATATTGAACTATGTAAAATATAGTTGCATATATTAGAATGCTTACAATATATACCATAACCTAATCACCAATATCATTCCTAATTTATTTTGACTATTGGCTTTGATATTGCTGTGCTTGTTTTAGATTAACATCTGAAATATTTGAGGAAAGATAGGCCAACTGAGATTGTTTAACATATACTCCCTTTGACTCGGAGGGTATTTCCTTATTTTTCATATCTGACAGTCTCTTAGTGCTTCTTAGAAAAGAGTATTTACTGTCAACAGATCTATGTATTTTTAACACCTCCTCCCAGATTTCTAGTAGAAACTTCAGTTTGCTTAAATAGCGGTAACTTTCTGATCTGTTAATGAAACACTTATTAATTAATTTGAAATGTTACAAAAGTGTGTTTTGTTGTGGTATCCTCTCAGCTGTGAAATAATTCCAATTTTTTTCCCCCAAAACAAGTTTAATATGGCCAAATATAAAATTATGTATCCAGGAACAAACAATGTAGGCCATATATGCAGGATGGTGTACTCTAAGGTGGGAAGGACTGACTCTGAAAAAGACTTGGTGGCTGAGGTGAATAATCAACTCAGCATGATCTGCTAAGTGTGATCCTGTGGACAAACAGGCTTAATGCAGTCTTTGTACGCATAAGTGAGGCAATACCCTTCTATGTTGCTGGTGATCCCTCAGTGGTCAAGGATGATTTCTTTCACAGATTTTATTTTGTATGGGTCCTTTTGTGACTGAGGATTTTTCAGCTACAAACTTGTTGGCATACATTGCAGGTGTGTTGGAAGACAGGGTTGGCCATGACTATTGCTACATAACAGTTATGTGTCCTTCCTTTGCTGGCATTTTTCTGTTACCAGGGCAAGGTGGTTTTCCTCAGAAGTTCCTTATGCTTCTCCAGTTAGCCTTATCTTAGGCTACTATCTCCCAGTGTGTGATACCAATGCCACAACTCTGTTGTTTGTCATAAGCAAGTCTTTCAAGAGTTTATTTTGGCCTCCCCATTTCCTTTCTTCTTAGGTGAGTTTGGTGTATAGCATTTGTTTTGGTAGGCATGGATCAAGCATCCTCACACAGTGGCTGCTCCACCTCATCTGGTACTGGGTAATCAGGGCTTCGATGATGAAGATGCTGGCCTCCATGAGGACACTAATGTTAATGCGGCAATATTCCCACTTTATGTTGAGGATTTCTGGAGAAAAAGCTGGTACTGGTCTTCCAGATTTTTCAGGTGTTTTCTGTAGGTCATCCAACTCTTGCAGCAGTAGAAAGTTGGAATTATCACTACTTTGTAAACTAAGAATTTAGTGTATGTTCTGATGTCATGGTTGTTTAATATCCAGTGAGACAATCTGCCAAAGCAGGGCTGGTACAGTTGTATCTCAGTGTCTGTGTTTGCTATCTGTGAGATGGTTACCAAGGTAGGAAAAACATTTTCCAATTCCTCTCTGTCTGTAAAGATCTTCCTAACAGGGTCTGATGATTGACTGGGAGCAGGCTGATGGAGAGATTTTGTTTTGCTGAAGTCCAGTGTTAGTCCATATATTCTGTAGGCTTCAGAGAAGCAGTAAAGGGCTCTTTGTAGATCCTTCTTGGAGTGTGCAATTACAACAGAATCATAAGCATACTGGAGTTCAGTTATTTTTCCACAATGTTGCTTTAGTTCTGACACAAAGGTGAGAGGGATTGAAAAGGTTGTCATCAATCGAATATTGGATGCCAGTGCCTTGAGACAGATGGTCTTGGATTAGCATTGTCATAGCTGCTCAGAGAATAGAGAAGAGAGTGAGTGCCAGTACACAACCTTGGTTTTTGCTAATTCAAATTGCAAAGGGCTCAGAGATAGAGCCACTGCATAAGATGGAGGCAGTCATCTGGTCAGGAAAAAGATTTACAAATGTGCTTGGACAGCCAGACTTTGACATGATTTTCCACAGAGCCTCATGGTTGACAGAGTCAAAGACTTAGATCACATAGATAAAGACTATATACAGTTCCCACTTTCTGGTGGTTTTCTTGACAGTTTTGCTGGATCTGCCTTGCTGTGAAAATCATGTTAGTGGTGCATTGTGATGGTCTAAAATCACACTGGGACTCTGGGAGTACTTCCTCTGTAAGAACAGTATATAATTCAGTAAGATTCTAGCAATGAGGAGGGCAATGCCTCAATAAGTGCCACAGTCAACCATATCTCCCTTTTTGAAAATGGTGACAGTGTTAGCACTGTGTAAGTCAGTGGGGATTTCTTCAGCATGCCAGATTTTGAGCAACAGCAAATGGGGCTTGTTTGTCAGTGTTTCTCTCCCCATTTTCAGTACCTCAGCTAGTGTGCCATGAGGGCTTGATGTTTTATTGTTCCTCATTTGTTTAATTGCTTTGCAGACTTCTTCAGGTGTAGGTGGGCTGGTAAGAGTTTCCCAGAGTGGGTTCTGAAGATGGAGTCGATGTTGTTATCAGTCATGGTTGATTCTGGTTGAAGTTTTTGGTACTGCTCCTTCCAGGGGTCTTTGATGGATTCATTGCGTTCAAGAAGGGTACTACCAGATTTAGCTCTGAGCAGTGTGGAGGTACATGAGTTTGGTCCATACAAGGTCTTTGTATCACAGAAAATGCTCCAGATATAATGTCTGATATTGAATGTCCGTCAGTATGAGTAGGACACTAGTATTATCTATATATTTGCTGCCAGTATAATCACTAGTGCAATACTCTGTTCAGTTCCAATGTCAGCAGTTTAAGGATATTGATAAATTGGAGAGTTTTCAGACTAGACTCATGAGTATGATTAAAGGAAAACAACTTTTAGTGCCTCAAGAAGCTCAATCTACTTAGCTTAACAAAGAGAGGTTTATGGAGTGACGATCAGTTTTGTAAGGGAATGAAAATTATATGGGGGAATGAAAATTTTTATAGGAATTTAGTAGACAGAGGTATAACAATTTGAATATTGAGATTGACAAAATTTCTATTATATTGTTTCAAAATACCATTCTTTGACTTATGCTATGGCAACCTCAACAGTTCTGTCCATTTGGATCTGTATATTTCACTGACAAAGAATTGGGAATCGTGACAAAAACAAGCTTATGAAACGGAGAGAGTAGGCTGGACACAGAAGGGGCAATTAGTAGATATTTTTCATTTGCCTTCTTCATTGTTATTTGCCTGTTTCAAAAATATAATTGAATAAGTTGAGTTAAAATTAGAAGTTTTCATCATTTTCCCAGCAAACTTCAATAACTGCATTCTTTATATATATGACATACTAAAAACCAATAAATACAGAAAATTGAAAATTACCTGTATGATCTGATTCAAAGAGAGCATTGATTTAAATATTAATTATCCATTGAATTTTTCATTAATATGGACAAGAGTCTTTCTTTGAGGGGACTGAAAACATAAAAACCCTCTTTTAATTACAGTTTAGTAAAGAAAGTTAATTATGTATAAAGATTGTTATCCTACTTCTTACGCCTTTGAAAATCAAAAGTGTGCAGAAGTATCTGAAAATTCCTGTACTTTATTACTTCATTTATAAATCCTTCAATTATGCCTTATTTTTGTCTTCTAATAATGAATATCAGCTCTAAGTAGATTTCTGCAACATATCTGAACAGCTCTAAATTTAAGGAACAAGCAACTAATATGCTTTCCAGTTAAATTGTGCAAATGTCCACAATCATATATTCTCATTATCTATTTCCTGCTTGCTTAAAACAATTTTCAATTACCTAATTTGATAACATGAATTTTTCTGAAGGTTTGCTGTATTTGCTAGATGCTTATTTTGTTTGGCTGTATTTCTTAATTCCTTAAAAAGTACATCCCTGGTTGGATGTGGATACTTAAAGCAAATTATATACAACATCCATTTTTATAGCATAAACCAAGCCACAACTTAAAATTGCTTAAATAATCATTCATGTCTCTATGTGCCCTAGTTCAGTTCATAGTGAATTATTAGCCTTATAAAGCTACCTTTAGTTCTTCCTGCTGTTACAAAATATGAGACTTCAACAGTAGCCAGAAATAACGATTTACTCTTTCAGTTTTCAAGAAATTTGGGAATCAAGATAAGGTGCTTCTAATTAGTCAAACACTCTGACCCTGAATTACACTTCCTGGCAGTATGCTAGAGCTAGGTAGTCATGACCTCATACATAAGATAATGTAAAAGGTTTGATTCTCCTCTTATGCATGTCCATATAAGTTCATTAAAGGCAATAGTGGGTCATATCCTCACTGGTGCAAATAAATATTTGTAGTTTGATTAACTTTGGTGAAGCTGTGTCAGTTTATTATAGTTGAAGATTTGGCCCAATGCAGACAAACTGGTTTTACACAAGTTTGAATCAGATAAGTGGGTCCACAGATTCTTAGATGTAATTTACATCTATAAAATCTAATAATCCTTGATGTCTGCATAGCACTTCTCACTCTCCAAGGGCTTTATGGGATTTAACATAAGACTAGAAGGGACCTCCTAGGTCATCAAGTCCCATCTCCTGCCATCACAGTCTCATAATCCTATTCATTTATTTATCAATCTCTGTTTTTAAAACTAGGAAGGCTATTTCACCCCACATTACCCCCTGGAAGACTGTTCCAGATCCTCATTCCTCTGATGAGTAGAAGCTTTCTTCTACTTTTTAGTTTACAACATTTAATTATTAAGCTCCAAAATACCTTTGCAAGGTAGGTAGATAAATAAAACTAGTGTTATAAGACACTCAGGGGTCAGCTACCCCCAGCACTCATACCAAAAATGGCACAGGTGCCAAGCCTGAGTGACATATGGTGCTGCTCAGGCTCCTCTTTTGGCCCCGCCCCCCCCCCAGTGCTGCATGGCCAGGTAGCAAGACCATGTGCCTGGGTTCCAGGCTCTTGTTCGCTGTACTTCCCTGCTGGGGAGCATGGCCAGCATGGACAAAGTAGCCACAGCATACGTGGCCCTTGACCTCTGCTGGGCCTCCCCCCTGCTGGGCAGGGCTGGAGGGGAGCTAGGTCGGTCAGCCAGCCCAGAGCCAGCTCTGACTCCAGAGCCGGAAGCCACCCACCAACGGGGGGTGAGAGCTGACCATGACCGGGACCCTGGAGGCCACTCCCTCTTTGGCCTTGCCCCCAGCACCCGCTGAGGATGCGGTGGGCAGGGCTGGCACAGGGACTGACAAAGGTTGCTGACCCCTGTACATGTTTCATGAAAGAGGGAGCTGAGGAAGAAAGGAGGAGTGAAGATTGGGAATAGTAAAAACAAAAAGCTCTGAGTCTCTGTGGTTGCCATTAAAATCACAGAATTTGACAATTTACCAACTAATGTGATTTCTGATATTATTACCTTTTTGTCCCAGTTTGTTATAGGGGATAACTCTGACAAGGGGGAAGCTGAAGTGGGCATTTTTTTTTCTGGCATACTTTCATCTTTTGAACTTCGGATGAATATTTAATTGCTTAGAGGTCCTTATTTCTATGCTCTCAGTCATGTCACCTCCACCAATAGAATTTCCAAGGCTAATGTTATGAATCCGCTGCTTGATATTTTAAGCATCCTTGTCCTAGTTCTGCAAAACTAGCAATTCTTGTTTTACCTTTGTGGTGGTGGTGTTTGATCAGATGTTTTGGAGATGCCAGACTTTGCTTTAATGTGACATCTAACGATACTGCACCACGTGGCTTTTTTCCCATTATTCTTGCTTAATCTCATGCTAATTTTGCAATAGTGATAAAATAAAAATATTTTCTCTGTTATTTTTGTGACTGTGAAATTTGAAGTGCAATAATTGGCAATGTGAAAGGCAGTTTTCATTAGACAGCATAATTTGTCTTTATAAATGAAGGAGAACATTAAATGTTTGAGGTGAGCATGCCAAAATTTTCTCCTGGAAATCTAGAGACAAATCTGCTTTTGTTTTGTTTTTTTCTTTTCATTTCACTAATAATAACTTTTCTTCAGCACAGCTTGTTGTGAGATGAGCTACTTTTGGGCACAGCAATATGGCACTGTAGCATATTATATTGCTGCTATACTAATTGAATTTTCTACTATCACTCCTTCTGGTTGGTTAGAAGCTTCTGGCATAACAGAAGTATTAGCTGACGTTGCACTCCTAAGTATAATGCAGCTGTACCCAAAGATACTAGTTTTGAGAGTGATGCATCTGGAATTGCCTAATAATCATATCTCATCTACTGGTTTTCTATCTGTAGCACCCATCCTAGCTGTATCAAAATGGGACACAGGAAAATTCATTAAACCCCTGTGCTTTGGAGGGTAATTTAGCTAATTTGAATTAAGGTCACTTTAATTCTG
Organism: Podocnemis expansa; assembly: GCA_007922195.1. Taxonomy (NCBI): domain Eukaryota; kingdom Metazoa; phylum Chordata; order Testudines; family Podocnemididae; genus Podocnemis; species Podocnemis expansa. Next base: position 41,253,749 of record ML681994.1, read on the forward strand.
AATGACAACATCCACATAGGGTTTTTTAATCTGGTTTAACTAATCCACTTTGAATTCACACCTTTTAGTTAATTTAGATTAATTCTCCTGAGTGCTCCAGATAAATCCTTAGGTCACAAGCCGAATTCTGATCACTTTACCAATAATGACTGAATTTGGGCCCATCAACTTTTATTACTGGTCATTTCTGCCTTTCTTGTGTTCTGAAACCATCTGCTTTTTGTATTATTATTTTGGTTTATTGCTATTGTAAATGATGCTGATTTTCCTTTCACTTACACAGGCTTGATAGTAGATTAACCAATTATTTTCAGTGAAGTCTGCTCTTATTTGTGCAAGTGTAAGAAAGAGAATAGGCAGATTTATAACAGAAATTGAATCCCAGTCAGATTGATTAAATAGTATAGTGAAATTTTGGATTGCTTGTCATTTGTATAAAAAAAGGCAAAGCAAAACAATGTTGCATCATCATCTGAAATATGAAGACAGAAGGGAACCCTCTCATAGTCTACATTGCTGATGATATACTGGAATTAAAAGAATCTAGCAGAAGAAATATAGCAGGGGTGGCCAAACTAATGAAACTCAAGAGCCGCACAAGTTGATTATTAAACCTTTAAGAGCAGCACTGAGGCATGTAACCACATACTTTTACCCACTCCAAAATTACTAAGCTTAAAATTCAGTGCACACTTTAATTTTATCATAAAAACAGAACAAATATTGATCCTACTAATGTCAGATTCTAATAATTACTTAAGGTCACCATGAAAACTAGGCCTCTACAGTAAAAACTTATCTGTCACTGGATGGAGAACACTGCAGGATAGTGGCAATTTTTTAAAAATCTGGGCAGTAACTTGTATATGCAGTACGTAAAAACTCTGTCAGGTGTTGATCTCTAAGTATTGCACAATGTTTCGATTTAACAAATTTCATTGTGGAATACAATGCTTCACAGCTGTAAGTTGTGCCAAAAATTGAAAGTAATCTACATTCAATTTTAAACTTTTCTCCTTTTATTTTCGTTTCTTTCATATTCCATGTCATGTTTAGGACTTGCTGCTTCCCTGTGGTTTCTTACCACACTGCTGCTCCTCTGCTCTCCCCGACCATGTTGCAGTTCTGCCTCCCCCCCACTGTCCCCAACCATGCAGCTGCTTCCCTGCCAGCCCTGACCTTGCTGTGCATTCCCCACCGGCTCTGACCATGAGGCCGCTCCCGTGCTGGCTCTGACCATGCCGTGCTTTCCCCACTGGCTCGGACCTTGCCGCACTTTCCCCACGTCTCTGACCATGCTGCCACTTCCCTACCGGCTCTGACCATGTGGCCACTTCTCCACAGGCTCTTACCATGCCGCTGTTTCTCTGCCATCCTCGACCATTGCACACTTCTCCCCTTGTCTCCCACCATGCCTCCCTTCCCTGCTGTGCTTTTCCATGAGCCGCACTTTTTCTTCGAAGGGCCGCATGTGGCTCACGAGCTGCAGTTTGGCCACACCTGAAATATAGCAACTGAATTTTAGTAGAAGGAATATGTCTTTGAGTAAAAATGGAGAATACATTTAGCAATATAAAAAGTCCAAGTTTACCTTTTATTGGCCCATTAAAATATAGCTGTAAAATATAAATTTAGTTCTTGAAATCTTGCATTAGTTAGCATCCTTTTATTCATAGATAATAAAATGTGGTTAAAAATTATGTTATGAGGTGATCTGAAACTGCCTTTGAAGGCTAAGAAAATTAGTGTTTAGGTTAAAAATACCTTCTTACATCCCTCATTTGTACTTATAACCTTTATTGCATATACTGTACAGTAGGAAACATTGCACACTATTGAAAGATCCTGCTGCTATTGGCTGCCAAAGATAAACAGAATAATTCAGGCTTTTGCTTCAGTTTTGTGTTTTCTAGCTGTTATTAAAATTGTTAATATTTGGCTAAAAATAACTAGACAGATGGAGCCTTTTAAAAATCGGATTTAAATCTTTAGTAATATTATTACTCATGGCTTTTAGCCATACACAGAACAGTTCCATGTACACATGGATCACACCTCACTTGAGTGGAAGGAGGTTGGTAAACATCTTCCTCCATAGTGTTCCCATCCTCACACCCTATTTTTTTTGCAGAGCCTATGCAGTGCTGGAGGGCTGCAACATAATGAGGGAAAGTAAGTGAGTGGCCAGTGGAAGGAGTAGGCATACTTGGCACAATCTACTATGTCCAGCAGAGTTCCTTGTGGAAAATGTCTATGCGTACACCATAGTATAAGGTCAGAGAGTAGATGTATTAATGCATAGGTTCGGAAAAAAGAGTGCCATGTGGAGGTACTGGATTGGGTTCCATGAGATTTGTGTCATGGATTTGTAGCATGTGGAAGAGAGGACAAACCCTTCCCTGTCCTCATGATGATCACTGGCAACAAATCTCTTCTATGGAAGAAGGACATTTAGATTGTTGGTTTGCAATTGGTTTCAACTGTTCTTTTTTTTTTTTTTTTTTTAAGAATAGTTGAGAGAAATCCGAAACCTTAGTGTAGAAGAGGTACACAGGCTCGTCATGCAGTGATCTGACTCTTCAGTATTAACCAAAATGAATTTTGAGCTCACAGGAGAAAATACATGCAAATGAGAAATATATTTTTTAAACATCTGTCCTGAGATTGGTGAAGTCCAGTCTTATACTAGTAGAAGACAATTCCTTAGCCAAGGGTTTTCGCAGGAAAGTAGCCTGTACTCAGCTCCTGATTGTTTTGCTTTGTATTCCATTACTCATAGTGCAAGTAAACATCAGAGCTGGGAGAATGGTGGTTTCATTAACATCCGTGGGGGAAACATGGGCCCCCATATTGACCCTCCCTCCCCAGGACGGTCATGAGAGCTAGGTGTCTTTCATATATTGCTTTCTGGTACTGGAATCTCTCCCCATGTATTGAGCCCCTAGGAGCACGGCCCATAATCATCCTCTGGAATGTCTAAGAGAGAAATTAACAGATCAACTCCATTCACCCTTCTAAACTTCCAAAGGAGTGACATGAGCAAATTATTGTTGACAGTGTCTTAAATTTTTATATGGTAGGAACAGGCATTTTGGATGGTTCTTCTGCCCCTTGGAATTGCCACACTAAGACCCCCCCCCCGGCTTGCCTTCCCACTAATGACCTGGAGTGAAGGGATCTTCATTACTTGTTGTTCTCCAGTTCTCATTTTGGTTTGTTCAAGTGCAATAAGTTAAGTTACTCTTTGGTGGTGTTTCAATCCATCTTGTTTTCTTCTTCTATTCCAATCCCAGCTGACTTAAGGACAGTCTGGTTAGCCCTTCTACAGCTGTGCAGTGAGTATATAAGAGCATTTGGAGTCATCCATCCCATCCTTTGTGTATCCTGGATAAGGGTCATAAAGAATTGCAGCCACTTACGATGTACAAGGGCTACTCCATCCCTACTATATGGTTCCACAAAGGGGCTGAAAAGGAGGCTGGCCAGCCACGTGAGGGCAGGGAAGTAGGGAGCTATAGCCAGAAAGCGGTATTTCACTGTACACCCACTGATCCTCTTTAGATTAAAAGGGTCTGCACCATCACTTACCATGGACATTACAGGGTGTGGTACATCTGAATCCTCAATGATCTGAATGAACAGAGTCTCAGTGAGACAGAGCCTTGAGATGATCTCTAGAGACTTTTCAAAGGGCCTATGACTCTCTGATATCATTAAATTGGGATCAAGTAGTGTATGGTCAGCCTTGTATGTCTTTCATATGTTAATGAAGTTCTGGCTGATATCCCAGAATTCAAACTGTGTTGCGTCCTCCTTGCCATAGGCAATATCATGTTATGTTCAGGTACAATGTGAGTAACAGATAACAGTTACATCACAGCATTGGACATCTTCTGTTCTATGCTTTCCCAGATCACAAGTACTATTTTAAAACTATTTAGCATGCACAAATCTCTTTCGATAACTTTGTCCAAATAAATATTTCTCAGTGTGCTATTGAGGTGGACCAGCAAATATAGAAGAATTATTTTCTGTTGATGTTCTTTCTAATGCAGATAAATCAAGGGTGTGGATAGGTTAAACTTGAAATAATAGCTGGCTTGTAGCAGTTTGAAGCAAATGAAATGGACATTATTTTATTGAAGGACAGTGAAGTCTAAAGATTTTAAATAAAAACACCATAAATTGCATTTATCATGTTTTCATCTTAATGGGAATTTAAGCAGTGCTTGGGTACGCTAATGCTCTTGATGCTGTTCAGATAAGAATACCTTGCAGAGATCCCTGTTTCAAATAATATAGTGCAAAATGAATGCTTTGCTCTAAAACATCTCTATTGTGCTCTACATTTCACCTCTCTCCTCATGTAGATAAAATCTACTAGTCTGCTCTGATTGCTTCAATGAAAGATAACTTTTTCTTCCAGATTAGGCAGATCACTGAGGGCTATAAAATATTAATGATGAAAGCTCAGGGAATTGACTGTATCCCTGACTATAGACTTGTCTCATCAGTAGGAGTGCCATCAGTGTAACCTATTTCTTTTGTGTGATCTCCACGAGGAATGGTATAGATGCAAAATAACACATCAGTTCAAATTAAAATGGAAGCTGATTTTTTTTTCTTTATAGGTCAGATAACGGTGGTTTTTAAAAAGAAAAGTTTCATTTTCTGAGGTTTTTTTAGCTTTACAAATTTTGCAGCGGCTGTCTCTTCTCTTTCCCTTCCCCTAACATGATGCCTGTGATTGGGTAGCACTTTAAAAGCCTAGCACACACTATGGGCAGTGGAAGCCCCACCCCCTAGATTCTGCTGGGAATGCTCAGACTGCTGCCCCAGTATAAAAGGAAGCAGCTCAGCTCAGTCTGTGCTGGCTAGCAGAGAGGAAGGACATCTGCTGGAAGCTCCTGCCCCATAACTGCATCAGCCCTAAGTGGTGAGAGACTCACTGGCCAGAGGGGATTCTATGGAGCGGTTACCCTGTAAGGAGCACCTCGTGGCTGACACCCAGGACCTGTGAGAAAGCCACGGACAGCTGTCCCAGGACAGAGAAAGGCACAGTTCAGCACTCAACTACGACTTTGCCCCTGGCCCAGGTAGGAAGTAGCCCAGGGAGCCGGAAGGGTTGAGTTGGGGTGCAGTGAAAATCCAGTCAGCATGTTTTGATTTGGATCCCTGCTAATTTGGGGCCATACCCTCAGCACCCATAGGGCCCTGGGCTGGGGCTCAATGGAGTGGGAGGACCTGAGCCCCCCTACCTGGGCACTGTTACCCATCATAGACCATTGTATTGACTCTGAGGCTACTAGGCCATGCTGCCCTGGCCAGAGGGCTGCTCATAGACTATTGCGTTGACTCTGGCCACTAGGCCAAACTACCCTGTACCAGAGGGCCTTGTACTGACACTGGCTGCTAGGCTGCGCTGCCCTGAACCTGGGGATTTGCATGGACCTAACGGCTAGACTGTACTGCCTTGGCGCAGTAGATTCAAAAGTTAGATCACAGCATTGGACATCTTCTGTTCTATGCTTTCCCAGATCACAAATACTATTTTAAAATTAATTGGCATGCACTAATTTGCCCAAATAAATATTTCCCAATGGGCTATTGAATAGGTTAAACTTGAAACCTACCTGCTAATTGTGCCCTTTTTGTATTTCCCCACCTAGGGGCACTAGAGGGGCATGCCCCACAACAATGTCATTCTGCTGAATGTTATCCCCACATGAAACTAGGAAAGATGGAGGTGGGTCAGTCAAAGACATATGTGACTTTGTACCTTGCTAACTGGGCAGGTTGCCATGGTGACAAGAGCATGCCAAAAGGGGCAGTTTCCTTTGAGAAGAGCATGTGTGCTCCATTGGCTGTAGAGATTTTCTAGATTCCTGACTGTGTTAAATTATTGTTTGGGGGTTGTTTAGCCCCTACTTGGAGTTAAGAAGGCAATGTCCCTCTTTCAGTCAAGAATGAACTTTTTCACTTCCTTTTACTTCCTGCTGGATCCTTTTCATAGCTTTCCATCCCCCTTCTTAGGCAGGATCTTGTGGGCTGGTGCTAAGACTAAGACAACTATATGAGTAAACAACTTTATTGTGCAAATACCTTTGCCGGTGAGGTACTTGTGATGGATTGGTGTAGCTGTCCAGATAGCCATACTTGTAGGAATTCATGTCATGATTTTGCAGTAGTGCAATAGAGAGACTGAGTGGCAGGGGTATCAGTTAATCAGTTGGAATTCACAAGTTCTAATTAAATCCATTCTGAAGTAATGTGATGGCAAGAGGCCATAAATATGCAGTGTCAATATGTTTCTTTCTGGGACATTGCAATAGCACTCAACAGTGTTAATTTATATTAAATCAAAAACATATAGTATAGAACTAGCATATCAGTATATCTGATTCTCTTAATTCTAAATTGAACAGAAAATACTGAAATCATGAAAATAATTACAAACTATCTGACTAAATTGTGTGTATGTGTCACAGGGCCTCACCGCCTTCCCTCCTCTACTGCCCCTTTGGACCTCACCAGGCACACACACAGACTTCCAGCTTGCAGTCGCCAATGCTCCTTTATTCTGTTTGCAAGCCCACAATAAACTATATACAACTTTACAGGGTTACAAGTTTTCAGGAGCTTCACCAGCTCAGCCCAGGTCAGGGCAGCTTGCTCTCAGTGGCTGCCTCCTCATTTCTACTGTAGCCCCCTTCTAGATCCTCCCTAGGAGCTTTTTTTCACTTTTCAGCCCCCACAGCTGGTCCTCCCTCCAGTTTATTAGCCAGCCTGCCCAGTTGGCTCCCCTTTCCTCTAAATCAGCAGGGTGCTAGCCCAGCCTGGCCCCAGAATGCTGCCAGCCTAAAAATAGAGGGCCCCCGGAACTGTGTTCCGGTGCGTTCCCTCTACTTTAACCCCTGTATATAACACACCAATTACTTGATCCCATACTGTGTTTTCCATAGGACTGCTTCACTCCATATACAGAATGGGCTGTGCTCTTACAGAGCAGCTTTTCAATACTATTATTTTTGTCATTGAACAATGTGTTGGCCCCCTGTCTTGTTTGCTTAACACTATTCAAATCCTGTTCTGACAACAGTTTGACCTCACCTCCCTCTATATGCTGTTCCCCGCTACTTGAATCTTAATAACTGCTTTGATTTGCTGTGTGAGCTGATCCCATGACTTACTCTCCCCTGCATTTTCCTACCATTCTGTAAGTTCTCCCATTTTCTAAGCATCAAATGAAGTTGTAATTTCTCCCACAAAAGCTCATGCAATAAATAAATGTTACTCTTTAGGTGCCACAGGACTCCTGTTTGTTTTGATGAACTAGACTAACACAGCTACCCCTTTGAAAAAGACTTCTGTGGCACTCATCTCTACAGTATCTAAGTGCTTCACAGACAATGACTTTATCTTCATAACATCCGTGTTGGGTGAAGGGGTATTATCCCTATTGTACGAATAGGGAACTCTATCACATAGATTATGCAAAAATAATTCTCTAATTTTGGCAATTCGGTTCAAGAGACCTAGGGCTTCGTTTTTCAGCACATCTAACATTATATAATTTCATATTGTGACAGCGTCAGACTGGAAGTTTCTGGAGAACACTAAAGACCCATGTATAGTTCCCAAGCTCTGGTAGCTGAGCAAAGGTTCTGCTGGCAGCTGAGCAGGGGGCTCCTACAAGTTAATTGGTTCACTTGGAGCTAATCAAGGCCCCGCCCAGCACTTGTTAAAAGCCTTCCTCCTGTGACACTTAAAGACTAGCAAATTTATTTACTGCATGAGTTTCATGGGAGAAAATCCAATTTCATCAGATACCTGAAATAGGATTTTCTCCCCCAAAAGCTCATGCAATAAATTTTGTTTGCCTAAGTACCACAGGACTCCTTGTTTGTTTTTACTGAGCTAACACAGCTGCCCCTTTGGAACTTGTTCCTTCCAGGGAGAAAGTGTAGTTGGAGTCTGAGAGTTACGAGTTTTACCAGAGTGTGTTGTAGGAAGCAAGACTTAGAAGGCAGATGGATCTTGGAGAAGCAGCAGAATGCTGGTCAGGAAGAGCCCTGCATGTACAAAGACTGTGAGAAGGAAAAATCCCTGTACAAAGGAAGCAAAGGATTTTCCCTAGGCCTGAAGAAAACAGACCAGGCCAGAAGGGAAGATTCAACTTGGTACTACCACACACAGTGGGAGTCTCAGAGGCCAAGGGCTTCCCCTGGGTGGTGAGGAAGGGCCCCAGTGTGAGCAGAATCTCTACAATAAGGCAAGGGGGCATAGGAAGTAGCCCAAGGAATCTAGCTGGTTTGCAGCAGAATGAGACTGTGGCTTGTAGGGTCCCGGGCTGGTGCCTGGAGTTGAGAGTGGCTCCTCCATGCCCACCAGCCATCCACTCAAAGCCCCAATAAAGAAGCATGGACCAATGCAAACACCCAGGGGTGAAGCAGTTTCTGACGTATTGCTAGAAGGAAGTGATGGACTCACCGAGGTAGAAGAGGAGCTTTGTCGTAGTATATTCAAAGCATAGCTCCCATTGACCTCAGTTACAGCTGGGAATGCCTAGCAACTCTGAAGATCAGACCTTGGGGTCTGAAGTTAGTCACCCACAAAATGAAAAACACAACTTGTGACCATCTGTGAAAAGTCTGGCTTAGGTATTGGGCTTTGGGCTTCTAGGCTTCCTTTTTTGCAAGTGAGGGACTCCCTGGGTGTCCCCCTTCCCTGCCACGAGAAGTGGACTCTGAGATGGGATCAACCTGGAAAGTCACTGGAAGTCAAGACAGATTGCTGATTCTTTTGTTTAGAAAAGCATCAAATTGAAAAAGTGTGTTTATTCCAATATAATTTGGAACACACCATTACCTGGGTGTAGGAAATTTCAAATTTTGTATTTTTTTATGCATATCAGATCAAAATCTTCTAAAATACTCTCACAAATCTTCTCACCAGCTCCCCTTCAACAGTTTTAGTGCTGCTCTAAATTAGGTGTGACTGTCATGCTATCTGGAGTGGCTCACATGATTGCTTGTCTCAAGGCAGGCTGTCAGAAAACAAGAGCAGACACTCCAAGCTGGTGACATATTCTTGTGATGCTGTGTGATTGAATATACCATTTATATGATTGATATTGCCCATGTTATACAATTTCAATAAATCATGCACAAACACAACATGTGTCACTGGCAAAGTGATGACTTCCAAGTATGATTATTTTGGTTAAATCCAGGAAAAATCTTTCTAAAGTTAGGAATGTTGATTATGTATTCAATGAAATGTATTTGTTCCTGGGTGGCACCTCCTAGAGAACTGGCTGGCCTTGATGTAAATTCTAGATGCTGATGGCCTGCTAAGGACACTTCACTTGAGCAATGGGCCGTGGAAGAAACTCATCCTTCTCAACAAACAAGGAGTCTGGTGCACTTTTAAAGACTAGAAATTTATTTATCATATGAGCTTTCCTGGGAGAGAATCCCACTTTGTCAGATGTTTGCAACTGGGGAATTTACAGAATGGGAATAACATAAATGTGCAGAAGTGTAAGTCATAGAATCTGTTCAGACAGTGATAGGAAATCAAAGCAATTTTTAGGATCCAAATACTAGAGTACAGCAGTTAAAGTAGGGTGGTTGGTGGAGGGCAAGGAAACCAAAATTACCTTTTCAATGGGAAAAGACCGCATAGTCTAAATTCAGCCCTGACTTCATGGAGTCAAATTTGCATATGAATTCCAATTCTGCAGTTTCTCTTTGAAGCTTCAATTTGTTATCCATTTGTCTGAGAATTGGGAATATGGGCAATGCTTATCCCTGTGTGTCATTAAGCCATGTAAGGACATGTGATAAGGTCATTTAACTTTGTACTCTATCTTAAGTAACTTCCCACAGAAACAAACAACAAGTAATCCTGTGGCACTTAAAGACTAACAAATATATTTCTTGCATGAGCTTTTGTGGGAGAAAATGAGATTATTCTCCCTTGAAAGCTCATACAAGAAATATATTCGTTAGTCTTTAAGTGCCGCAGGACTCACTGTTTGTTTTCTTTACTGAACTAGACTAACATGGCTGCCCCTTTAGATCTTGACAACTTTCCACAGAGGCTGTGAACTGTTTTAGATATTAAATTTCCAGGCAAATGACAGAAGATATGAAAGATCCCTAAATTTTTTCCTTTTGTCTCTTTCCTGTGCTGACTCACTGGACTGTGGATTTACAAATTAGAGGAGCATTTTTGAACTATGGACTGAGGACATTCCAATTTTTTTGGAAGTTGTCCGAAAGAATTTACAAAACAGCAGAGTATTCCATCACTGTTACAAAACTGAGGACTTCACACTTATTTGTATTATGCTATATTAACCATTATTAACATTCTTCTTTTTTGCATTTTATTATTAACCCTTCAGATTTTAGTTACTAAAGCAGGGGTCAGCAACCTCTGCCAGCCTCCTTGTCAGCCTTGCCCACTGCACCCTCAGCAGGTGCCAGGGCATGGCCAAATGAGGGTGGAGCCAGGAACTCCAGATGGGGAGGTGGGGAGCTAGTATCCAAGGGGGCAGGTGGCCCCAGGGTGTGTGTGGAGGGCATGGCTGAGCCGCCCCACTCCCCACCCCTTCAAGGTAGAGCTGAGCCACCCCACTCCCCTCCACTCTGGGGCTGATTGACCCTGGGGCCCATGCTGCGCCACCCCCCCAAGCCACACCGAGCCACTCTGGGCCCCTGCAGTGAGCCATGCCATGCCACCCCCCCGTGCTGAGTCATGCCATGCCAAGCCACTCTGCCCCCGTGCACCGAGCCACACTGTGCTGGCCCCCAAGTGGCATCGTGCCGCTCTGGCTCTTTTTGCCCCAGCCTCCAGGCCATGCTTGGTGTGCAGGGAACCCTGAGCAGCACTGCATGCCCACTCCGGATTGGCTTGTGTGACAAATTTGGCACATGTGCCAGGGGTTGCTGACTCCTTCACTGAAGGATTAGCAACATGTGTGATTTATTGGGTAAGATCTGAGTTAAATATTGATCTGGCTATGTGGCTGATCCAGGGCAGGCTCAACCAATAAGCCAATAAGGCAGTGGCTTGGGGTGCCACTGCCTTAGGGGTGCAGCCATGGAGCCATACAGGGGGCATGACAGGCTGTCTCAGAACCCAAACCCACGCTCTCGCCCCTCCCAGAGCAGGCCATTCTGCCCCCGGGGGCAGAGCAAGCCAGCCCATGTGGCAGGCTCTGCTTTCTCACCCCGCTTCTGGGCTTGCCCTCCCCACCCCTAGGAAGGAACAGCCAGCTCAGGTGAGGGGTCAGAGAGCAGAGCCGGGGCTCTGGGCTGGCACACTCTGCCCTTGGGCCAGCTGTTCTCTGCCCTCGGGCAGGGTGAGCCAGCCAGAGTGGAGGCTGCATTCTGCGCTCTGGGGTGTGTGGGGGGGTGTGCAAACCAAAAGCTGACTCAAGGCGCCACAGCCCCTTGAGCTGATCCTGGGCTGATCCCATGGAATTAGAAGAACCCAATCTTTAACTAACTTGGCTTTTAGGAACAGCTCATCATAGAGTCCAGTGTCTGAGTGGTGAGACGAGTGCTGGGATGGCTAAGAAATCTACTTTTTGACTTCTTGGTATCAAGGGCGGTGAAACGGAAGTTTATTTTTGTACGGGCTTGATCTAATTTAATGACAGAATAGCCACCAGTTTGGAGCGAGTTTTTTTCTATTCTCAGCACTTTCGCCTGAAACTGGCACCTGCAGCTGTGACCCACTAAGGCACAGTGACAATTCTGTTATTACATTTCAGCAAGCTAGTAACAAATGTGAACTTCAGGATCCCTGTAGCAGTCTTACCATGGCATCACAGACAGATCTAGCTCTGGGCCACCTGCTGCTGGCCAGCAGCAGCTGAAACCAGATCAGACCCCAGGCCCAGATTGGGAAGAAGGTGGAGCCTGACCCTTTTTTGGGGGGGCAGCAATGCCCTGTAGCAAAGACAATGCTGGCAGTCAATTCTATAGTAAACTAAGTATAGGTTTATTAGCTAAGAAAAATAATGAGTTATTGAGAAAGTAAAGCAGGTAAAATATAATAACCTGTTCATCAGAGTTCATAACTCCAAGTGGTGGCACTGATGCAATAATCTGTCAGTTTCCCAATAGTCCTGCAGGGTACTCAAAATAATTCTCAGGATCTCCATCTTCTCACTCAGTTATTCTGCCCTGCTAGAAGTCAGACAGTCTGAAAATAAAAGGATCTTTCCTTGAATCCATAGCCATAGCTCCTTTAAACAGACAATCAGCTGGCAGTGTGCATATAAACATGGGGTTTTATTTTGACAGATCAGTGAGGAATGCACTCAATCGTTGACTTCAGTCATCATCCAGGGGTGGTCTTAATGAATTTAAGGCCCTGAGAAAAAGTCAAGGAAGGGCTGTGTGTGGGGCTCATCTTTGAATTTACCCCTGGCCAGCCTCACAGGGCCCCTGCCTCCTCCCTTCAGCCTCACCACCAGTCTTCCTGCCTTTCCATCACCACTCCCCCCAGCCTCACCAGCCCCTTCTTCCACAGGGCCCATGCCTGTCCCTCAGCCTCCCTCCCACCCTGGACCCTCCAATTCCCCTCGCTTGGCTGCTGGAGCTGCGGGTCCTATGGCTCCTGGCCTGGCTGCTCCTGCCCTGGCTGGCTGCCAACTAGAGCACCGTGGCAAGTGGCCTACACTCCTCCCCTAAATTCTTGAAAGGATAAAACCAAACTTCTTTCTTTGAACAGAACATCAAATTACATTTCAGAAAATCTAAACAGGATTTATGGGTACACTGTCTTGCATGTGCTTTTTAGATAGTTTGAGATGTGGTCACATCTCCCTCAAACCTTTCCCATATGCCTGTTCCTGTTGTGCTGTGCCCAGTAATTCTTTTCACATTCCCACAATGAATCAAATTGCTGTCAAATTAATAAGAGTGTAATCCCTTCATGTCGGCAGTCTCTTCTATCCTTCTATGTCTCCCCCTGCCCCTTATTTCTTTTATTCTGGTTTGTGAACTTGATCTTGCTTTTGAAATAAGAAAATAAGAGCTTTCTCTTGCAAGATTCTGTTAAGTTCATAGCTATACAATGCTGCATTCTATACTATACTGTGACATGTGGAAGCTTATTTTAGTTTCCATTTTTCTAAATTGGAACAGCACTTTTAGTATGATGGGGGAAAATAGGTCAGATGCCCCATTTTTCCTGACTAAAATCCTGCACATTCATAAGGATACTTTTACCATTCAGCCTGAAAGGTTATTCATCTGAGAGGCTGGATTATTTCTTCATAAAATGAGACATAATTATTCCATAAATATACAAGAGAACTTGATCTGGGTGAAAATGGAATTCACATTGTATCTGCAAACATTATTCTATCTTCACACTAGTCTCCCATGAGAAAATGTGTGATGATTTTAAGCTGCCACTTTGTTCAATATATGTCTTGGGTAGTCATTGTCCTTGTCATTGTATAGGGCAAAATGCATAGTAATTTTTCAACTGCAAGCTGGAATACAAAAAAACTCACAAACCACAACACATAGGAGGAGCTATTGTTTTGTAATGCTTTCTTAACACGTAGAAAAGAAAAAGTCTACTGAAAAATTGAAGGGGCAGTTTTTGTTTCCTCCTTTCTGTGACTTTATAAAGTAATCTCCCACGTGCAGCAAGTACTGTCATACAGATCAATGTCTGAACACCATGATCTGAGTATCTGATTAGTTATGGACAAGGTAGACTCTTTGGTATCCATTATTTTTAAGCATAATATAAGTGTTACAAATACCCAAGAGAACATGTTCTCTCTCCACCACCACTTGACTTGAACAAATTGAAACACGAACAGCCAAATGCTTAATCCAGCATTGTAGAACTAGGATAAAAGTTCAGGGGAAACCAGAAGGACTGAACTAATAGTTCAAGTAACTGTCCTGAATGTTACATAACACTATTATTTCCCATTAATTCAGTATGCAACCAACTTCAATCTCATAATTTTTTTACAAAAAAATGTTTTTCTTTGATCATTAAAGATCATGAACTTTTTCTTTCTCCCTTTCTTTCAGATCTCACATGCACCTTTCTCCCTGTCGCCAGATTCACTTAGACAGTTATGCAACTTTAGCCCTCCCACCCCATTCACTTAGACAGTTAAATGACTGTCAAAATCAGAAATCATCCTTTTGCTATTTCTCACACTGATGAATTTACCTTCATGATTGTACATGTGTACTTTTCCATTCAAATCAATTGCTCATGCTACTGGATTTAGAAATTTGGGTTGAAAAGCAGATTTCAAACTTAATGAGATGCTCAGTAAACAAACTGGTGCAGAGTACCATCTCTCTGTCATAAGTTTGTCGTATGTGTCACAGGGAGACGTGTCTTCTGACTTGTTTTTTAGCAGCAGATAATGTGACTTCAGTGTGGTCTGACTAAGAAACAGTTTAAAGCTGAGAATCAAGCATCCTGCTCTATTGCTGGGGCATCCGAACAGCTTTACTCATCCATGCACCATAAGAATTTTATGTAAATTGTGAAGTTACTTACAGCAACTTCTGGCTGGCATTACAAAGATAAAAATACTGCACTAAAGGAATTTGGAAGGATAGTACAAAATGGTACAGGCTGGAGAGGAAAAAAATGTCAGCATGAAATCCTGAAGGTAGTTCAAACAATTGTCAAGATCGTTGATTGTTTACCATGCTTAATAATGTCTCATAGTTGTGATAGAACAATGTGAATACCTATTTTTTTTAAATTGATAAATATCCACTTAATTTAAAAAAAAAATGAATGTGCTTCTTTTAATCCTTTCTGTGAATTTTTAAATTGCCGTTCATGTGAGTAGTGCTTACATACTCATCCATCCATCTAATACAGGAAAAGAAATAATTTCATGTGGCTTATCTGACCAATCACAAGTAGCACATTCTTTGAATAGAAAATACTCAGAAGTAAAACAAACAAGAAATTATGTGGCACTTAAAGACTAACAAATGTATTTATTGCATGAGTTTTTGTGGGAGAAAATCCCACTTTGCAAGATGCTCTGGAGAGGGGGGAACTTATGGAATGGGAGGGAAAGAAAATCAGGGAAGTGTAATTCATGGGATCAGATCACACTAATTATTTCTTCACATTTATTAGCTTGTTATATTATCTGGATAAATTATAGGTATGTTTTATACAATGCAAAGGGGAAATAAGATTTACAAATTCAGTGTATCAGCGGTGTGTACTCATGTGGCAATGTTGACTAACCCATAGAAGCAAGCAGGTGCATAGAGCCCCTTAATGTCTTATCTCACCTCCCCAGAGAGTTCTGGTTCATTTTTTCCCAGATGGTTTTGATGGGTAGCTGCTTTTCCTCCAAGTAGTATTTCACTGGTGGGGCCACACAAGGCTATATTTCAGTTCAGCAAGGGTGAAACATTCTTTTTGTTTTTGATGGTGTTGTAGCAAAAACAGGTGAAGCTGGAAACCTAAAATTGACAGAGGTAGTAGTAGTCATTGAGGACTAGGTCCTTTGGCAGACTAGGGGTGGGGGGAATGGCAGCAAACTGACTGTACAATGTGCATTTATCAGAGCTGACCTTTGGGTTCAATGAAGCCATCAGCAATGGGGTCCCATTTTACATTGACTAGAAATGCACAAGAGGACCATTATTCACTAAAAAATAAAATTTTGCAGACCTTTTATGTATATATTGTCTTTAATCCATCATAGCACTTAAACACATGCTTAAAGTTATTGCTATGCTGCATGATAACCAGACTTTTGAAAAACAAAGTGGTGTAAACCAATGCAAGGAAGAACTTGTGGGCTCTGCTTCCACAGGTTACTGGTGAGACTTAACTACTATAAGCCTATTTCACTATTCTGTTGTTCACTGTTGTAAATCTCTTAATTGGCTGTGGTGCAACACAGGTTATAGGTTGCTAGCTATACCAGTAATCACTTAAACCAGCCCTGACACACAGATGTGATCACAGTGTACAAGATTCAGTTCCATTTGGGTGAAGGGACAGAAAATTTTAGCAGATCTGAGCACCAATGCGAATGCCACCTCCCAGGGCCATCCCTGGTGGAGGGGGCAAGTGGGACAACCATGCTGGACCCCACAGTTCTGTGGGCTCCAGGGGCTCCCCCCACCTGCCTTCAGCTACAAACCAAATTAAAGGGGCAAGGGTAGGGTGAAAGTGCAGAGCCAGCTTCTGGGCCAGCCCACCTACCCTCTCTAGCATAGGGGGGCAACAGGGGCGCCAACAGGCTGCTTAGCCCGTGGCCCCACTCCACTCTAGGAACAGCCCTCAGCTGCACTGCTCCCCTGCAAAAGAGTCGGAGCCCAGGCCCTGCCCCTTACCATGTGGCCCTGCTGCAAGGCTCGATCCAGTGCTGGGGCCTGATCCGGCTCCTGCTGCTACCAGCCAATGGCAGGCAGCCCAGGCAGGACCAATCCAGCTCCAGCTGCTGCCTGCCATCCAGCAGCAAATATCCTGGGCTCGGATTTGGCTCTTGTTGTTTGCTGCTGGCTGGCAGGCAGCAGCTGGAGTCAGATGGAGCCTGCTTGGGCTGCCTGCCATTGGTCAGCAGCAGCAGGAGCTGGATCCAAGCCTGGGTCAGTTGCTGCTGGCTGGCAGGCAGCAGCTGGTCCTGGATTGGGCCCACCAGGGCCACCATCTGCGGGCCGACAATGGCAGGAGTCAGATCCAAACTGGCCAGTGGCAGGCATCCCAGTCTCCGATCCAGCTCCTGCCACTGCTCTGGTGGGCCTGATCTTGTCCCAGTCGCTGCCAGGGCTAGGCTCGAGATGGGGGTCTGTAGCCCCTTGGGCCCTATGGTAGCAATACCCTGACAGCCCTATCATCTCTGTATTTGTGAAAATTCTTCAAACTGAATGTGATATCTTAAATTTGACTATCTGCTCAAGTGTATTATACTTATATGCAGATGTTGTTACATAGATATTATCTAAGGAACACTATTAACATGTTTGGTGATTGTATAATTACCACTTACCTACCAAAGTGCATAAACACAAAGGGTAAAGATCATGTTCAACTCTGACTTTCACATTTTATCCTTTAAACTAGTAAACTGGACAAACATAGATCAAGATCTCCAATGGAGTAAGTACTACAATGGAGTAAATAGGTTAAACCCAGTGATTTCAACAAACACCAACAGACGATGTGGCCCATATATCTTGCATATACTGTCCTATTTTGCAGGAAAAAAAAAGTTTTATTTCTATAAATGACAACTTTGAGTCCATTTAAGAACATGGTATTAATATAATGTGTTTACTGTGGTAATTCTTTGCCATTCATTTTAAATCTTTTTTTGTCATTTAGCCTTCTGTTACTAGCAGCTCAGTTACATCCCAAGACAATTTCCCAGTATGAGTGAAAGTGATCTTTCTCTAAAGAGAGACTAAAATATTTTTTTTGTTAAATGCTCTACTAAAAAGTCATTGAAGAGATTCTTTCCACAATTTATGGGGAGAAACATTTTGAATATTTCCAGTGCCTACTAACTATGGATACGGTAGGGCAGCCCTTTATTCCTCTACTTTATTTCTCTGCTATTCCTCACAAGCCCTGCAAATAGTGTAGTGGCTAGCATTCAGCTTAATATCCAGATGGTCCTGGGTTCAAGCCCCAAAGGGTTGGACTTGATGATCTCACAAGCTCCCTTCCAACCCTATGATTCTATCTTACTTTAAATATGAGATTTGATTACAGTATTATTGCTTTCCTATACAGTTAAATTTTAAATACAGATACTATGTGCATTACCTTTAAATCATTTTTCCATTGGATGTTTCGGCAAAATGGAAATTTTGAAGGCTTCATTTTATAGTCACAGCAATATAATCTGGACTATGTGGTGCTGTAGATGTCAACATTTTGACACATCTCAATCTGATGAACTACATTTCTCTTCTTGCTCTTCTATCTGTTTCAGGTATAATTATATCCTGAACCAATGGGTTGTTTTATTTGTAGTCTTACTCTGAGGCAATCAAAATTCACAATAGCAGCTTCAATCAGAATAGTTCACAATATTGAAGTCAATAATATTGCTGGCAACTTATTTACCTTTTCCACAAATCTTTATCTCTCACCCTCCCTCCTGACCTCCCCCACCAGGTTTTGATTGTGAAATGTTACCCATTCACTATGAAGTATTGACAGGTAACTAGGAAGGAATATACAGATATTGGTCAAGCATTCAAAAATGAAACAATTGAAGTTGCAGTTATCAAGGGATGTGAAAAATAACAAGATGGGTTTCTACAGGTATGTTAGCAACAAAAAGAAAGTCAGGGGTTTCCTTTACTGAATAGGGGAGGCAGCCTCAGGTGGAAAAAACTGAATTACACAAAAAAAGCAAGGAGTTCTGTGACACTTAAAGATTAACAGATTTATTTGTTGCAGGAGCTTTGATGGGAGAAGATCCCACTTTGTCAGACACTTTGAAGAGGGGGAATTTACAGAATGGGATGAAAATAAATGCAAGGGAGTGTAAGACCCAGGGTCAGGTCATACAGCAACAGCAAATAAGAGCATTTGTTAAGATTCAAACCCTGGGAAACAGCACACAGAGGAAAGTGAAGTCAAATTACTTGTTGTAATAGGAAAAGAAGCCATAGTCACAATTCAGTCCTTCTTTCAGACAATCCAATTTGCATTTTAATTCAATTTCAGCTGTTTCTCTTTGAAGTCTCAATGTCCCACTGACCTGCTTGAGGACAGTTGTTAACAAATCATCAATGGAGTGATTAGAAAGATGGAAGTGCTCAACAACTTTTTTTTGTGTGTGTTGTGATTCCTGATGTCAGTTTTGTGGCCATTTATTCCTCTGAACAAGGACTGTCCTGTGTGTCCAATGTATAAGGTGTGGGGGCATTTGCAGCACATGATGACATAGATCACATTGGTCGATGAGTAGGTGAATGATGCTTTGATTGAGCAGCTGGCTTGATTAGGTCCTATGATGGTGTCTTTTGTGCAGATATGTGGACAAAGTTGGCAGCATGGTTTGTTGCAGGGATATGTGCCTGCCTTAATGGTTCTGTTGTTAGGTCTGTAGTAGCTAGTGAGTATCTGTTTAACATTAGGGGGCTGTCCGTAGGCGAAGAGAAGTCTGTCTCCCAAAGCTTGAGAGAGTGAGGGACCATCTTTTAAAATAGGCTGTAGGTCCTTAATGATCTGTTATAGAGAAGTACTTGGTGCTTTTTTGTCTCTGTCTTCACAGACAAGGTCAGCTTCCAAATTAATGCAATGGCCAGCACAGAACAAGGAAGAGGTAAGTAACACTTAGTGGTGAAAAAACAGGTTCAGGACTATTTAGAAAAGATGGACACACACAAGTCCATGAGGCTGGATGCAGTGAATCCAAAGGTGCTGAGGGAGTTGGTTGATCTGAAGAGCCATTGGCTATTATTTCCAAAAATTCAGAAAGATCAGGGAAGGTCCTTGACAATTGAAAAAAGTCAAACTTTTTAAAAAGGGAAGGAGGAGAATCTGGGAAACTATGGAATAGTCAGCCTCACCTCATTCTCCAGGAAAATCAGAAAACAGCTCCTCAAGGAATTCATTTTGAGGCACTTAGAGGAGAGGAAGGTGGTTATGAACAATCAGAATGGATTCACAAAGGGCAAGTCAAGTCTGACCAACCTGATTACTATCTACAATAAGATAAGTGGCTCTGAAGACCTGGAAAAGCAGTGGACATGATATGCCTTGGCTTCAGTAAAGCTTTTGTTATAGTCTTTGTCACAGGGCTTGTACACCCTATGGTTGGGTTGAACTGCCTAGCCTGCATTTCTCAGCAGCCTTGCCTAGTGGCCCAAGCCATTGGGGTCGCCCTGGTTCACAGACCAGCACGGCCTAATGGCCAGAGTCAGTTGAGAAGACCCGTTTTGTCAGGGCAGCATGGCCTAATGGAATATTGGGGAAATGCAGCACTACATATAGATGAGTGGCACTCAGGGGAGGTGCCTCAGCCTCCCTCCTCCTCTGACCCGCAGTTCAGGGTCCTGGTTGCTGTAAGGTCACTCACTGCCAACCCAGTGGGGATCCCACTGAAACATGTTGACTGGCCTGCTGGCTCACCGCCCCACATGGCACAAGTGAACTCCCCTGGGCTGCTTCCTACTCACTCCCTGCAACTCTGCTATCTCAGGTCTCCCATTGGGGCTGCAGTGCTTCCAAACTGTGTAGTCTGGGCTTCTGGCATCTCACAAGAAGGAGCCTCTGGAGTGCATCCACTCTCCTCATCATTCCACCCCGACCAAGGTGGGCTGCTCCCTTTTGTATTGGAGCTGCAAGTGAAGCATGCCCAGATGAATGGAGGGAGTATAGCCACCTCAGCGCACAGAGTGGGACAAACTGTAGCAGGACCCATATGGGGTTCTTATGCCCCATCACAGTCTCCCAGAGTATTCTTGCCAGCAAGTTAAAAAGAGTATGTGCCCTTGTTACAAAGAAGGCTAATGACATATTGATCTGCATTAATAGGAGCATTGCCAACAGGTCAAGGAAAGTGATTATTCCCCTCTGTTTGGAATTCAGGAGGCCACATTTGGAGCATTGTGTCCAGATTTAGGATCCCATTAGAGGAAGGATGTCGACAAATTGGAAAGAGTCCAGTCAAAGGCAACGGAAGTATTGAGGGACTGGATCACATGACTTGTGAGGAGAGGCTAAGGAAACTGGGCTTAATTAGTCTACAGTAGAGAAGAGTAAGGGGGACTTGATAGGGGCTTGTAGCAGATACTTGCAGAGGGTTTGAGGATGGAGCTAGGCTATTCTTGGTGGTGGCAGATGACAGAACAAGGAACAGTGGTCTCAGGTTGCAGTGAGGGAAGTCTAGATTGAATATTAGGAAAAACATTTTCACTAAGAGAGTGGTGGGTGGTGTGGCACTGGAGTGGGATGCCTAAGGACGGGGTGGAATCTCTGTCTTTAGAGTTTTTTTTTTTAAAGGGTCAGCTTGACAAAGTCTTGGCTGGAATAATGTAATTGGGGTTGGTCTTGGTTTGAGCAGGGAGTTGGATGACTTCCTGAGGTAACTTCCAATCCTAATCTATGATTCTATTAAGTAGGATATAGCTTTTAAAATATTTGATATTTCTTAGTATTTTTTCAGAAACCGTTGCATAATCCATGGGTGTGTATATATTATGAGTTCCTTTCTCCATCAGTCTGCAGATTATGTAATTTGCTACAGCTTCCAACTACAGAGGTGGGACTCCTTAGCTCACAAAGCAGCTGTTTATTCTCTTTGCTCTGGAAGTCCCTAGTTCACTCCCAGTTTGTCAGCCAACAAGATTGTGGTCATGATTGCATTATGTCCCTGCACGTTATGGTAGAGTGTTACAGAACATGATATGCTTCATATATTCTAACACAGGGAACAAAAGAAAATCAAGTACTAGGTGACTATGAAGATCAAATCATTTGAAATATTCATGGTGAACACAAAAAAGATCATGCAGCATCTTCATATATTTTTAATCAGCTGTCTTTCTTTTGACATGCCAGTGAATAATAACCATGTTGATTATTGCAACCTAAAGTTGCCAGAGTGTACTGTAATGCTTCTAGGCAACAAACTGTATGCTCTTTTAAGGAGCACTTCAAAATACTATATTAGCATGTGTAAAATGAATCATAGCAAGACCTCCTCTCTCATTGACACATGGATAGTTCACAGTAGCATTTATGAGAATCACACAGAGGCAGCAATAGGACAAAATACCACAAGGCTAATAACTAATTGCAGTCCAAATATGGAAGTGTTCCATGAAGTAGTACATAGCTGTATGTCATAGTCTTATAAATGCACAGTAAGAGCTTATCCAGTCAGTGGTATTAGAAACAAAAGCAAGCCCCCATACAGATGTATGTTCCAAGAAAGAAAGACTTAAATCTACCCTTAGCAATCAGCCACACTCTGTCACCTGGGAAGTTATTGTGTCCACAAAACCACAACCATGACTCTTACTTTAGTTTAGCTCTTGGGGAGAAACCAGTGCACTGAACAGTAATGCAGGAAGCAATGTCAGCAGAGCACACTTCTTTTCCTAAGACCAGGGCTTAGGCGCATAAAGATGCACTGTCTCCAAACTCTCTCTGCACAAAAGCAAATAAAAGCACAAGCAAAAATTAAAATCAGGATACTTACTACTTGCAAAATGAACACATCAGCAGAGACTGAGCCTGCTTTACTCAACTAATGAGAACTGGAAATGGATCAAGGGAGAAGAAAGATGATATATCTGTTGCACTAGTCACTGTACACAAGAAAACTCAAAAATCAGGAAGCAGGATGGAAAAAAGTAGGAGACCCCCAAACCTGGTTCAGTTTCCAATTTTGGTTAATATAGTTCATTAGCGTTAACTTCCTTTTTCATCCTCCATCCTTTCTTCATTTATATGCTTGAACTCCAGTGTGCCAATATTTATTTTATAAACACTATATGAACCAAATTATGGTTTCTTCATTGTGGCTACAGTGGTGGAACTTCATGTGTTCTCTTATCCCCAACTCCTCAATAACAAAATTAATGCACATGAATCAGTCAAAATTTGAATATTAACACTTTCTGTGTGTGAACAGAGACCACCAGCACTGCTATCAGTCCATACACAGCTGGTCCGCCCATAGGGGTGACCTAGGCAATTGCCTAGGTTGCCACCCTGTAGGGGGCACCAAGGGCTGAGCAGTGGCTAGGGCTGGGGCCAGCAAGCCTCCTGCTGTGCTCCGCTGTCATTGGGCCAGGGGGGAGCTGACCTTGGCCGGGGCAGCAACGCCTCTATTGGCATCAGGCTGTGGCTGGGGAAGCAAAGCCACTACTGTGATTTGGCCTGGCAGCCCACACAGAGCCTGCCTGCCACCTGGCCAGGCTTGGGGGGAACCACGGGGGGCCACCATCTATCCCAGCCTGGGCCATGGAGGCGGGTGTGTGCCAAAATCTCAGGCACCTACGGTGCCAAAATACCATGGGCTGGTCCTGAGTCCATACTGCCCCCAAAGTGATATATTGGTGTTTGGTGAATTCAGGGCCATGGCCTTCAAAGGAATGAGGAGAGCAGCACATGTTACATGTCCTTTATCAGTGTAGTATACGTGCTGCTAAAGGTACATTCTGCTCACCATGGAAGCATCATGCTGCTTCTTGACCTCTGTTGGCAAATTGGCTCAAGACATCACCACCACACAAACAAATCCATAGCAGAATCATATTTCTCTGAGATACTTGCAGCACGTTAATCTGTTCATAGAGAAGTGTTTGGAGATAGCAACTAAAAATATGCCACTCACCCCATTAATTTAGAAAAGTCTGTTCAATAAACCATGGATATTCCATTTTTGAATGCCTGCTTGTTTGCTTTATGGCATGGACTGTTGATCACATTTCAGCTTTGCTGGGTTTGTTTCATATGCATTCTGGTGAATGGACATGTGAGGCTATTTGCATTCCCTTGAGTTTTGTGCTTGTTCAGCCTCAGAGGATTGCAGGCAAAACTCATTGAAACAGCATTGTTTCATTAACTTCTTGGCTTTGCTTCTGGGTTTTCAGGTTGTGATCGGTTTGAATGAAGCGAGCAGTGGGGCTGACAATCTCCTTTGTATGGCTTATTACGGTCAGGAAGAAGATGCGATGGGGTTTTGGAACTAGATAGGAGTAAAAAAGTTATGCTTTTTATTGAAACCCATTCGCAAATACAACACAATTTGTATTTTTCTTTTTAGAGTTCTTTTAGAGTTCAAAATAGTAGATAGATATTTAAGTTTCATTTATAGGTTGTAAAATTAGTGTAGATTATTAGAAAAATAAAAATCTTTAAGAAATCATGGATCTTTGGGAGCGCATATGAGTTGCATACTGATACAGTAGAACCTCAGAGTTATGAACACCTGAGTTACGAACTGACCAATCAACCATGCGCTTTTTTGGAACTGGACATACACAATCGGGCAGCAATAGAGACGCACAAACAAATACTGTATGAAATGTAAATTACTTTAAAAAGGGGAAAAAAAGCTTTTTTCTTCTGTACAGTAGTATTTCAAAGCTTTATTAAGTCAATGTTTAATTGTAAACTTTAAAGAACAACCATAACATTTTGTTCAGAGTTATGAACATTTCACAATTACAAGCAAACTCCGTTCCCAAGGTGTTCTTAACTCTGAGGTTCCACTATGTATATAAAAGGTAGTTTGTCACCAAAGGGAAATGAAGTGTGCTGACAGGTATCAATGGTTTTATTCATCCATTATGCTACCACAGTAGGGGCAGAAGCTTCTTGTAGAAGGAGAGTAGACCTATCTGCATCACCTCTCTGTTTGCAGCAGATCACATAGTTCATCTTCCTGTTCTTGTTGCATGCAGATGGACTGCTACTGTGGAATCATTTTCTCACAGTGAGTTCTCACTAGAACACAACCTACTTCCACGTTGTATAACGATCCCTTAAACATTTGGTATCTTTTGCTAAGTGGAGGGATCTGAAGACATGAACCAATGAGTTGGTCTTGTCCTTTTTGTTATGAGATTTTAGCAATGGACAAGGTTAGCTTGGAGCTCCACTGGATACCCAAACTGGGTGCTGCAGTTAGAACACCTCCAGAACAGCTTAAATTGTAATAACTTTCCACACTTGCTGTCACCACAGCACATATTATCAGCTCCTCAAAACTTTCATACTGAGAGGGCAGGAAACAATTTCAGCTTTCTACACAGGCATTCAGCAGCAATCAAAATGTGATGTGGAGTAATTTTAAGGAAGTAATTTTTCATAAGTTTGCATGAAAGCTTCAGAATAAAGGTTTTTGCAAAATAAAAGGGGGGGGGGGAAACAAAACACATCAGGAAAGCTTTATATAATCAAGAACTAAGCCTGTGCAAATTCTTGGATTAGTTCAAACAGGAAATGATTATCCTATTGTACAATAATTTCTGAGTTGTAAGAGACTCTGGTAAAGTAGAAATAAACCTTTCTCACCACTACACAATAAATAAATGATAAATGCTAATAAACAGAAGGCCTAGTCTTGTACACACTGAAGTCAATAAAAACACTCAGTGGGTTTAGATCAATCTCAGAATGCATAGCCAAGCCTGAAAATCAATAAGAGAGTACCTATGGAAATTCTTCTATTCTGCAAACTATTGCTTTGGCAAGGTGACAGCCTGCCATTTGGGGTTAAGTCTGTTTAGATCACAAATATTATTTGTTTAAAACAGGTGTAAGCATCTGACTAATCCCCAGTAAATTATCTGACTACAGTTTTTATATGAATTCTAAGATGTAAGATTTAAACTAGAGCCAAAAAATGGAACAAAAATCTTTTCCATTACATCTGTTCTTTCATGCAAACAGTTATCAAACTGTGAGGTACTGAGCCATTTTCTTTTCAGACAAGCTACCATAACTCATCAGGAACATGACAAAAGAAATGACACATGTACAAGTTAAATTTGTTTTCAAAATCAGGTAGCTACTAGAGTAGCTAAAATTCTCCCAAATCTTTAGAATATTCTTAAGATTCATAAGTGGTTAATTTGCCTGTGATAGGGTGGTTAGGCCAAGAGGTGCCCTGCTGCAGTGCCAGATTTCCCATTAGGTATTGTAAGGACAGTGCCTAGGGCCTACAAAATTTTTAGAGCCTGTGAAGCAGGGAAAAAATTTAAAAAGCAGGAAAAATAAGGAAAATCACGTAGTTTATCATTAGAATAGTTTAAAGTGCATCATGTCAATTGATGTAATTCAAGTGATGTTTACACCTCTTTTTGCACATTTCAGAGTGAAAGTGTCTATGGCCTACGAACACCAAAATCTGACCCTGCCCTGCTAGAGGCCTGTGGTCCTGCCACATTCCATCCCAGAAAGAGCAGAGGAAAAGTGCTCCAAGTGGCTTACAGTGGTTGCAGAGAAACAACTGGTGAAAGAGATGGTAGGCTACAGAGAGCAGTCGGTGAGGGCCCAGCAGGGCCATATAAAAAGAGCAGCAGTTGGTTAGTTGTTCCGTAGAGCTGGAGAAGAGAGGGTTGTGTTACTGACTGACTGAAAAATCATCAGGTCCCAAGACAGCTGGCAGGGACTGGGGGAGCAAGAGAGCACCTGGCTGGCTGCTGGCTCTGAGTAAGAGCTGAGCCTAGAGAAGACTTCAGGATGACCCAGAGATGCTTCTGGATGGTTGTAAATTATGCCACTATTTGTACTTATACCCATTTGGCACTGTTGTAAAAGATTATACAAGGTACAAAGCAACGGAGAATTAGAAAGCCCATCCACATTTTAGCCAATAAAAATCTCTCTTAGGTTGCTTAATCTCCTGGTTTTAGGTTGTTTTCACTGTGTTGCTCAAGGGTGAGCTTACTCCTTTTGTAATCAGTGTTTAGCTACTGCATCTTGGAAGGAAGGAGTACCTCAGCCAACAGAAGAAGCCCTCCTATAGCGTAGGTACCATCTTCACTAAACTGCTACAGTGGCACTGTATAGTGTTTTAAATATAGTCACACCCTAAGACTTTTATTGTTCCTGAGGGCCATAGGATAGCCTTAATAGTTCCTTTGTCAATGCATCTAGTACTATCATTTGCCACTTGTACTTA
Organism: Podocnemis expansa; assembly: GCA_007922195.1. Taxonomy (NCBI): domain Eukaryota; kingdom Metazoa; phylum Chordata; order Testudines; family Podocnemididae; genus Podocnemis; species Podocnemis expansa. The sequence continues at coordinate 41,280,396 of ML681994.1, forward strand.
CATAGTTATTGCTAAATTGTTGTTTACTGTGCAGACTGATGGACTCTGGAGTGCATCAGCTTCTGTCACACTGGTGAGCATCAAGTCTAAAGATGTGTCTTCCTGCTAGTGGCAAAACACTTCAGGAATCTCTAAAATTTTTCAAAGCCTTTTGGCCAACAGAAATTCAAAATGAACAAAGAAAATGCTCTCTGCACAATATGTGACTACTTCATGACTTTGCTGGATGTTCCTTGGGTGCTAAATCAGCTGTGATACAAAACAAAACTACAGCGTCACCTAGAAATATTAAAGATGTTGCAGGCAATGAGGGAAATTCAGTGCTAATTTATCTATATTCTTTTTAAGGGTTTGGCAACACTACCTCAGATTAGACTGCCGGGGTCTGAACAGCAGTCAGCACCAAAGTGCTGCAGTGTAACTCCCCTATGTGGATGCTGCAGGCATAAATTGAAAATTCCTAGTAAGCATTAATGTAACCCTCTTCAAACAAGATTGCACTAAAATGAGCTAGGAAGCTGTTAGTTTGTGCACCAGAGTCCACAAAGGGGAGTTACAGCATAGCACTTGAGTGTGCACTGCTACTTACACTTCCTTAGTCTAAACATTGGGGCAGTTTAGACATAGCCTTTGTGTGAGAATTAGTATTGTTTTGTTAGTGTGACAGTAGCCATGAGAGTCACTGAGCTCATGGGTTTTTGACTGTGTTATTTATGACAGCTTAGAACTGTGGAAACATCTAAACGGTGTAATATGGAGCTGTAGGCATGCAAGACTATTATATCAATACATAGTGTTTGCATCTTTGTGTTCCTGGTTCACTGGGTGTGTTCTTGTGGAAGGAATCACAAGGGGGAAAGGGATTACTTAGACAGATAAACAAGTCTGTAGCAGTACCACTCCCAAACTGTCTGTGGTGTTTTTGATCAGGTTCAGAAAGGCGAGCGGACAAAGAAGAGAGAACTGTATAAGGACGCAGTCTGAGCTGACATTGTGGAAGCACAGTTTTTGTTACAAAGAACTGACAAACTTATGTACAGACCTACTAGGATCCCAAGTGATGACACCTGATGTGCTTGGGAGGCAGACACATGTGCTGGGATAAATACAGTGAATTGCAAAGAAATTGCAACATAGATCCCCAGACTAGAGGGAAAGTAGCTGTTTCTTCCCTGACAAAGTAACATGTAGGAGCCTGAAATGCTATGTCTACATCTGCAAAATTAGTTCAGACTCGTTAGTCCAAACTGAGAAGTTTGAGCTCAGTTCGAACTAACCCGAGGTTAGTTTGAACTAACAGCAAACTTTTTAGTTCAAACTGTGTGTCCTAGTTCAAACTAAAACTTAGTTTGAACTAGAATGCATGGTTAGTCCAAACTAAGCGGCTTAGTCAAATTTAGTAAGTTTGAACTAAGCCTTAGTCCTAGTCCACATTGTGCCTAGTTGGAACTAGAGTTTGAACTAAGTGCCTAAGTCTGGACTAAGTGCTGGTACTTATTAGTTGAAACTAAGTTTTCCCTAGTTTGAACTTAGAAATTTCTTAGGTTGAACTAGGGAGAGCCTAGTGTGGCCATGGGCTAAAATTAGTCCAGACTAATTTGCCAGTGCAGAAATAGCCAAAAAGTACCAAAGGCACAGTTAGTTACCTCAGAACTTTGACGTAGATGTCTTCTGTTCCTCCTGTACGATGGATCTTCAGTATACATATGATCTCATTAGCATCAGTAAGGAAGTAAAAGATTGCAGTAATTCCATATTTGAACAGACTATTTTGAGCTGTGTCATGTCAAGCATTAATAGCAGTATGACCTGTTCAGCATTTATTCCAGCACCTACAGATGATGGTCAGGAAATCCAAGAGTCTCCTGTCTCCTAGTAAGGAGATGGCTAATTTGGGAATGTGTTTCAGTTCACTTGAAGGAAAGATCTTTTCATCTGCAATGAAAATGAACAAAACAAAAGAAAACTTGTCTATGGCAGACCAAATTATTTGTGCCAAGAGAGAAACTGTTGCTCCTGGGGGTTTTGATTGAGGTCATGCATTTGAACAGGTTGTACTCAGGAAAATGTGTAACTCTTGTCATGGATGGTGGCACCATCTGTTGTGCTTAGAAGGGATATTCATGTAAGGGACCTGGGGAATGGTGGCTTGTGGCCTAATTGTTAACAATGGGACAGCAGAGGATGTGAGGCAACCAGGACAATGAAAATCCCCCCTCATCCCCTAAGACTACCACCTACAGGACTGAACTCTGTCAAGTAGAGCATACAGCTCAGTCCCCAGAATGATCTGACAGAGAGATGGACCACATGGGGCATCCTCAGTACTAGACATTTTCCCCCTATACAGCAAGGTTACCCTTGCACCTACCTACTATATTGACCCCTTGAGACATGTTAGGAACTACTGTGTGTACCTTGTATCCAAACCAGCTAGAAAGCTTGTTTACCGGGCATTTTCACCTCACTATTTTGCTAGAATTTGAGCCATTTAATTGAGGACTTATCAGAAACACACCAGATGCTAGAGACTTAGTACTACAATGCTTGCTTCTGAGCTCCTGATACACCCAACCTACTGTAAAGACAATACATACTGTGTTACATGCAGCCGTGAGCCCAGTTGTGTGTGTAGTGCTTGTTAAAGTACAGGAAATCTATTGCCTGCATGGAGCAGGACAAAGTTATGGGAGGATTTGAGATAATAGCTTTTAAAGAAGCAGTCTCTGCACTGTTTCTCCTGGTGGCTTTGTTTGGTTTATTTTCTGTAATCTAAAATAAACATATTTTGTTCTTGGGCTATAGAAAATAAAACACATTCCTTCAGGATCTGTGCCACTGTACACAATTCTAATTACTGACTTGAATTAATAAGTCTAGATTACTTAAAAAAATAGTTTCAATGGAATTTTGTTCCTTTCAGTGAGCTGTTCATTTACTGTGCTGCTTTATGGCTACCTTCTCCCCCTCGCCCTCCGCCCCCCATGGTCTGGGATCATTACATGGTGCTAGGATTTGTTTCTCCTCAAAACAGCATACCAAAGTTATTGTCAAGGCTACAACACTAGTGATTAAAAGTTAGCATTTATTCAGACTTCCTGATCCATGGTTCATGACTATATGGTCATGACTAAGCTTCCTTTCTTTACATGTGTTGTATTTCTAAATGGCATTCTAAGTGACTGTCAGTGGCACAGTCTCTAAAACAGAAATAGGAGTTTCTGTTATGTTCAAGAGACTTGGTAAAAAACATCATAGTAATCCTGTTGTTACTTGAATTATGACAAACAGATGAGCACAAAGAATGAAAAACTGAATACAAATCAATCATTTACCTCATCTTAAGTAAAAAAAAATATAATTAACTTTTAAACAAAATCAGCAGAATTCTCTTAAGTTTCAGTCTTGCCAGTATAAACCACTGAAGGAGATTATGTCCATTGTTGGATATTCAGAGCTTTGGGTCTTATTTCTAATGCCTAAGCACAGGAAAATGACTTGAGCATATAGTATAAGCTGTAATTTAGACACTCCTTTAACAGTCTGTCAAGTCCTTAACTTCAGTTTAGTATTTGTTAGGTTAATGATCCATTGAGTTTCTGTAGAGGAGGCTGTTGGGCTAATGACTTATGAGTTTCTATGTGGTAAATTTCAAGACATGTTCTGTTTACTTTTACAGAAGGTATTGCTGTCTTTCTAACCACTGGCTGTAGTTTGTAGAAGTGTTTTAGAAGAGGGAACAATCCATTTAGAAAGCTGGCAGACTGATGTAGAAAAACTACTAGATTACTGGGATTCTTCCAAATTGATTATTTGCAGAGCCATGTATGTGTAAAGTCCAGTATACCCTTGGGAAATAATGTAAAATAGATTAGGAGATTACACGTGAGAATTGGTTTTCACTGGTCCTATTATTAATCTTTTTCTAAAATGAGTTTTTCATTAAGACTTCCCATTGAGCACTCAGACACTACCTTCCTGATCAATAAAAGAATTAATTCAAAAAAAAAAAAAAAAAAAAAAAAAAGCCTTTGAAAGTGATGTCCAGGAAACTGGCAGTTGGTGCCAAGGTACTATGAACAGTTTTAAAAATTAGTTTGTTCTTGTAAGAAAAGCAGATGGCAGTGAGTTTTCATGAATACACAACCAGGAAATGAAAAGAAAACAAATCTTTATGCTATATATGTAGCTTGGTTGCTCAATACTTCACATATTGAACTCAGTATATTGTCATATACACCAAGTATATTGTTAGTGGCTTTTTAAAATATGGGATTTTTACCAGAAACAATGTAATATATATTTGTAAAGGGACAGCCTGGGCACCCCCAGAGGAGGCAAAATAGCCACGGGGCAGCCATCCATCAAGGTGATGACAAAGGGATGGGGCAGGAGATAGAAAAGCCAGGCCAGGGAGCTCAGTCCAGCCCTAGCCACTGAAGAGGAAGGATGGCTCCCTCCTGGTTCCTCAGCCCCGGCCGGTCTTCCCACAGAGGGAAACTGCGCCTACCCACAGACCTCCATCCCAGTACCCGGATGGCTGGTGTGGGCCTCCTATGGCTGGTGCCCTGGGGGAGGAGCCAGCTCTGCTTGGGGATGACAGACTGGGGGGATAGCTGGAATCCCAGAACCCCAAATGTTTCCTGGAAGGTCCAAACTGCTGTGAACTGGCCCCACCATCTTTGTGTGATTTGGATGAACTGCTCCTCGGTCAGCCAGAAGCTAACCTCCCTGGGGGGCAGGACCTGGAGGAGCTGCCCCTTGTGCCAGACCATGTGGAGCTTCTAGAGTAACCCCTCCAGAAGAGATGGAGGTCGTGCCAGAGCTTCCCGATCTATCAGCGCCAGATGAAATGGAGGGCTTCTACTCATTGCCCCTGAGCGACTACCCCAAGGACACAGTTGAAGGGGCGGAACAGGTACAGCGGGGAGAAGGGGAAGGCAGAAGTCGAGGGGAAATATACCCCACACCGGGGTCAGTGTGTTGTGGCTGGATCCCCGCTGACCCCATATTCGAATGCCCGGCATCTCTTCGGGCCCTAGGCTGGGACACAGTGGAGTAGAGTGGGTCTGTGTCCCCCTCCTTCTTCCCCCTTTTCCCCAGATGGCATCCCCATCGTATACCCTGCATGGTTTACCACTTGTTCCTAAAGACCTGAGTGTCAAGTACCCTATATAAAAGACATTTGACTTATGGCGGAGTACCTTATCCCTGCGTTGTAGACTGTACTGTTATTTTTCCCAAACCCCTTCCTTCCCCTGAAAGGGACTGCCAAATTTAAAAACTAGTTTGGGCTACCTGCAGCCAGTGTCCCACCTGCCCTTGAGTGAGGCCAGGGGAACCTTGGCACAATATTATAACACATCAACCAATTGTCATTGCTAGTTATGCTGCTCCCATTCTGATGCTCTTGCAGAGATTCATACAGTGCCCCAATAAAGTCTCTGGAGCTCCAGTTAGGTGCAGGAGCCCACACTAGTGGATCTGATTGTGGTATCAAAGTTTTTATTTAGTTCTTAACAAGACAGAACTGGATGCAACACTGCTGTTCAGGAGACTTTGGTATTAAAGGGCTAGCTCTTTTTTGAGTGAGTGTGTGCTCAATATGGTGTCTCAACTAGAGATTTTAGCCAGCAGTGCCTGGAAGTCCCTGCCTGCACACAGCTCCTCCTCATGCTCCATTGTGAGGACATCTGTGCAGACATGAACCTGCCACTATTCCAGTTTTCTTTCATCTGAACTGGCCTCAAGATGGTTCAGATAAAGTTTTACTTGTGGTTTTAGTTGATATTTTTTAAATTTTTACTTATTTGATTTCAATTTCATTCCCACCCCCTTTTTTTTGTTTGATTTCATGGCAACACTTGTGCTTTCAGGAGGTTCCCTTCCTTCACCTGCTCCCCTCTTCCCCCAAAACAACATTTTTCTTCTTCATTTACAGCTGTATTTGAAAGTCCCACATCCTGTCTACATCCAAGATCTTCAGGGGCTTTAATCACAAAGCTCACAAACTAAGAGGGAACAGGCTGAAGCTCCTCCTAATAGCACTTGCTGACACCAGTGGGGTTCAAATTTCTTCCCCTCTGTATCCAATGCATTAGCCTCGGCTTCTCAGGCTCCATCTGTTCCTTTTATCTCAGCAAGTAAAGACCATGAGGTTGCTTCAAAATCAAAGCATTTTGAGGACACAAGACATCCTTCCCTGGAGAGACACCAGAGGAAGATGAGGAAGTAACCACCTCAGATTGGAACTTAAAGAGACTTTGTAACTTGATTCAAATCCTGCTGAGGCCTTCTGTGGACCTAATACCTAGGCTCATGAAACCCCCTCAGCTCATGTAGGAGGAGTTTTTCAGCAAACAGTGGTTGACTCCTATGCTGATTCCAGAAGAAAGGCCCTCTACATACATGAAGGCTTCTAAAAGCAAGGACTCCTCTCAAAGCCAGCATCAACAATGGTGCCTTACTTCTTGGTTCAGAGCACAAGAGCCATTTCAGTAGTACCTCAACTCAGTCCCAGGCTTTGTACTCCTCAGCTCATATTTCTGCAGGGTGCATGGACCACACCTCTGTACCATGTGCAGTGCTTTGCCAGGCTATAATGAAGCAGTTCTTGGGCTCCCAGTATTAATCATATTCCTGCCACATGAAGACCTACAAGTCTCAGATGAATCATAGAATCATAGAATATTAGGAATGGAAAGGACCTCATTAGGTCATCTAGTCCAAGCCCCTGCTAAGAGCAAGACTACTCCCACTAAATCATCCTAGCCAGGATTTTGTCTAACCAGACTTTAAAAGTTTCCAAAGAGGGAGATGCCACCTCCTCCCTAAGTAACCTATTCCAGTGCTTCACCACTCTCTTAGGGAGGATGTTTTTCCTAATATCCAACTCGGACCTCCACAACTGCAACTTGAAACCATTGCTCCTTGTTCTGTCCTCTCTCACCACTGAGAATAGCTTAGCTCACTCCTCTTTGGTTGAATCAGACTCTTCCACTGAGAGGAACCTTCTCTAGTACTGTCCTACCCATTGGAGCTGGAGCCTCCATCTATGCCACTATACCCTAGTACAGTCTCCCACCCACTGATAACTTGACTTTGTGCCCCTCCTTTGGCTGCAGTACCAACACAAGCCCTAGCATCGATGTTACGGGTTTCCCCCTCTGGACATTGCAGAACATATGTCATCAGATTTGGATATCTTTTCCAGTCCTTTTGGATATGTTTCCAGATGAGGAAACTCAGTCCACAATCAGTAAGTGCCTCTGGCCACAGCAGCATGGGATCATACCCACTTCCTCTATGAACCACGCCAGTGGGCATTTTGGAATCCATGAGCCTTTGCAGCAATGATTATGAGGTGCCTGTCTTCGAAAGGCAACATACTGAGCAACCTGTTCCAGTACCACAGTAGTAGCTGGCACTGCAGCACCATCTGGTCCTACAGGACTCTATCTCAAGTGTGGACTCCAGCTAAACATGAGTTGGTAAGTTTAGGAAGAGACACTGCTATCACTCATTCACAAAAGAGACTGCCACATCCTCTCTGCCAACTTATGGCAACAATTTCAGATCCCAATATGATCTAACTCAAAGAACAATGGAGTCGCTCCATGCTTAAGGAGATTGGGGATATTCAGCACATCCTGGTGGATGTTTTACACTCTGCCCACACCCCACAAAGTAAAATTGCTCTGTCCATCAAGGAGGTGCTCCTGTCTCCTTCCTACACAATTTGGCAGAAACCTGCCACTATCCCACCCACCTGCATAGGCAAAATAAAAAAATCACTACAATCTAGGAAAGGGCTTAGATCAGTGAGTCCCAACCTGTGACCCAAAAGGGCTTTCAAAATGGTCCATAGCTCCCTTCCTGCTGACTGCAGAAGGGAACTGCTGCTTAAGGAACCAAGTAGAATGTGTTTCTACAGAGCTAAGCAGCTGTTGCAGGCTCCTTGTTGCAGCCAAGGTGATTGAAGATCAGTGCTTCCATTCCTCTAGCATGGCAAAGTATTCCTCCTTCATCCATAGGCACTGGCATCCCTGCTGGAGTCAGAAGGAGGAGAGACCAGTGCACCCCTCCCACAGCTCCAGCAGACAATAAAGCCTCTGCTTAGGTTATCTAGGGCCTGGAATCCCTGGAGGAAACTGAGGGAGGAGAGCACTGATCTTTCATACCCCTGGCTGCAGAAGGGAGCTACTGCCTAGGGACCTAGATGGGTTGCATATGTTTACAGAATGTACGTGGTTTCCCTGTTGCAGCCAGGGAAATGGAAGATCAGCAAAGGGTTGGAGACTGGTGGCCCTCCTGCACTGTAAAACTAATATCTGTGGCCCTTGAGCCAGAAAGGCTGGGAAGCACTGGCCTGGATTATTTATTCTTTCACTCTTCCAATTCTTTGGTATAGATTCCATCAATAAAAAGTCATAGCAAATTGGTGACAAGAGTACTCCCCTGCCTTTTGAATTCAAACAATTGAACTTGCTGGAGCAAAAGTTATTCTTCAGCTGTTCTATAGTAAATGGTAGTGAACTAACATGATTTATTGGCTAAATATGACTTTATGAATATGCAAAATGTACTCACATTATTGATCACTTGCTACGGGACAAAAGAGAACAATTTCCATCTCTTATTTCAGAGGGACAAACAGTTGTTAAGACTTCTCTGTGTATCACCCTCAGCACGACTGACAGTCTCATATTCTCTGACAACTGCACTCATCATGAATGGAGCCTCCAGGTTGCAAGCATGTGGCCTCCTCAAAGAGGTTTAGAACTCTGTAGAAAGGATCAAAAATCCTTTGTGGTACTACTGACACCACATTCCACAACTTGAAAGACCCAAGGGCAACTCTGCAATCCACATGAAATGGATGGCTGTTCAATAAATCCCAGAGAGTTTAGCATTCCAGACTGATTCAAGTATTGTGTTTACACAAGGTCTGCAGAGCCCTCCAAAAAGACGCACAAGGCAAAGGCATCTTGAATAGAGAACACCTAAGAAAGAACCCTCTTCAAACGTCACATCTCAATCAGCCACTTTGATCAAAAAGCAGTTTTGACATCTTGATTGCTTGTCATAAAACAATCCCTTCTCTAGATTTCTAATTCTGAGAAATCTCCATGCTCACTGTTAAGGGATTATCTGTCCCATTGTCTATTAGCCTGAGAGAACACTGCATCAAAAAACTGGATCCCAGAGGTGATTTCAACAAGATGCTTGTGATGGTGTTTGGATTAGAGGGACCATTTATTATATTATTTCATATCAATATGTCAAAATTATAACAAACCATATGAGATGACATCAAGGGCGTCGCAGGCGCCAGGCACACAGGGCCCATGCCCTGAATCCCGGTGCCAGTGCCCTGGGTCTGGCGGGGCCCCACCTCTCCCAATCTGGACGGAGATCCAGGTCCCAGCCGGCCGCGGCTGCAGCTGCCACTCCAGCTGGGATCTGGGCCCAGCTGCCCATGTCTGCGGCGGCCACTCCCGTCCCCATCCGGGGGTGTGGCCTGCAGCCAGGGAGCATGGCCTCTGGGTAGGGGCTGGGGCTGGGGCTGGGCCGGTGCCCCCGGTCCTTTCCTGGAGCAGCAACACTCCTGGATGACATATTAAGGTCCATTAGAGAGCTTATAATTTTCTAAGAATGATTATGGTACTTATTTGTGTATTTCAGATCTGTATTAGAAGTTATGAATACATTTGATATATCTGTATTAGAAGTCGTGATGTGTTTCTGGGAGACATCCCAGGCACGATGGCTGCAGCAGTTGTCTGTCTTATGGCCCAATAAAGAAACTCACAGGTACAATGGACCCAGGGATTCACCAGCACTTGCCCATGTGACTCTGGACTCCATTTTATTTCTGTAAAATTCCACAAACAGTATGGAAAAGGCCAGAGGACATAAAAAGACAACTACAGCATCATCATCTAGTCTTCAGTCTTCTTCAGTTGTTATCAGTTCTCTTCAGGCTTCAGTTCAGTATTCAGTTAACAGTTACCTCTGGATCTAGCCATTTACAACTGAAGCTGTGAAATGAAGGACTGAGACCTGTTAGGTACAGGCTGTCCTAGAGGGGTGGGGGGCACAGAGGCAACTTGCCCCAGGGCCCCATCAAGGAGGGGGCCCCCTGCCTTGGCAGGATGCATATTTCTAATTGTTGATGCCCATTCTAAATGGCTGTGGCCTGGTAACAGGGCTTGCAGGGAACAAAATATAAATGTCCTGGTGGCAGGTGCAGCTGGGCTGGCTGCCATCTGAGCTCACCTGCAATATGCCACAGTACATAAATGTATGAGTTGTATGTATGGAACAAAGAGGGGGGCCCCTCACATCAAATCTGCCCCAGGCCCCCTAAGTCCTCTGGAGCACCCTGATGGATATACACCAGAGGAACTACACTAGCCTGCAAACTGAATTCTACTGGAAACTTAATGAATATGGACTTGTGCATATCTTTTTCCATTAACCCTTTAGCAATTTTCTTAGAGTTTGTTTCCTTCTTTGTATAATAAATCTTTAGTTTTAGTTAATAAAGGTTTGACTGGCAGTGTGGTAATTTGGAAAAGACCCAAACTTATATTGATCGGCAATGTAACTAATCCTTTGGGGTCAGAACAATCCTTTGATAAAGAACATGGATTTTTAAGTAACTTGCTTTACTAAACCCAGTGACTAGTTGGAAACCAGTGGCTGAAATGTGGTAAAGGGGGCAGTTTATGTTTTGCTGTAGCTTCTTGATAACTAGTGTGGGGAATGGTTTGTGACTGATAGACAAGTCTGACATCAGTGTCACCTATTAGTACTGAAAGAATCAGCTCTCCCTTTTGCAGCCTGCATTGGTTTTTGGCATTGTCAGGTGACTACCCCAGGCTGGCAGAATCATAATCCCCTATTCTCTCTCAGCTACTCCTCTTTTTGATCTCTCTTTAGGGCACTTTCTCACTAGATTCTCTTGAGGTAGGAGGTTCAATCTCTCCTGTTGCTGGGGCAACTGATAAACTTTCCCCACATTCATGAAAAGAAGTTTGTATATTAGGTACTTTCTGGTGCCCAAAAAGAAGAGAGAATGAGGACCAATCCTGAATATCAGGGCTCTGAATACCTTTTTCTTCTCTCAGTATTTCAGGATGATCACTCTAGCTATGATAAGCCAATCCTTGTATCCCAAGGACTGGTTTGTTACCCTCATCCTCCAGAATGTGAAATTTCATATAGCTATGCACATATCGCATATATGCTTCCCATGATTCATTACTGGCACTGAGCATTACCAATACCTTGTTCTGTGTTTCAGATGTTTGACTGCCTCAAAGGTCTTAACAGTTATCTGTTGTAGTGGGTCACCTGTACCAATGGAGGGATCACAAACTTACCCTATTTCAGTGACTGACTTTTCAAGGGTCATTCGCTTCCTAAGGTTCCATCAGCCACCAACTAGACCCTTGCCCTCTTTCACTTACTTGGTCTTCATTTGAAGCAAGGCAAGTCCACTTTATCCCCAGTGTGCCACATAGAATTTATTAGAGGCACTCTAGACTCCTCAACCACCAAAGCCTATCTTCATGAGAACAGGTTCACAATGATGTCCAGCAGGATTACCACACTGGAACAGACCCCTCAGTCCACAGCAAAGTCCTGCCACCTGCTATTATGCAACGTTTGCCTATACTTTTGTGACCCCTCACTCAAGGCTGCACCTCTGTTGTCTTCAGGAATGGATCAGGATTGCTTATAATATAGAGAGCCTTGTGAAGGGAGCTATTTAGCTTCCAAAATTTCAGATCTTCTTAAACCTGTAGAAGAATCCTCATGAGATATAGGAGTTCTGTTCTAATCCTCCCCCCCCCCATCAAGCATCATCACTGTGGAGGTCTCTTGACTGGGTTTGGGTTCTTACCTCCAGGGGACCACTTCCCAAGTCACATGGATTCCTCAGCAGGTATCCCTTCATATCAGTGGCTGTGAAATCAGGACAGTTGCTTACACACATTAGCACTTCAATCCCAGCATTGATGATGGTTGGCAACAGGGAGGTGACATACTGTATAAACTACCCGGGGGGGGGGGACAAGATCTCAGTCTGCATGTGCAGAGGCATAGGACTCTGGTATTGGTGCATACCCCCTTCAAACAGATGTCTCAGCTGTCTACCATTTGGTTTTGTGGAACACATTAGCAGATTCCCTCAACAGACACTTCCACCAGGACTACTAGTGGGAACTTGATGACTCAGTCTTCCATAGAATCTTCCAGTCCTGGGGCCTTCCAGAAGTGAATCTTTTTACATCATCCCCTAATGAAAAATGCTGCCATGCTGCTTCCCCTCAACAGGAGAGTACAGTGACAACTCTGTGGGGGATGTCTTCCTTGTCACTTAGCCTCATGCTCCTCTGTGCTCTTCCTCTGGTACCTCTCATATTTAAGATGCTCAAACTGAAGTGATCTTCAGAGTTCTGGTCTGGCCACAAGTATGATTCACATTTCTCTCCAACTCCCTGTGACAGTCCAGGATGTCCGGGCCCAGCACTTGGGACAATATCCTACCTTCCCTCCATTTAAAGCCTGTCTCCTAGGTGATTCTCAGGAATATAAATTGACTGTTTTCCTGAGGTGCAGACTGTCCTCCTGGGTAGCAGGAAACCTGCCATGAGGAAGAGTTGCCTTCAAAAGCAGAATTTTCTAGCTTTGCTATGCTAGGTGTTCTGTACTGAATTAGCTGCTGGGTCTAACGACTTTAGGTTTATTGCTGAGCTCAGTCAGGGTTCAGCTAGTGTCCATCATGGCATTCCACCCTCCTATACAGGAATTTTCCATTTTTGACCACTGTACCACCATCAGCTTCCTCAAAGTTCCATCTACTTTGTTGTCTCATGTCAAGGACATGAGTCCCTCCTTGGGACTTTTACCTTCTCCTTAACACCTTGAGGAACTCACCACGTGAACCTTTCACTACTTTGTTCTTCTACTAGTCTTTGACTTCCTTCCTAGTGGCCATAAAGATCACTAGAATGATGAGTGAACAAGGGGCATTCATAACTGACACTCCCACCACCTTGTGTCATGAAAAAGGGATCTTGCATGCCTCACTTCCAGAGCAAAGTTTCTTTTGATATTCATATCAAATGTATTCAACTTCCATATTTTTATGCTAAACTTCACTCTTCAGGAAGGAGTCATGTCTCCACACTTTATATGAAAGACAAGCATTCATCTTTTACCTTGGCAGAACTCATATTTTCAGGATTTCCTGTGGGCTCTGTATTTTCTTTGCTGAAGGGATGAAAGGAAACTGAATCTCCACTCAAAAACTCTCTAATTGTATTCTAGCTTCCTATAAAGCTTCTGGAGTGCATTCCTATCTGAAACATTACTCATTCAACCAGGCCTCAGTCCACTTTCATAACCCTTCCCAAGGATATTCTGTTCAGACACATTTTCTAAGCTCTACAATCTTATCCCTGCTTCCAGTTCAGACACAGCTTTTTGGTCATATTGTCCACAGTACTGTACTTAGATATGCCTCCTCAGCACCTGCTTTCACTTTAATATACTGTGTGGGAGTCTCCTACAGTGGAACACTCATAGGGGCAAAACATCGTGAGCTCAAGTTTCTGTATAGTTAAGTAACCCTTTCAATGATTATTTGTCAAAAGAAGAAGCAATTTTCCTTTCAAAAGTCAATAACAATATCCATCTATAATCCAATCAGCTTTTAAAATTCATTATATTCAATACATGCCATGCTTTCTTCTTTGGGTGTTTCTCTTGAAGGACTGTATTCACTTTTGATACAATAAGGAATACTGCTTATTCTACTATATATTGAAACTGTACAACAAGGCTGGTTGAACGTATTCTAAGTGTATTTTTAACACATTTTAAAATGTACAAGGAGTCTGGTGGCACTTTTAAAGACTATCAAATTTATGGAAGAGAATCTTACTATCCCACAAACGATCATGTGATAAATAAGTTTGTTAGTCTTTAAAAGTGCCACCAGATGCCTTGTTTGTTTTGCTGGACTCAACTAACATGGCTACCCCTTTGGAATCCTAAAAATATGTTCCTTCCATGGAAATTTTTTATTTTGAAAATTCAAAACACCTGCAAACTGAAATATTTTGTCCCAAACCCATAATATTTTGCTTCAGAAATGCTGCTGAAGTGCTTCATGCTTCCATTCTCCTTTATGGCTGAACTTACAAGCCACACTACATCTTCAGTGATGCCCTTCTCATAGGGATTCCCTTCCGCTCTCCAGGAATGGAGATCATGGAGGTTGTAGTCTGACCAGGAAGCACTGCCAACTGACATGCATCTGACAAAATGAGTTGGACTGGGAGCCCACAAAAGCATATGTCCGAAGAAATCTGTTAGTCTATAAAGTGCCAGAGGACTCTCATTGTTTGTTGAATAGTTAGTGCAATTTACCTTTGGATCAACTTTCCTAGTGCTTCTGGCTCTTAAGACTAACAGATTTATTTATCGCATGAGCTTTCACGGGAGAAAATCCAATTTCTTCAAAGATCAAGATTGCATGATTTTCTAAAAGATACGCTCTAGTTCAAACAGGAAAGTATTAGGAAGTCCTATGGGCTATATTATACAGGAAGTCAGATCAGAGGATTACAGTGGTTGCTCTGGTCTTAGAATTTATGGAAAAATTTATTTTCACCTGCCCCTTACTGAAGACTGCCCTCTGCATACACATTCACACATCAGCTAGTGGCCAAAACCAAGGGGCAATGGAGTCAAGCCTTTGCCCTCTCTTCATCCCATCCAGCCAACCCTTTTCACCCTATATGCAAGGAAGCCATGCAGAGATATGAGGGGCATGAGTGGCCACATTACAGCCAGCTATGATCTAGCCTCAGCTAATCCATACAACAAACATTCTTTCCACAGATAATTATAATACAGAAGGGGTGTGTGTATTTGTACTTGTGTTACATTTACAATATCTGAAAAACCCAGAGATAAAAAACAAAAAAAAGCATGCCTGGATTTTTAACCCCCTGCTGAATTTTGTTACAATTCTTGATTTGACTAAGGCTCCCTGAAGTAGAATACCTACATACCAGCCTTCTGATGATCCGTTTTGCCATTGTGGAGCTGAGTTGCTTTGCTACCATTTATTAATGTTTGAATTTGCTTTTCTGCCTTTCTTTTTGGAAGCTGCATGTGGAGCCTTAAGGGCTGTATTCAATCCCCTTTTAGGAAATGGGCAATCCATGTGGAACAAATGATTTCAGAAAGCAAAGAAATCTAGGAAAAAAGCTTTCTGACATGTTTAAAGTTAAAATGTACACGAGCGTCTGTCATGTGTTAGCATGTGTCCTGGTTTTGCATGTTTCTTTATTAGCATGTGTCATGTGTCAGCATGTTTCATGGTTTTCCCATACAAAATAAAAATAAAACAAAACAAAAAGAAGCCAAAAGTTATTGTGTGTATTTGTAAATATGGTTGGTAGTGAAAGTGAAGGTTCTAACAGATGGACTATTCAATGGGACTCAGACTCCCAACAAGATTCATTGTCTGTTTTACTGAAAGCTTGAAAGTACTGATAGCTTTTTATGACAAGGTAATAAGCCTTATGGATAGAGGGGAAGTTGTAGATGTGGTATATCTAGACTTCAGTTAGGCTTCTTACACAGTATTGTATCACCTCATTAACAAATTAAGGAAGTACAATCTAGATGGAGCTACTGTTAAATGGGTGCATAACTGGTTGGATAACTGCTCCCAGAGAGTAGTTAGCAATGGTTCACTATCATGCTGGAAGGGCATAATGAGTGAGGTACTGCAGGGATCAGTTCTGGGTCCTGTTCTAGTCAATATTTTCCTCAATGATTTTGATAATGGCATACAGAATACATTTATAAAGTTTGCTTCATGATATCAAGATGGGATGGGCTGCCAATGCTTTGGAGGATAGGACCACAATTCAAAATTATTTGGATGAACTGGAGAAATGTTCTGAGATAATCAGAATGAAATTCAATAAAGACAAATACAAAATAATCCACATAAGAAAGATCGATCAATTGCACACATACAAAATGGTCAATCACTGCCTAGGAAGGAGTATTACAGAAAAGGATCTGGGTATCATAGTGAACCGCAAGCTAAATATGTGTCAACAGTGTCAAAAAAGCAAATATCATTTTGGGATGTATTAACAGGGGTATTATGGGTAAGACACAAGAAGTGAGTCTTCTACTCTACTCCATGTTGATTATGCCTCAGCTGGAATATTGTGTCCAGTTCTGACTACCTCATTTCAGGAAAAATGTAAACAAATTGGAGAAGAGCAAGGAAAATGATTAATCAAAGTAATGAAGGCTCCTTGTCCCCTCTCTGCTACTGTACGGCTCTATAGGGTCAAGCAGAATCTCATCGCTTAGTTTGTGGACACCTTGAACACTGCCTAACCTGGCAAAACTCACTGTTTATGGAAATATTATTTCTGTGAAAAGAACTGTAGACAAAAATCAGGTGTTAGTTTAACAGTTAGAGTTCTGTGAGTTTGATGCCACATCTGAGTATTACTCTATGCACACATGATGTTAGTACACTGTACCTGATTCCTGCATTGTCAGATGTTAGCATGAAATTAATCAGAAAGCACCCTTAAGTTGTCGGACAGGGTAAGAGAAATTGAGGCTCATGTGGAAAATATTCCAGATGTTTTAACATTAAAGTAATAGTTCACATTTTCTGCCATTCTTTCACTGTTTAAACTAGCTCTAAAAATGTGCATGGTACCTAATTTATAATAAGCAAGTCAATTAAACTGGAACCTCTGTAAAGCATCTGTTTTTGAAGAAGTGCAGTACTGTTAAATAGGGTGGGTTCTGTTTGTTTGCTTTTCTCCTAGAGGCAATTTCAATTTTTCAGCAGAAATGTAAAAAATAAACCCTAAAATTTTAACGTGGAACAGTTGCCGTAATACTTCATGGTAGGTGCATCTGACAAAGTGGGTTGGACTGGGAGGCCACAAAAGCTTATGCCTGAAGAAATCCGTTAGTCTCTATGGTGCCACAGGACTTTCATTGTTTTGCTCTTATTGTTTTTTGTCGGACTCATACAGCTACCCATCTGGAACTAACTATTAAAAACGGCCACCTTATTTTCAATATTTTCAATTTTTTTTTAAACTTCACTGTGTAGCTATGGGATCTTGTTATACAAGAGGGATGTAGGAGTGGAATTCTTCCTCTGCCCGAATTTATTCTCTAGGCTCTGCCTAGATTGCAATAGTCATGCAGGAACCCACACTCAAGGGCTTTAGCAAAGCTTTAATTTAGGGTTTCTCAATCATGGAGCACATGTTGCTGAGGGGTGTCCAAAAAAGCCTGACTTCATTTTCATTGACTCCAATGCGAGTAGGAAGTTAGCTCATAAAGAAGAGATTCTTCTTTAAAAAAGAGAGAGCAATTGTGTCCGTGCATCCTTGCAGGTGGTGGAGGGGTAATTGTGTAATACTTACATGTGCACTTCCCTCTACTGATTGTGTAAGAGAGAGTGCAGCAGTAAATGTGAAAAATGATCTTGACCTCAGTATTATTGCACAACTTTCCCAGCATTACAGAACCAATAAATAGTTTTTAATCATTGTAACTATGTAACTTCATGACATTATCACAGAAGATCTTGACAAAAGAATGAGCTAAGATTGTCAAAAGAAACATGAACACATATCCTGAACTTTGAAAAATCAAGAAGAAATTCATTAGACAGTAGCACAGCTATGGGGAAAGAGGAAAAAGTACCATGAAAGTACAAAGTCATCTTTAAAATACAAAAGGAAATTAAAAGTCACGATTGCACTAAATATGAAATTCCTGATGGTGATTTTCAAAACCAGTTGCATTTATATAGCTTAGATGTCTATTTAGCTGCAGATGAAAATGATAGAACTAAACGCTTTGAAGTGTACTATAAAATTCACATGGAAAATAGCAATTGTGGCACTGATGTTGAATTTGAGCTGTCTTAAAAATTAGTGCTTCTGCCTTCTTTGGCTTTAGTAATGGTGAATATTTATTATGTTCAAAGTATCTTAAAGAACGTTTATCACATCAATAGTGAAAGACCCAAAGCTGCTTTTTTTATTTTTATTTTTATTTTTATTTTTATTTTTTTCCCCTACAAGAGACTGATTGAATTCACATACACAGGGGACAAATATTAAGTTTACTTCTGACAAATTTCACTTCCATGGTGTTCTATTATATAGTGTTATAAGCTGGAAATTAAATTGTAACAAAGAAGCTGTTCTGGGAAAATGCAGAGAATGATTCCTAAAAGCACATACTATAAGTATGCTAAACAAAGCAATGCATTAATAATGAACTGATTGGAATACAGATAACAAAGCAGTCTTATGTCATGGCAAATGTGTGTACATGCTGCCATCTAGTGTTTGTAAGATCAAATGGTGGTACATTGTCAGGAGAACATATATATGATGTTTGTCAAAATTTAGGTGTGGCATCATTTTCATCAGTCCGTTTAATAGGTATATATCACTACCTTGTTATTCCATGAAAGTAAAAAGTCTTGGAATTTGAATTTGTTTTATCCTTCAAAAATACTGTGAACAGTACTTGTACACAGTTATGTACATTGTTATAATTCCCATAATAAAAACGCCCAGTAAAAATCTGGTGGCTTTTCACCTAGAAATCTGCCCTACAACTTGGGCCTTCACGCTATGACAAACTGAATGTTCTTCATCTTACACATCATCACCATCAATAAAGGATGTGCAGTCCTTCACTTATACTTCTGCGATTCTTGGTCTGTAATTTGCAATGGTCCAGTGATACCATAATCCATTGATAACTACCTGGAAATAATTACACTGATACACAATATGGAACAAAATCCACTGCTCTTATTAGTGTTGGCTGTGCAGGGCTAACTGGATCAAAGCAGGAATGTTTATTCTCTGTTATGTAGGCCCAGGGCCATCTCCAGGGGGATGTGGGGCCTGGGTCCAATCAGCCTGTGTGGGGCCCCACACAACCCCCTGCACAGGGTGTGGGCTGCCCCTGCACTCACACCCCTGCCCTGAGCCATGGGCAGAGCGAGTCGGTTTGGGGGCTGGCCTCTGCTCTCTAGCCCTGCCTCTGGGCTGGCCTCCTCTCCCCAAGGGTGGAACAACTGGCCCAGGGGAGGGGCAAAAGAGTGAAGCCCAGTCTCCGGGCTGGCCTGCTGTACCCTTGAGCTGGCTGTTCCCCGCCCTGGGGACAGGGAAGAGCTGGCCTGGAGCAGAGGCCAGCTCTGCGCTACTGGCCCCCCGGCGGCAGGGACGTGGTGGGGGACAGTGCAGCCATGGGGGGGACAGCAGTGCGGGCCCCACGCTGCCCTGATCGCAGCAGGACAGTGCAGGGCCCAGGGAACCATGGGGCCCGTGGCATTCACCTCTCTTGCTCCCCCCACCCCCAATGATGGCTCTGTGTAGGCCCCCTCAGAGGTCTGGAGAGGCTTTCTCAGCTTCTAGCTTTGGAGGGCCCTGGCCATACAAAAACCAAAAAATAAGTCATATCAGTTAATAAAAAACTTAACAAGTGTCTAAATTTGAGGCTGCCTTTGAGTTTGACACTCAGGCCAAATAGCCCTCCTGTCCCACACTCACCCCGTTGGCTCTGTCAATATGTACATTGAGTCCTATGCTGACCTAATTTAGAGTACTAATCTAGTGAATTAAAAAGATGGTCATTGGTACAGTAATTTTTCAGAGGAAAATGTCACTTTATTGCATGATGGTACATCACC
This sequence comes from Podocnemis expansa, assembly GCA_007922195.1. Lineage (NCBI taxonomy): Eukaryota > Metazoa > Chordata > Testudines > Podocnemididae > Podocnemis > Podocnemis expansa. Next base: position 41,300,194 of record ML681994.1, read on the forward strand.
CTATCTAAAATTTTGACTCAAGAGTTGCTGATGTTTCTGACATCCTTGTGTTCAAACATATTTGAAATTCTGAGACTTGGGCTATCCCTTGCAATTTCTAAACAGAGTCTGCATTTAACGCTATTCACATGTGAACTTGTGAATTTGTCTAATTCCCATTCCAGCCTTTAAATATAATAACTTTGAGGAAAGACACAATGTAGCTCCCTTTGATATCTCTGGCTCTGTCTACACTAGCAAATTAGTCTGGATTAAGGAGGCTTAATCTGGACTAATTTGAGCCCTGTCTACACTAAGATTTGCCTAGTTCAAACTAATACAAAAAAATTGTAATTCTAACTAAGCAAAGTTTATTTCAAATTAGTTAGTTTGAATGGTAAATTTGAACTAACTGCTTATTTCAAATTTATTTTGAACTGTAATTCAAAGTAGCACGATGTAGGCATGCTACTTTGAACTAAATAAGTTTGAACTACCCGATAGTTTGAACTAAGCATAATTTTTTAGTTCAAACTAACTTTTAGTTTGAACTAGCTGCCCTTTTTAGTTTGAACTAAAAAAAATGCAGTTAGTTTGAACTAACTTCGAACTGCTTATTTCAGACCAAGCAAGTTCGAACTAAACAAGTAGATGTAGATGTAGCCCATATGTGAATTCTTGTTTTAAAATTACTCCTGTATTATGTGACCTCTTTACCTGCAAAATTGTGGGGGAGCTTCTGTAATTTTCTTCCAACTTCCTAGGGGATCCGCATCTGACAGTTTTAGGGAAGCCACAGACCATATCACAGTGCAATTACCAATAGTTGGCAATTGTAGATACAGTAATAAATAGAGTCCTTCACAGATACAAATATGTGGATCCACATCTGGTCTGCATCTGCAAGAAATGGTCTGCGGATATCTGTGTTGTATCCACGTATGTGAATATAATTTAGATATCCACAGATATCTGTATATTCACAAAGCTCTGCATGGATAAAAATATGTGGACCTTTATCCGCTCTGCATGCACAAAAAATGGTCTGCAGATATCCACATTGTTTCCACAGTTATCAGTGGATTTGCAGGGCTCTGGCAGTAAACTCACTTAATCAACAATATCCAAAGGTGTAGCCGTGTTAGTCTAGTTCGGTAAAACAATCAAAACCTTTAAATGTCAGATGACTCCTTGTTTGTTTGTTTTAATCAACAATGTCCTAGTATCATTTCCTATCTTGGTAGGATGTTCTTTCCTCCTGTACTCACTCTACAGATCTTGTTTAGAAAAGAAAAATGGAAAGAGACAAAGTAACTACTTTTTGGCACCTTACACCACATTTCATAGGACTATCCCCAACTTTCCTTGAATTATTTAACCCATAGACTGTATGAAAGCTTTTTTTTGGGGGGGGGGTCATGTTTTTCGGCCTTGGTCAAAGGCAGGAGAATTATTCCTTCTGTGGATAATGTCCTAATTTCATGCAGAATGAAAGTATGCTACCTACTGATTGAAATGAAACATATTGATTCAGATAGCTGTGTTTTTTAGCATGTGCTAGGATATTAACATGCAACACCCTATACAGATGGAATTGCATGCCATTTTCTAAACTAAATTTCAAGTTTATAAAAAAAAAAAGTATACATCTTTTTCATCTTCAAAATATGGGCCTGCTACAAAATGAACAAGCAGCCTTCAAAATATTATCAGCTGTTAAAAACAAAATGAATAATTAAAGTCATATTTCAAAAAATGTGTATTGGGAAGCAAGACTAGAATGCAATGTTTTCCTGCTAGAGGGAAAAATAAGCTAATGCACAAGTACAATATACTCCATGATTTCTATCAAAGACTAGTCTATTTGTTTTCCAGCATATTTTGCTGGTACCATTGGTATCAAAATAATTGCCACTTTTTGTGTTATTTTCTAGGGACAACATTTGACAGAATCCTGAAAGCTTAGTTTGAATTAGTAAGACCTGTCAGTTAGTCCAAACTAAGCCCTTAGTTCAATTCTTAGTTCGAACTAAGGATGGTATAGATCACGATTAAGCCTTAGTTTGAACTTCATAAATTCAAATTAAGGGCAGTTAGTTCTAATTAACAAAGTAGACTAATTCAACTTAATGTTAAGTTGAATAAATCCACTTTGTTAATTCAAACTAAACTCAAACTTATTAGTTCGAATTAACAAATTTGAACAAACTTTTCCTAGTGCAGATATTGCAACTGAGCGGCTGAGGATCATCAGGGAATAGGAACAGTCCAGCCATTTTCTCTGTTCCTTCACCATATCCCCTATCTGGAATGGTAGCTGTGTAATGCAGGGGTTGGTGATCTTTGCTGGCCCCCGTGCCAGCCCTACCCGCTGCATCCTTAGCAGGTGCTGGGGGCAGGACCAAAAGGGGGTGGGGCAAAGCCTCCAGGGCTCAGGGTTGGAGCCAGCACTCGCCCTTGCTGACAGTGGCGGGCAGTGTCTGGGGCTCAGGGCAGGCACCTGCCCCTGATGGCAGCAGTGGGTGACCGGTGGGGTCAATGCTGGCTCCCATCCCTGCTGGCAGTAACAGGTGGCCTCTGGGAGTTGGGGTTGGGGCTGCCTCCTGCTGGCAGCGGTGGCTCCAGGGTGGCCAACCCACCCCTCTCCCCTCTAACCCTTCCCAGGTGGGGATGGAGCCAACAGGGTCCAGGAGCTGCACACCAGTTTCTTTGTCCCTGCTGGTCACGCTCCCTACAAGGCCATGCAGCACTGAGGGAGTGAGGCCAGTGGGGGAGCCTGAGCGGTGCCATGTACTGCTCAGGCTCAGCTCCTGTGCCATTTTTGACACTGGTGACAGGGATTGCCAAGCCCTGGTGTAATCCTTCTATTGACGGTTAACCTGGTTGCATAGATACTATGGACCTGAGTGGTGGACATAGCCAGTTTCTTGACATTCACCCTCTTTTTATTATTATTTTCTTATTTGTTTCATCTTATCATGTTCTTATTCTTAACAGAGTTAAAAAGTCCTTCATACTCATTAATTTTCCTTATTTCAAAACTCATCCCTGATCTATATGGGCTAGTGTTGATGGCGAACAGTTTGCTATTATTAATACACTGTGTGTGAGTCACTGTTTCTTAGGATTTAGTGGATTAATTCTTCAGAATGTTTGATATGTTTAATCAGCTTGGTTCTTTTGGCAGAGCAAATACAGGTTGTAATTTTCACTTCCAATCTCTTTTATGTTATTCATCCTGAAAGTTCTCAAAATGAATCTGCAAAAACTTTGACAAACTGGAATATGTGATTTAGGTATAAGTGTCAGTTGAGATGTCCACTGGCATGTCAATATTATTTTTTTGTATGTGCAGTTTAACAACTACACAGGCCATTCTGTACCTCAATTTATGAAAACACCTCCATGAAGTACAGTCATATATAAGGTCATCATGTGAAACTTGGTAGAATAATTAACAAAATGTAATGGACAGTATGTTAAAGAAAAATGTTTTTTTCTTGTTTAAACTAGACATGGAAATGAGCCACAGAAAGTTTAATCTAGTTTCAGGATCAGAATCCCTCAAAATCTTGAGTTGTTTGGATTAGGAGTCTGTTTTCTAGTTCATAATCATCTCTAATTCAAATACATGATGTAATGCACTTGTTCACAGCTGTGATTTGGTCTCTAAGTGGCTGTTTTCTATATGTATTCAAAAAATTTAGTAACACTGTATTTTCCTCTCCTAGGAGACACTGTATGTTTTTCTTCACATGAGACTCATTTTGAAATATTTGGATAAAATGAGATGTTTGCGGAAACGATCAGCAGTATCATTCTTAGGAGTCCTTGTCATTTGTCTGCTGTTCATGAACTTGTACATTGAAGATGGTTACGTTTTGGTAAGTATCTTAGGTAGAGGAAATGGCTCATGGAACAAGCACAGAGTGAAAGTACCATGAGTACTCAGTCAAGTGAAAAACTGTCTGGGAGTGAAAATGACAGCTGCAATTCTCCTGGTTTAGTAGGTTCTTCCTAGGAGAGACGGCTGAAAATGATTCATAGTACAGATATATGAGAGAATACCATTCAAATCTTGATTTTTCTTACTATATAAGGAAAATACATCACAGTATTTCCCGCTATAAGGGACACTGTAGCTATTACAAGTTAGGTATCTAGCACTCTGTGGAGTCATACCTCTTGAATATTTTCCATTTAGTTGTGAAATTATCCCCATTCTGCGCACATTTGGATTTCCCTCATGTTGATTACTGAAAATTATTTATTCCTGAGGTAATCATGTAAGCTAAAAGACCTAGTTTCAGTCCCTGCTGACCCACCCAGGAATGTGGCATTCCTAATGTGACAGAAGATTCAATTAGACAATGGGTGTTAATCCTAAATTGTTTTAATATTCTTGTATGAATATTTATTTTTCTGTGTTTCATTTTGAGTCTCTGTCACTCCATGCATCCAATATTTTGGCTTTGGCAGTTTGAAAATTATAATGTTAATCTCTGGACTTTCATGGTGCATGTTGTAAGATTATGATTTAAGAGTAGTGTTTGCTAAAGCACTTGAGGTAATTGCGTCAATCACTAAAGTAGTGATGTGATGTAATTCTATAGTTTACACATTTGTGCTAGGTGTGAAAACTGTGCAAACGCCACTATTTAGGATCAAATGACTTCTGCAATATGTCATGGAGAGTTGGTCTGGGCTCTGTGAAGAGACAGAACTATTTAAGACTTAGATTTTGCACTCATATAGGTAAAACTAAGCATAAAAACGAATGGTCTATTGGCTGGGGTATTGGATTGGGAGTCGGAAGACCTGGGTCCACTTACCAGATCTGCCACTGACCTGCTATTACAAGTCATTTTGTTCCTCCGTATCTCTATTTCTCATCCCATACTTTGTCTTATCTATTAGAAAGGTGGGGGCAGGGACTACCTGTTACTATGAAGCTAGCACAGTGCAGTCCCCCCTCATTTTGGACCTGTGGTCAGTACTGCAATAAGATTAATTTATAATAAATAAGCATGTATAACTATTATCAATATTAGGACCATAGACATGACTAGGCAGTGTCCATTCACGTTAGAATTATGCTAAATTGAAATAGTGATTTTAAAAAGTTAACAAGTGATATTATCACATTATCACTGCTAACCAACTTTCAAGTAATCCAAAATGGTTTCTGGTATTCCACTCCACCTTTGACATCTAGCTTTCTTTAGTGACATCACTTGCACTGAGATTTTGTACAGTATCTTTTTAATTCATCATCTTTTATTTGTAACAAAATTTGACCTGGTTTATTTTTCCCCAGTGGCACTCTCCCAGATGCCTCCATTATTTTTGCTAATTGCTTCAAATTTCTCCACCACCACCCCACTCCTGCCCTCAGCTGCTTCTGAAAGTGCTTTTCTCGTTGCTGTTTAGATTGCTTCCTCTTGGTTTGAGTTCTAAATCCTTTCCTGTTCTCTTTGCTGGCTCCCTGTATGGCTTGACATCTTATTCTTAATTTGTCTTAAAAAAATACCCCAAATCATTTTCTTTCATTGTTTTTCGCATCATAAATTTGACAGATCTGAGCTCATGTAACTTCCAGCCACATCTTTGAGTTTCTCCTGACAATTTTCCCAGATCTCCTGGTACCTTTATGGTCCATCAACCATTTTTCAAACGTGTCAGCCTGTTTGCTTGTTTATTTTTTTTCATTTTTAACACCCTTGACCATGTTTGACAGCTCTCCTAGTCCATCTGATGTTTTTCTCTTAAGAAGGAAGATTAGCAGTTTAAATGTGGGGAGCTTAGAAATAATGGCCCAAATTGTTCCCTAGTAGGAAAAAACACATGGGAACTGAAAACTCTGCAAGGCGCTCCATGGCTGCTTACATGTGTGGAGTCTTTGTGTGTACCTGTACTGGTGGAGCATTGTCTGAGGTTCTCTTGTCAAACACTTCCTCTGGAACCCCTCCTCAAGCTACCTAAAAAGGGAATGAGGCACATGGCTGGAGACCAGTGCATCCCTAGTCCAGTGGAGGAACAAGGCTATGATTCCCTCTTCCCTACATCCAATGTGAAATTCTAAGCATTTTTCATTAAATTGGACTGTCAGAAGATGGCTGGTCCATTTAAATGAAGCAGGTACAGCTCCCCTATGCCAGAGCCTGGGAGGGGAAGCAGTGGAAAACTGCTGGGGAGAAAGCCTGAGAGATGATGAACTAAATAAGCATGGAAGAACTCTGCAGGAAGTTCAGGAAGGACTGAAAAAGGCAAAGAGAGAAATCGTCTTATAGCTAAGTTCCAAAGAGGCAGCCGTGTTAGTCTAATAAAGCAAAAAAAGCAAGGAGTCTTGTGGCACTTAAAGACTAACTGATTTGTGATAAACAAATCTGTTAGTCTTTAAGGGCAACAAGACTCCTTGGGTTTTTTTTTTTTTGTTTTGTTTTGGGTTTTTTTTTTTTTCCATCTTATAGCTGTAGCCCAGGATGGCCTGAAGATGTGTTTGTGTGATTTTTGTCTGTTTTTTTGTTTTGTTTTGTTTGGGGGGTCAGGGAGGATGGGGAAGAAGCCTGGAAAGAGACAATTGGAATAGCAGTGGTTCCTTTGTGGTTGGCCAGAACTTTACAAAGACCTTAAAAAAACCTTACAGTAAAATGTGAAAAAATGTTGATCATTGCTTTTAGGGCCTTTCATGTTACATTTTGAATATCCTGCCTTTCTCCAGTAAAGTCAACTCACTGCTGCATAAGTGTTGGTAGTCTTCTGGTTGTTGAAGTGGAAACCTAAAGCTCCATTTCAGTGCATGAGCCTACGGGGGGATAGTGCAGCAAAGACAGTTTTGCTTAAGCATCCTTAGCATTATAACTACAGGTCATGTACATTATTTACATCACAGATGCACACTGGTAAGTCAAAGTGGAGATACTGGAACTGCAGCTGCATGTGCTAATCCTGGTCAATGGATTCAGTAACTTTCCTGAACATTAAATTCACTTAAACTGGATCTTATCATATATATGGTTCAATGCTGACTTTAAGCATAAGCAGTGGGTTGTAAGTAATAGGGAGAAGGGACTGTGCCCTTCTATTTCTACTGTAATTGTAAATACCATTTGGAGCACTGTGTTATAATAGCAATATTGCATATGAAGCTGGATCCTCAGAGATGCAAAGGATCTCTTGAGAGGCAGCTCCCAGAAAAGTCAGGGGAATCTCACATGGTCAGGCAAATGCAGCATAAACAGTGTGTTACTGATTGCCTGCTTCTTCCCCTGCACTAATTCCCCTTTTTGGGTGCATATTGTTTTCCTGATTGATGGCACAAAACTATCATTATCAGAGAAAAATCAGGTGACTAAGCAGCTGGCGGGGCTAGTGTATCAGCTGTACAAGCATCTGTTGGTAATCTCCTGGGCTCTGGGCGTGGGCTGTAACTAGTCCATTGGTTTACATTATAAACTGAAAAGTGAAAACACAAAGCTTTGGTTTCATAAGCTATCAGTAAATACAAGATAGTCTAGCAGCACTAAGAAGAAATTATCCAGGGGGCATAGCAGTTCAGGTAAACGCACATGGATGTGAGCCAAGAGAACCTGACTCAATTCATAAATGGTTTATTTATTTCTTTTATAAAAGAGAAACAGTGAACTTAAAATGAACCTAAGATAAGTTTCTGGAAATGTTTCTTATTGTTGTCAAGTAAAATTCTTGATGCATCCCTGATTTTGAACCTTAACCTCAAAATAAATGTTTTGGTTTATTTTCCCTTTCTGCTCTTGTTACCAATAATTTTGTTTACTGCCTAGAGCTCTCTTTTAATCAGAGCTCACTCTTCTTACGTTGGTGTATTATAGTACACATGTGGACCTGCCATGTGAATATCTTACTCTTCTATGAGTCAGAATGGTCCAGTATGAACTAGATAACCTCAATTCCATGGCACAGAGCTCCAATTAAAAGTTTTCTTCTTTGCTTCAGTATTAAGAGACAGATGATGTGGTTGTAGTATAGCATTGTGTATGTCATAGTGATATAGAAAGCTTCAACTCAAGTGATATGGGAGTGAAGGGAATGAGGCGGGTCTATAATCCAATCCTTTTTCTTTACTATTACTTTGTTAGCTGGGTATGCAGAGGGTTCAAGCACCTGTATCCTTTAGCATGGTACAGCCTATGCACTTCCCCTGCAGCTTGAGGATCTGGAGAAGAAATGAGCCACACTCAGTGACGTGCCAAAGTGGTAGAGTTTTCCCTTAAATCTGGCAATATGATTTCACATTTCACCCACCACAGTTTTTAATATCAGAAAATCTTACTTTAAAAGGTCCTTATATACTGCCTGTGGTACAGTGGCCTACACTGAATATAGCAGCACCTCTCTGGTAGTACTCTAGGACTCTCAGCTCTACAAGAAAACTAGATCTTTAGAGGTTTTGTCCCAAAGGAGTTTTCCTCTTACTCAAATACTCAATTTAAAATTATATGGTAGATTTCCTGTAACTAAAATACATATAAAATTCAAATAATGGATTTTTAAAATGAAGTGAGATTTAAATGTTTTCTTGGAAATATTTAAATAACTTAGAACAAGTTTATTCTTTGAGATGCGTCAGTCCCTCTTGTCTTTTTTGCAACATATTTCTCTCTATCCGTACTCCCCCTTCAATGTTTTCTCTCTCATTCTTTCTCTTTTTATCCTGCTAGGAAGGGGATAAGCAATTAATCAGAGAAACAGCCACACACCAGCTTAATTCAGAGCGCTATGTTCACACTTTTAAAGACTTGTCAAATTTCTCAGGATCTATAAATGTTTCCTATCGCTATCTAGCTGGCACACCTTTGCCAAGGAAAAGTAAGTAACCAGAATCTGAATTTCATGAAGTGAATTAAGATGTTACCTGAATTATTATTATTATTGTTATTATTATTATTATTATTATTATTTACAAAATTGGTAGGAATAATTTCAAATAATTATTTCATTATACAAGTGTATAAAAAACTCTTTCATCTGCCAGGGTGAAATTTACAAGGCTTTTCGTTCTCTTGAACTGCCATAGTACTACACAGGCACAGTACCAGGGAACAGTGCAGGTGCTCTTCTGGGTCTCCATTGATTGAGATGGGTAGAACCACTGGATCATCACTTATGTGAATCCTGTAGCTCGGACAAGCATGTATAGAGTGTGCAGATTATTTCATAAACTGGGACCATAAATTTAAAGGGTAGCTGTGTTAGTCTAGATCAGCAAAACAAACAAGGAGTTCTGTGGCATTTTTAAAGACTAACAGAATTATTTATTGGTCCTGGGGCCAGTTTCATTCAATATCTTCATTATGAAGATGTTGGGATAGATTGCACACTCAGTAAGTTTGTGAATGACACTAAGCTGGGTGGAATATTAAATACACACTGGAGTGTAGAGGTAGGATTCAGGGAGATCTAGACAAATTTGGAGCATTGAGCCAAAAGATACCTCATGAGGCTCAGCAAGGAGAAGTGCAAAGTCTTTCAGTTAGGATGGAAAAATCCCATGTAGTGCTACAGATTGGGAACCAATTGGCTAAGGCAGCTCCATAGAAAAGGACCTGAGAGTTATGGTGGACAGGAAGCTGGATATGAATCAGCAATGTGCCCTTGTTGCCAAAAAGGCCCACAGCATATTGGGCGGCATCAGTAGAAATGTTGCCAGCAGATCAAGGAATGTGCTTATTTCCCTCTATTCAGCACTGGTGAGGCCATATCTGGAATATTGTGTCCAGTTTTGGGCTCTGCACGTTAGAAAGGGTGTGGACAAATAAGAGTCCAGCGAAGGCCAATGAAAATGATTAGGGGACTGAGGAACATGACTTACGAGGAGAGACTGAAGGAACTAGGCTTATTTAGTCTGCAGAAGAGAAGACTGAGTTGCATTTGATAGCAACCTTCAGTTAGTTGAAGGGTCGCTCCAAAGAAAAGGGAGGTATGCCATTCTCGGTGCTGACAGAGGACAGAACAAAGAACAATAGGTTCAAGTTGCATCTGGAGAGGTTGAGGTTGGATATTAGGAAAAACTTTCTCACTGGGAGGGTGGTGAAGCACTGGAATGGGTTACCTACGTAGGTGGTGGAATCTCCATCTTTGGAAACATTTAGGCATGGATAGGCAAAACCTTGGCTGTGATGATTTAGTGGGAGAAGTCCTGCTTTTAGCAGGGGGTTGGACTAGGTTACCTTATGAGGTTCTTTCCAGCCCTAATATTCTATGATTCTATGAGCTTTTGTGGGGGAAAATCCCACAAGTGATAAATAAATTTTGTAGTCTTTGAAAGTGCCATAGGACTTTTTGTTTGGTTTGGGACCATAAAGGCACTGAGCTTCAACACTGTAGCCTGCAAGGCAGGTGGATTTTCCTGTACTCAGGCCCTAGGTAGGACAGCTCCGAACAGTCTGGGTATTCTGTCTTTATGCAGTTGTGCCAATAAAAGACATTTGCCTCACTCCACCAGTCTTGTCTTTTTAATATTCTGACCTTAGGGAGGATTCAAGACTTTCATGCTCACAGTAAAATGCATCAATATTTTGCTCTGGATAGGTTGCTTTTGGGCACTGAATCAATTATTTCATGCACTACAGTAAAAGAAATAAGTTTCAGAAAATGTTCGTAATTCCAAGCACAAAGATGAGAATAAGACATCTATGAGTTGTTAGTTTGCCCAGGACAGAACTAGAATGTAAATTTTAGTTCAAATAAGGTTTGAGAAATTGGGGTTATGTAGTCATAGAATCATAGAATCATAGGGTTGGAAGGGACCTCATAGGTCATCTAGTCCAACCCCCTGCCAGAGGCAGGGCCACTCCCACTAAACCATCCCAGTCATGGTTTTGTCCAGCCAGGCCTTAAACACCTCCAAAGATGGAGATTTCACCACCTCCCTCGGCAGCTCATTCCAAGGCTTCACCACTCTCCTAGTAAAAAAGTTTTTTCTAATATCCAGCCTCACCCTCCCTAACCGCAACTTGAGACCATTGCTCCTCGTTCTGTCCTCTGTTATTACCGAGAACAGTCGAGCTCCATCTTCCTTAGAGCATCCCTTCAAGTAGTTGAAGGTTGCTATCAAATCCCCCCTCAATCTTCTCTTCAGTCAGTGTTGATGACTTTTATAGTATACTGCATTGCAACTCCATTTTGAGTAGACAGTCTAGAGGGAAGACACAGGGCACCTCATTGGAACGTGATCATATTATTTCAGTTATACCTACATTAACTGCAAAGTTTTGCAAATCAAAATATTTACAGTTTTGGTCAGGTCCAACTGAGATGAAGCATATTAATTGTAAGGTGGCCAAATTTTTACTGGAAAACATGGGAATAAACTGATTTTCTTAAAAATGTTGTTGTGTACATTTTCAGTAAAGATGGCATTGCATCCAAAGTGCTAAATTCTCATAGATTTGGAGCATATGTCAACAAATATCTGCAAGAATTAGGCTAATGCAGCAGGCACATGTGCAGTAACAGCTATTTCGAAATGGCATAGAAAGCAATTCATGACACATACCTGAGATTCAAATCACACTCAAAAGATTTCAGATGCACTAAAAACTACTTACAGAAACACAAATATTTAGTAATAAATTGTTTTGTATCCTAAAGTAAAATCTGATTTACTTGTGTTAAATGAAAAGCCTGCCTACTTCTTATTGAAAATATAAAGGAAGTTTGTAACAGGAATTCTAACAAGGAAAAATGAGAGAACTGGGAAACATTATAAAACTGAAAATGCTAAAAGAAATCATCCCTGGAAAGTTCAGAAATCCTCAGAACTATGTATAAATGTAAATAAGCTTGCATGGGATCATAAAATGGTAAAAGCAAGGCAGTTAATTTTTAACTCATACTTTTGTGCTATATTTCATAATGGCTTAAGTTAAGACAATTTGTAGGCCATCTCTCTTCAATTTCCTTTCTTTATTGCTTTAACATTGTCTGTATGTATTTCATTTTTCTAATAGGCATATATGCACACTTCACTTTGGCTTTAGTCCATTTCACAATACCTCTTGCAATCAACAAATTAATGTTTAATTCAATAGTCTCCATATGTCAAATTGCTGGCAGTGCAATACTTTTATGACAAAAAAGTTGCATATATAGCTTTGTTGCATATATAGCTTAATACATTTACATATCAAACATCTGAGAGTTCATTATTGGGAAGGTTTATTTAATACACCACAGACATGGAAGTTAGCTTTGTTGCTATATGATTTTCAAAGCATGATTCAATTTCAGTTAATCTTTTTGCTTGAATTCTTTTGCACAGAGTATCTTACAATTGGACTATCTTCAGTGAAACGGAAAAAGGGGAATTATTTGCTAGAGACAATCAAGTCCATATTTGAGCAGTCAAGTTATGAGGAACTGAAGGAAATTACAGTGGTGGTTCACCTAGCAGATTTTGATTCATCCTGGTGTGAAGGGATGGTCCAGGATATTTCACAGAAATTTGCCCATCACATCATTGCTGGCAGGTTAATGGTTATCCATGCACCTGAAGAGTACTATCCAGTACTGGATGGTCTTAAAAGAAATTACAATGACCCAGAAGACCGTGTAAAGTTTCGATCCAAACAAAATGTAGATTATGCTTTCCTGCTTAACTTTTGTGCTAATCTTTCTGATTATTATATTATGCTAGAGGATGATGTTCGATGCTCAAAAAACTTCTTGACTGCTGTTAAGAAAGTAATAACTTCACGAGAAGGTTCCTATTGGGTGACTCTGGAGTTTTCCAAACTCGGCTATATTGGAAAGCTGTACCACTCCCATGATCTCCCACGTCTGGCCCACTTTTTGCTGATGTTTTATCAGGAAATGCCTTGTGATTGGCTGCTGATCCATTTCCGTGGGCTGTTAGCTCAAAAAGATGTCATTCGCTTTAAGCCATCTCTGTTCCAGCACATGGGTTATTATTCATCCTACAAAGGAGCTGAGAACAAGCTAAAAGATGATGACTTTGAAGAGGATTCATTTGACATCCCTGACAATCCACCCGCAAATCTTCACACCAACATGAATGTATTTGAAAACTATGAGGCAAGCAAGGCTTATAGCAGCATTGATGAGTACTTCTGGGGCAAAGCTCCTTCTACTGGAGATCTCTATGTGATTGTATTTGAAAAGCCTATTAAAATAAGTAGAATTAAAGTTATTACTGGAACAGAAGACCGGCAAAATGACATCTTGCATCACGGAGCCCTGGAAGTAGGCGAGAAGATTGTAGGGAGCAAAAAAGGGAGGCAATGTACTACTTACTTGAGACTAGGGGAGTTCAAAAATGGAAATTTTGAAATGACAGATGTGGAGCACAAAGTTCTGTTTGATATTAACTGCATGAGAATACTTGTTACAAAAAGTCAAAAAGAATGGCTAATCATTAGAAGCATTAGCATTTGGACTTCTCAGTCACCAAATCAATAAGGCAAAAGTACTGAATCTGGTCCTCCTCCTTTGGTGGTAGACTGAATGCCATTGGCAGGATTCCAACTGGTGTACTTCCCCAAGGAGATTGACTGACTTCCAGTTCTTTACTACCGACACTGGAAATCTGGGGAAACCATAAAACAAGCAGAAGCAATTTATTTTTTACTAGTCTGCCAGGCAATATACAAACACTAATTTGTTGGAATGTTTGAATTTTATAGGAAATGCAAACAGATTTCATCCACCTCTTAAGATTCAGAAATCCTTCTCTTTTATTTCCATTTCTCCTTTGGGAAGAACTGCTGTAGTCAACAAAGCCAATACTTTTCCATTATTGAGATGTTTTATAGGCTTTGACCAGCATGTTGTCAAATGAAATTTGACTCCATCATATCCACATATAAATTAATAATCAGATGGTAGTACACATTTGTACAATAGTTGGTGGTGTATTTGTCTTAAAGGCAGTTGTGATAATGGAAGTCTGTTAGTGGAGCTTGCAATTTCATTTGAGCACTGTAAGCAAACAGTGTGTTTAAACATTGCGACTTCATTTAAATGAAAATCCATGTACAATTATAAATCTGACATGACAATATTGTAAAAAAAAGATAATTGCATCCACTTTCCTGTCTCAACAAATATGCTTTGTTCCTCCCAGTGTTCTGTCATTGAAGTGGGTCACTACTTGTATTTTCTATCACTTGGGGCCCATTTCTTATTCAAGTAGTCACACAGTCAATGAGAGTTTTATTTGAATAAGGACTGCTAGATCAGCCCTTGGGTTTTAAGAACAAAATTATCCCCTTGGATTTGCATGGTAGCAGTTCTTATCTTTAATATACTGTTCTTCCAGAACATTCAGAGCTCTCAGTGATGTCAGTGGGCGAGCTGCACAAAGATGAGCCCTACTGTATGGTCTGGGAGAAGAATTTTGTACTCAGTGTTTAGAGTCCATATCTCATCTAAAGCAAATTGAAAGATCTATAAAGGTCAGAATCTGAGGCTGAAGGTGATCACTTATCTTTCCTGGTTGACGTCTCTGCAATAGAGCTGTATGAAACATTTCTCACCATTTGCAAAAACAAGAATTGTGGTGTTGCTGAATGTATGGAAAGTAAATATTTTGCCAAGTTAGTTTTGAAATTTCTCAGAATTTTCAGTGCTGAATAAATTGGCATAGGAGACATCTTCCCCTAGATGATGGTTTGGTCATATATTTACATAATCTTTGTGCCTGTTCCTTTCAGCTGCTGAGTACCTAATGACTGGCTGATTGTCCTCAGTTCCTGTTGACTTCAATAGGCATTAGGAGCTTTTAGTACCACAGAATCAGACCCTATATGCATACAGTACATATTGTATGAACACATCTGGATTGCAAAAATATGTAGATTTTATTATTCTTTAAGGCATTCCCAAAACTCTCTTTAAAAGTACTGGGAGATACACAATTATATCAATAGCCAAACAGAAAAATACTGTATCACTCATCTCATGAATACTGTGGTAATCGTTAAATTGCATGTTTTGGTTTCAGTTTATTCTAGGAGGTAACGATTAAATTGCAAGAATGCCTGCACTGACCAAAACCTCAAAGTAAAAGTGAACTAAATATTATACTATGCATACCAACAAACCTGAAGTGGTTATTTCATAAGGACAGATTATTCACAGGTCTACAAGAAGCAGCAATCTAATTGCTTTTCCTGATTCATAAATCCTGCTAAATTCAGAGGCAGATTTGGCAAATCCCTACTTACAACAGTGATGTATATTTGAAATAGATGGTCTACTAAATACCTTTTCAAAGTTCACAGAAGCATCCCCTTCCCAAAGAGAGGAATCTTTGTTTCTCTTGTGTCTTAATACCTGCCCAGAACTCTAATCTCTGTGAAAACAAGATATTTTAAATAGCGTTTGGCAGTTCAGCTTCAGGCCTATGGCAGTTTCAATAAATTAAAAACACCCCTAAGCTTAAACCAATAGTTAACTAAATATACTTGAAAGACTTGCTATTTATATTTTAAATTATCTTCCATGGTAACCAGCTAATTTTATGGTCCACCCTAATACTCCTTGAAGCCTACAATTTCTTTTTTAGCTTCATTGGTTAGTGACACAGGAATTTCAACAAGGAACTCTGAATACCTGAAAGTTGTTGCAGAAGTTAGCTACCTACTTATATATAAATGTGCTGTTTCCACAACTAATACATTTTGAATTAGCACAGCTAGGACACAAAATTCCAAAGCTGAGTATACTCATGCAATCAAAACCCATATTTTTTAATGTTTTAGATTATATTAACTACTCTCAGCACAAACCTGGGAAAAAATGTAATTGCTATTTTAAAATCATAAATAGTAAATCTTCTGCCCCCCCCCCCCGCACAATGTCTTGCTATTATTGAAAATGTCAGAGGAAGCACTTTTTTTTTTTGCTGTTTTTATGGAAAAACAAACTGTTTTGCACATATGACAATTGTGTGTGGGAGGGTGAAATTTACCCCACTGCAGGGGAGTGGCACAAAGGCCCTCCCATCTCTTAAATCCCACTTCAGCCCTGTTTTCACGGCTTATATAGGATTAATCCTATATTCCTGCACTGGGATGAGTTTCATCCTCATAAACATGGCAGACAAATTTACACTTGAAACTTTTTTTTCCTGTGAACATGATGATTTCTTCCCTTGAAACAAATTTACAGGAATAAGACTTGACAATATTTCATTGAATTGGCATATTCTCACCAAAAATTCCCCAAAATACTGGAATTTTTTTTTGTAACCAGTGACTACTGATGATGCAAAAAATTGGTAGTTTCACACAACTCTATTCACTGGTGAGTACAGGCATTCCTATATTTTTGTTATTGTGTACTTCTTGCATTCATTTGTGGATCAAATGCCCAGTTTCCTGGTAATGAAGTACCCATGTAGAGCCATTTTTAAAATATTATATTATGGCCTCTAGACTAATGTACCCATTCTTCACTGAGCATATCTGTACTATTCCCACTGGCATTACTGGGAGTTGAATATGTGCATCAAGGGGCAAATAGACTTCTTAGAATGTAATGCCTATGGGCTTTTTTTTTTTTAACTAAGCATTAGGGGGTTTTTCCATCCTTATTCATCGTGAGTAATCTTTTTTATGGGGACTAGTTGAGGAGTAAACTCCTCCTCAAAGTGAGTAAGGGAGAAACTACCTAGCCTTAATTTACTGCAGTTTACTCTGAAAAAAAACAAGTGAAAGCAGTTGGGTAGCTACACCATTTTATTGCTTATTTCTGTGTATTCTTTGAAGATGAGACTTCACTAAGGTGCTATATGAATGTATTGTTTTCTACATCAGTCCAGTCTGATACAATTTGTTCACCTAATATTCAGTTGTATTAGGCACAGTTAACATTTTTTTTCCTTAAGAAAGCAAATGATGATTCTATTTTATTGAACTAAAAATGAAATCAAAATTCAAGTGCTTCACTTTGGAAAACTGTATAAAGGAAAATGATTTACATATCTTCCAACCTGCAGACACAAGTGGCATTTATTTTTAAATGTTTTACCAGTTCTGGTGGAATTGACACCACAGAATAATCTCATCTGATATTTGAATTTGTGATCACTGCATTTTTAAATAAGTTAGAATTTAACCTCAGTGGCACATATTATAGATGATGAGGTGATGTAAAAAAACCACTTCCTGATGGGGCACAGTGCAGTGCTGTGCAACAATGACGTGGGATATACAAGTAGATTCCACTGAAAACATCTAGATACCAAATAACAGGGTAAATAACTTGAATCACTGTGTCACCTTTCTCGTATACAAGAAAATAAGGAGCTTGCTCTTGATGCAGTCAGTTGGCTTCAAAGCAAGCAGAATTAGTTTTATGAAATATTCAGATTTGGAGGTGTGGATTTAAAGGTTCATAAAGTGACTATTTATGCAGAACCTAAAAAAAAATAAATCAAAGGTTCACATTTTTCCATTTTTCTTCTTAGTACTAAAAATGACCTGAAATGGAAGTAGATGTTTGATCTTTGTGTCATAGTTCTGTTGCAGTGTGACATTATTCCCGGAACACTTGCCTCCAGAGACTGATTCTTCTAGGAGTTTTGAAACAGTTAATCACTTCCAGTATACTTAATCTCCAGTATTATTTCTCAAGCACCAATTAGAGGTGGTACTTCTGAAAACAATGCTGTACATAGGGAAAGGATAGGTAGTACGATAAATGATGATTGGATTGGAAGGAGAAAGTATTTGTCATTAATGAGTCACTTATATAAAACTCAGAGAAACCCAAAACAGAATGGGCCAGTTTTTATTTATTATTGGATATTTGCTAGTTGTCAAAATACCTGCTAAGGGGCTAGGGTGAAATTCACCCCTGTATAAAGTGCCAACAAATGGCCTATGAATCATTTGTATCCCAGTAAAGCCTTGAAAATAATGAAGTAGGATTTAAATAGGTAATCAAGTTATGCTGTCCCTACATTCTTAGGCTAGCAGTCTGAATTCTGTGACTTGCTCTATTTCCCCTATCTGTGTATGAAATGTCACAGTTTCTTACCATGTTTGGCAGATAAACCACACAATCATGAAGTTCAATTTGTTGGCTGTTCCTCAGCACACAGATGGTTATTAGGACAAATTGTCTGAATAACTATATCAAGCAAATTTTTTATTTTTTGTTTTTGTTGGGTTTTTTTAACAGTTTATTTCCCAGGCATAAATAAATCTCTTATGAAAAGTGTTGGTGTTTAATTTTTAAAACAAAGAACCAAACTTTATTTGTGGTTATACCATATCTTCTGTAAGCAATTTGAAAAGATGAGATTTGCACACAGTGCCATGGTAACAAGAGAAAACCAAGTAAAAGAACTGAATATATTTAATAGGAGGAAGACACTGTGTGTTGCTTGGCAACTGGATCAGCCAGGTATATTTATTTTGTACAATTGCATTTAAGCCATTAAATCTGTTTAAGGGCAGAGGAATGGACTCCTCCTTGCTGTCCACATATTGTTTTATCCCTTTTACAAAGAGACATCCACATGGCCCTAGCTTTGTCCTGCCCTTGCTGCTTCAATGGAAAAAAAAAAGTTAATCTTTCAAAAGGGTTGACATAGGCATGCTCAGAGATGTGGCACAAAAAGGATATTAATAATCTGCACAGATCTGTGTGGTTCAGCAATGGAATAACCTTGTCTACCTACAATATGTATAGAGTTGTGGCAGACATGGGAAAACAATTATTTATCCTCACTATAGTACCTCTCATTTATTGTAAAATAAATAAAATAACATAAAAATACTCTGTGCTAACATCTTTCATAGAATCATAGGGTTAGAAGGGACCTCATGACATCATCTAGTTCAATCCCCTGCCAAAAAAAGCAGGACCACTCTCACTAAATTATCCCTGCCAGGGTTTTGTCTAACCAAGCCTTAAATGTCTCCAAAGATGGAGATTCCACCACCTCCATAGGCAACCCATTCCAATGCTTCACCACTCTCCTAGTAAGAAAGTTTTTCCTAATATCCAACCTCGACCTCCCCAGCTGCAACTTGAAACTATCGCTCCTTGTTCTATCCTGTGTTACTACTGAGAACAGCTGAGCTCTGTCCTCCTTGGAGCATCCCTTCAGGTAGTTGAAGGTTGCTGTCAAATCCCCCCTCAGTCTTCTCTTCTGCAGGCTAAATAAGCCTAGTTCCTTCAGTTTCTCTTCGTAAGTCTTGTGCTCTAGCCCCTTCATCATTTTTGTTGCCCTCTGCTGGACTCTTTCTAATTTGTCCACGTCCTTTTTGTAGTGGGGTGCCCAAAACTGGACACAGTATTCCAGATCCAGCCTCACCGGTGCCAAATAGAGGTGAACGATCACATACATCTCTAGATTTGCTAGCAACACTTATATTGATGCAGTCCAGTATGTCATTCACCTTTTTTGACAGCAAGAGCACACTGCTGACTCATATCCTGCTTCCCATCCCCCATGACCCCCAGCTCCTTTTCTACAGTGCTGCTACTTAGCTGATTGCTCCCCAGCCTGTAGCAGTACATGGGGTTTTTCTATCCCAAGTGCAGGACTTTGTACTTGCCCTTGTTGAACTTCATGAGATTTCTATTGGTCCACTGCTCCAATTTGTCTAGGTCTACCTGAATCTTATCCTTGCCCTCTAGAATGTCTACTCTTCCCCCCAGCTTGGTGTCATCCACAAACTTACTGAGTGTTCAAGCTATCCCATCATCCAGATCACTAATCAAAATTTTGAACAGAAATGGCCCCAGGACCTACCCCAGGGGCATGCCACTCATTACTGGTTGCCAACTAGACATGGAGCCATTGATTCCTACACACTGAAACCATTGATCTAGCAAGTTTCCTATCCACCTTACTGTCCACACATCCAACCCATACTTACTTAAATTGCTGACAAGAATGCTGTGGGAAACCGTATCAAAAGCCTTGCTGAAGTTGACGTATATCATGTTAACAGCTCTTCCTGCATCCACAAATCCAGTCATCTCATCACAGAAGGCAATGAGGTTGGTCAGGCATGATTTACCCTTGGTGAATCCATGCTGACTGTTCCTGATCACTCTATTTTCCTCCAAGTGTTTCAGGATGGATTCTTTGAGAACTTGCTCCATGATTTTTCCAGGGATTGAGTTGAGGCTGACAAGTCTGTAAGTCCCTGGATCCTCTCTTTTGCCTTTCTTGAAGATAGGTACTATATTTGCTTTTTTTCCCCAGTCTTCTGGCACCTCCCCTGTTCGCCATGAGTTTTCAAGATAATGGCCAGTGGCACTGCTATCTCATTGGCCAACTCCCTCAGCACCCTTCAATGAAGTTCATCCAGCCCCATGGACTTGTACACATCCAGCTTCTTTAAATAGTCCCTAACCTGACCTTCCATCACCAAGAGCCTCTTTTCTTGTGTCCAATCTACCATACCCAATTTAGTGGGCTGGGAGCTGGCCCTGCCTGTGAAAACTGAAGTAAAAAAAGCATTGAACACATCAACTTTTTCCTCATCCTCCACCATGGGGATACCTGCCCCATTCAGTAAGGGCCTTACACCATGCTTGATTCTCTTCTTGTTATTGACATACTTGTAGAACCCCTTCATGTTATCCTTCACATCCCTTGTTAGCCACAACTCCAATTGTCCTTTGGCCTTTCTGATTTTATCCCTGCAGTCCTGAGCAATATCTTTGTATGCCTCCTTAGTCAATTGTCGAAGCTTCCGCTTCCTGTAAGCCTCCTTTTTATGTTTTAGTTCAGTGCAGAGTTCTCTGTTAAGCCATGCTGGGCACCTTCCACATTTGCTGTTCTTTCTGCTCATCAGAATGGTATCTTCCTATGCCCTTAGCAGGGTTTCTTTAAAATGCAGCCAGCTCTCTTGGACATCCTTCCTCTTCACATCAGCCTCCCAAGGGACCCTGCCCATCAGTTCCCTCAGGGAGCCAAAATCTGCTTTTCTGAAGTCGAAGCATTTTGCTGCTTTCCTTTTTCCCATTAATCAGCATCTTGAACTCTACCATCTCATGGTCACTGCTGCCCAGCTTGCCATTCACTTCTACTTCCCCAATCAATTGTTCTCTGTTTGTGAGTAGCAGGTCAAGAGGTGCAAGGCCCCTAGTTGTTTCCTCCAGCATTTGTATCAGGAAGTTGTTCTCAACACTCTCCAAAAACTTCCTGGATTGCTTGTGCACTGTTGTATTGCCCTCTCAGCAGATATCAGAGTAATTGAAGTCCCCCATGAGAACCAGGGCCTGTGATCTAGAAACTTCTGCTAGTTGTCCATAGAATGGCTCATCCACCTCCTTCTGGTCTGGCAGTCTATAGCAAACACCCACCACAACATTCCCCTTGTTGCCCTCTCCTCTAAACTTAACCCACAGACTTTCAACTAGCTCATATCCACTTCCATAGTAGAGCTCTGAGCAGTCATACAGCTCTTCTATGTATAGCGCTACTCCTCCCCCACTTCTTCCCTGCTTGTCCTTCCGGAACAATTTATACACATCCATGGAAGAGTACCAGTCATGCAAGCTATCCCACCACATCTCTGTTGTTCCAAGCATATCATAGTTCCTTGTCTGCGCCAGTACGACCAATTCTTCTTGGTGTTTCCCAGGTTCCTCACATTTGTGCATAGGCATCTAAAATACCAGCCTGATTGCCGTACTTTCCCCTATTGCTTTTCAGTTCTATTGCATCTACTGCTTTGCATTTTCTCCTGGCGTTGTCCTTCCCCACTTGTCTCAGGTATAAGGGCTTCGTTAAGACACCTAAGACAATTATTTGATTCCAACCCCATGTTCCAACTACCCTTTCTTTTACCCCTTTTATCTGTAAGGTAGTTATATAGTTTTCTTTAACTGTAGATACCACATTTTTTTCTGCATAACTACTGCCAAAAATGTGTCCTTCCAGCTGTGAAAGGTATAATTTTGGAAAAAATTGGACAAATGGCTATATTCACTTGCAAGGCCCAAGGTTTGTGTCTCCATTGTAGTGATGGTCTAATGATAGATGAATTACCACAGAAATGGAAGGTGAATAATTTCTCAGTGCAACCTGAACCAATGATAACTGAGGTTGCTAGAGATTTGCATCTCCCATTGTTCCTGCCTGCTTACTGAGAGTCACTGGCTATTTACATGAAGTCTGTACACAATTTCTTTATGTTCTGGATAACATATATTGCCACCTGTGAAATATCAGGTCACCTGTAATATTTGCATCTCTGTTTTCCATTTTATACTTTCTAGCACTATATGTGTGTGCTTGCTCTCTCTCTCTCTCTCTCTCTCTCTCTCTCTCTCATTTATTTTAATACTAAGCAAATCAGAACCATGGAACATTTGAGGTAAGGTACAAATTTTCCCACCCCCCTTTTAATAAAGCAGGTCTACTGATACCATGATTTCTCAGCATTAATTTCTTCACTGAGCCATCAGCCACTATTTTGAAATACCATATTGACTGGGAAGACACTATCTTTGCCATAAGGAAACACCAAGTAATTCTATTTTAAAAGCCCAATGAGAACAATGGGCAAAATCCTCCTTCCCCCAACTTTAATGATGAGGATAGAGTTTCCAGTTGTCATAATGATATGTGCTACTCTATTTCCATCTAGCAAGGCAAACAACTTTGTTTATCAATCCTGCAAAGATTCCTGGTGGCAATTTGCTTTGGCTTTTGAGAACTAAGCCAGTTTTTCCCCTCCATGGAACTGAATAGCCTCATTCAAAAATGGGAAAAAAAATCAGACTTTCTAGTGGATGTCTGGATAGCTTTCAAAGATGGAGTTTCTTGTATGGGGCAGAAGGTTCTTAACAAAATGTATATGAAAGCCAGCATGTGGTCTCACCTCAACAGCCTTCTGCCCCATCCTGCCCCATACACAGTTATTCTGGAATCAGGCAGTTTTTGTTTACCCATGTGATCTTTACCTTTGTGAGCTGCTGACAAAGTTCACACTAAGCATATTTCTTCCTTTAAAGATTTGTTTTTTAAGGAGGATTTGAAGTAGAACTCAAAATATATTTTCTCAAAGGAGATAAAATGTTTGCTCAAATGCCCCAGAAGCCTAAAATTCCTAAGGGAGTTTGAAGGGAAAAAAGAGGAATATATATATATATATATATATATATATATATATATCCCCAAAGTCTCCAAAGACTCTGAGTTCCAGACACTCTGGTTAAAGAAAGAGACCCTTTTTTAATCAAACCAGTGCATCAAATGTAATTTGGGCATCATTTTTTCCATAGTGAATAGCTCTTTCTTTTGACAGTGAGTCACATTCCAAAGAATATAGCCTACTGAGTAATTCCTCTTGCCAAGATGTGGCATGTCTTTTATAAACATAGGTCCCTTCTTATGAATATCAATTGCATTATAATTAGTATTTTTAGCTTAACTATAAACAAAACTTAACTTATTCCTCATTTGCTGGACTTGCAAAACTTTCTAAATATTTTTATTGAAGGATTACATTGATGCCGTATATTAGGTCTAGGACAAGCATATGGTTTAGAAGGCCAAACTCTATTCTAATTTCAAGGTAGATTCTCCTAAAAACGATATTGAGAACAGATTTTAACCCCTAATAACTATATTTAATTCTGCTCTATTAAACAAATTCTGTCATCCTTGCTGCAGGGCTATGTGAAAAATGTTGCCAGTAAAGCTAAATCACTGGAAAAAATATCTTTCCCCCTGCTCTTTTCACTTTGTTTTCCTTACAGCATAATGGCACATCCCTCCAACTCTGCTTAGAGAAAATAAGTTTTCTTGCATCACATGCATCCTTCTACTCAACCATTTTGGAACAGATCCCCAGCAAGTATAAATTAGCACAATTTTGATTAGCTCAAAAGAATTACTCCAATTTACATCTTCTGAAACCTGATCCATTATCTTCCTCAATGAACTACAAGAGCAAATGTTTGTGTACACTACAGTTAATTGGCTGGCAGTCAAATCCTTCTTCTTTTTTGGGTGTTCACATAATTGTATAACATTTTGCAAAATTGTGCCTAAAGCAAAAGCTATCTTAAAATCCCACAGCTGTCACAGTATAGTTAGAATTCTTTAAAAAGCAACTTTGGATGTAGCTCGCCGTTCTCTTTCTTCTACTTTATTTTAGGATTCTGATAGCCTTATGTATTAAAAACCATACCTTATACTATGAGACGCCCCCATGTACTGGAGCTACTGATGGAGTAAGGTGCTACTCAGCTTGAGTAAAGGTATCAGAATCTGACCTTTTACTATTTCACACGCAACCATCATAATGAAAAGTGTACCTTGGTGATTGTTGCAACACACAAAAGACAAGTAAGTCCAGTTGTCAGTGCTGGCTCCTATCAGTGGAGTATTTCTTCCATTACCTGATCTTCATGTTGAGTTGATCCAAATCCTGTTGGAGTCACTTAGAGCTTCCTATTAACTGCATGCTGTTTTGGATCCAGCCCATCTTCATTTGGATGACAGTTTCTGTCTGAGAGGTTTTATTCACAACATTGTATAAAATAATAGACAAATATCTAGAGACTATAACACCTGGGTCAAGTTGAACGGAGGGGCTAAATGGAAACTAAGGGACAGATTTTTGAATGGTACCTGGGTGTCTACAGATGGGACTGGGTACCCTAGTGGGGTTTTCAAAAGTTGGTGTAATTTACACACTTTTCAGGCTCATTGGGGGCACATTTTACATCAGTTTAGTCTCTTCTGGACTTCTATTTTTTTCATGATTTTCCTCTACTCCACCCCTTCTACGCCACCTCAAAAAGCAATTCTTGCCCTTATTGCTGAAACTACCTCTGTCAGGAAGTGTTTTGGGAATGACAGAGGGGCATGGCAGGAATATATGCTTTGAGGTTGCCTGCAAAAAAAAAAAGCAACACACACACACACACACACACACACACACAATATATTATGGCCTACTATTGATCCAATTTCTGTGTACCATGAGCTCAAGTTTTCTTTCTATTTGTATTTATTATTTTTATTGTTATTTTATTTATTTTATCATTAAAGTACAACAAAATGAAAATTCTACTTTTTCTCTTCCAGTCTGTAGATTTAGAACTTCTTCAGAATTTATCCACATAGAGAAATGTACCATCTGGTGGGCATACTTTGGTTTATTTCCTGGCCCAGGCTGCTTGCAGTAGTCAGCGTGTGTTAGAAGAATTCCTAGCTTTTATTAAATTGAGAAGACAATCCCTGTTTTTATGACTCAGATTTTGGTCTGTGTTACATGGATACAAATCTGTAACTACAGTGACATTTAAAAGCAAACCCTGAGACTGGATCTCTTATGACATACAACACTTCATATAAGGAAGTACTTTATATAAATTGGTTTGACTTCATCTTATAATGAAAATAATGACACGTTTAATTCAATACTCACAAAAAGATACATTGAGACAGGAATCCACTCTTTTTTTTTTTTATCAAAAAAATTCTACAGTAGTAAACATTTAAAAGCAGAGATCCTCTCAGGAAAATGAAACTCCCCCCACTGAATTGCACCTTGTGCTGTGAAAGGACCTGCATATAAATCTGGACTCCACTGGGGTCAAAGACAAAATTCCTTTTGGCTTCAAAGGAGCCAGGATTTCATACTTAGGTCATACACTCATGCCCCATGCTTTGAGAACTGCTCTTGTACAGTAAGAATACAGAAACTTGCAAAACACCCTCTCATGTGGTTAATTCTTGTTCAATTTACTTCTGTGATTTTTGGTCCTCAGGGCACATCCACACTGCAATAAAAAAACCTCAGTATGACCATGGCTGCTGGGGGGGGGGGTCAGCTGACTCCTGTGGGCTTGAGCTATAAAATTGCAGTGTAGACCTTTAGTTCTAGCTGCAGCCTGGGGTCTGAGAGCCTCTATCTATGCCAAAATCATCCAGTCCTACAGCCCAAGCCCCACAAATCTAAGTCAGCTGACCAGAGCTCTGAGATTTGGTGGTTTTGGGTTGGTTGGTTGGTTTAATTACAGTGTACACATACCCTTGGGTCTGTAAAGCAAGAAATATATGTGCATGTGTATGAGAGAGAGAGAAAATATTGTTTGACCCAGTTCACTAAACCATCAGTCACACAAATAATCACTTAGTAAACGTGTTTATAGGCTTCAGGAGGAATGCATGTGCTTGATCTTTTTTTGCTGAAAAACAGCTCTGTTCTACAATATTGCATTTCAGAACAGAGTTTTGGCATACAACACTATTTGCAACTGCTTCCTTAGTTCTAATAGACCACGTTTTGTTTTCATTTTTGTTGTTTATTTGTTTTCCCAATCCTTTTTTTAGTACTTGGTTATGTTACAAGCAATTTCCATTTCTTATTTAGCTGTGTTGGAGCCCAGTAGGGAACACCTGGTAGTTCTCTAGTCTTTTTAATAGAGCTTGACCTATTTGGAAAAAATAAGTTCACATGATAAATTTTAGTCAGTTTTCTATCTGTTTACTAGCACAATTATTCAAAACTGCTTTGGGAACGATTGTGGCAATTAACTGCGCCATATAGAAAAAAGAGGTGGTGCTGAACAGGCCCAATAAGGCCATTGGAAAGGCATTAATCTTTTCAATTCCTTGGTGAGCAGGATAGTTCCCCCATTCCCTTGTTCAGCATTTAGTCTGGTACAGCATCATCCATATCTCGCAAGGGTAGAGAGACAAATTCTGATTGTTCCACCTATTCCCTGTATCTTCTCAGGGCCTTTGTGTCAAGGGATGCTGGGAGACAACAGCCCTTGTGCTCAGGAAAGCATGGAAACAACAGTTCTACTGCTGCTAGGAGAAAGCAGCTTTCAGAGGAGCAGAGGCTGTGACACACAGAGCTGATTACAGAGCACACTAAGGCTGGGTTGGTGGGACATGAGTCTCGGGGGTTATTTTTACACTCATTAATCACCCAGGACCGGCCCACATCACTGAATCAGGCTCACAAACTAAGGGGCTGTTTAAATGTGGTGTAGACATGCAGGCTCAGCCTGAAGCCTAGAGGGGCGCCAGAGCTTTCACTCCAGCCTGAGTCCGAATGTCTGTGCCACAGTTAAACAGCTCCTTAGCCAGAACCCGTCAGCTGACAGAAGCCAGCTGCACGGTTAATTGCAGTGTAAACAAACTCAATATTTCCAAATCCATGTTTAAGTGTTCACACTGCTTTGTAAAGCCAGGTTTACAATTGCTGAACCTGCATCTCACTGCCATGTTAATGTGTCCATTCTGCATTAACGCAAACCTCACTCAGGTCTGTGGCTTGACCTACATCCTCAATGAAAAATGAGAGGGCTAGGACCAGAGCCCCAGTGGGGACCTAATATTTGCCAACAAGATCCTAGTATTTGCTGATTTGAAGCAAACTGATGTGTGTTTGTATGGAATTGGATGGAAACAGGGCTTAGGTTCGAATTTGAGTCATAGTCTGGGTTTAGTGTGCAGTGTAGATATACCTACATTGGATGATAGCACTGTTGCTTGCAGAGCGTCCCGTACTATCACATACTGTGCATCTAATCCAAAGATCATTGACATCAGTGGAAGTCTAGTCATGCTCTTCGGTACACTTTGGATCAGGCGCTAAGTTAACAGTTTTGCTTAATCAATTCAGCTACAGATGTGCTTTTTGAAAGCATGTATGTGCAGAAAGTACTACTTACTTTAGTATACGTGAACAGGGAAATGATCTACATTAGATTATAAGCATGCTCCAAGTGAAATGCTATTCAAAATGCTTGAAATGTCCACAAAGAAAACTAACCCACTACTTTATCCAGGGGCATTGCTGGTGCTGGGTTACATGGCTCAAGCCCTGAGTCCCAGCACCTGAGCCCCGGGTCCACTAGCGGGCCTCCCAGGGCCAGGCCAGTGGCATTTCTGATTTGATCCTCATTTAGAAAGAAGACTTTTCTACTCTGGAATCTCATGTAAGTTAGATTTGCTCAACAAAGTTGCTAAGCAATTCTAACTAATAAGCATTATACTATTACAATGGCTAGACAGTTAAATATCACAAAAGTTCATTGCAATAGTTCCAGAGTCTTACAAAACTAACAGGTTACACTTTGCAATCATGACATTTTTCAAGTTGTTTCAATGCAGTCCTCCAAGGAAATGTCCTGAAAATTTAAGCCTAAAAGAAGCGTGCCCTTAACATTCATGAAAATTTAAATCTAAAGCTAATCTATTGTTATTTTGTATTGCTTTAGTATTTAGAAGCCCCAACAAAGATCAGGGTTCTATTGTGCCACTTACTATATAAATATATAGCGAAAGTGGCAAGACAGGAAAAGGGTGGGAGAAAGAAGAGTTTGATCCTCCCTGTGACAGAACTGAGGCACAGATATAAAGACACTTACCCAGATCACATGGTAGGTCTATGGCAGAGCCATGAATTGAGCCCAGGAAGCCTGGGTCCACAGTCCAGTGCATCCCAATTTGAGTATGGTGTTTTAATTTTTGCCAAATGTCCTGGCATTTTGTAATTTTACAGGTGGGTTTAATGGCATGCCCATAAAAAGTCACAAAACAGAGAGGAGGTGTCTTTTACATTTTGACTAATGGTGATAGCTCAAAATGCCTTAACATTGCCATGAGGTGGAATTTTCATACAGTCCATTTATATTTAGGAGCAGATACTCACTTGGTATAATTTGTCTAAGTGTGGTGGATTGACAATTTGCACTAGCTGAGGTCTATCTCCTTATTAAAACAACACACATTCCAAATTCCAAAGGGGTAACTTTGTTAGTCTAGTCCAGCAAAACAAAAAAGGAGGCTGGTGGCATTTTTAAAGGCTAACAAATTTATTTACCACATGAGCTTCTGTGGGAGAAAATTGTACTTCATCAGTAATCCTGAAGAAACCTCCTCTTTGGTTTCATTAGCAGTGCTTTTTGTGTTTTTACATATTGTTCTAAGAACCTAGTTCCAGAGGGGGCCATGTTAGACTAGTTCAGTAAAACAAACAAAGAGTCTGGAGGCACTTAAAGACTAACAAATTTATTTATGGCATGAGCTTTTGTGGGAGAAAATCCCACATCATCAGATGCTTTGTGTTTCCCCAGCTTCAAAGCACCTGATGATGTGGGATTGTCTCCCATGGCCATTCATGCAATAAATAAATTTGTTAGTCTTTAAGTGCCACAGGAGTCCTTGTTTGTTTTTCAAAGAACCTAGAAACCAGCTTTTGCAGCTGACAATTCATCAGAGGTGTTCAGACATTTCTCATAGAAAGGCATCAATTAAGATTTGCTTAAACCAAACAAAAAATTATATGGAGCAGTTCAAAAGAGAGTGTTTTTCTTTAGTAGAATGACTCAAAAGCCTTCAACAAGTGCAAAAGAAAACACTACAGTGATTCAGATTCAGCATAACATGTTTGGTTTGGCTGCATGGATGGATCACTGATGCTTTGGGCAGGACTTCATCCACAGTAATTCAGAGGCAATATTTCAGGGACAAGCTGGTAAGGGTTAAGAACATGGCTGGTACATCTACTGCAATCCACCTTGTTTTTTCAAGTAATCTTTTCACTCAGTTCCTTTGTCCACCATGTTGTTGGAACCAGGATATCATCCTTAATATAAACATAAGAGAAGAAAATTAATTTTAATCATAGTAAAGTAAACCTAACCCAACCCAGAGCTCAGCCATTAGAAATCCATTGTTCGGTGAAAGGTACTGGCACCCTTTGTTGTTTGAGTCTGGTTATGTATACATATCTAGGACCCAGCTGTCACTGGGAGGGGATATGAGGCCAGAGCAGGCTAAAAGGAGTGTTTGGGGGGGAGTGGTTGACTGCATAGGGGTTATCTGAAATGAGCAGCAAGACTACAGTTCCACTAGAAGTATGTAAACAAAACAGGAATGTAGTATCCTTATGTGCACTCATCTGAATGTAAAGATAAAATTTTGAGGTCTATTTGGAGTGACATTGGGCCATGTCCTGGTCCCCCCCCCCCCCGATTGAAAAGAATTGACTCTTTGGCTATTTTCTCCCCCACCAGTTGATGCACCCTGCTATTGTATATATTCAAGACTGAAGTAGGATTCTGAATTGTGTACAGTTGTCAAGTTTTATAACAGAGCTTTCTTTATTGTTTGCTAAAGTAAATAAGTCCTTTCAGGTTTTAAAAATATGTGTTTGGGGGCCTCTGTTGTGAGGCTGAAGGGAAACAGGAGAAGATAAAGTTGCAGCAATTGTTTCAGTTTCAGAGGCCCAGACACAAAAGTTATGACCTTTAGTGAAGTAGTTTTTTAAAATAAAGAGGTATGGGAGGGAAAATTCAAGAATAACCTGCCCCACTGGAAGGCAGAAAGAGATTAGGAGATATTAGAGTGGCATGGCATAGATCAGGAGTCTCAAACTCAAATCACCATGAGGGCCACACGAGGACTAGTATGTTACCCAAGGGCCACACCACTGAAACCTTTTTATATAATGATATTGCAAATATTGGCAATGATAGTGTCATTGCAGGCCTCAGGAAATAACTTTAGGGGCCACATGTTTGAGACCTTTGGCGTAGATCAAAATCAGGCAGAGTCACGAACACATCACAAAGAACAGAGAAAATAGAGACAAAAAATAAGGACTGTTCCCTCTTA
The DNA here is from genome assembly GCA_007922195.1 of Podocnemis expansa. NCBI lineage: Eukaryota > Metazoa > Chordata > Testudines > Podocnemididae > Podocnemis > Podocnemis expansa. The sequence goes on from ML681994.1 coordinate 41,330,798, forward strand.
CATGCAAACCTGCACTATTTTCTGAGCTATGGGCTTTGTTGTCACTTAGTCAAGATGGAAAAGGTATTGTAAAATATATCTGGTTATTATTGTACAAAGTACTTTTTTAAAGATATGGGTTGGTTGGTTGGTTGGTTGGTTGGTTTGTGGGGGGTTGGTTTTGATTTTTGTGTCAGTTTGATGCTAAGAGAGAGATTCTGAGGGATAAAGGGGAATAGAGAGCTGTATCTGGAGGCTGTGGAAGAATAGGGAGCATTAATAAGAAGCATTATGCAGAGTTGAGGGAAAAGAACAGGATATCCAGCCACTGTATGATTAGGGCCTTAGTGACAGGTGAAGCTAGACAAGGTTGAAGTTAGGCTTGATTCAGATGCTAATTTTAAAAATAACCAGCCTATCTACATTTCATGTGTCTGTTAAATTTGGCTGGACACTGGGTTTATTTAAATTTTCTGTATTTCTGCTTCTGAGAAGCCATGAAATAATAGAAGGACTGCCCTCATGATATTTTGACACTTCCAGTCCTACTTAAAAAGAGAATGAGAATGCAAAAGACAACAGAAATTGAGAAATAATGTGGGAAAAAGAATCTTCAAAGAAATGTGGTTTGGGATCTGGTCTACAAATGGAAAAAGATTCTAACAAACTCTTTTCTCAGTCACTTCACCAATCCCTGTACAACTGCACATTCACATGATGACTAAAGTTTAGATATTTGTATTTATATTGCTTTCAAGTAAGAGAGACCTACTTGCTGTAGCATAAAGTTTGTCATTATACTGATCTCATGGTCTTTTATATGAAGTGAAGCCTGGTGATCTCTTCAGAGCATTGCTCTGTTCTGTAGTAAAATCATAGCCTTAAATTTTGTTTAAAAGTCAAGTAAAATGTAGCATACTCTTTGATGTTTTGCTATAAGCATTCATAAATTGTTTAGCTGCAAGGCTCAGATCACTGACTTGCTACTGTGCAATGCTGTTAAGACTCAATGTTCAGAATATACCATGTTTTTTCTTTATATTAAAGTTTGTTCCATCATGATGTGTTAGTAGTCCCCAGCAGAAAGGACAGTAGTCCCCTAATTAAAAGTGCTTTTGAAAGTTTGTAGTACAATAGTAAACCCTACCGAGCATGTGTGGGCTTTACAGAAGTATCTAAGTGAGTAATTAATATAAAGATTATTGAATGGGACTTATGCAACTAACTCAGTAACATGTCTTTGAAAATCTCACCCCAAATTGTGGTGAAAGTATCTGTGTGAAAGTATACAAACCCCACACTAGGCAACGTGGGGTTAATGAAGTAATGTGGCTTTAATCACCTTCGCCTAGAAATCCCTGTGAGAGATGTCAGACCTGGAAGAAGGAGTTTAAAAAGAGAGAGAGAGCACTCTACAGTGTGGACTGGGGTGGCCAGGAAGAGGGCAGAACAAAAAGAGAGCAGGTCTCCAGCTCCTGGAGAAGGGCTGGCTGATAGAAGGAGCTTCTCACATGACCACAGTCCTGTGGCGCCTCCCAGAAAGGAGAAAAGCAGGGCCTGCCACTGAGCTGCTCCTGTGAGGCTATTATTCTGTAGGAGCCTATAAATCCAGTTCAAGCCACAGCTTATCAGAGGCCTTTCTGAAGAAACAGAGCCCTGCCATGACCATGGGAGAGTTCAACTATATTCATTTTTTTGTCCGTTAGTTGCAAATGCTGGAAAGGGTATGTTCTCCCAGGTTTATCTTCTTACATTAAGACTGGTGTGGTGGGATACCTGAGTGAATGCAAAGGCCCTGTCCAAGCCCCCAGGGACAGCCATAGAAAGAAATCTGTAGACAGTATCTCTCAAATCTATTGTCTTTGCCATTTTAAAAGATAAGCACAGCCCTCTATTAAATTACGCACTTCTAACAGCAATATAATATCTGCTCCAGATTCTACATTCTTACTTATCTTGCATATAATAATACTCCCTAGGTGACATCCTTGCCACTGAAGTCAAGCAAAGCATAGCCATGGAGATGGAGAATTCCAATGAAAAAACAAAAGATCAATTTCATAATACAGTCAGAACAATATCAATTAGAGTATTAATAATTAACCCTCTGCCATTCAGAATTCAAATACACCCAGACCTGTGTACAACCATTGTCAGGTTTTACAGCCTTGTAGTTACCTTAGTATTGAGCCCTGCAAACTAGTTGAGTATATAATAATCAACAGCAAAATTAAAAGTGAATTAGAAAATGTATATTGTGCTTTTAGTCCCATGATTGATATTTGGGATCAGAGTACCACCTAGTGGCCACTAGTTCATTTGTTTAAGAACATAAAATCAGCCATAGTGGGTCAGACCAATGGTCCACCTGGCCCAGGATCCTATCTTCTGACAGCAGCCAATGCCAGGTCATTCAGAGGGAATGAACAGAACAGGCAATCGCCAAGTCCAGTCCATAGCCCAACCCCAGCCTCTGGCAAATGACAATCCCTGCTTATCTGGCTAATATCCATGGCTGGAGCTATCCTCCATGAATTTGTCTAGCTCTTTTTGAACCCTGTTAGAGTCTTGGCCTTTGCTACATTCTCTGGCAAGGAGTTTCACAAGTTGACTATGCACTGTGTGAAGAAATAACTCTTTTAGTTCATTTTAAACCTGCTGTCTATTAATTTCATTTAGTGACACTGAGTTTTTGTATTATGAGAAGAATTAAACTTCCTTATTTACTTTCTTCACACTGGTCATGATTTTATAGACCTCTGACATATCCTCTTACATAATTGATTTTTCAAGACGTAAAGTCCCAGTCTTATTAATCTCACCTCATAGGAAGTTTTTCCATACCCCTTGTAATTTTTGCAGTCCTTTTCAAAATTCCAATACATCTTTTTTTGAGAAGAGGCAACCAGATCTGCAATATTCAAGATGTGGGCACACCATGGATTTATAACAAGTCAATACAACATTTTCTGTCTTATATTATCTGTCCCTTTCCTAATGATTCCTATGTTAGCTTTTGTGACTGCCACAGCACACCGAGGGAATGGTTTCAATGAACTAGACACAATGACTCTAAGCTCTCTTTCTTGAGTGGTAGCAGTCAGTCTATAGGTATAGTTGGGACTATATTTTCCAATGTGCTTTACTTGCATTTATCAGCACTAAAATGCATTTTCATCTTGTTGCCCAGTCACCCAAAATTGTAAGATCCCTTTGAAACTTGAATAATCTACACAATTTGTTTTCTATTTACCTCTTTTTCTCGCTCCCCAGTTTATGGAAGCTACCTACATTCACGCCTTCCTGCATCCAGCAGTTTTGATGCATGTTAGAATGTTTATCAAGTTTTACATATAAATGTTTACAAAGACCAAAGACTTTCAAATTTCTGCACATATTAGACCAAATCTTCCTATCTTTACTGAAGCAACTATAGGAATACACTTGTGAATGATTGCTGGACTTTCCCTATGGAACATATCTCTAGGGCCCAAACTTACACAGTATAGTGAATAGGTAGGCTGTGGAAACCCCACACAGCCCACTTGGAGTCAATGAAGTCTGCACAGGTACAACAGTCTGCCTGAATGATATGCAACACATAACTGGAGGTGCATGTGTCCACTTATGCAACATGAAAAGGAAACAGAATAGGGCCTCATCTAAAGCATATTGAAATCAATGGAAAGACACAAATGAGCTTTGGAATGAATCTATATAACAAAATCTTTACATGTACTGCCTCTCTTTCTTATACAAGTTATCAAACAATTCCAAACCAGGTATAAACACTGAAAAACACCCTTCTGCAGAGCATTAAATTCTCATAAAGATAGCAGCACAGGGTGCAATGTTATTGTATTTAAATACAGAATGTGACTGAGAGGAAGAGGGTGGTGGCAAAATATGATCATAACAAAAATATTTGTTATTCAAGACTGTGGATCTAACAAAGGCAAATGAATGAGCAGCAGGATGATGGTGGCTTGAAATTCAGTATTGACAAATGGAAGGTAATGCACATTGGAAAGACTACCCACTGCTCTGTTGGAACTCAGAGATGAATTTACCTTTGTATTTGGCATTGATGATATGGGGATGTTCATCACCCACTTCTGGCAGCCAGATTCTTTTAAAGTTGTTGTAAAATTGGATAGGATGCAGAAAATAAATGATTCATGGGTTGGAAAAATGCTTTAATGTGAGAAACTTCACAAGCTCAATCTATTTAGCTTATCAAAAAGACCTCCACGTGTATTGATCATGATTTATGAGAACTTTCATGGGGAGAAAATACTAAGGTATTAAAGGGTTCTTTAATCTAGCAGAGGAAGGCATAACAAGAACCAATGGCTGGAAGTTAAAGCCAGACAAATTCAGATTAGAAATAAAATGCATTATTTTTTTTAACAATGAGAGTGATTAACCATTTGAACAGCCTACCAACAAAAGAGATGGATTATCCATTTCTTGAAGTCTTCACATCAAAACTGATTGCCTTTCTTGGAGATAGGCTTTACTTGTACTAAAATTCCATAGATGCTGATATATAGGAAGCCAGAACAAATAAGCTGAAGTCTTTCTGCCCTTAAAAATCTATGCATCCCTGAACTGTAAACACTTAAATAAATCTGTAGGACATGCTCCACTGAAATATTTTAGATCATTCTTGTCATCATATTCAGAGACAACCCATGGAAATAATGATGCCTGAAGTGACTTCCATATAAACAGAGATTGAAGCACCTGGCTGTTTAGTTTAGAGAGGAAATGAAAGTGGTGTCACAGTAGCTACTGAAATCAGTGACATTTTGTAACTCTGATAGTGCCAGGAAAAAAATGAATCTGTGGTAACCACAGATGAAATAAGACCACTTTCTTTGCAGTATGGAGTACAGCTAATTAGAAATTTTCCAACAAAAAAGTTTTGCTAGAAACTGCTGGGTTGTCAAATTGGCATTTATTCTGAAAACAAACTATGTTCAGTGATCTGGCATGAACCATAGGCAGGGTTCCATCAGAAATATTCCTTGTTCCCTGCCAACTCATTCAGCAGGCTGATAGGGAGCTGAGTCTTTGGGGCGGGACACAGCTCTGGGCCAACCCTGCTATGCCAGTCTTTTATGGTCTCCAGGATTCCTGCCACAGATCTAGTATCTGACAGTCCTGAAAGCCTTGGCTCTAGGTGGGACTCAGTTCCAGACTTTTAGCAGGTATTCTGGAAGCCCGGGGCATCCAAGCTGCAGCCAAGCTAGGACAGACTCCCAGGATCTGTGGCTCCAAGATAGTCCTTTCATCTGGACTGCCTGTGCCTATAACTTCCATGCGTCTGAGCCAGATGGATCTCTTATCAAAAATCCATGTTGAAATGGTACAATGTGTTTAACAATTCTTGCCGAACGTTCCACATTGTGAAGACAATGATGGGCTGTTCACCTTCATCAACACCAAAGCAGGTTAGAGAGGAGCTTGGCTGGGGAATGGGGCTGCAACTGTTGGGCCTATTTCCGGTCCCTCGTCTGTGCATGCCTCCGGGCAGAGGTGCCTCTGGGCAGTGTCCACTGGCTCCCTTGACACCTTCCGGGAGCAGTGGGTGCTGTCCGGGGTTCTCTGCTCGGTGTCCCCTTCAGAAGCCCTCATTTTATACCTTTGACCCTCATGCCCATCCCTGTTATTTCTTTAGTTGTCCCTCATAATCTTTTAAAGAACTGTCCAGTGCCGCTTCCCTTTAGGCTGGGGGAGGGGTTTTAGAAGTGGGTGGGCTTGCTCCCATCCACCACCCTGGTTCTTCAGTAGGACCAAAGCAGGTTAAGAGCAGTTAACCAGATAGACTTCACCCAAAAACAGCCAGGGATTGAAAGGCTGATTGGAAATGGAGCCCACCTGAGAAGGAATATGCAGGGCTAGTTCAAAGCTAGGAAACTGATATCTGAAAGGAGCTACAAGTGAGGTAGTTTGTAGTTACTTCTAGAGGAAGGGAGGTATTTAGGACTATCGAATTATATAGTCTGCTATTGTTCTTTGGGAGGAGAGAGTTTGGATTGGTAAACCTAGTAAGGGGGCAGGCCAGAGGGTAAGTGTAAAGAATTAGAAAGGAGTCCAGGAAAAACATCAACAGGGTCTGGGCGTAAGCTGACTATAGTTGCTGACCATAAGTCTCTGGCCTGGAACCGGGGGCAGTGAGGGGGCCAGGTTCCCTGGCCTGGGGAGGTGTCACAGACCAGTGGGACAGAAGACTGCCAGAGACAGATGCTCCAGTGACACTGTGCTATTCTGGAAAAGAAGGACTAGACAGTCAGCCGGCCAAAGGGCTCAAACATAAAGAGGGAGCATCTGGAGTCCCAGAGAAAGAGAGGCAGACGGGGTTGTGGTGTGAGAAATGGAACGTCCAAGCTGAGTGGAGCAAATTCCCAGAGCTGGCTACAGGGAGAGGCCCCAGCAGTGAGTGTACCCTGTGCCATGGCCTCACCACTTCAATCCTACGTTCCTTGTAAGAGACAAATGGAAATTTTAAAAGCCCAGCCAACGTGTGTATGATATAGGAACAATGCACTGCAAATAATATTAGTGACCCTCTTTTGTTAAAGACTTGAGTAACTATGACAGCATAGCCTGTTTTATTTATATGTTTAAAATATTCCAACTCTGCAATAAAAAAAATAAGTTGATGTAACAAATTTTTTTTAAATTCTGTTTTCCAGATTTAAAGAGCTTGAGACTCTAACTCTGTGATGGGTCTGACTTAAAAACCTAGCTCAATTCCTCCTAAACTTTGGGGGCCCTAGAAGAGAAAGTCCTGATTGTGAACAAAGATCCAAATCCAAAATTCACCACTGTCTCCTCTTTTCTGTAACAAGGAGCATCCAGATCCAAGCATACACACATTCTGCATGTGGGTCTGAATTTTATCTCTTGAACAAATTCTTAGTTAAAAACAAGAGTAGAAAGAGGGGAGGGGTGTGTGAACAGTATTCATGCAGTATATGAATGTGGAAATATCCCTCTTGAATCCAAGCACAGACTAAAGTTCCCTATGTTTGTATGGGGAGAGCTGAAAGGCTACTCCACTTTGCTTAATTCTAGTAAAGTTTCTAAGGTATCAACATAGCATAATGGAGCACAGCCATGTTCTCATCATAGTGCTCCCACAACTAGCAAGAGTCTTCTGTGGTGGTGGCAGAAGGTACCAGGTGATGCCAAGGCCCCAGGGCTCACAGAACTTGCATAGCTGAAATCAAAGTCTGTCCCACCCGTTTTTTAGTATTGTTAAAGTAGATAGAGCTGTAAGAAGGTTTGGTGTTTAGTCCTTATGAACAGCCTGTAGGAGTTGCATGTATTAGTGTCTCATCTGTACCCCATGTTCTAAAGCAGGAATGGCAAACCTAACTGATTCTCTGAGCCATTTACAATAATCTTCAGAATCTTTTGGGCAGTCTTGCCAGTACTTAGGGCTTCCGCCTTGTTGCAAGGTGGTGGGGCTAAGGGTTTCTGCCCTGCAGGGGGAGGCGGATTGCAACTTCAGTCCTATGGGGCACACCTTCAGGGGCTCAGATCTCAAGCTCGGTGGGGTACTCCTGCATGCTGGGCAGAAGCCCCTAAACCCACCCCACTGCTACATGGCAGAAGTCCTGAACTCACCTGACCAGTAAGCGGAGAATGGGCAACCATAGGGCACTTCGTGAGCTGTACTTTACTTGTAAAAAAGCCACATATGGCTCACAAACCATAGTTTGGCCACACCTTTTATAAAGCAATCGCAACTATGTGTGTTTGTAAACCTCTAAGTTTATGTTTAGATTAGAAAGATTAGTTTGGACTTTCTTAGTCTGAACTAAGCAGTTCTGGGTTAGTTCAAACTAACCGCAGCTTTTTAGTTTGAACTAGCTGTTTTTTAGTTTATACTAAAAAAGCATGGCTAGGTCAAACTAAAAGATAGTTCAAACTGAAAAAACAGGGCTAGTTCGAACTAACTGCTTAGTTCAAACTTATTTAGGGCAAACTAGCACAGCTACATTGTGCTTTTTTGAACTAAGTTTGAACTAAGCACTTAGTTTGAACTAAGCTTTTTTATTTTGCTTAGTTCAAACTAAAAAAAGAAAAGAAAAATATTCTAGTTCAAACTAGCCAAAGGCTAGTGTAGAAATGGACCAAATTAGTCTGGACTAATCTTCCTTAGTCTGGACAAATTCGACAGTGTAGACAGAGCCAAACTGCAACTCAAAACAGGAGAGAAGTCTTCTCTAATGCAAATGATTGCTTTGTACAGCAGCTTTTAGGCCCTGGCCAACTGGAAGGACTTTGAAACCAACTGAGCCATTGTGAGACCTCAAGAAACCAAAGACTGTGTTAATTGCACTGCTCACCCCCTCCAGGAAGAGATTACCAGTGTATGAACTCGTCCATTAGTTTGGACTGTGGAGAAAAGGCAATCAAAATTCTTGACATAGGGAAACAAGGTTATTTTTGCTTCTTGAGCTCTACGAGAAAAGAATCACCAAACATAAGGAAAAGATACACCCCCCGCCAGCTACTTTGCTTGAGTTAGCCCTAAAGGACATATTGTTTGCTTTTAGGGTCTAAATTTGTGGCTCATTTGTGTGTACATTTAGCTGTTTTAACCTTTTAAAAAACTTTCTTTTCTTAATTAAGAAATATATGGTTAGTTTATTAGAGTATTGGCTACACATATTGCCTTTGAGAGATCTAAAGTATAAGTCACCTGGGTATAAATGACAGTGCCTTTGAGACTAGTCCTAATATTGTTGTGATTTTTAGTATAAGGGACACAGACAGAGTCTTGCCAGGATGTAAGGACAGAGTAGAGTAGCCATAGCAATGATCTATGGTGCCATGGGAAAGCTGTTATAGTGCTCATGGAGTTCACAGTTGGTACTGAGTTGGTGACATCTGAATATGTAACAGATAAGCAATTTAGGATTTGTGCCTGATTTCCTAACAGTCTGCCCTGAGTTTGACACCCACATTTGTCAGCCACACCAAGTAGCGTGACACTTTCCTCCTCTTGGTATGCTATCTGGTGGAGAAGAGCAGAGTGGTGAAGGCAAGTCTTGACACAGAAGTTTGCTCAGATGGCTTTATGCCAATGGGGTGTTCCACTCTGACAGAAAAATGCTTTAGTGACCAGCTAATTCCAGGGATGTCTCTTTTGCATTGCCTCAGCAGCATAAAGAGAACAGAGCACAACAGAGAATCTAATTCTCTATGTTGAATTCTTATAATTATAGACCAACTATAGAACTCAGTATTTATAATTAGAGGTGGTGGAACATTTTCCAGAACAACAGTGTTTTTGGAAAATGCTGATTCAATGGAATTGAAACTGTCTACAGAAACATTTCCACTCCATTGCAACTTGCAATAAAAACTCAGCAGGCAAGCGGGCATGCTGCCTGGTGCCCTTGCAGCTCCCCCGGCACACTGTTTGGCTCCTCAGAAGTCAATCAAGAACACTTCTCAGTTTCCTGGTATTTCCAGGCAGCCACCTCTCTGTGCTATCAGACTTCCTGGTTAATTGGGTCCCCACTTGCCCAACTAGTGGGTGGGCATGTGAGCTGTTGAGTGGCCTGTCTAGCCAGGGAATGAAGGCAGTCCTAGGAGTCTGGAAGGTGGGCAGCCCAGCAGGCAAGCAGCTAGAGAGCAAGAATACCGCAGAACATGTTTTGTTTTCAAAGGGGAATAGTTTAGTGTTTCCAAAATGTAATACCATGGAATTTCAGCTCTGTGAATTTTGTTTTAGTTTGGTTTTTTGCCCTGCCTTGGGAGAGGAAATAATTTTTATAAAAACCTCATTTTGTCTTGTATTAGAAGTTCTGTTTCTCAGTCAGCTCTACGTGTTGTATCTAGTGCAAACTTAGTTGATCAAAAGATAGAAAAAAAGCATACCGATTATATGGCCTTTTTGTAGATTAATTAGTATATTTCTGCATAACTGGGTACTATAAATAGGTACATTTTCAGTACGGTGCATAACGGGACTTTTTTTCTCAGTGACTTGGACAATTACAGCAGAGTTTTTACCAGTGTCCCATGATCACATGGAAGAAAACTATTTGGAGAACCAATCTGACACATCCATAGTGACAGTATGTACGCTACAGCAGCACAGCTGCAGCCATGCCACTATAGCACAGTAGAGTAGACATTCACCAAGCAATGGAAAGGAATTGTTTTTTATTCCTTTATTACATTGAAAGGCAGACGTTAGGTCAACCGCAAAATTCTTCCTGCTGCATCTGCAGTGGGGAGTGAGACAACCCTAACAAGGTCAGGGTTTAAACTTTTTCACATCCCAGAATTATGTAGTTAGATCAACCTAAGTTTTAGGTATAGAGCAAGCCTAACCCACTGCGAAAATGCATTTTTTTTTATTTCTATCACACATAAAAGACAGTAAGGCTATGTTTACACTAGCAAATTAGACCAGATTAAGGAGCTTAATCCGGACTAATTTGCTCCCTGTTTACATTAGGCTTTGCCTAGTTCAAACTAAAAAATTTTTAGTTCAAATGGTGAGTTCAAACTAACTGTTTTGTCTGAACTTCTTTCAAACTTCAGTTCAAACAAGCATGATATAGTCATGCTAGTTCAAACTAGTGGTTTTGAACTAAGCATGTTTTTTTAGTTCAAACTAACTTTTGTTTGAACTAGCTATGCTTTATTAGTTTGAACTAAAAAGTTAGTCTGAGCTAAATGAAGCATGGCTAGTTCAAACCAGGAGTGCTGCCAGCCCCAGAAAAGACCTGGGGCTCAGTGTGCTGAGACTTGGGGCTTGTGCACCGCCACTGCTGTGGACAGGCTAGTGGCAGACCTGAGGCTCGGGTGCTGGGACTATCAGCTTGATTCCCGTGAGCCCGGTGCCAGCAAAGCCCCTGGTTTGAACTAAACAAGTCTGAACTAAGCAGTTAGATGTAGACATAGCCTAATAGTGTAACCTGCTAGTGGGCTAGAATTCATCTAATTGCACTTCCCCTGTGCCTGAACAAAAAACAAACAAACAAAAAAACCCAACTCCTATAGAGAAACAACTGGAGACCCTGGATTCAGCAAAGACTGCTCAAATTTACCCTCCCCTCATTCAAATGCTACTGAGAACAAAAGTAATAATTAACTTCTAACTTAAAAATCCTATAAGAAAACATAAATTACTATATATTCATAACAAGGTGGCCGTTTTGTAAATCCCCATACACTATTTTCACAGCTTTCTTTTCCACAATACACACAAGAAAACAAAATTAATTTAAATGGAACAGTCTCCACAGAAACACTGTGAAATGCAATTTAATGATACCTAAAGTTTAGGTGGCGTTCACCCAAATCTCAGCTATAATCTTTGTTCACCAGGTACAAAGCAGAGGTAGCTTTTGGGGTAAGCGAAGCAGGTGGCTGCCTGGGGCTCCGAGCAATAAGGGGCACCATAACTGTTGCCTGCTTCACCTAACCTTGCTCTTGTGGGGTGGTGGGGGATCGGGGGGCCATGGACTACCAGGGCCAGAAGCTGTTCTTCCTGGCCTCTCAGCAGTGTGGGTGGAGCAGTGCTCCCCAGCTGGCCATGCCTCCCCAGGGGAAGGAGAGCGATGGGCTTGGAGCTGCAGCTTGCAGGGATGGGGCCCTGGAGCGGCCTGCTCTGAAGAGTTCGGGCCATTTTGCCCCTGGCCACCCCAGGCCTGAAGAGATGCTGCCTCGCTCCAGGCCTTGGATCAGGTCCATTCAGGCCTGGGATGGCTAGGGGCAAAGTGGGCTGCTCCAGGGCCCCGGCCCTGCAAACCGCAGCTCTGCACTGGCCGTTCTCCTGCCTCCCCCTGTGGAGTATGGCCAGCTGCAGAGAGGCAGGGTGGGCAGGCAGGTGGTATAGCTTCTGACCCTGGTGGTCTGCAGCCCCCTGTGCCCTCGGGTGGGAGTTGGGACTGGAGGGGGCAGTAGGGTTGCAGGGGGGGACCTGGGCGCCAGTGAGGGCAGCAGTGGGGGCCTATAGGGGGCCTGATAAAAGGCCTTCACTACGGGCACCAGTTGTCTAAGACTGCCTCTGGTCCAAAGGTTTTAGTTGAAAGAAGCAGCTCTCCTCTGCTTTGGTTGCACGAATCTTCAGTAGAAATCCATGCAGGTGACTCTTCCTCTGCTGGAACCAGCACCAGCCACTAAGCTTACTTTTAACCAGCACTCAGTCACATATATGTGAAGAAACTCTGCTGCAAATGGCTCCACAGCAGGGAGACAGCATCTTGCTGGCCACTCCTAGCTTAGCTTCTCCCAGTCACACCCTGACCAGATGGGCACTTCTCACTGCACTGCCTGGTCTCATGGTGTCAGCCCACCACAGCAATAGGAAACCTCGTGGTGCCTGCTCAGAGCTACCATTCCTTGTTTCAGAAATTTCTGGCTCTGGCCAGTTAAATAAGCCCAGCAACAGTAACCCAGCCTCAGAAGGGCTCTTAAAAAGAGGGCCTTTAATTAGGCATATGGGTCACAATATCATTTTATAAGCATGTGTGAGTTTGGTCCACAAGTAAAATCTTCAGAAACAACACATTTGTTACCAGGTGCTGAATCCTCTAATATCATCAGTACCAATTATTGCTGGTACGTAAGCACATACTTAACTTTAAACAAATCCTTAAGCTCCATTGAAATACATTGCTTGAATTGACTGACTGAATAGCATTGGCATAAGTATATTGTTAAAGTTAGTTATGTGCATAAGTGCTTTGCTGAAAGTGGGGGTCTGACAACCTATACAACATGATCAATTCAAGCAGACTTGTATCTTCTCATATCAGCAGTGAATTTGTCTCTCGAGTTTCAGGGTCAGCGAACTGTTTCATCAGTGCTTAAATGCATGTGTTAGTCTTTAAGGTGCCACAGGATTCCTTCTAAAAGGGCAGCTGTGTTAATCTAGTTCAGTAAAAACAAACAAGTAGTCCTGTGGCACTTAGAGACTAACAAATGTATTTATTGCATGAGCTTTTGTCAGAGCTGGTGCTAGGTGGTAAGCAGCCCCTGCGTTGCAGGGGGGCACCAGCATTTGAGGGGTGCCAGCATTTGAGGGGTGCCAAAAAGGGACAGCGCCGTGGCGCTCCCCTGATGGCATCACTCTGCTGGGGGGAAGGGGGTGCCACAGTCCCCAGCGCTGGCCCTGGCTTTCGTGGGAGAAAAATCCCACTTTGTCAGATGCTTTGAAGTTGGGGGAACTTACAGAATGGGAGGAAATGAATGCAAGTAAATGTAAGTCGTGGGATCAGGTCACACAGTAACAGCAAATCAAAGTAGTTATTAAGATTCAAACATTGGGGAACAGCATAGGGGAAGATGACGTCAAATCACTGACTGCGTGTATCTTAAGAACTGCTTGTTTGTTTTACAGGACATCTAGTTTCCTTGGGAGCTGTGTTGTTCCCTTTACGTCCACCAGATGATGCTATAACTCAAAAAATCATACTGATGCAGTCTGATTATAATCTTTCCTTTTCCATGCTCTTCTTAGAAAGCAAGGGACAGATTTTTGACTGTGGTGACCAACATTTTAAGCCTGATATAACATATAGCCTATAAGAAATGTATGCAGTTTCTTGAACTTGCATATATGTTCCAAAATAATTAATATATGTAGACCAACATTTTTGTTCAGGGATCCCTTACATTAGGTACTTAAATCTATATTTAGGCACATGGGGCTTGAGCTTGAAAGATGCTGAGCACTTGGGCTTTCATCCATGGAAATGTTTAGTCATGCGCTTAACTTTAAACACATGCAGAGTCCTACTGATGTCAGGCCATGGATTTGAGTCTTGATGGCTATGGCCACACACAGGGAGTTAAATCGATTTAAGTTGAAGAGATTTAATTTAAATCGATATAACAATCATTAAATCAATTTAACTTAAATTGATTTAACAGGTCCCCACAAAAAAAAGAGACAAATTGAACTAGCATGTCCAGGGACAGGACTTGCTAGTTCGATTTAGGAGAGGGGCACTCTGGGAGGTGTGGCAACACGGCTCCCTGGCAGGTAAAAGCCTGACAATTATCATGCTTGGGAACATATATGTAGAACCCTGTGCAGATACAAATAAGTGTATCTGTATCCGACCTGCATCCGCAAGAAATGGTCGACGGATATCCATGTTGTATCCGCGGAAACGGATATTTGCAGATATCCGCATATTTGCAGGGCTCTAGCTCTGTGCAGATAAAAATATGTATCCGATCTGCATCTGCAAGAAATGGTCCGCGGATATCCGTGTTGTATCCATGGATGTGGATATCTGCGGATATCCGTGGATTTGCAGGGCTCTATATATATGTAAGAGGGGCTGGATTAAGGCTTGTCATCTTCTCTGTCAGAGAGGCTTTCCTATCATTAGATCAACAAACATATTGCAAGGAAGACAGAAACCTTGCTTTTTCCAAATTTGAATCTTTTACACACATATATTCAATATACCTCACTGTAATCTGCTTTCTCTTCCTTTCTGTCTTTATCAAATATTTGTAATCTAATTCATTTGCTGGTTAGCTTAATTATATCTTCTTCTCACTGACCTCCCTGCACCCAAACACCAACACTATTCCCCCATTTTATTGTTGTCCTTTGTCTTTCATTTCCAACCTCTTATACTATCCATCCCTTGTTGGCTGTGTTCTACTCCTCAGCCGTTCTTTGCAATAGCTAGCTCTGCTGTTGTGCTTGAGTAGGACATTAAGTTCACATCTACAGTTAAAGTTGTTAAATACTTTGCCACACAGTGCTTTACATTCAGTTTGGATCCAAGTGAGAATACGCTTAAAAATAGACCCCCAAGTTTTGGAATACAACAATTAAGCTTGAGGATGTGGGGAATTAAAGCTCTATAGATGGGGGGAAAGCAATGGATGTGACATAGCTTTTGATCTCCCACAGTATTCTTATCAGCAAGTTAAAGAACTATGGATTGGATGAATGTAACTATAAAATGGACAGACGTCTGTTTAGATCATCGGGTTCATTCACGAGCGATCAATGGCGCTAAATCTAGTTGGCAGCCAGTAATGAGATAAGTGCAATAACGGCCAGTGCTGAGCAGGAGTGTTGGTGCCCCGGGAAAGGACCCGGGGCACCAGCCTAGGCCCCGCCCCCTGGCCGCAGGCCATGCCCCCATCTGGGGCAAGGGCTGGGAGTGGCCACGACTGCCGCAGGTGGCTGGGCTCTGGATCCCCGGCCGGGGATGGCACCAGAGCAGCCACTGCGGCCACGGGCGGCTGCTCCCCGGATCGCCGGCCTGATGGGACCGGAAGAGGCAGGGCCCCGCCAGAGCCAAGGCACTGGTGCCGGGATTCAGGGCATGGGCCCTGTGTGCCCAGCACAAGTGGCACCCCTGGTGCTGAGGGTGTTTTTTGTTCCAAATCTTCATTAATGATCTAGAAGATGGCATAGATTGCACAGTAAGCAAGTTTGCAGATGATAACAAGCTGGAAGGAGCGATAGATATGCTTGAGGACAAGGATAGGGAACACAGTCACCTAGACAGAGTAGAGGATTGGGTCAAAAGAAATCTGATGAGTTTCAACAAGGACAAGTGCAGATTCCTCTACTTAGGATAAAAGAATTCCAAGCACTCAGGGCCAGTCCTACCGTAGAGGCAACCTAGGCAGTCACCTAAGGCAGTGGTTCCCAACTTTTTCTCTGCCATGGCACACCTTGATGCCTTTAATCATTTGAGGCACACCACTATATAGCTTCCAAATGAACTCATGAATATTCATTAGCCAATCCACTCTAAGTTTTTTCCATAAAAATTCTGTGGCACACTTGCTCAGGCCTGACGATGCACCTGTGCGCTGTGGCACACTGGTTGGGAAACAACTGTGGGGTGCCAAGGGCCGGGATGGAACTACTCCACTTCCTGCCTGTGGCTGGAACCCTCCACCTGCGGCACTGCTTCCCTACTAGGGCTGGACCCCTGCCCATCCCAGATCCCAGCAGCAATGCCACTCCCTGCCTGCAGTCAGATCCTGGTGGCCAGAGAGGGCAGGGCACCAAAATCCCTGTTAGCCTAGGGTGGCAAAAATCCTTGGGCTGGCCCTGCATGCACTGCATCTGACTGGAGACCAACTACCCAGGGACCAGTTTGGTAGAAAAGGAGCTAGCGGTCAAAGTAGAGAAGATCCTGGATAGGATTCAACAGTGTACCCTTATTGCCAAGAAGGTTAATGGCATATTGGGCTGCATTAGTAGGAGCACTGCCAGCAGATTAAGGGAAGTGATTATTTCCTTCTGTTCTGCAGTGGTGAGGCCACATTTGTAGTGTTGAATCCAGTTTTAGGCTCCCCACTACAGGAAAGATGTCATCAGATTGTAAAGAGTCCAGTGGAGGTCAACAAAAATGTTTAGTGGGCTGGAGCATGTGACTTATGAGGAGAGGCTGAGGGAGCTAGCCTTGTTTATTTAGTCTGCAGAAGAGAAGAATTAGTAGGAATTTGACAGCATGTTTTAACTACCTGAAAGGAGATTCTGGAAAGATGGAGCTAAGCTGCTTTCAGGATAGTGGATGACAGAAATAAGTGCAACAGACTTAAGTTGAAATGGGGGAGGCCTAGGCTGGAAGTTAGGGAGAACTTTTTCATTAAGGCTATGTTCACACACACAGTGCTTGTTTCGAAACAAGTTATTTTGAAATAACTTGTTTTGATATAACGTTATTTCGAAATAACTTGTTTTGAAATAAAAAAAGTGTCCTCGAAATAAGCAAAAAAAGGGAATCAAAATAGCGTTTCCACAGTGTGGACTTGCTGTTTCGATCCAGGGGCAGTGCAGCATGGGAGGTGTGGCAACATGTCGTCTCCCTGGGCCACATCGGCAGCCATGTTGCTAGCCAATCACATAAAAGCCAGCCCTGACCTCACTTCCCTGTTCACTCACACTAGCAGCATGCTGCAAGCCATGGACAGTGCCCGGCTGCCTAGACAGCGCCGTGCAGCACCCAGCCCCTCAGCGCGCATGGAGGGTCTCCGGCCATTGTGGGAGACTCTGTTTGCAGCCCTCGAGGAGGACTGGCCTCTACCTGAGGAATACATTCAGCTCAGCCGCAGGGCTGAGCTACTGCCCCTGCCCCTCCCTGTGCCCCGCTGCATCTGGGTGCATGAGACCAACGCTGACTGGTGGGAGAGGGTCGTTCTGCGCACCTGGGGCGACGACCTCTGGCGCCAGAACTTCTGCATGAGGAGGACCAGCTTCACCCGCCTGGTGGGCGAGCTCACCCCGCACCTGCATCACAGGGACACCCCCATGAGGCCCGCCATCCCAGCGGACAAACAAGTGGCCATCACCCTGTGGAAGCTGGCCACCCCGGAGTCCCACAGGGCAGTGGCGCACCTGTTTGGCGTCGGGAGGTCCACCACCGGCACCATCCTCCTCGAGGTCACCAAGGCCATCAATCGCATCCTCCTACGGCGCCTTGTGAGATGTGGGGACCTGCAGGACACCATGCCTGGGATGGCCACCCTTGGCTTTCCAAACTGTGCTGGCATCTTGGACAGCACACACATCCCTGTGCACACCCAGGAGCACAGGGCTGCCGTGTACCACAACCGAAAGGGATATCATTCAGTCATTATGCAGGCCCTTGTGGACCACCGGGGCCTGTTCCACGACTGCTACGTGGGATGGCCAGGCAGGGCCCATGACTCCAGGGTCCTCCGCAACTCCGCCCTGTACCGGGGCGTGGAGGCAGGCACCCACTTCCCCCCCTCACACCATCCACCTTGGGGGCATAGAGGTGCCCGTCCTCATAGTGGCGGACGCAGCCTACCCCCTGCGGCTCTGGCTAATGCGCCCGTACGCTGGGCCACTCGATCCCAGCTGGCAGCTGTTCAATTGCCGCCTGGCCTGCTGTCGACAGGTGGTCGAGCGGGCATTCGGATGCTTCAAGGCCCAGTGGCGGTGCCTGCTAACTTACCTCCACCTTGCTGAGCGGAGCCTGCCGCAAGTCATTGTGGCATGTGCAGTGCTACACAACTTTTGTGAGCAGCAGGGGGAACCCATCCCACTCACATGGGAGGCTGAGGTCCAAGCATTTGCCAGGGACTATGAACAGCCAAGATCCCGGCCGACTCAGGAGCAGCCATCTGCGCGAGCCCTCGCCATCCGCAACGCCCTCTGGTTTGCCTTTGCTGCAGAGGAAGACTGAGGACCAGGCCTGCCCTGCACCACAACACCATCTCCCCCGTCCACCCAAAGCCAGCCTGCACCCATCCACCCACACTGCCAACCTCCCCCCCAATAAAAACACAGACAACCACGAATAATGTTCCAGGGGCTATTAACAATAAGGGAAGGGATGGGGGTGATACGGGATGGGGCAATCTGGGGGGGTCTGGGGGAGGGAGCATCAACGTGGGAGGGGACTTGGGGAATGTGGGGGAGGGAGCATCAACGTGGGAGGGGACTTGGGGGGAGGGAGCATCAACTTGGGAGGGGACAGGGGTGAAGAGGTCCTGGGGTGGGGGGGTTAGGCAAGGCCTGTGGGAGGGTCCGGGGGGGCTTGCCCCGCCCACGCCCACGGCTGCCCTCCGCCCGCTGTCCTCGCTGGGGCGGCGATGCCTCCCGGCGGCGTCAGGTTGCCAGGCCCTCCGTGAGCTGCCGGATTGGCTGCGGCCTGCTGTACAATGGCAGCTGGCAGCTCTGTTGCCAGGCGCTCCAGCGCCCTCGCCGCCCTGTCCTTGGTGCCCGCGAGGTGCTCCAGGGCACGGAGCCCAGCCGCCTGCCGCTGTGCCTGCTCCCGTCTCCAGACCTGGGTGGCGGCATGCATGTCCTGGCTGAGCTCCTCCAGGCTCTCCAGGAGCTCGATGCGGGTCCTGGGGGCCCTCCGCCATCGCTGCGGTGTCCTGGGGCTTGGGTGGTGGGGTCCGAGTGTGGGTGCCGGCCCTTGGGGAGGGGCTCTGCGACGTGCTGCAGGGACACAAAAAACACAGTTGGCCCCTGCCACCTGCTGGTCCCATCTGTGTGCACCTGTCTGCAGCACACACCTCTGCCCTGACTGTCAGCAGGTTCCAGGATCCCATGGGACGTTGCCCTGGGGTAGGGCTCCTGGCCCCCAAAGCCTCAGAAGGAGGCTGGGACGGTACCCGACGGAGGACATTGGAGGACCCTGGGCAAAATGGTTGTCTGGCCGAGGTAGTCGTCAGGGTTTAAGGGGCCCTGGGACACTTTCCCATATACATCGGTATTCTCTGGCAGTCCAGGATCCTCCAACCCCTCTGGGAAAAAGCCTGACAAACCCCTGTATTTTGAACCATCTGCCAGACAGAGAATTGGAGGATAAAAAGAAGAACAGAGCAGAAGAAAGGAGACCATGGTCTCCGTTTGCCAGACATCTGGGAACCGTACCCTGGAGGCACACATGCTCGTGGTGCCCACAAGGGTGAACTGGGCCCAGCCACGCCTTGCACTTGGAGGTCTCCCGAGGCCACTTGCCAGTGGTGTGCCCTGCCTGCTCTCCACCCCACCCAAGATGCTGCTGCATCTTTCCCGGCCAGTCCCTGGTCACCACCCCCCGGCACACAAGGGCCTTTGACCCCGGTGCCACCTGTGTCTGTGGGACCCGTGACCAGGGGCCCCTCTGCGCCCACAAACCCTGGGCCCTACCCACCCCGGTGCCCGGCCCTTGCCTCCACCCGTCCCGGGACCTGCTGGACAGGCCCAGCCCTGTGTGCCTCCGTGGGGGGGAGCATACTTACCCACGGGGGCACCGGAGGTCCGCCGAGATGTCCCGGGGTCTGAGTCGGAGCCTGGGGCGGTGGTGGGCCCCTGCTCCTCAGTGCTGCTCCCCGCCTCCATGGCCATGAACAGCTCCGGGGTCGTGGGGCTGGCCTCCGCCGCTGGTGGTGGTACAGCTGGAGGTCCCCCAACAGAGACATCGGAGGCGGCTGCCTCCGGGCCTGATGAGGGGCTCTGATGCCCCCCGGAGGTATCCACACCCGCAGCGAGGACACCGCTGGGCTGTGTGCCCAGGAAGCCATCCAGGGCCTCAAAATATGGGCATGTGGCCTGGCTGCCAGGCCCCTGCAGTGCCCGGGCATCCCGGGTGCGGGCATACTCCTGCCGGAGTGTTTTTCTTTTGCTCTGCACCTGCTCCGTGCTGCGGGGGGTGCCCTCCTTGGGACATCGCATCCACGATGTCACTATAGATATCGCAGTTCTGTTGGCTGGCCTGGAACCGCTGGAGGATGTCTGGCTGCTCCCAGATGCCCAGGAGGCAATGAACATCCTCCTGGGTCCAGACAGGAGCCCTCCTGCATCTGGCGGCTGAGGGGCCTGGATGCTGGGCCATGCTGCCTGTGTCAGCCCTGCCTGGCACGCTGCCTCACAGGCACACCCAGACAGGGACTTCCCCCAGGGCACTGTGCACCCTGGGAGGAAGGTCAGCCAGTTATTTCGAAACAACTGTTGTTTCAAAATAACACGGCCATTACAACCATTGTTTCGACACGCAATGAGGTTTAAGCGGTTTCGAAATGGCCATGTGTCGTGTGGCCATGGCACTTCTTATTTCGAAACAACCCCTGTTGTTTCGAAATAAAGAGTGTGTCTGGCCATACCCTAAGGGGATGGTGAAGCACTAGAAAGGGTTACCTGGAAAGGTAGGGAAATCGCTATCCTTAGAGGTTTTTAAAGTGTGGTCTGACGAAGCCATGGCTGAAGTGATAATATCTGGGATTGGTTCTGCTTTGAACAGAGGATTGAACTACATCATCTTCTGAGTTTCCTTTTAACCCTAATCATCTATGATTCTGTGAGTGCTATCCAGAGCAGGGCAAATTTGATTATGCTGCCAAGGTTCCATCAAGCCACTGTTGCATGAGGACTCAGCTTGTTTGGTCACCTCCATCAATATGCTATTATGCAGGAAAATGATTCCTCACTGGTGAATTGATCAATGTGGTTTGCTAGTAATCAGTTATAGGCATTTTTTTAACCAGTAAATTGACAGAGCTTCTGACATCATCTTGTGGTAGGATTAACACATGTAACAAAATACTTTCAAGTATGTTTAAAGTTCTTTATGGGAGTTCTCTCTCTCTCTTTCTCTTTCCTTTCTCTTTATTATTGTTATAGTAGTAAGAGTAACACACCCTATTTACATGGCTCCCCACCCCCCCTTTTTATCCCCTATTTCCCAGGACTTTTCCTTTCCTGTATTGCTTTGTCAGGATTTAGTTTTGCACATTGACAATTCCAATGAACAATCTGCAATGCTTAGTTCAGTCAAACTGTTCTTATCTGCTGCTGTGGAAAACAGCTTTGCCTTGATAAAAGTTTATCTAAAGACGGTGAATCAGAGCAGCTTTTTGTATCCACTAAGTGGCAGATGTGTATCTACTAGAGAAGCGCTAAACTGCTTAAGTGAAGAGAAATCAGTTTTACAAGAACTGTGCGGTGGCTATTTTAACATTTAATATGTCTAAATAAAGTCCTCTCATTGCAAAGTAAATGTCAGATCCTGCACTTACATTAAGATATGCTTTTGTAAGTGGTGCATTATGTGTCTTTGCACACTATTGAAAGCTGCTAATAACAAGTGGCACCAGCAATGTTTTCACATCACTTTCTCTCTCCCGCTCTCTCTCTCTTTTTTTTTTTCCTTTACCAGCTTGAGTGCTCACAGGAAATTTTGTATATACTTTACATCCAAAAGGTCACAAAAGTAGGTGTTCTATGACCCATGAGGTTTTAAGGTAGTTGGTACTTATGGTGAATTAGAGTTTTCCAGAGATGCAGACCTTCCCCATATATTTTTAAATTTTTAAAACAAAAAATATGGACTTGGGAACAATATACACCTCGTCATACATGTGCTTATACCAACAGCTCTGAGACTATTTTAATTTAAGTGTAAACGCTAATGTTGTTTCAACATACACATTTACAGTTATTTTTCTGTAATAATAGTAACATAGAACAATGTGGAGTCAGGTACTCAGAACACTGAAATTATCCAGGCGTGTATTGTCATTGAGTTTGTTTTTATGCCAGGTTGGAGGCGCTTTTTTTCCAACCAGAGAAAAAAACAGGCCATCTTGTTCCTCAGAGAAAAAGTGTATTACTGCTGGGAGGAAGAGAAATGTGAGTTAGAGGTGTGTTGGTGGCAGGGGGCATCAAAAATTTCAGGGAAGGGGCATAGTCGTCTCATTTTAATAGACCATTTATGTTGTAGCCTGTAAAAGATGGGGATGGGCACAGAAAGTGGAATGAAACATATGGACGTGTGAAAAATCTGTAAGGAGCAACCCAAAGTCTGGGACCACTGGTGGAGTTGGTGTGTACAACCCCCCCACCGACCCAGCCACCCCCCCCCCACACACACACACTTTTCTGACAGCAAATGACAAGCCTGCTTGCAGGGACCAGAACTGAAGCAGTTGGGATTTCAAATAGGCTTTTCTAGTAAGTGAATTGTTTTCTTAAGATGAAAATATATTCATAGAATCATAGGGTTGGAAGGGACCCCACGAGGTCATCTAGTCCAACCCCCTGCCAAAAAAAAGCAGGACCACTCCCATTAGATCATCCCAGTCAGTGTTTTG
>ML681994.1:41353754-41384722 GCA_007922195.1 Podocnemis expansa
GCTATCTCATCAGCCAGCTCCCTCAGCACCCTCGGATGCAGTTCATCTGGCCCCATGGACTTGTGCACATATTATAAATGTATTCATTTTAGATTACATTCACTCCTATGCAGAGAGCCAGTACAAGGTTTATGAACCATATAAGCGTCGTATTAATAATATATTTGCATGTATTGTGCCAATGCTTAGATGTAAAGGTCTTACTGTGCTATATAGTATACAAGTATGTTATGCAGAACAGAAGAGAGAGAAATGAAAGCCTATGCCTGCACTCAATCAAGGGATGTGTTTGTAACTTGTGGAGTAGTAGATGAGTTAACTATGTCAATCATCAGGACTGCAGTATAGGCTCATAGACTTTAAGGCCAGAAAGGACCATCATGATCATCTAGCCTGACCCTTTGTACATTACAGATAACATAACCTCCTATAATAGACTGATGACCTCTGAATGAGTTCTTGAAGAACTCCTCAAATTCATTTAAAGATTGAGTTACAGAGAACCCTCTATTTCCACTAGTTTAAACCTTCAAGTGACTGATGCCCCATTCTGCAGAAGAAGGTGAAAATATCTTAGTCTCTTCTAGTCTGATCCAGCTGAAAATTACTTCCTGATCCTGCATGTGGAGATCAGTTAAACCCTTTGAATGTGGGCAAGACTTGTTCTTTCATGTGTTAACTGTAATGGACTTTGAGAGAACCCTATTCTGTTTTGTTATTCAGATCAACAGAGATACCATTTGGGGTTGCTAATGCTATATTTTAGATCTACAGAATTTGCATTTAGAAGAAAGATTATTCCCTTCCAATTGTCTCTGCAACATTATAAACACTCCCAATTTTTAAACAGATATGTACAAAAATCTTCAAAAGATATATAGATTTTTGCCCCAAGTATTAAACTGCACTGGTCTTAAAAAGCAGGTCCTAAAACTATGTTTCAAATTCTATACAGATATTTTGTGATTTATTTCTAGAACCCATCAGAGGGAGACTGGCCTGTTAAGATGATATGGGCTTAATCCCACTGGCACAAAGACCAGTTAATTTTCCAGGTGGGAAAATCATTTGTCATATAATTAACTCAAGCAAATCATAAGAAATAAGGATGAGATCTGAGGAAGAATGAAGGGGGAAGAAGCTAAAGTCTGCAGTGATCAGGAGGCCCTTGTTCAAGTAAAAGATTTGGATGTGGAGGCCATTTGCCTGCCCAAGACTCTGCATACTAAGTCCTGGGTATATCTGCTGGAAGAGCAGGCAGACAAACCATCAGGGAGAAGAGACTGTGCCCAGAGTGGGAGTGCGGCATAAAAGTGTATTAACTGTGTGTTACAACCATTACCCTATGTTCAGCCTTTATATGACTGTGATGTACTCTGTGTGAGTTTATCATTTGCAAAGCCATAATCTGCTGAACATTATTGTCCTTGTAAAATGTGTGGCTACATTTTATGTAAGGCTTGCAAGACTTTTCTTCAGTGTGTCTCAACTTATTTATTACTGTGGGCCGTATATGCAGCTCTCTGTGTTATATGGGCTGCACCCACATGGCCATATATGTACTACCTAAAAAGTCCTGAAGATATAATATGGGCTGCAGCTGTGTGCTGATTGGGCTGCAAGTTGAGCATCACTTCTTTGCTGTATAATAGTATTACATCATGCGGCAAGGTTAGGGAAAACAGGGCCAAGTCAGTTTGTCAGAAACAAAAACACAGTCTTATCCCAGCTAAAAGACTAACACCTGCTTAAGTAGCCATTATCAAACATAGGGGGGGGGGGGGGGGGTGGATAAACAAGAAATTGGCATTGTGTTATAGGGACAATTCAAACCTCCCAACCACAAGAGACTGTTTAGTCACCGTGACTCAGCAAGGATGCGTCTAGCACAAGAAATTAAATTATAAGGAGGGGAGGAAATGCTTGACTTTGTTCCTCTTCTTCCCATCTCTCATGTTATGACAACAATGACTACCTGAAAGACATTGAATTATGGGAGGAGGAGGGTTTCTAGGCTGAAAAGAGACACTGTCTGTGAAATTTACTACTGTGTGCAGTGAGAGAAATAGCTTTGACCTGAATTTTGTCAGTTTGTTAAAAAAAAAAAAGTCATTAGTTTGCATTTTATATTTATTTCTTTTGTAACCAACCTTGCCTTTTGGGCTTCCTTATTTATAGTCACTTAAAACCTTTATTTTCAGACTTGTTTTACTGTTAGGTTGAAGTGTGTGGGAAAACTCCATTTGGAGTAACAGGGCTGGTGCATGTCATTTACCATTGATGAAATGATGGGCTTTTCTATGAGCTTGCATTGTTCAGCAGTGTGTTGGGCAGTACAAAAAGCACTTTTCTGGTTGAAAGTCTGGGCCTTTTGGCAGGGGGTTGGACTAGATGACCTCATGAGGTCCCTTCCAACCCTATGGTTCTATGATTCTATGACTAGAGAGCTTTCTGGTGTTTCTCTGCCGTTTAATTCATGAGCGACTAGTTAGTAGCACTCCATAGTGCACAACTGGGAACAAGCTATAAGCTGGATACCATGTTAACTGGCTGGAAGTAGCTTTTCTCAGCAGTGTGTATCCTAGATTAGTTCAGCAGCTGTTCAACAGTCCAGATTGTACCCTGGTTAATATAACATTGTGAAAGGAAGACAGAGCAGCAGGGAGGAGTGGCTGGACCCAACCTAAGATTGGGGTGAAGACTTGTTTGTTTTTTTATTTTGAGTTCTATTTGGTTTATGCCATCATGTAGGCAGGGTTAAATAAAATAGACTCTTGAAGGAAAGTCTCATTTTAAAATCTGTTGGACTGTGTGGTGTGGTGTGCTTAAGCAGACATACTGGCGGGGAACTGAGGCAAGACTCCTGGACTGTCAGGTCTCCGTTCAGCATCATTGGGTATGTCCACACGAGGCTTTTATTTCAAAACAACACTGGTTGTTTCAAAATAAAAGCCCCTATGTCCACACGACGTTTTCTTGTTTCGAAATGAGGGAGACCCTTGTTTTGAAACAAGAGTCCTCCTTTCGAAACCGCTTAAACCACTTTGGAAAAGCAAGGGGAAACGGCGGGTGAAGCTGGCTGGAGCACCTGCTGCCCCCCCTGCCCCCAGCAAGGGGAAGCAGGGGGAAGCTGGCTAGGGCACCCCTGGGGCTCTGCCCCACACCCGGGCTGGGGGGGGCTAGCTTTGCTCCCCACCCAGGCTCGGGAGGGAGCTGCCAGCCCCACTGCCTGGCTAGGGGGGGCTGTAGCCCCCG
Organism: Podocnemis expansa; assembly: GCA_007922195.1. Classification (NCBI taxonomy): domain Eukaryota; kingdom Metazoa; phylum Chordata; order Testudines; family Podocnemididae; genus Podocnemis; species Podocnemis expansa. The sequence continues at coordinate 41,357,010 of ML681994.1, forward strand.
CAGGGTGGCCGCTGCCCGGGTGACTCAGCCCACCACCAGGGCTGCCCCCAAACCAGGCGGTGAGGTCTGGGGGTGCCTGGCTCCTTCCCCCACTGAAGGGGGTGCTGGAAGCCCCGCCCCAGGGATTCCTGGGTGCCCTGCTTCCCTCCCTGGGCAGGAGCTCCTGAAGCCCCGCCCCGGGGATTCCCGGGCTCCTCGCTCCTCTCCCGGGGTGGGGGCTGTGGGAAGAGGGCAAGTGGCTTGGGGTACCCCCTGGCTCTTTACAAGCCCCCTCCTGCTGCTGGCAACATGGCCCGTAAGGGGCCATGTTGCCACAACTCCCAGGGTGCCCTTCCCCTACAGCAAAATAGCAAGTCCATTGTTTTGACATGCTATTTCGCTTGGGGCTTTTCCCTTATTTTGAAGTGACTTTTAGTTATTTCGAATTAAGTCATTTCGAAATAAGGGCTTTATTTCAAAGTGACTTGTTTCAAAATAACTTATTTCGAAATGAGGCCCTACGTGTGGACATAGGCGTTCATACTTAACATTAAACTTGTACTTTATTGCTTTGCTGAATTAGAATTATGTTCATTTTTCAGTTAATTCATTATATCTTTGAGTTTACACATCACATGCTATGCTTCAAAATGTATATGGCTATCGACAAGTGACTATATAAATACAGTCTGTCGGTGATTATGGGAAAAAGTGTGATTATCCTCAATGTAAGCAAAGGAAATTTTACAGTATGATTAAAACTGTCATTTTGATCATGATTCACTATGCTGGAACTGTTTAATACCAAAGATAATCCTGCATAATTCACAGCACTGATGGATATGTTGAGTCATGGTTCCCTTATGGTCAGAATCATGGCCATTATTTAAGAAATTTTCATTGACTTCTTTGGACTTTAAATCAGCTTTTGTTTTACTCCTTAAGAAATTCTATTGATCATCCATGAATTATGGAGAGAAAATAAACTGTTTAACTGATTGAATAAAGTAAATATACATTTCTTTCTTGTCTCAGTCAATAATATGGTTTTGTTTGAAGTGAATATTACCTTCTGCCTTGTTCAGCTAGCAGACATTGGTAATTAATTATTAGAAGGACAAAATATTAAATAATGGTCCATGAAGACTGATCCATGAAGACTCCACTAGTTAGTCATCAGAATAAGGAGGGCCACTTAAAATATGAGATTTGAAATTGCAACTTAATAGCCAATGCATAAGATTTCCTTGCTTATTTTGACTGAAGCCCTGACAGTTGCTACTCGTCAATTTAGGAAACACTGTGGAAATTCTGATTACCATACCGCACAATAATTTGGCAAGATGTTTTGAGAGGTGTATATGAGAAATGTTGTGACACTTACTGCTGTTTATGGAGCATTGATTTATGTTTTGGTGTTGGAATGTATGTTTTATAACACAGGAAACAAGTCCTATATTGTAGCAAATATGCTAAAATCTCAATTGTGTACAATGCATCATGCTTAGAAACTAGATTTATTTGTAAATGTATTGGTCCAATTAATCTCAAGTAGGAAAAATCACATTCAAGAAACAACAATTGCAAAAAAGACACACTTATAGTATTACCTTGATGATTTTTCATAGTATATTTTTCACACAAATATGATTTCTGATTTAAATAAGATAACCATTAAGCACATTTACTCAAATTAAATATACATTGCTGTCTTTGCTACATCAGTAATATGAACTTCTCTTGAGTATGTACGGTCTTCTGGCTTTGTTGACATGTAGTTGCCGTTTCAGGATATAAGGAGTTTTTCTCTTCATTATATCTTGGTTTGAAGTTTCTTCATTGAGAACATCCTGCTGAAGTAGCTGTAAGACATGAGAACAGACAGTCTGGAATCCCTTTATTTCTTTAGACTAAAGATAGAGAAAGAATATTAATTTCTTGATACTTTCTCTAAAATCCACATTTTTTTAATATATCCACTACCATAAAAGATAATGGACTCTAAACTTATTGTTTCAAGAATTAATTATTAAAACAATATCTATCTTACCCATGGCTGGATTTCCCATTAGGCACTGTAGGCACAGTGCCTAGGGCCTACAAAATTTTTAGGGCCTATGAATGAGGGAAAAAATTAAAAAAAGCAGAAGAAATAAGGAAAATCACTTGGTTTAGCATTAGAATAGTTTAAAGTGCATCATGTCAATCAATATAATTCAACTGACGTTTACCCCTCTTTTTGCACATTTCGGAGTGAAAGTGCCTAGGGCTTACCGACACCAAAATCTGGCACTGATCTTACCTATAATCACATAATAAATGAGTAAGTCTAAAAAAGTTTAGGGGTGAAATTCTGATTCCATTGAAGTAAATGGGCTTGTTGACACTGACGTGAGTGGGGCTAGGAATTCATCCTGAAAGCTTTCATTTAATGTGAGTAAAGCTTTCAAAATTTATAGTTCTTATATAAAAATTATTGGTCTAAAATTTAGGCTGGACATCTGAGGAGACTTCTACTACTTGCTGGTGTCAGCCTTCCTATCAATTCTTCACTTCCATTGGTGGGCAAAATGAGAAATGTATAATTAAAAAAAAATAACAAATGTGCAAATATAAGCAAAAAATGTAAGGACATAATGTTAAAAGAAAACAATAGTGCTTTGAGTTTCTGATAAAGGTCAGGTCAATGGTTACTTTATCTGAAATGATTTAATTCATTCTTACAAGTACATGTTTTAATTATCAAACACAATCCAACTGGCTGACGGGCATTAAATTAAAACCTTTGTATCACTCATAACTCAATTGTTTGGGCCACTAAAATCTATTGATCATTTAGTAAATAGGTCCTGACCTAAAATCCATTACAGTCAACAGAAAGACGCCAAGGGTATGTCTACACTGGAGGCTCTGATAAGTTGACCTAACAAAGTTGACTTTAAGTTCGCTTAAAGTCGACCTTGTTAAGTCAACTTAGAGCAGTGGTTCCCAATCAGTGTGCCACGGCACACAGAATCTGGGAGAGCTAGAGTAAGAGCTCCCTCCCTGCTCAGCCCAGCCATGTGGGCTGTGCAGGGCTGGCATAAAGCAGTGGTGGCTTTTGGGGTAGGTGAAGCAGGCAGCCGCCTAGGGCCCAAAGCAATAAGGGGTCCCATCCTCAATTCGATAGACAGAAATGAACATATAGAAAAATATAGAAACTGTTCCCATCTAGCAGAGGTAGTAGGGCTGGAAGCCTAAGCACTTTTCACTCTTCGCTCATCAATGCAAGCTATCTTTAGGATCTATGCTTCGTCTGAATTGCAGATTTCACCATTATCTGCCCATCACCTTCACGTTGACATGCTAAAAAAGCAGGAGCAAGCAACAGACAGCACGATAGTAGGAACTTTTCCCTTGGGCTCAGCTTTTAATTCCTCATTGTGACCATTTATTCTGCCATTTTTTAATTTTGTGAAATATTGCCTTTTCCTTTTCTTTTTTACCTATTCGTTTGCCTTTTCCTTTGACTTTGTGATAGTTTTTAGTTTGGCTTTGGTTAGATCAATTTACCAGGTAGGTCCATATAGGCTGCTACATTTAAATACAGTGCTGCCCTCTTAGACAATCATTACAGCTGTGTGTGATGTCTGTGCTGTATCTTTTTTTTTTTTTTTTGGTAAGTAATTTTTTAGCTTCTTCTGTACTTACTCTTTAATATTTTTGAGGGGGCAAGAGTCTTATAAACTTGAGTATGTCAGAAAATGTCACTGAAATTTGGTGTGTTTCATTTGTAGCTACACACTAGGAACCTTTTTTTCCCCTCATTTTTATTTATTATAATTATTTGTATTAAATGTCTGGTGCACATAAACCCAGGCCTATATGAAACATTTGTAAGACTTGACTGCCAAAATTTTAAATGTGGTATTTGTTATTTTTGAACCATCATTAATGTTACAACTTTTTAATTATTAATTAATACTCATACTTTTTAAAAGTTCTTAAAATGTTCATTTTAACTTTGTAGTTCAGCATTAGCTCATTTATGTTAAGTGAAAGATGCTCAACTTACAAGCTTCCTGATGGGAAGAGCTTTAAAAATTTCATACACAAGAATAATTTATGAGTTCCAGAGGGACAGTCATGTTAGTTCAGTTCAGCAAAACAAAAAAGGTGTCCTGGGGGGTCATGTGGGCTGGTTAGGGCTGCAGGGTAGGACTGGGGCCACAGGGAAGGTAGCAGTGGGGGGCTAAGATTGAGCCCTTTAGGGGGCCCCACAAAGTAGTTTGTGACAGGAAAGCAGCTCCCAGCCTGTCAGCCAGCCTGCAAACAGCCAAGGTAAGGGCTTTGAGGGGGGCTGCAGGAGGTTGTGGGGCACAGGGGGTATGTGTGTAGCAGAGGTGGGTGGGAGTGGATGTGTAGCAGAGGGTGTGTAGCTGAGGTTGTGGGGTGGCTGTTTGGCTGGGGGGTGTGTAGCTGGGAAGGGGGTGAGTGGGGGGGCTAGAGAGATAGTTCTGGCCCCTGCTGTAATGGGAGGGTCCATCACAGGCAGCAGGGGGCTGGGGGAGAGGGGAACGGGACCCACAGGGGTGGGAGGGAGCAGCAGTGGGGTGAGGATTTGCCCTGGGTGGCAGGGAGCCACTGTGGAGAAGGGGGAAGTGGACGCTGTGCTGTGCTCCCCTGCTCTACCTTCCCACTCCCCAGGTTCCCCCCCACCTCCCTCCAAAGCCACTCCTGTTCTCCCTTCCCCTCTTCTCTCTTGCCACCCTTGTGCTGTTCCCCACATTGCTGCCCTTGTCCTCTTTGGCCAGCCCTGCCCAGGAATGGTGCTACCATTTCTGGCGCCCCCTGCAAGCAGAGCAAGTGCCAGCGCCCCCCTGCAGTGCTTACCAGGCTTACTGGGTTGTGCCAGCCCTGCCCCTGCCTTGCTCTGCTTCCCAAACTCACTCCTGCCACTGCAAATAACTCCTGACCTCCCCTGTCTTGCCATCCCTGCTCTGCTACCCATGCTACCCCACATAGCAGCATTTCCAAACCACTGTGCCATGATTCATAAATATTCATGTTATTTTGAGCTAATTTGAATATTCGTGCGTTTTTAATGGTGGTGTGCCTCAAAAAATTTGAAGGTCTCAAGGTGTGCCACAGCAGGGAAAAGGTTGGGAACCACTGACTTAGAAGGTATGTCCACATGAGGGTTTTATTTTGAAACAATGACTGTTGTTTCGAAATAAACATGTCAGGTCCACACAACATTTCTTTATTTCTAAATGACCAAGCCCGTCATTTTAAAATAATAAAACCTCAGGTAGAATCGAAATAACCCTTGTTTCAAAAGCATTGTTTCGAAACAAGGCGGTTGGGACACCTTGTTTCAAAACAACCCCTTTTGAAGCAGGGGTTAGACCTTCTTCCCAGGGTGCATAGCACCCTGGGAGGAAGTCCCACCCCCCAGCACCCTGGCCAGGGAGCCCATCAGCACCCTGGCCAGGGTGCTGGGGAACGTGCAGGGGGGTGCAGCAGAAGCTGGGGTGGGGTGCTCCAGCCCCCGCGAGCTGGTCGGTGTGGGACCCGCTTGCCCCACTGTGGGGCGAGTGGGTCCCGCTCCCGCCAACCTGCAGGGGCTGGAGCAGCCCAGGGGCTGCAACAGGGAAAGTGGGGGGAGGAGCTACACGTCCCCCAGGCTGCCTTGCCCCCCACTGTCATGGGGGTCCAGCCAGCTCCTGTCCCTGCTTTGGGGGGCAGGAGCCGGCAACCTCACCAAGGAGTTCCAGCCTCATGTCCCCTGGATGCCTGCAAGCATCCAGGGGTGATGCCCCCTCCCTTAGCCCCTGCCAGGCTCCTCAGCCTGGTCCATTTCACTTCCGTAAAATGGACCAGGCTGCAGAGTCAAGTGCTCCGTAGTCTGGTCAATTTCACTGTGAAATTGACCAGGCTGTGGAGCCGCTTGATTCTGCAGCCTGGTCCATTTCACTTCTGTGAAATGGACCAGGCTGGGGAGCCTGGCGGGGGTTCAGGGAGCAGGCATCACTCCTGGTCACTTGCAAGCGGTCAGGGGCTGGGGCACCAGGGTGCGTGACAGCTGTGCCCCCATGGCTCCGCCACATCCCAGACCAGGCAGCGGGGCAAGCGGCTCCAGCACCCAGCGCCTTGCTAGCTGCTGGTGCAAGTTCCAGGACCACCCGCAGGCTGGCTGAGGGCAAGCCCCGCAAGCCAGCTTGGGGACCACCACCCCCCGGGCTCGCCGGGCCAGCAGTGGAAAGCAGGCTGGAGACCTGTCACCCCCCACACACTGCCGAAAAGGGGGGCCAGCAGGGGAAGCCAGCTCTCTGCTGCTTCCCCACCATGCCCAGGCACTGGGGCCAGGGGTATCCAGAAGCGGGCTCCCCCCAGCAATGCCGTGGCTTCAGGCTTCAAGCCCCAGGGTGCAGGGAGCCCGGATATCACCCCTGTTCCTGGGGCAGCAGCAGCCAAGCCCCCTGGGCAGCGGGGAGCCAGCTCCCACCTGTGCTGCTGGGGCTGCAGGCTCGGAGCACCAGGGGCGCGGGGTGCCAGCTCTCAACCAGGCTCCTGGGGCTGCAGGCCACCCCAGGGTCCATCCCCTGCTGGCCCACCAGCAGCGGGAGACGCAGGACAGGGGGATCCCTGCCCTTGGGGCTGTTTTCCCCTGCCTGGCTCTCAGAGGTGAGAGCCAGGCAGGGGATTGGGTGGCAACATGGCCTTGCCAGGGGGCCATGTTGCCACACCTCCCATGCTGCCCCTCTGCTAAATCGAAATAGCATGTCCACACTCAGGGCATGCTATTTCAATTTGAGTTCTCCCCTTTGAATTAACATTTTCTTAATTCGAATTAACTTATTACGAAATAAGGACTTTATTTCAAAATAACTCATTTTGAAATAACTTATTTTGAAATAACATGTAACGTGCGGACACAGCCAGAGAGTCTACACTAATAACTCCTGTTGACTGCCTGTGTCCACACTGGCAGGTGCTAGGTCTACCCTTCCTGGTGGCTTGGAACTCTGGGAGGGGACCTGGAGGTCAGTTAGGTCTGCTTAAGGGCTTTCCCCATCTATATTGGCTTAAGTCAACTTAATAAAGTGCACTTAAGTGTTAAGTCAACCTTAAGAGGCAGAGTTATTAAGTCAACTTAAGGAAGCACTTAAGTTGACTTAATAAAAGCCCAGTGTGACTGCAGGGGTCTGTAGGTTGATTTAACCTTCCTGTAGTCGACCTAAGACTCCAGTGTAGATGCACCCCGAGTGATTTCACTGGACATTGGAACAGAACTTGGATGAACAGGATCATAGATAAGAGCGCACTGCACTACTCACTGTCAGCAGTGGAGCTCTTTCTCAAATTTTTACAATCCCTTCCTCTCCCACTCTCTCAAACTTACCTGATAGTCCCTTTCACTCCTTTTCCTTTCCTCAGGACCATAATTTCTCTATCTATGGCTTCTTTGAAGCTGATAAGTTCCGGTTATTGCTACATTCACCTGCACCTCCAGGGTAAGGGGTATCTTATGACAGAAAGAGCCAGTTCCCCAGCAACTACTCAATAGTGCTAAATGCACTGATGAAGAGGACTCTAGTTCTAAACTACTTTTTTTGGTGGGGGTACCCTATATCCTGAGCCTCTGGGCACAAAAAGATCTCCTAAAATAGCCTAGCAAAATGTTGGTCGGGAAACATCCTACTTCATGGTATTTCCCAGGTCATATACAAGTGGCTTTGAAAACACACTATATTGACATTGTTAGTGAAAATTGGCAAGTGTAAATTAGGCCCAATAATGTTATGCACATGCACAATGCTATCTCCTGATTTTAGTCACACTGTGTAAATCCACGCTGCTGATTAACAGCTCAGTTTAATTTTCTGTTCTGTTGTGAAGCTCATCTCCTTATCTCCACTTACGGGTTTTTTTCTTTTTTTTTTTTTAAATGACTATTTAGTGGAGAAATTATAGTTAATATTTTACAGTTATTTAGTGACCATCATTCCAAGTATTCCACAGCTCATCACAAACAATATACATACAAGAGTGCCTAAATGAAGCCACTTAGAGATGCAATGCGCCAGCAAGATAGATAACCAGTGCTCAGCAATGCTGGAAGGGGACATTTTGGTTAAAGATACTGATACTCTGAAAGACCCACATACAGCAACCGGACCTAAATTTTAAGTCTCTCTTTAATACAGGATCTAAACTGAGTCATTCAAATGACATGCATTAGAGATTTGTTAATTTACCTCCCAGTGCTGAAAGGCCCTGCTTTGGCAGACTTTTTGGAGCTGATATATTGTCAGCATTGCTTCAAAGCTGGGGCCATCTAAAGCAGCAGGAAACTGTCCTTTTGTAAGAAAGTCATCTTCATCAGACTCCGCTGTTTCCTCTGCTTGATTGTTTATGTTGTTTATAAGACTGCACACATTTAGCAGGGTCATTTTCCAGTAAGGAAGTTTTGCTCTGTTAATCTGAAAAATATAAACACAGCTATGTAAAAATACTGTCTTTTATTTTGTGATAGCTGTGTGATCTTTTCACACATTTCAATGGGGAAAACATATTTTGTATACTGTTCGGAGGCAGGAGGGGGAGCTGCTTGTTTTTTGTCTAACCAAAATCAAAGCAGGCAATTACAGAGTGTTGTAATTAGGCCAGCTCAACTTACAAGGTATGATTTTCAAGTGCCTTCCCTCCTGAACCCAAAATGGCAGAATCTTACAGAACTCTGCATGGGCATAAATGACTTTTACAAGGTTCAGAGTAATGGAGAGTCAATGCTGAATGAATGTGCAAGGAGCTCAGCCTATCTAATAAGCATGGACTCCGAATCCATCCTTGTCAGCAAAAAAGGATCCTCCTCCACAAACTGCAATGCACCTCTGTGCTCCATGGCTAGTCCTGTAGGGGGGTTTGCTGTCTCCGGACACAGGTGTGTGATGCAGCGAACCCCTGCAGTGCATGAACCTTCAAGCCTTGCCTACTGTGGCCCCTTTGCCATTGTGTGTAGGAAGCTGTCATGGCATAATAATTTGCAGAACATAGTAGAATGCAGAGTACCAAAGCAAAGTTACAGATTAAGGTGATGTGTAAATCCAAATATATGTATAAGTAAGCAAATAAAGATGAGCTCTCACTATCTGGTTCTTCATGGGTGGAGGAGTATGTTTATTTTAAAAAAATGTGGAGGGAAAAAATGAAGAAATGTTACGGTTAAATGTATTTTTTTCAATGGACTGGGCATGTTTGCTCAAAAAACCTCACTCCTGCACAGCTAGCATGTGTTGATTCTATTGAGAAAGGTTTAAATTACTTCTGCTCTCTCCTTGAGTTGTTATCCTGCCTTTATGCATGTGAAGGTGAGAGTGACTCATGTTCTAGCTGCCAGGCTCCAAAGGGGCAGCTGTGTTAGTCAAGTTCAGTAAAATGAACAAGGTGTCCTGTGGCACTTAAAGACAAAAAATATATATTTTTTGTGTGAGCTTTCATGGGAGAAAATCCCACATTGTCAGGTGCTTTGAAGATTCTGATGAAGTGGGATTTTCTCCCGTGAAAGCTCATGCAATAAATATATTTGTTAGTCTTTAAGTGCTACAGGACACTGTGTTTGTTGCATCTACTGAGAAAGTAGAGAGTGGATTGAGCAATCCTGAGGGAAGAACTCTAGGACTTTGCCAGGCCTAGGGAGCAGTTTTGAACTGATTCTTGTATGTTTGTTTGTAAATCCAAATCCCAGGAGGAGGCCACTTTGTATATTGTGTGGAATTTATTTGTAAGGCAAATTGAAAAATGTGCCTGCCCACTTCATATTCTGAGTCAACACAAATACATTACAAAATTGGGAAGTAAAAGATTAATGCTATTGACCATCTGTATATAGCTATGCATCTTATCACCATTATTAAAAAATAGACATGAATGCCAATGGCCAAGTAGACTCATTATGAAGAAGGAAAATATTAAATTCTGTGGTACATGTATTTGGAGATGAATACCTAAAGAGAGCAAAGAGGCAAGTCGTGTGAGCACATATTTAATGGGACTGGTGTAGGGGAAGAAACTGGCAAGAAAACAAAGTGGTTAGCAGTGGGGAAAGAGGCAAGTGAGAGCAACCATTTGAATAAAATGGGAAGGTCCAGTAGAAGGGAGAAGAGTTCAAGATGATTTTATTTGGGGAAACAGATCTGCAAATATGGAGGGAAGCTGAATCTGTTGTAGCTGGTGAGGAGAAGAATCCACATTGTGGAAGGGAGATGGGAATTGCCATGGGGGAGGGAAGGATCTAAAGATATATAGATTTTATTTGTTTATATCCAGTTTTTCATAACAATTTGCTAAATAAGAGTCAAAATGGGTGAACCAAAACAACATTTCAGCTATGTAAGAACCATTAGACCCTAAAAGAATTTACTTAAATGAGAGGCTTTTCTCCTGATTGAGCTGAATCTGCCAATAGAAGAGAATCTGCATGCACTTACCTGCCCTGGGCACCATGAACTTAAACAATTTGTTCCCAGTCAGTACCTTCTTTCTGTTTTCCTATTAGCTAGATCTGGGTGGAGAAAGTGAATTCTCTTTTCATGAAAGACTTTTTTGATATTTAGATTAAAATGAATTTACCACAGCCACCCCAACACACACATACACTTTTCAAAAGTCTCTGTGAACAGGAATGGAGTCTTAACTTTCAAAGGCAGTCAGTCTTGTGGGCTGCCCTGGGGCTTCTGGGCTACTAAAGAAAGGTGGGCTTGAGAGCTGTTATCACCAAGGTTTCTAGGCTCACAGTTCTCCATCTCTCTATTGAGTAGGCTACCAAGGATCTATGAGCTTCTAGTCTCCCAGCTGTTTGCAAGCTTGCCAGTTGACACGTCTGTTGGATCTTTATTGATATCCATTTCCAGGAAATGTTTCAAGGAAACACCAAAGTGTTTTGTTGGTTTCTTTTTTTCTACCAGCCTTAGTTTTGATTTGGAAAAATGAAACGAGAAAGCCATCTCCCCTTGGCTTCACTGATCACTGTCCTCTTCCATCATATTTTCCACTCTCTATGTTCTCCACCTATTTTTCCCTTCTTTAAAATTTTGTTTTCCCTCCATTACAGAAAATAGTTTCCTTTGAACAGGAATTAGAGACAGAAAAAATTCCACAGACCAGGAAGACAGCATGCAAGCAGTTTCTTCTTGCTTACTGAGCTCATAGTTGCCAAATGATCCGTGTTGTTCACAGATTCATAGAAATGTAGGGGTGGAAAGGACCTAAAGAGGTCAACTAGTCCATCCTTCCTTTGCTGAGGAAGATTTAAATATACTTAGGCCATTCTTGACAAATGTTCATCTAATCAGATCTTAAAAACCTCCAATTTTAGAGATTACAAACTCCCTTGGTAAATTATTCTATTACTTAGCTATTCTTATAGTGAGAATTCTTTTTCTAATGTATAACCTAAATGTCCCAAGTTGAAAATTAATGCATGTCTTACATTTTATTTGTTAATGTATTTACTTTTATGTTTCCAGGGCAAACCACCACCAAGCAGGTAGTAGCCATACTTTGTAACTGGAGAGCCATATAATATAGGTGTTTCAGCAGTATAAAAATATATTTTATTTAGTGATCACATGACTGGAGAGGTGACAGTGTATATACGCCAGAATTTTCAGTCCATTAGGCTATGTCTACACTTGCTATTTCAATTCAAATTGACCAATTTGAATTCTATTTGAATTCAGTCAATTCGAATTGACATGGCCACACTAGGAAATCCAATTAGAATTGGCATGTCCATGAAGAGGACTTGCCAATTCGAGACTTGCTTTCTCAACAGGGTTGCTTTCACAGTTCAGAAAAGTATAGTTTATTTTGAAGTAGAAATGGAAACAGCAGTTTGAAATTTTGTGTTTAGTTTTGTTTACCTAAGACCCATCTGCTTTTTCATTCAGGTGATATAATTAGAGTGTTGAATTATCTGGCAGGATATGACAGGTTCACAACAAAATTAACCTCCTCATGGAATGTCTGACTTAATTACCAGGAGGTGGACTTAAAAAGTAAATGAGATGCCCATTTCAATTTCAAAACCCTCTTTGATTTACTTTAAATTATATGTGGCATAGAAGAGTACTTTTTTTTTTTTTTTTTACACAAAAGATGAAACCTTCCATGTCTGCGGCATGTTCCAACCCTTTGTACTATGAACTATGTTTTCAGTGTGTGGATGAAGACTGTGGTGGCTTCCTGTCTAGAAGTGCAGTATTCTTGAGGTCTAAATTTGTTACTCTGTCACAACTATGGGCCTTCCAAAGCACATTTCTGAAGATGTTGGTAGTGTATTCAAGTAGCAACTGCCAGCTGAGTTAAGTTTAGTACAGTTCTTGCTAGCTAAGCCAGGACAAGAGTCTCCTTTGGATAACACATGATAGCTATTGGTCTTCAAACCATTGTTATAAGAGCCACCTAAGACAAATTGGTACAGTAAACCAGACTGCCATTTATGCAACACTTAAATCAATGTACCTCCTTTAATGTCAGTATAATTACTTCTGATTTGCACCACTGGCAAATCAGAATAAGGCCATATGCCTTTAAGAATTGACTGACCAGGTTAATTGTCAGCCAAGATTGCATATAGGAGTGCTATTTATAGCTTATGTGTGGGAGCATGGATGACTAGGTAAAGCACTAGACTGGGACTCTGTGGAGCTGAGTTCCATTCCTGGCTCTACTACTGGCTGACTTTGAGTAACTCACATCACCCTCCCCATGCCACAGTTTCCCATCTGTAAAAACAGTGATAAAGGTACTGATTTCTTTTAAGTGTTTTGAGCTCTAATGGTGAAAAGCTCTAAGTAAGAGCTAGTTATTGTCGTGTGTGGAGCAGATAGATCTCCTGATCAAATGAACAGAGCAGGTTTTATACTCCACTTGTAACAGCAAGTACTGAATGAATATACCTTTATTTGTAATTTGTCTTAACTCTCTCAGTAACTTGGTAAAGCATAGTCTTACACTCATGGAGCCCAAGAGTCCTTATTTGCTATCAGTGAATGGCATGTTTGTCACACAGTTCTAGACAGTCAGTTACACAGGGACTACAAACAGGGAAAATATAGCTTGGAAAACAGCCGTGAAGGAAATCGAAACACTAGAGTCTCAAAAGGATAGAGCTAATATACTGAAGATTAGCTCCAAAGAGTGTGGTAGTAATTTGATAAAACAATGGAGGTGATTTGTAGCATGAACCTGTATTTGAGATTTATTGAGGCTGAAGAAGTCATACAGTGACTCTGAAATATGCTTTTGTATTGATGAAGCTTCTTATGAAATACAGAATTGAACATTGTTGGGGTCAGCAATATATCTGGTGATTTCTCTTTCTTTTGATGCATTTCTGAAGGCAGTTTGAAAGTTTCTGTCCTAGTTGCTAATGGAGTGGGCCAACATCGGCCGTTTCCATTACATGATACATTTTGGTGTTTTGAAATGGGGGGGTCAGATCCAGAAGGAAAGCAGTCTTTTTGAAATGTCCCACAAACCAGAATTTAAAAATTCCTATTAATATTTATTTTACACTGTGTTTCTGAAATGAATTTGCTCCCAGGATCTTTGTGGCAGTTCACTGAAATGAACGTTCTTGTTAGTTTCACAGTTTCTATTCAGATGGTAGCCAGGAAACTGGAAAGAGTGTTCATTTCAGTTATCAGCTGCCAGGACTTCCAGGGTCTGCAGTTCTGAGATATGCCCACAGTACCGACTGCCCCAGCTCAGGGAATTCTGAGCTTCCTAGGACAGTTGATCCCAGAACTGCGTACTCAGAAGTTGGATAGCACAGGGAACCTGCTGCCTTGGGAGTTTGGAAGCTGTGAGCTCCTGGAGCCAAAGAAGTCTTCATAGTATGGTTGCTCTGGACCCTGGGTGCCTCTTCCCAGACTTACAGGCACTGCAGTAAGGAAGTTGGAAGTCCTGAGAAACCCCCAAGTTTTCCAGGATCTCTCAAGCAGAGTCAGGAGCCTAGAGCTGGATTGCCTGTGGTTTCCAAACTCTCTGCTGTGGAGCTAGGAGCCAAATCTTGGTTAGCAGCAGCTCTGGCTTGAGGTGGCTGTCTTGTGACAGAAACCTGCTTGATAGACAGAGTTTCATAACAACCCTGCCTGGGATGCTAGAAATTTGTCTAGTCCAAACCATTTTTGCAAAATATTTCAGGTTCCACAAATCAGCTGTTTCTTCAATAAAGCTCTGTTGGATCAAAAAAATTCCAACCAGCTCTAATTGTTTAAAAGGAGCATTCAGAAGGTATTTATTGTGTCTGGCACTGTCTTGAGCGTGAGGACTAAATAGGACTCCAAGATCCACTGAATTGATTTGTTACACATCAGCTAGATTATATCTGATTGTGCTTAAACAGTACTTCTTGGGGCCCTGCTGATATAGTAATACTTTATATTATGCTGCTGAAACAGGGATAAATTCTGAATATAAATTTCATAAACAGAATTAAATTCTGCTCTTGCTTCCAATATCCTCTTACTCATCCTTAGCAAAACAGATTTGTTTGAAAAAAAATAGAACATCAGAATAATGAAACCATCATCACATTCAGATGACTTTGTGCAAGAGATAGCTTAATCAGTGGAATTGTAGTACAGTGCTTAGAATGCAAATCATATTTCGTGGCTGCTGCTCTGAAACATGAAAATACTTTCTTCCTCCAAGTAGCATGATTTTAATACTTAGATGTTTCCTCCTTTTTTTCATAGTGGAGGATGAAATAATTCAGCATATCTTGCAAATATTCAGGTGAATTCAGTGGGCTGCCAAGGTATATCAGCAATACAATATATGTCACCTCTATAGAAAATACCCATCTATTTAGGTGTTCATATGCCCCTATCAGTGCCTCCCAGATATTTAAAAATAACAATAAAACAATAACAAATAACAATAAAAATCTTCCTTTCTCTGTTGCTAAGCAGTCTGAATTTTGTACCGACTGGAGTTTTTCAAGGTGCTCTGCTATCCTTGCATATTTGAGTTTGTTACCAAGCTTAGATGTCATGAAAGTGTGGATACGTGGCCAGGTCTGTGTCTGATACAAGGGAGCTATATCTTCTGGCCAGCCACAGATGGTAGTGGGCAGATTTTTACAACCACAAGTACTGGATATTGCTTTTGTATCATCCTATATGGAAATGAAGTGTTGAAAAGAACCAAGATGTCTGACAAGTTAAACCTTCTGAAAGCAGGTGCCTCAGTAAGTGGGAAATATTTTAGACAAGGCATGTTTCTCAAAGCAACTCCACATTCTACTGGCATCACCTCAGTCTTGTTTGGGATCTGCTTTAGCAGGTTGTCCTTCACCAAGTTGCCAATTTTAGCTAGGTACTGAGAAAACTGGATGTCAGTGCTCTTTGTATTTTTGTAAAGTAGAGAGAGTACAAAATGTTGTCCTCATACTGATGATATTTCATGCTGTGTCATCTTCTTAGATCTCCAAAGAGTTGAATAAAGCTTGAGTAAAAGGAGAGAGAAAAGTGGGCATTGAGGGATTCCACAGGTGAGAACTCTGGAGGTGGCAGAATCATTGTACAAGAAAGACCTAAACAATTTCAGGGAACTTCCATTTGGCCCATGAGCTTCTGTGTCCCATCAGGGATGTGACACAAGGATTTAGTGATCAGCAGAATGAAATGGTGCAGTGAGGTCTATCAGGATGTAGTTTGGATGTGTTTCTATGCCCAGGAAGAAGCAAGCCATCAATCTGACTACTGTAACCCGACTTTAAATTTGACTAAGAGAAACCCAGCCACAGATAGGAGCTTAAGGGGCTGAAGCCATGGGTCCCAGCCAAAAGGGGAGGAACGGGGCCCTGGAGACAGAAGCTGGGCTGGGTGGGGTGGGCCAGCACTTGTTCACTCTACCAGTGGGGAGGATGGAGCTGGCTGGTGTGGCTTCCACTCTGGCACAGCTTTTCAGGGCCTGGGCCCTGAGGTGGGGGGGCCTGCATCAGGGGCTGCTGTGCCACATGCCAGCCTGCCTCACACCCTGGGCACAGTGGCCGGAGTGGGAGTGCCCCCTGGCTCCAGGTCTGGTTAATTCAGCCCTTGCCACAGATGGTATTGAAGGCTTGCTTAGAAAGGGGGAAATAGACACTGGCCTGTAGTTTGTAAACTCAATAGTATCTAGTAAAGACTGCTGCATGTTTTATGATTGGTTACAAATCCCTAGTCAAAGAGGAGCCTTCACTGTTTTACTACCCAGGAAAGATAGAGCCTGGAATCACAGATTATCACAGGTATATTCTTGACTTGTGAATTGACTTAAATCTTCAGTGCTAGATGATAGTACGCAGTTAGAAAGCAGTTGTTGAGAATATTGTTATGGACTACCAGGAATGCCAGTCAGTGTTAATGCAGCTGATCAACTACTTCACTACACTTGTAGATCCAGACTTTCCAAAATAAGTTTGTTTTTCATCTAAGAAGTGACAGCCACCAAGATGATGAGAGATTGGTTGTGAGAATGGCAACTACACATCACAGATGATAAAAGAGAAGTTAATAGTGCTTATTCGCCACTGGAATTAGATATGAGGTGGCAGACAACAACCATCAGTTCAGGCACGTCTGGTCAACTGCTACTTCTTCCAACCCAAAATGTGCCTCACATTCCTTTACATATTTGAAATAATCATTAGAAATGAGATTTTGGCCTGATGAAAGCTGTAAACAAGCATGTAGTGAATAATAAAGGAATTTGCTTACTCCGTAATTGGTGGAGTAGTGTAGACCACCTTGCTGGAGTGGTTATACAAGCTAGTCATGCAAACTAAAAATGACTTTTGAGAGGTTTCACTATACCCTATATGGATGTCCTGCGAACATGGATGATATGACAAGAAGCCTGAGATTCACAATCATGTCACGACAAGTTAAGTTACGACGTTCCTATTGTGAGTACATTGTTAACACTGGTACAGTTACAAGGTTACTTGGCCTGCATTTATGAATTATGAGACCATCTTTACTCTGTCATCTATGATTCTGTCTGGCACATTTTTAATTAGCTGCCACACAACTATTTTAGGCCATGTCTACACTTAAAACACGAGTTCAAATTATTTAGTTCAACTTAATTAATTTGAACTAAAAATGGCCCATATGAACTAAATTAATTTGAATTAACATGGCTGCACTAAAAACTCAAATCAAACTACCATTTCCATGGACAGGACTTGCTAGTTTGATTTAGGAGGAAGCACCGTGGGAAGTGTAGCAACATAGCACCCAGGAAGGGCCATGCCCCCACCCGCTGAGCTGGCTGGCGGTGAAAGCAACCCACACCTGGCTCTGGCTATGCTAAGCCAAGCAGTGGAGAAGGCATACCCTGCCCGCTCTGGGTGCACTCAGCCAGACAGTAGAAGAAGGCATCCTCCTGCCTGGCTCTGGCTGTGCTGGCCAGGTGGGGGAGAAGGCATAACCCCAGAGGCAGCCTTAGGTAATTGGGGACCCTAGGCAAAGATCCATTTTGGGACCCCTTACAGGGCCTCTTATGGGCCCCCACTCCCACCCCTCACTGTGGCCCTGGTAACCCTGCAGCCCTAACTGCTCCCCACCCACACACAGTCTCAGCTCCCTGCCGCTGGCCCCTCCGCAGCTCTGGCTCCCCCCTCTGTAACCTCCTGTGGCCTGGCTTTCCCCCACCCCCAGTCCAAGGGGAAGCTCCATGAGCCCTAGCACCTGTGTTGGGGGTGGAGGGCCGCGGACCACCAGGGCCAGAGATTGTGCCGCCTTCCCACCTGGCCTCCGTCCTACCCCCAGCTGGCTGTGCCTCCCCAGGGAGAGGAGGGTGGCTGGTGTGGAGCTGTGGCTTGCAGGGCCCACTCCTAAGAGTTCAGGCTGCTTCAGCCCTGGCCACCTCGGGGCTGAACGGGCCCAATCCAGGACCTGGAGGTGAGGCAGCAAGTGCCAGGCATGAAGGATGCCTTCTCTCCTGCCCAGCCAGTGCTGCCAGAGCTGGGCAAGGGATGTGTTTCCCACCACCTGGCTGAGTGCATGGGGCTAGAGGCAGGAGGGAGTGCTTTCCCTGCTTCCTGGCTGAGTGCGGCCAGTGCACCCTCCCCCTCCGGCTTTGACTGCATGCCGTGGGGAAGGTACCCCCAGCCCGGTCAGGGGACTGGGGCCCAGGTGTGTGGGGGGGGGACACACCTTTGGGGCTGCTTGCCTCAGGTGCCACACAACAGGTTACAGCCATGGGATGGCACCCTGGGCAGAAGACGGTCTAACTGCATTAATTCAAACTAATGGTTCATTCGAATTAACACAGATCCATTCAGTGAGTTCGAACTAGTAAGTTCAAACTAACCGTTAGTTTGAAGTTAAGAGTAGTTGTATAACTTTAAGCTAAGCTTTCCTTAGTTAAGGCTAAGGAAAAGCCAGTGTAGCCATGCACTAATTTAGTTTGAATTAATCCTCATTAATTCAAACTAAATTCCAAGCATAGACATATCCTTACTGTTTATGTTGTGTGTTAGAGAAGGACAAGAGCAATAGGTCCACTGAGGAAATTCAACAGCAAAACTCCCAGTGACTGCATTGGAGCTCAGACTTCACCAGGCGTGTATTAGCCTTTTGAGATTCAGAGGAAAAATGCTTTTGACTGAAGTCCACTCCTAAACTGATTTCAGGAGAAGAATCACTAGTCTCTTCCTTGCCATAGGAGGTTTTTCTGGGACTAGCGGGAGTCAAGGAACAGATTTCTTTAA
Source organism: Podocnemis expansa (assembly GCA_007922195.1). Classification (NCBI taxonomy): domain Eukaryota; kingdom Metazoa; phylum Chordata; order Testudines; family Podocnemididae; genus Podocnemis; species Podocnemis expansa. The sequence goes on from ML681994.1 coordinate 41,375,740, forward strand.
CATCTGGGTCTTTTTACCTTCCTAATTTGGAACACAGAAAACTAGGGATTACCATCCTGAATCAAACCTGATTATCTGTTTAATCCACTTTCCTGTTTCTACTGATGGTTGATAGCAAGTGGTATCAGAAGGGGGTGGGGTGTTTGGCAGAGAAACCCTGAGGTGGGCAAATGTGGAATAACCATCACATATGGGTATTTTCTTTTTTAATACATCAATTAATTATTGGTTTCTGGAATTAATGTTTTTTGGAAAAACTTTTTGTGAAAATTTTCTCTGGTTTTTTTTTTCAAGTAAGATGCAAAAAGTTTTCATGACACTTTTGTGTGAAGGGCTAAAGCATCATACTTTCAATCCATGCTAATGAAAATAAATAAATAAAGTAAATATTTATAGAAGTATGAGACTTGCCCATATTTTTTGCAATTCGTTTGTGGAAGATATCAGTACTGTTAAAGTTTTGGATTGCTGCCTGTCAGATGCATATGTTCTGATTCTGATATTCATCTATGTGAGGTTAAGATCATTGATCCCTGTGCATTAGGAAAATAAACATATGGCTGGTTCTTTGACCACTCAGGAAGGAAGCTATTTACTGGATATTTCTGTGACTATTTTTTGGTCATCACTAGAACTACAATATTATTCTTAAACCATAATTAACATCTGTTGGTAACAGCTTTTATCTTTTGAACATGTTAATTTTACACATGTAGAAAAAGTACATCTCATTTAGGCGTTAGTTCAAGATAAAGTCAGACATAATCCTATTGGAAACATTTTCCTCTTATAAATTTATATCTCCACATGAAACACAACCTGATCATTTAATGAAAGTACCAGCATTACAAGTGAGACATACATTATACATTTTGCATCTCAGCATCTTTACACTTCCTTGGAACTAGGAGAAAAATTTGCACCAACGTAAAACCTTGCCCTGAACTTTTATGTCTAGACTATAGGCTATTACTTTGTGCAAATAATTCCATGCTTGTAATGAGAATTCATGTGCTCCCTCCAAGTCAGCTAAAGGTTTAAAAAAAATTACCTTTGATGTATACATATTGGTCAATAAATCTGCTTCTAACGCTTTCATTTCCTCTTCTGAATCTGGGAATAAATCAGAAACACATGTGTACTATTTCATCACAAATCAGAGTCATTTGATTTCAGCATATGGGATTTAGGTAAATCTCATAAGGAGCCTTTAGGCTTAAATAATGGATAAAGTGTTTTTTGGGTTTCTTGCTCTATTAAAATATGATCCAGAAAGATTGACTGCAGGAGTCCTATAATATAAGAACCACATAGGTTAATGGTGCTGCTTATAAACAGCTCCTCACCTTCATTCTAGGGTCTGATCCAAAGTAATTAAATTAAGTGAAAATATTCCCATTGACTTCAATGGACTATGAATCAGAGTCATAATCTACAATCATGGCAGTAAACAAAAATGTTGCCAATTACTCATCCAGTAACAATATGGCTTTCTTCTATCATCCGAACAAGTTTTGGAAGCTTATGTTGTGGTTTATTACCTTAAATAGAATATTTTTTTCAAAATAGTTACAAAGTAAAGTTTTTAAAGAATATTCATTAATAGTAGTTATAGTTACTGGGCAACTCATTGTACCATACTAGTGTAAATCCTACTGACATCAGTGATTTTAGACATGTCAGAATTTGGCATATTGGTGCACGCATACGAGAAAGAGAGAGAGAGAGATTTATTGTAGTTGAATAATTTCTTTCTACTAATTTAGATGACTCTAAATAGTGCAATACATTAGCAAGTGTTGTGATTTATTTGATAGGGGAAATGTTATTTTAGAAGGATGAAGCATAATCAGAAAGAAATCTATTCCGCAGTACTCTGAATTGTGTCAGAGAAATTTACTGTTTTCCAATATGCAGCAATTGTAACTCAAAGATTATGCTAAATGTTTGCAATAGAGCCTTGCAAACCTATGCATATACACTTTATATCAGCAGATGTCTGAATCTGTGGATCATGTTTATGGGTCACATTATCAGACATGGATCCAAATTTTGTATCCATGCAGGGCTCTAGCTCAGTGATCATTACAGACCTCTACTGAGGCAAATTTTAACTGAGTTAATTGGTTTGTAGCTTCTTAAAAGTAACAGTGTTCAAAAATTCAAAGCCAAACAATAAATGTATTTATTTAGATTTTAAAAATATTAAAATGACACTTATCCAAGGCCTAGGCACTCTAACAAAGAACAAAATATTTTAAATTCCAGCTTCATTAACTTGATCAGTATTGTTGTTGTTATTTTGGTGCTCTCTACAGTGGAATATGTTGACCAGTTCCATTCAGGTCTGAGATCTACTCAAGAAAAGGGTTATAGAAGAGTTAGTTTTATTTATTTATTTATTTACTGCTACAACTGCCATGGAAGGCATAGGAACATTGGAGAAAAGATTTGAAAGGGCTTCCTGAATCATCCAATTCAGTCCTCTGTTATAACAGGCAACCCAAAGATATATTCCCATATATAAAATAATTGTTTCATCTTAACCTAGGGAGGCTGGTTTGCCCTACTTCCCTATTCTTATATTAGGAGACTATTCTAGAACCTCACACTTCTGGTTAGAAACCTTCTTTTATTCATGGCTAGTTTATACTCTTTATTCTTCTGCCAGCATTGTCTGTTTGCATAAATAGCTCTTTCTCTTGCTGGTGTTTTCATCCTAATGTGTTTTATAGAGATGTAGTCACACCCCAAGTCTTCATTTTGCTAGGCTAAGCAAGCTAAACATTTTTAGCCTTCTCTTGACAGTCTCTTTGTTCCCCCTGATAACAGTAGTAGCCCGGCTCTGAGCCTGTCTTCAGCACAGTATCTTAATACTTACCAAAAGTCCTGTTAACTGAACTCTGCCTTGAGGAATTTATATTACAAAATAATGAATAAAAACAGAGCATAGGAAATGACCATAAGAAGTGGAATACTGTGCAGAATATATAGGTGCTAAGAAATGTTTTCAATGGAGAGAGCAAGAATGTTTGGTGTACCTTAACTAAGAGACTACACCAGGTGAATAGGGTGGCAAGAAGAGAAGTATGAATTCAAAAGATGGTTAAAAAGACAATGGGAGGAGGCAAAAGGGGCATGGATGGACAATACAGAAGTAGGAAAGGGTGCAGGAAGACTTGAGGGAAGGATTGCAATGAGAAATCTCCATCACTGGAAGTTTTTAAGATCAGGTTAGACAAGCAGCTGTCAGGGATGGTTTAAGAGGGTACTTAGTCCTGCCATGAGTGCAGGGGACTGGACTCGATTATCTCTCATGGTCCCTTCCAGTCTAATATAAAGAAGGGGGTGGACAGAATTATGGAGAGCTCTGAACATAAAGGTTAACTGTATCACATTATTTTGCTTAGATAAGGGGGAAATGACTGCACTTTGATCTCCTCTTGCTGGTTTATACCTTGCCTGAAATGAAATTCTGCACTTTGTTCATTTGTTTAAATTTTACAGAAAGATGCATTTCCCCTCAATTCAAACTCTCTTTTCAAAAGAAAATTAAAAATCCATGTTCTATCTTAATGCTGTAATTGTTAACTTTTGCTAAAAACAGCACCATGCTTTCTACTTTGAGCAGATCTTGTATACCCTATGTGAATATTGTCATGTTCAAGCAAAACAAATCATTTTAATTACAGTACACTTTGCTGTCTTCATGATGGACCCAATCACATATCTACTGCAATCAGTTGGAGACTTTCCTTTGCATTTCTTGGGCACTGGATCAGGGGCTCCTGCAGTTGATAGCATCTGATCCTGTATCACTGATGCTAACAGTCACCTTTTTATGAGCTTTTAAATATCTATGAATGAAAAGTGATAAATGAAAACTAAGTTTTATCATTATTTCTATTGCTTTACTACTCTATGAAGGAAAGGAATTGATCCAGTTGCAATCCGAAGTTAATATCAAAATGCCATTCTTCAGCAGTATCAGCGCTCAAGATCTATGGTATATTAGGCTTTGCTTACACATCTCACACTGCGAAAGGATTTCAAATGCTAATGCCTAGTTTATGAGTTATGCACTTCAAAACATTTTTGTTAGAATTTCTTTAAAATCTTGATAGGGAGTAATAAGTTATTGTCCAGAGCAATGCTAATATGGTATTGGGAATATTGGTACCAGATATAAAAGTTCAGAGGTGAGAAACTTGGATCTAAAAGCCTGGCACTACTGAAATACGCTGTGAAATGGAATTTGGAAAGTTGGAATATAAGGTTATAATTTCTGTGTGTCATCTTTTAACTTTTTCTAGCATTTCATAGAATTGTAAGGTTTGTAGGGGCTGGCAGTCATATCCCTCTCACCCACACTAATACAAGAAGGTATGTATATCTAGACCCTCCCTGACGCCCTGAATGTTAGTATCATCTTCCTTATATTTCACAGTATCATTAATCATGTTAATCAAGTATTAAGTTATTTCAGAAGTTATCAAGTCTGTATTTTAAAATCTCCTCAGCTGTGTATGTGTGCATGAATGACTGTGTGTCTATAAAAGCCACTCCATAGCATTTTACATTTTTCTGTATAAACTTAGCTATGTCATTTTTTTCAAAGGAAACTATAAACTAAACACAAGTGCTGCAGATCATGTGTTATCCTCCTGCTATTTAAAACAATTATACTTGGAATGGAAAGTCGCTTGAATTTATCTTCCTGTTCTGTGATTTGATTTTGGATTAATGCAAACCTGCAGCTTTCCATCCCACTCAGATCATTTGGTAACAATCTGCAACACTCTACCTTCAGATTTTGTATCACCATCATTGATGGTTATGTCAGATTTTGTATCACCATCATTGATGGTTATGAACTATGTATTAAGTACAGATAGATGTTTTGGTTAGGATTGATCAAGACTTCATTTCAGCTGTGGAAAAGATATTGTCTAGGATATTTGAGAGAACAGCGCAGTATTCCATACATCACAAATACTTTCAACATTTGTTACAAAGCGAATGGTCGCATCCTGTTATGTTCCAAGGCTACTCTGCACTCTTCTTAAAAAAAGTCTAATATTCATGCTTTGTGAGAGAACAAGGGAATGTGACAGAAAAACTGTCATTTGACACATTATCAGGGATAGCTGCCTAGTGTGTGTGTAGGAATATAAGTCTAGAGTTAACTCAGCACCTTTCTTTTGATGTGATCAGAGGGGCAAGTTAGCTCTTCCCCCCTGAATATAACTAGAGAGATGCAAAACCTTAAATAGTAATAATAATAATTAATGAAAAACCACCTTCCACTCCTCGTGGGCTGAAAAAAGAGGCGCAATCGGCTAACTAATGGCAGGAGCAGGTTTGAGGAAAGGAGCAGAGAGTCACACACCAACTGCGGAAAGAATCCCAAGGAAGTTGCAAAGAGGAGCTTACCTGAACACAGACTCCAGGAGGTGAAAGCCAGCAGGATCATACAGACCAGCTGAATTCTCATTCTTGCCATCTTCTGCCCTCTAGAAAGTAAAGTCCATAAATACTAAGAGCAAGAGACGAAAGAGACAGACACGGACAGAAAGAGAGAGAAAAGTACAGCTGCTGCTTTCCCTCGCTGCCTGGAGCTGCCTTGTGAGTGTCTGAACCATAAGAGAAGCCCTGGCCCATTCCCTGAGTATATAAGCAGTGGGGTGATGTCACAAAAGCGGGGTGATTGTCTCTTAATGAATTACCCTCCTCCTCCTCCACCACCCCCAGCCGCTCTGCTCCGAGCGAAAGTGACGCGAGTCACTAATCGCACCGCGCCGCTCTCGGCTCCTTGACGCACAGAATCCGGTTCAGAACCGTTTCCACCAGCCCAGCAAGCCGGAGCGCTGGCTTCCCCTCTTCTCGCTCACACACGCGGTGCTCTGCGGGACAGGGCAGTGCAACATTCAAGACGGGTGCCCTGGGAAACCGGAGCTGTGTTGAAACAGCGGAAATCTTGCACCGCCTGAATCAAACGCATCCCATAGCGATCACCCACAAACTCTCATTTTACATACTGCTCCTCTGCCCAGTCTTACTACCTGCAGCTAGACAAACAATGCGAGAAGGAGTCTCCCCAGGACTTGAAATGCGGGGGTGTAGGGGGAATTGGGGGTGCTCACTCAAGTGGTATACAAGTGTTCCTAGCTGGGAAATTGCGGGAGTGTGGGCGGTGTTAGGAAATCCCTGAATGCGAGGGACTAAAGGGTGTACTGATAGAGGCTTTGTGCTACCAAAGCTTGGATTTCAAAGTATATTTAGCACAGATTTTTTTTAAAAGGTCATATTTTAGATGCATAGAATGTGTCCACACACACACACACACACACACACACACACACACAGTCTGTCTCAAACTTTACCTGTGCTGTGCTAGAGAGCAATGAAAAATATGCCCCTGATATAGGAATTCCATTCGCATTATATTGCAAAATAGTAATCTGGATCCTATTAATCTGGATCTCCCCCTCTCCCGGAGATACTGAGCATAGGTTCCAGGTGAGCAGAAACTGAGCAAAACACATTTTGTTTTCGGTTCAAGAAAACTACATACGGAAAGTACAAATAAGTGAGGGGCGAGCGCTGTGGTGTTGATTTGTGAAGCCGCTTTCTCTAAAGCGGCGCTGGTGTTTCATTGTGGCTGGTGTCCTTGCTTACGTTAGGAGGCGCAGTGGACGTATGAGAAAAATCGCTGCCCTACCCAGGGTATTCAAGCTCATTGCTCCAAGGTGCTTGTAGAAAACTCAGAGCTAGACTTGAGCTAATAGATTCATATTGTATGCAGACTGGACTGGGGAAGCATTTCTCATTTTGTGTTGACATTCTTTCCCTATAACTTTTTTCTCAGCCCCTTCACTATAAATGTAAAGAATATTTGAGGTAGGAAGGGCCAGGGAGGCTAATACTTTTTTTAAGCAGGAGGATTGAGGTGAAATGCCAAAGAATCACATCAGCCTGGAGCACATTATTTCTTTACAGTGTGACTGACGTCAAAGATAAGTTTTCCATCTACTGAAGGCAGAGAATGTATTTACAGTGCAGCACGTTGGGGTGGTGGTCGGTGGGGCGGGCTAGCTTTAAAAACTGGTGGTAAAAGTGATGTTGTCCACTTGCCAGTAACACACTCCCTGAATGACTGCATCTCAAACAGTGGCTGCTTTGCCCCACACTGAAGAGGAGGAAATCGTTCTCTTTGACAGCAAAGAGCAAATACAGACAATGCCAGTGAGCAACTGTATCTTTTTCCTGTGTTCTGTGGACTTTTACTTACTGTTGAAATGTATTTCATGTAGTTGGAAAAAAAAAAAAAAACACCACCACCATAGTGTTTAAAATATCCTGCCAGCCAAGGCAGGCAGATCAGACTTCTGTATAGATTTAACTTTTGCACCACTGTAACATTTTAAATTTGGAAGTCCATTAGCACTGTGGTTACAAATGGATAAATGTGAACAAATGCACAATGAGTTAGTTCTCCGATTATTGTTGTTACTTCAATAACCCAAAGTCTTGCTTATTATTGAAAATCCTTTTCTGTATTTCTGGCATAGTAAGCAAGGTGTTTGTTGGGGGGTGGGAAGCTTTCCTATTTTACAGTCAGTGCTATTCATTCATATTATAGTTAAAAAGGATAACAAATACAACTGGATAAGGCCTAATCATTAGCTAATTTTACTGCATGGATGTGCTGTTTTTTTTTTCAGAGTTCTGTGAATGGGAATCTGTTGTCTACTCTCAAATAGCATAATTACATATTCTCATATACTGAAATGTAAAGACATGGTGTCCACCCCAGCCCCAGTGAGTCAGTGATTGCTAGTTTTACTGCCACTAAACCTGTATTCACCTAGTCTTTATCCTATTGCTCCCTTGATTGTAAATCTGAAGGGAATAATTTAGGCTTCTTTTATGGTATGACTTTTCTGACTTCAAACTCTCTTATTTTTAACCTACTGCTGGCAAATAAGCAGGGATGAACATGAATGTGTTCAAAATTTCTTTTCCTTCCACATTCCTAATTCAATACTCATCTGTACTTTCCTGACATATTTTCAAATGAGCTGGGGTCAGGCACCATTGAATCCTGCACAGTGGAGTAGTTTTATTTTGTTCTAAATGAGATTGAGCTGCCTGTTCTTTTCCCATTGTTCTTTTATTTACCTTCCTCCCTCCAGCTTCTTGCTTTGTCTGTAGCTTCCCTCTCCTGTGATAGTAACATGTTGCACACTGGAACTGCTAAGAATTTTAGTAGCTGCATTTCAAAATCAGTTTCTTTCATTCCCAGGTCTTTCCAATTTGGAAATGTATTTCTCTTTTGCAGGAGAAGCTGCTCTGGGAAGACTTCCTCGGGCAGTGGTTCCCAACCAGTGTGCCATGGGAGCACCCAAAGTGAGCCACGAGCATGCCCAAGAGCTGGAATTAAAGTTCCCTCCCTGCTCAGCCTGGCCACCTGGGCTGTGCAGGGCTGGGAAAAGGCAGGGGTTAAAGTAATGGGAAAGGCTCCAGAACACAGTTCCAGGGCCCCCTATTTTTAGGCAGGCAGCATTCTGGCCCCTTAAAAATAGAGGAAGGCACAAGAATGGGGAGTTCCAGGGACCCCCTAAAATAGCAGGAGCAGCCCAACCACACTGTTCAGGTGGCTCCATCTTAAACCAATGTTCCCTCTAAGCTGCACTGGTGCGCTGCAGCGCAGCCCGCCACAGCTGCCAGCGCAGGGAAGGCAGCTGGCAGCGCACTGCCGGCAGCCAAAGGCCCTCCATAGAGCTCCTGTGGAGCAGGGAGTTTTGAAAACTCCCGCCCAGAGAAGCTCTAACGGAGCATGCCCAGAAAATCTGGGCATGCTCCGTAGAGCTTCTCTGCCCCAGGAACTGTGGCTGGGCCATCCGGCTCCAGCCACGAGGTAAGTTTGTGGGAGCAGCGGGGAGTGGGCCCATGGGGGGGGGGGGTGGCCAGGAGCAGGAGG